>CM062206.1:22212500-22812500 GCA_031216445.1 Lateolabrax maculatus
CTTCATCCTCCATGCAGCCTCCCACTGTTCCTCCCTCACCCCGTCCTCTCCCTTGTCCTAAAGTCTCCAGCCTCATCTTTTTTCCTCCTCCTTTTTCGTCGTCTTTGTGCTCCTCCACTTCCTCACTACGCTTACATTTCAGAGGCTCTTGCTTTTATCCAGCAGCTTACACAAAAAGACGTCTTCCCTCTGATTTTTGAGCTCCTCTCCCTGTTTGAATGTCTCGCAGGATAAATCAAGCACACCCGAAATTCCTGAAATGCTAAAATGATACGAGCATGCACTATACATCCACCATCAGAACATTTCAAGATTTTACAAATTAGTTTCTTTTCTCTGTTGTAGTTCACTGTGACCCTACTGTTAATTTTGACACAGTCTGTCATATTCCAATTAACATTAACAGAAATGAAGTGCGTGCTCACAGTACTCTGATTATTTGGAGCTAAGCATTTCAAAACAATATTTTAACTCAAATATTCAATGAGGTTTTAAGAACCTTGTTCACATGGGTTCAACAGTAATCAGGAGAACTGCTTTTCCCAGACTTCCATGCACATCAAACATCGTTTTTGGTTCTTAAACTTTGTGACTATTTTGAAATCAGATAATCAGTTTATAGACTTCTAATATACATTTGCCATGGCTCATTAAATTGTATGACTAATCTCAAATTAAGGGCCCATTTATCTACGCTCAGTAATTACTATCCAACTGTGAAACGTCTTGACAAATACGGATGGATTGCTGTGAAATGTGGTACAGATAAGGGCCCCAGAGGATGACTTTGGTGGTTCCCTGACTTCTGGTGCATAGATAACTCTTAATTTCCATTCATCCACCACATCAGTTTATGTATAAAAAAACTCTAAATTCCCATCACCCTCTGCTGTACAATGCGGACATAGCAATTGTTTAAAAGATTAATGTTGAAATGTGGGACAAGTCTGATGACATAGTGCTTAGCCCGCATCTGAGATGTCCTACGATGGCCAACGTATCAAGAATATTTTCTGATGCCACCATCAGGCCAAACTTTCAGTCTAACTAGAAGTAACAATCTAGTAATCTAATAACAATATTTTTTCCATCCATTAATTCCTGGTGTGTAATGAGTATTACAGCCTCATTGGAAAAATCTTAGAGATGCATGTCAGATTAATAAACCATAACTACAGGAAATACACAGAAAGATGATGTCCCCATTGTTAATCCTGCCTATAGAACTCAGATGTTTTTCCTGAGAAACAATAAGCCAGACCTGACTCGCTGAGCAAACATCTGAGATGTGGGTAATAGAGTTTGCTGATTCAAATCATTTTGTTCAGTTCAGAGGTTTGTAGTCACTGACTTTGTACTGTCAGCAGTGAGGGGAGCTCACTGGTGACTGATTGGGTCAGTGGCAAGACTACCATTCGGTTTGAAGATTTGGCGGTAAGATTTGGTCTTACATGTACTTACCACCAGCAGGTCAAAGTTTGCACCTATCCTGTGAAATATTTCAACACCTACTCGATGAAATAGTATAGAATTTGGAACAGACCTTCATGGTTCGCACATCCTAATCCCTATTACCCTGGCACCACCAGCAGGTTGGTAGTTTATGGTTTTGTTAGAATTATCTCGACAACTGTTGGATGGATCGCTCTGATAACTGCCAAACTAATAACATTGCCATCAGCCTCTGCTGTAACACAAAGTACAGCAGGCTGTAGACTGAAATACTGCAACAGTGCCGCATATCGTAAATTTATATTTGCAATATATTAGTGTGGGACCAGCCTTCCTTGCACATTAGCAACCTGAAATCGCAGTAAGAGAAAAGTGTTTCAGATTTAAGGACTTCCATATCCAGATATCCTGCACCATTATTTCAATAAACTTCACACAGTACATTCATCTTTAACAATCCCTCTGTGGTTTCACTCTTTAGTATTGATTTGTCACATTCTGTGCAGAGTGAATTCCAGAGACTGCAGTGTACCCAGGCCTGCTGGGCCATCAGAAAAACCCTGTGTTCAAATATAGTTTTGGACAGGACGGGTGCCATCAATTACACTAATGCCACTGAGCTAAAGTTGGTTCCACTCCTATTCAGCCCACTGTGTGTTCAGCCAATGGCATCTGGCACATTACACACCCAGCTGTGTGTGTTTGTGAGTGTGTTCAGATGTCTGTATGCTTGGGCAGTAAACCTAGTTGCCTCATTAACTCACATACCATCTTATTGGCACAGGTTGTAATGACTTAGGTGTGTGTGCGTGTGGATGTGAATACAGATCATGACTGGTTTTGTAGGGTCATAAAATGTTTGTTATGACTTTTACACTCAAATGAATTTTATTTCATTGTCCTGTCCTGATCCATAAACCAGCTTCATAACACCAGAAGGGTATTTTCATGTGTCCACAACACTGGTCTCTGTTCAGCTCCACTAAATATTGACAATGGTGGAGTCCTGGATCGGCTTTTGTCAGTTTTGTGAAGACTTTCCAATCTTTCCCACGTTGAGATATGTAGAACTGGAACACCATTTAATGATGCTGGTTTTATAAATAAAATTATTGCACCTTTTCATAAAAATGGCTTATGCATAAACGGAGAAAAGCACCAGCAAAGGCAGGGAAGAAGAAGACACACATTTGTTAGACCTCAAAGATACACACAAGGCATTTTGGTGAGTGACAGTGACTATAATATAATTAGTTTGTTTACAAGACACACTTTCGCATTAGTAATGTTGATCTGTACCCGAACACACTTGCCGTCATCATTTACGTGACATTTGCTTATGATGTGGCTGCAGTGCAAAAAAGCGCGGCAATCGCAAGACACTGAACCCTTACAAAGGAGTCAACTGATGTGATCCATACCAGAGTGCACATGAACCGTACTTGAGACCACCTTTTTAAGTGGACCTTGGCACAGATGATCAGTCCCCGGGTACAGTACGCTATGTTCACGGTACTCAAACGTACGGTCCCTGATGTGAAAGCCTCCTAAATTGTAAAAACAACTGATAGGATAGTGTTAGAGATGTCAGTAAAGTTCAGTTTGGACACACCCACACAGTCCTAACAGGATGTTTAACATGTGGGTGGACCAAGACAAATAACCAGGGCTGTGCCTGAAACCACTCCCTATTTACTTTAGAGTTATTATATTTACTACTGGCATTTTATTTGAGTGTCTGAATTAAAAGTGTGTTAATGTATCCATTATATAGTGCCCTCAAAAAATCCTCTATGTAATGCAAATAGTCCATGGCATGTACACTACTTACTTCTAACAATCCCACAATGCAATGCGTCCCATTGTATCAATGCAAAAATTGTGTGTCAAAATGACAGTGTCTGAAATCTCAATTTACTCATGGACAGTTATGTCAACTATTGAGTGTCTGTTATATAAGAAGTAGTGAGTGAGTGAACCTCGAAGCCTAGGTTCAGTCCCACCACTCTCGTGGCATCCTTTTTTAGCAAAAAATGCTCTAAAAACATACTTTCTGCAGCCCAGCAGCAGACAGCAGACACAGTTAGCTGGTGAACATAGTGAAGAATTGAGCTGCTAATAGACAGATATCTCCCCCAGGAGTTGGTGGAAACCAAAACAGTCAAAAGGAGAGTTAATACTGGATTTACATTGATACAAACACGACTACAAATAAATGGTGTGTTACTCTGTATCTGCTGTATGTGTAAATAGGCAACTGTGTGTTAGTGCAAGTTATCAACTTTGAAGTTGATGTATCAGTGTTGTGTTTGCAGTGTGTTTGCGCTGCCCCGTATGGCCAAAAAATCTGTTATTGCAGGTTTAAACTGAAGAATCTAAACAAAAAGTGTGTCTATGCCTCATGGTTCAAGAGTTAAAATATATTTATTGAACCACAAAGTTTATCAGTGGTTTGTTAGCTCAGGGCCCAACTTTACACAAAATATCCCGAAAAATCTGTTGAATCGTTTTTGAGATACCCTGCAAACTAACAGCCAGAAAAACAAACAGGATAAAAAACACAAGCTCTTTGGCCTCGGTAATAATAATGCAGAGTAAATTGACCATTGGGGGGGTTACAATATGGGCCTACTGCTAATGTGCCTTAGCATCAGCACAGTAATGAGATAATTGGCATCTGCCTTTTACCTCCAGCAGTCCTCTCCTGCTTTTGGAGCGGCAACAATTTTTGTTTTTCACTGTCCTGATGTTTCTCTATCCCTCATATTTATTCATTATAATTCATTATTCATCACAATGGTTTGTTTATGTTTTGTAAAAATGGCCTGAAACCTTTCACGAACCTGGAATCAGGTTAACAGCAGGTTTTGAAGCCCACACAGAAGTAAGACAAGAAGCGGTGAGTCACAACATCTCGCAGGAGAGTCATTGACTCACTCACTCATTAATGATCCTGCTCCTGAAGTTTATTCTCTTGCCGCTGTTACAGGAGAAATTCAGACAGGAAGTTCCCAGAACAGTGCAGAAGCCCACTTCCCAGCAGACACTGATTAGGTGTCCTCTGTCAGGATGGATTGATGGGTAAACAGCTCAGTGGGTCGTGTGTGTTCCTCCCCCAATCTGTGAGTAATGGAAGTGATCGCTGATGTTGTCACCCTGGCAACATGGGCGCTCCACAACACCTACACACACGCACACACACGCACACACACGCACACACACACACACACACACACACACACACACACACACACACACACACACACACTCACAGGCTTTAAGAAACACACAGATTTGAACATAGAGAAAATGTCATCTTTCTCACTCTTTGTACTTAGCTTCTTCCTCCTCCCTCTCCCAGCATGCTTTGCCCCGTGTGCCCTTACACTAATAAGCTCTTATCACTAATGTGGTTGACACCACATTTGACGGTTCTTCCCCAAGATACCTGGCAGATTTGCTTCAAAGAGCTCTTTCAGGGGATAATCACAATACGGAAAAATTCATCTACTCCTTGGATCTGAGCCGGGACTCTGCACTGGTGTAGCCCGTCACATTATGTTGCCTGCACATTTAAATAGAAGTCCATTTAACACATTTTTGTCGTATCTATCTAACTAATTCATAAAATAGGGGCTGCAACAGAGAATAGTGTCACTTCTCCTTTATTATCCTGGACTAAATAAAGCAAGGGTTGTGCACACAGCTACCTTTCAATAGATGTTTGGCTTATGGCAATATGAATGAAGGTTTGACCCTGCACTGATAGCAGAGGTGTCGGACTGAATGAATGAACGATGAGAGACTTGAAGCATGGTTTTAGTGATTCATCACACTTAATATATTTTGTATCTAAATATGTATCTAAAATCTTAAATAGCAATTGATGACTGAACAAAAAAATAAAATAAAGTAGTTTCAGCTCTATAATTTTTGTCTTGTGATCTGTTTTAATCTTTTAACTACCTTTTCTTGGAGAGAGATTTGGCACGCTGTCAGCTACGATTGCTGGAGAAGGGAATAGCTCACATCCCATAGAAAAACAAACTTTGCTTCAGGACACGCTGCTTTGAATAGGTTGCCACTGTTGCTGGGCCAAACAAAGCTGAAATAACCTAATTTGAACAAGGAAGATGAATCATGTGGAAGCCATATTTTTTATTGTAAATCGGGAAATTCACCATATTCACTTCATTATAAGTTGCTTTGAAAAAAGCATCTGCTAAATGAATGTAATGTAACGACTGTAATGTGAATTCTCACCCCCCCGATCCAATATGGCTACCATTTTGACCTTTCTGATATAGCCTACTATAAACTACACACGCATACACTCACACACAGGCAGCCCGACACTTGGCTCACTCCTGTGCCACCGGCTGCTCTCTCACTGATACAAGTCACTGACGCTCCACAAATTTTGGCTCTGCATTTGTAAACCATCTAGTTCTTTTCTCATTGTTGACAGAAAAATCTCTTTTGTTGAAACACCAAACAGGGATTTCAAGCATGTCTAATATTGACCAAGACGGCGAAAGAAGAGACGGAGAGCATCAGTAATCTGACACAAGGCACAGGATTACAGAGAGGAAGGCCATCTGTGTGTGTGTGTGTGTGAGTGAGAGAGAGAGTGTGACTCTTTCTTTATCTAGTTGGTGATATGTCTCTTAGAGAAGACTTTAGCATACAGAATGGTAAATAATCACAAAGCACGCAGCTTTATCTCACAAGTGAGACAGCTTGCAACAGCTGATGGTTAGTAATTGTATTGACTCATAGCTGCACCTGTCAGAGATGTTCAGCAGTTTGGTGAAAGAGAAGGAAGGATTCACTTTCAATGGCAGATCTCACTTCCTGTGAGACTATGGAAACAATTTAGTTTGCACAGTAGGAGCTGATTTACACAGATAGATAAATGTCCTGTGCCGTTGATTTGTGATGGCCTTCAGCAAATGAAGATGGAGAATTTGTTCTCAGAGGCTTGATTGATTGATTGATTGATTACATACTTTGGATTGCTACATCTTCATACGTACATCTAAAAACTCCCCCTGCTTATTGGTCCAACTTTATTTTTATAATACATTTTATTATGAAGAATGAAATGAAACTGTGTAATATGTAACGTGTTGCTTGTAGCGGCAGACCCACAAGGAATAATCACCGGACTCTGCAGTCCCCGCAGATCTACAGAGTGTTTTAGTGTCTTTCAGCTCATTGTTTTAGTTTTACAGTCTGCAACTTAACTTTTTGGGTTCACTCTCAGCGCTCTCTTCTACCTTGTTTCCAGTCGTAGCAGGCAGTGAAAAAGCTTTGATAAACCCCCAAGTACGCTACCTGCCCAGCACCAAAAAACCAGACAGACAAAGTTAGGAACTAAGCTGGTGAACATATATAGACCATTTAGAGTGAATTATTCCCCTCAGGAGTTGATGGAGACCAGACCAGAGCTGGACATACAATATATCAGGACATTGGAAATAAAACTCCACACCAATGCTGATGGTGCCATGTTTGCTGGATGTTTAGGCAATTGTTTGCTAACATGTTCACCATGTCAAATTTATCAGTCACTGTCTCCCAGTGTCCATATTATATTTTATTTCAGGTCAAATGGACTCCCAGATTATGTTTTCCAGACTTACTCCTACACATAGTAGCACTGTTTAAGGTTCCATGTGTATTTGATGCAGTCCTCCCATGACCCACCCTGAGGATGCTGAGAACAACTGATCTGATAGAAACACATAGACTGCAGCAATGTTTACTGGGATTGTCTCATTTTTCTACAAACAAATAAAATGCCATCCTATAATTTATGCACAAGCTTTTACTAAATGAAAACAGTAAAAAGCAAAACCTTCTTGTGTGTAAAGCCAGACATAAGGCTTGTTCAATTCATTTTTGTACTATGAACAGGCTGTTTTATTCTAATCATATATTAGTGTATTTCTCCTGTGGCAGTGCCGTAAGATATTGTCTCTATGCCTTAGAATGGGGGCAATGTAGAAGAAATGTGCACTATAATGCAACATAGTATATATTTTAAGTAGAGTTATGATTTGCAAGAGTCTCCAATATAGGTAAATTAATGGCATCCATATAGCACCGATATAAACCAAACTAAAGGTCTGTTTTGCTGAGTGCAAAACAAGGTGAAATTGGAAATACAGTTTGTGCTGGAAGCAATAATATTTCCATTAGATTTAAAGGGCTGATGTATTGGCAGTGGAACACTCTGCTCCTATTGCTACTGCAAATCAACCGAGTGAGCAGCATCATGAATCTTTAGTCTTCTGTCCCAAAGCCACAGTTGGCTTGTGCACAGTAAGTGTGTGGGTGTGTGTGTGTGTGTGTGTGTGTGTGTGTGTGGGTGGAGAGGAAGATGTAAACTGGCCACAGTACTGTCCCAGTAGAGTCACTGAAGACTTTCGACTCAAGTCATTGATTCTAATTATAATTTCATCTGGGGGCTGTAGATTTAGAGGGATGAAAGCTACTCAAACACATACAGTACTCACACAAGAACCCACACACAACTGATTTGTAGTCCAAAGGTTCTTCTGCTTTGATGTCCGACATCTGTTCAGAGAATTTGGTTAATTCCATTGTCTTTGTCAAATAGAAGCACACATACAAAACTGAATAAATAAGCATACGCTCACTTATAAATACATACAGACGGAAACAGTCAACAAAAACCATTTAAGATTCAAGTCATCAGAGTCACGGTCAGAGGATAAAAACCCTATTTACTTCAAGAATCAACAGAGCTGGTGCTACGCTCGAACAAAATAAATTATGTTTATGAAAAATGACCTCTCTTAGCACATAGAGTAAGTTTTTCTTCAAGGCTTTCAGTGCTTGCAGGGTTTAAGATGATGAGAAGTAAGTCAATGTTCATTTTTCATTGAATGAGATTGCATTGAGGTTTTATAGAAAGGGAGTGACTGTGTTTTTTTGTTCTGCTTTAGAAGATAAATACGTGCTATTATGTAAGTTTGGTTATTTGGTGTGTAGGCTATGACATCGTCAGTTCCCACAAGGAAACACCAAGCTCAGCACAGCAGGAAGTGACAATATTAATTTTCCTTAAACTGGAATTATGCTTCTCCAATGATACATGTCTGTAGACCTACACAGAGAAGGGTGTTATGGGTAACTGTGGCTTGCAGAGGCTCACAGAGGAGCAGACATGTACACCTCCCAAATCTCAACTCTGCGTACTGTGGACCATACGTGTGAAGCAAGCTGATTGGTTGATTCAACCCATGTTGGACGCCAGGTCCGAAACAGAGATGAAAACAAACATCATGTAAGTGTAAAAGAGCCATGTGAGTGCAGCAGCAGACTTGAGTTGACTGCCTGGACTAGCTTGCTTCATTTCAGTCAGCCAACTGGAATTAGTAGATTATTATGTGTGTAGAACATATACAATGTTGATATATTTGGTGTTTAGACATTGATTTTGTCACTCCTCACAAGTAAGCACAGTAGGGAGTGGGGAGTGACGATAGTAACTTTACCGAGGGTCGGAATAATTACTTACTGACTAATTCCTGCGTGCAAACTATTGTTATTTTAATCTTCATGGCTGAAACCCAAATATATATTTCCAAAGGTATTACTGTATTCAGGTTTCAGTAGGAGGCATGTTTACATACAAAACACACACAAACATGCAGTACTTTACAGTGTGATGAACACTGTCCTCCCCTGCAGTCATTCATTAGATGAAGCTCCCTGTAGGAGTCTGCTTGCCTGTTTGTGTATATGAATCTGCACAGGTGCACTAGTGTGTGTATGTGTGTGTGTGTGTGTGTGTGTGTGTGTGTGTTTTGTGTGTTCCAAATGGCAGCGTTTGAAGAGCTCCAGGTAATTACTGCCTCCCTCTGCTCTCGCCACAGGAAACACACTTCCCTGGAAACAAGGCCTCTGACGATGATTCTGTGTGTGTGTGTGTGTGTGTGTGGTTGTGCTGCTAGAACAAGGCTGTCTGGGGAAAACACCAGTAGTCTACTAACTAGCCAAGGTTGAGTGGTGTGTGTCTTAAGCAATAAGAAGAGAAAGCCGGCTGAGGGAGGGCCTACTGGTGTGTGGTGTAGCACTTAGCGTTGACAAGCCAGAGCTGAAGCTTTGCTCTTGAGATTTGTGGCTAGGTGCACCGCAACCCAAAGTCTATCTTCTGAGTATCGAAGGCTTGAATCGCGGCTCTGAAACATCTGCAGCGGCTGCAGTCATCCTGGATTCACAGCAGTTACAACGCATTCAAATGGGCTCCCTCCATTCTCCCTGCCATACACCACAGCACACATGGCTGCACAATGTTGCTCTTACTTTTCACACACTTCTACTTTAAATTTACATGAGTTTCTCAAGAGCCAAAGACAGAAAAAAATACAATCATATGGGTAATAAGTATCCCATATTCACTCTATGTTTGTGTGGCGTCAGGGGGGATCACCCTCCACTGCTGAGTCCCCCTTTTATGAGCAATCCCTTTCACATTACACATAGCCATTTGATGGACATAATGTATCTTTTTATGATCATATGATTGTGATGATAATATTTTGGATGTACTGTCAAGTAATTCTACAACATGAGAGAAAATGTGATTATCCCCCCTTTACAAGGTGTGAATTGGTGTCATTGTCATTACAGTACAAGCTAATTAGGCGACACATCATGTTCAGCACCCACAAAAACCAGCTTTGATAGTGAAGTAGCAGAGTCATTCAGCAGACGGCAGAGTTTCTGTGGTGAGAACAGACGAGTTGTGGTAGAATCTCAACGCTCCAGAATGCTGTGAAAACTTTCCCTCCTGCTCTTTACCCTTCATCGCACTTGTGCTTAGATTAGGTTTGATCTATCTGAAAGTTGAAGTACAATCAGCGGTTCATTCATGTGTGGGCAAACACTGAAGCACAGTGGAGAACTGTGGTAGGCTACATAACGTTAGGGGAATTAAAACCACAGAACAATCACAGACTCATTTCCACTGTGGCTCACTACTACAAGACAGGACAAGGCAAAACCACTGAACAATATGTAGGAGACAAACCAAAACACGGGATGCTCCAGCAATCCAATTTATCACTCTGAGGGGCAGCATCCACATCTGTACTTCTCTACTTCTCTATTCACTGTTTTTCCTGCTGGTATGACTATCAAAAACATGATTACCTAAGTAGTATAAAACATTTAATATTATAACAGCCAGTAGGTTATGTAATCATACTATTCTGAGATTACTTACCTGGCCTGAAATCATGATTGGCACATTGCATGTTTTCCTTCAGTCGCTATGCAACATCTTTCAACATGAGGTTATAAGAGTAGCAGATACATTTTTCCTTTAAAACCAAATCTTTCAAAGGTTACAGCAGATTGTTTCTACTATTTCTGAATTGATTGCTCGCGAAACCTTCTAATAACCATTGCTATGCTTAGAAACCATAACTAGTGCTTTTGCACTGAGTAGCTTGCACAGGTTGGATCCTCCTTTTTGTGATGGAAATCTTAGAGCTGGTTCACTCTAACAAGAAGTTTCAGGAGACCTGGATGTCTTACACAGGAATATTTATTGAAGCTCAATCGAGGAGAAAAGGGAAACACCACGTGTGAATCACAGTGTACTGCTACCCAAATCTGAAGATGGTGTCCTGAAGCTCAGTATTTAACCCTCCCCAGAACTGATCAGTTCCGCTATATCCAAATAGGGTTATTCCTAACTCAGTCTGTCATGTGTGAGGACTCTATTGGATATCAGATCCAAACAGGGAAAGACGTCAACCATTGCTGTCTTAGCAACAGCATAGCCTCTCTACAGTCTCTCTTATCCAGCGTCAACAACCAGTGAAAGTTCAATAGAACAAGTAAACATGTGAATACAAATCATACATGGACCATCAACCAATAACAATCTTCTTTTTTCAAGAGTGTCATATAGAGAAACCAATCAGATTAAAGTTTACTAACTCTTACTGTGCATGCAAATACTGTATAAACTAATTCTTATTGTATCCAAAACATTCAAACATAAGGATTATCCTTACTGATTTTCAATGACTTACACATTACACATGTTACAGAGTGAAACATTTGTCATCCTCTACTTTCCCCCATACATGATCATTAACTCATATGTCTACAGAACATTATGAATGTAAATCAAACCTACTTTAAAACCTTAGAGTAACTTTAAGGTAAACTAGAAACTTGGATCACTTTCAACAAGCCACAGATTTTTTTCTAATCTTTAGTACAGTAAATAGAAAACTCAATGCATATTTTGCATTTGTAACTCCATAGTAAATATTAAGTCAAATAGAAACCCACTGTAATTACTTTACGCATCATGAGATCAACACTACCTCAAAACATTTCTCTTCATATGAGCTATGAACTTCACTCTATACAGCCCAACAGAGGCCTCTCTGAAGAACACTCACAAGTGATTAAAGATCTCTGAAACACTGTGAAGTGCTTTAAGATCTCCGACAGAGGTCACAGGTGTCATGCACCTACAAACAATAGGCCAAAATCCCACTTTTATATGTTGACAAAATGGAACAATCTAAGAGTTTCAAATCAATTTAAAATTGTGAAGGCTCATTTTAAAGTTGATTATAGAACATAGCAAAATAATCAATTAGTCATTATTTGACTCACTTATAGGGTATCAAAATAAAACGAAACACTCAAATCTAAACCCATAAAATATCTGCAACAGATTCACATTTCAACTCTTTACCTAGATATGTAGATGGTTTAGTGATTGTGACTCTCATCATAGCACAATATATGACTTGATTACAGTAACTCAGAACACTTTAAAGAAATACAAGATATTACTTTAGAGTCCTTACTTTTCCAGTTTACATTTTAAAACTGTGAGCTGGTCAAATTTATTGGTATACATTCTTCTTACCATGCTGGTCACTATCTATGATTTAAGAAAATCAATCTCTGGTGACTTCACTCATTAAAGATTATGGATACCTCAAACCCAAAACAATAAAATGTATAGAATATACAAATGTAATGTATGGCAAACGCTCTCTAGTCAAAACAATGTACAACCTTTCACTCCTTTGTGCAGACCTTCCGTTGAGGTCTGGCGCTTTTAACCTTCACACCCAGAGGAAAATACCAAACAGAAATTATTTAAATAATAACAATCAATGATACGTCGAAATACAATACATAAAACATTACAGTTCAGATTACTCATTAGAATGAAAGGTGTTTTTTTCTCTCTTTACCCTTTACTTGCACCCTGGCTGTGTTGTCACAACAGCCCTCTGGTTTTCACTGTCAGAAACAAAATCATCTGAGTAACAGGGATGTTATATGAGGACAGAATGAAATGTAGTTAAGAGGAATCTCAACTCTTTCAGACTTTACATTGTTTTTAACCATAATGTTAACTGATTTTTTCAGCACTGCCTTTCACTATGGCAGAGATACAGGTACAAACTATTAGCAGTATAATTACACTTGTTACTAACATAAGGATGAAATGATCGAGTACATTTACTTCACGCAATTCTCCTACGCTTTGTATCGGCCTGGATTAAATCAGATACAGTGTATCATGTGAACACTTTTCATAGATGGAAGAAGAAGTTAGTTTCACTTTGGCACTTCAAGACAACTATGAGTTCCTACATTTTCAACTTCGTCTGTGCGTAAGCTCTGTAGGTTCAGATCAGATTCAATGTGAAAACATATTGATTCTTCCATTATCTGTGAACATCTAGCACCTGGAAGATATTGAAAAATCCTTAATTTATCTCAGGTTCCTACAGGGATAGTACTGTTATCGGTTCTACATTTGCAGAGGTCAGAGACAAGACATCTGCCCCGGAACGGACTCAACTCAAACATCTGCCTTTAGCATAGGAGCAACACTTTTATTTCACAATTACCTGGTCCTGTAATTGATGATCAGTTAGTCTATTCAAAGTTATTTCAATCATATGTCGAAAGGAACCTCTGGATTGAGTGAAAACTCAGTAAACACCAAAGATACTGACACCTAGGGGTCAATCATATTGATTAACCTATGACATCACAAAATTCTTTATTTCTTTCTGTGATTCTGAAAGTAAAGATGAGTGGTCACCTAGAAAATAACAATCATGGTTAGTTTCATAAAGTGGATTACCAAAATCATACCAGTCAAACCTTTCTCAATTTTCTTAAGTTTTGTAAAGCGCTTTGAGTGGTCAATAGACTAGAAAAGCGTTATAAAATGCAGTCCATTTACCATTTAGTGAATGGAATTGGATTTAGCATTGGCAAATGAGATTAAGATAGTGATTGTTAACATACCCAACAATTAATTCAATTACTTCCATGCGCATATTCCATTATTAGGCTGATGTTGTTTATTGCTATTCTAGGTTACTAAAAGCTGTTTGTTGTTTTGTTCTGTATTGATGCTTCCCTTTTAGTTGCTATCGTGTTTATGGATAAAAAGGAAGGTAGCATGGATGATCTCATCATCTTCATCATGCTCAATGATTTTACAACTTTTTAACTCACCATGAACCCTTTGATAATTAACTTTCCATAGTTTACAATCATGGTACCATTTCAATTGCTTTTAAGTGAAACACCATAGTCCTGTAGTTCCACAATGGGTTAGCAGGAGTGTACCTCACTCTCATTAAACAAAAAGCTCTCAACCAAGCTTGTAGAATAGTAGATATGCAACATAACAGTCATTCATCATACATCTGTCAGTATAACAATGGGGTCCATCTCTTTCGTCCGGATGAGAGCTGGGAGAACATGTCTTCTCATACTTTCTCACCATAACATTGTCTTTCTTCTTAGTTTGTTCGTTAGAACAGTCCAATAAGGTCTTTTCTTTGTATGTTTGTGTGGTGAGAAGTCTTACTTCGCTGCTAAGCACTGAGGTGCTCGTCGATTATTTTCCATTTGCGTTCAGTTGACTCAGAACACATTGGCCAAAGCGCTCACTCGTTTTCTGGATCACCTTGCACGGTTCTCAGCCTGGGCCCGCTTAGCAGAAGAAGAGGAAGAATCACCCTTTCACTCGCCATGGCTTTTCACGTCGCTAGCCGTTTGGGAAGCCGATCTGCACCTTGAAGCATGGATCCATTCTGCTCTGCTCTCGACCTTAAGCGCGGTCCTGGTATCAGCAGCACCTGGAACAGACCTTTCCACCTAGGACACAAAGATACCTCATCCAAAGATTTGATCAGTACCAACTCACCCACCTGAAACAGATGAATAGGCTCCGCTGATAGTTCTTTGTTGGAGTTAGTTTAAAACATACAAATTAAACTTTCTTAACATTTCTGTTAGTCTTTTAACATATTCCTATGCTCATCAGTCCACAGCAGAGTAGCTTTGTACATCTTATTAGATCATTCCTTTCAGTTAAAAGTTTATTATGACTTTTTCCCCATTTAGTTATTTTGCAGTCACTCTGAGATTCTCCTAGACATGAGATTCTCTTAGTTCATTGATATTATTCATTATTTTATTTATCAAGTTTCTTAACTTTTTTATCTTTGTTTAAAGCCTATTTATCTTTACCCTGTGGTTTCTAATATTGTATCCTCTTCCAATGGGAACGCTGTATCACACCATCTCCCCCCACACTCCCACAAGCAGTCTCTTCTCATCCTGGGAGTCGATTACGAGCAATCCTTGGGGGAGGTAGACTTCTGGATCTTGGGCGAACCCTCACCAGCTGCGCGCTGATCAACTTGTGTAGCAGGTGGACAGGACAGGATGAGTTAGGATCCCAGGAACAAACCCAGATTGTCGTGGCAATTCTGCAATACCACTCTAACAAAGAGTAATGAGATAAAGATCTCTTTACAATATTGTCACACTTTTTACTTCAGAGTATCATTGGCTCAATTGCATCAATCTAAAATTGACATTTTAGACCTGTTGTCATTATTGTTTCGGCAATCTCTCATTCATAGTTCATTAAAGTCCTAGTATTGTTACTAGACTCTTTGATATCTTTGCCACTAACTCTGTCACTGTTTATTCCTCGAAAAGATTATTCTCCCAATGGTCATGCTTCAATCATATTTGAAAGGAGTAAAAGTTGAAGAAGTAAGCATTTTATTCCTTTAATAAATTATCCACTATAGTGTATGGAGGTTTATTATAGTTATTAATTTACCTATTTTTTTTTCAAACAACTTTTATTGTTATTTTTTCCAAACTATTGCTTTATCCTCCTTTATCCCCCCTTTTTCTACAGGTGTGAGGCCGTGTGAAACTTAGGCTAACACATCAAAGAAAAACTTAGAGATGAGTTAAGCACAACTTTGTTTAATTGCATTGAATGCTAAAGCATTACCTTTAAGATATTTCTCATTTATTAATGGAATCAGTGTCACCTGTGTGTTCCTTCACACTTTTCACCCTCCAAAGCTCAGAGAGAACATACAACACTGACTCATTCTCTCAGCTCAGCTGAAGCTGTGAGTGCCTTTTTACTTTCTTCTATTTCGTTCTCAAAAAGAAATTACCCACAAAATCTTTTTCTATATCCCTCACCCTGGTCTCCCTGAAAGGAGACTTCCAAGTGTCTACATTTTTTCTCTTTCTCCTTCTAAGCTCTCAGCAGGAAAGGTATGCGCTTCCCTCTCATTCTTTTTAATCTGTCTCATCCGATTCTCACCCTCTTGTTCTGATAGGACACGTTGGTGGACAGACGACCCATCTGAACCCTTGAACATGGTCCCTCCTTTGACAAATCCCCCCCTTTTTTTCCTATTTTTTCCAATTCTGATTGTTCCTTACTTTTTGATCGTTTTCTCCTCTTGACTCTTTAACAATTTCTTTTCTCTATCTGTTTCTCCCTGCAAAAATCTTGCCACAGAGGAATCTCTTTCCATTCTGGCCTCCAGTTTGAGGCAATAAATTGGTGCAGTTGGTAAAAAATGACCACAAATACTATAAGTGACTGTAGGTATGTTAAGATGTAAAAAACTAAATGTCACGCTCTGAACAATGTGAATTTAAATGAATACTGTTTTATCAGTAAACTTTGTACCAGGACATACACAATATAGCACCTGTAATGTGGGTGTCAGGTGATTGACAGTTAGCAGAGTGTAATGTAATGCAGTAGCGATATGAAAACACTCAACTCTAACACATTCAGATAATGACAATGCAGAAACACTGATAAACCAAATGGATGCTTACTGTGATGGATGATTGAGCCAGGGCAATTTTAAAATCTATCTCTAATTTCTCATTCTGTACAAGATTGAAAGGCTGTAAACACATTCTTCTGGAAGCAGAAAACTTAGACCTAATAAATCCAACTATACTATATCCCAACCAGTGCTGGCTGGTGATTATTTACCTGGGCTGGGCTGTAGGGCTGTCCCTTATGGCTCTATGTGCAGAATAGGCCAATACTTAATATACATATAATACAATTCACTACAACAGCCCTGTAATAAATCCTCTCTTTGTAAAGGAAACAGAAATAGTTCAACATTTTTTAAAAATACACTTTTTAGAAAAGAGTTAGATGAAAAGATCTATACCACTCTGTGCAGTTAAGTCCGACTGAAATCACATTTAGCCATCCCTTTTAGCAGTCAACAATGAATGTCTTTGTGTTTTTTTTTTTTTAAATGTATTAGTAATAATAGTAATAGTTTTATACCTTTAAAATACTGTCCTGAAATGATAACATTGTCTATGGACAGGCATTTTTTCCACTGAACCTTCATGATGCGTCCCAGATGTTGTCCTGGCCAATATACCTCTATGCTAAGGCCTTGTTTTAAAGTCAGTTACCACACACACATACACACACTCACTCACAAGAACAGTGCTGACACAGCAGAGACTCAGGTCAGAGGAAATGTCCTTTGTACCTCTGCGACAATATCAAACCCCATTCATTATTTAGCATATCCTACACGTGTTTGTGTGTGGGTGAGTGTGTGCGCACGCGCTTTTGTAAATTCAATCTTTGCAGCTTTAGCAGGAGGGAAGAGGAGCTGTGTTACATCTGCTAGTGTAACACAACTCAACAGTGTAATAATCCTGTTAGCATAACACATTTCCCATTAAGGTAAATGCTAAATCCTTTGAGTGTAATAAGCTCTTTTTATTATTAATATAATGCGGTGTAACAAAGGTTGCCTCTCTGCAGGCAGTGGAACACCATCAGGTTATTTGGCCCTAAGAATTAGGCAGGGAGGTACATTTTCTAATAAGTTCAGGTGTGTGGTTCATTTTTCAATTGTTCTGTTCTAACAGGTCTTGGCCTTTAATTTGAGTTCTCCACTTCCAATGTACTGCATGTGTCTGCAATGTAACTTTGTGGACCTGCTGCCACACCACAGACCTGACAACAATATACAAGCAACCCGATCGCCAGACGTTTGAATATTATTATTAAGTCAGATGTGCTACATGTCCTACCATTCACAATCTTGATCTCGCTGTGACTGCCTCCTCCTGCACTGGCAATTGGGCATAAATTGCGAGGTGGAATTTATGAAAGGCACTTCCTGGGGGCACTGGGTTGACACAAGCATAACAGTGTGGGCTAATGCTAAAAGTGTAGAGGGTCTAACACAACATCAGAGTGTAGCTACACGCATGACTAACCCATGATCGGTCTCACTAGTGTCACAGCAAAGTAAGACATTTTCGTGTCCCAGCATGGAGCGCAAAGCATGACACTGTAAAACGATAACTGGAGGACTGGGCATGACATTGCACTGATGCGCTCTTTTTTCATACAACTGAACAAGCCTGCTGATGCTACATATAGTAGAGTACGGCCAGTGGCGGTGTCTCTGCTGCTGCCTTGTGTGCTGTTTGCTCTGTATATGATGCCAACACACACACACAACGGGCACTGACCATGCAATGTCTTTTCACTGCCCGGGGTGTTCGGATGCATCCGGCTGACTCATCCTGGACCTAAAAGAAGCATTGTTGTAGGAGTAATTGATTGGATTGTCTGAGTGTAGTGGCGCCCAAATCCCATTTTACCACAACCAGCTGGAGTGGATGGGCGCACAGCTCCCTCAAACTCTTTTCTGATGTCCTCCCCAGAAGCAGCTCTATTTTGACTGAGAGCAATTTGAGAGAAATCTGTTTAATAGGCTCTCCACAGATCTTTGGAGAGGACTTGGAGAACCACAGGCAATTCTCACCGGGGGGATATGGATGTATTACTGGTCAATTCAATTCTCCCCCTGCAGAAAACGTTTCAGGAGAGGGGAGACAAAAATGGAAAAAGGAGATTGCTTTTACATTCACATTACATGGAAAATTCTACTTTAGCAGGGGCTGCAGAAAAGAACAACCTCAAATGAACGATTTAACATGTGGATGTCATGTTTACAAAACACTTTTTATTGAACATGAAATGTCACTTTATGCCCTGTCATTCTTCAATACATTCTTTTGGTCTTGACATGTAAGGCTGCAATATTCGCAAGAACAGCTGATTGGAGGAATATGCGGAGAGATAAGTGACTTGTAGTTGTTGGTTTTGATAAGAACAAATGAGAAGTTGAAATACAAACCAGGAAGTGGTGTATTAAACTAGTTAACTGATTACCAGACACAAAGACATTGTACTGTGGTTTATACTACTTTAGGAATATGAAAAGTTTTATATTTAAAACAAAAAAAATTGTTGTATACTATTAATGTTGGTTAAAAAGTTCTTATTAATCTAGTTACAATGTCTGAGTAATGGACGGAAAACAAATCAGTGAAAAACAGTCCAATAGCTATAGAATATCTTCATATTTACTGAAAGTGAAGGATAACAGGTGCACCATTTAAGAGCTCCATATGGGAAATACATACAGTAATTACGGTATAACAAGACACCACATTGACAATGGGAAAAAATACAATGTAGTTGTAAGTAGAGATATAGGACTTTTTAAGTGCTTATTAATGTACAGTTTTTGTTAACAATTTTAACCTTGCCTATGAATACATGCTTTATATTATTACAGCTGTGTTTTACCATATTATCCTTCATTATCATGTTTATACACCAGCCTCCTCTTATGGGGACCCACAGGAGGAGTAGCTGTACAGCTGTTGACAAATACATTTATAAATACATCCTATAATCTTATATCCCCTAACTGGCAGAAATGTTCACTTGTTTTGCAAATGACCTTAAGTACAATGAGGACATTCACAGTGCAGGAGGAGCAGGTGGAGGTGAATAAGTATGAATCACAAAAATGGAGTGAGAACAGGAAAGGGGCATACAGAAGAAGAGGGATAACCAAGTGGAGAGTGAGGAAAGAAAGTGACATAAAAGGATAAGAGAATGCTATACTATTATGCAAAGAAGATATTTACTTAACTGCTCATCACTGTTCACAATGAATCTGACCACATTTAAATATTTTCTGCCTTAACTGCACCACATTTAGTCCGGACCGCAAGTCACTGCTTTTCTCTCCTGCACGTGGTTGTGTGTGTGTGTGTGTGTGTGTGTGTGTATGATATACAGAAAGAGATTGCTTGGAATAGATTAACATTTGAAGCCATTATCCGCATCCTAATAATAACTGCTTGGTTTCCAATAAGATCCCACCAAGCAGAAAATCAGTAATCACACTCGCTTTTATTTCCCCTCACTGCGGAAAAACAACATTTTCAAGCTCAGAGAGCGAGAACAAGGTGGAGAGAGACGGGGAAACAGAAGTAGCAAGACAAAAGATGATAGAGAGAGAGCAGGATGAAGGCAGAGAGGTGAAAGAAAACATTAAATAGATGTTTAGAGAAAATATTAAAAAGATGTTCCTTTAGACAGATGTAACATGCAGTCATTTATCCCCCCCCCCCTTTTTTTTTAGACCTAATCAGTTACCTTAAACACAAAACTAATTCTACCCCTCACTCCAGTCTTGCAAAATGAATAAAATAATTGTTCCTTTCGTAAAGTGCTGTGTAAGTGTTTTGACAGGGCTGGAAAGTAAAAGAAATCAATGACCACCTCGGTGATGGAGCCAAACCAAACCTACTGACATATCAATTAGTATAGCAAAAGGCAAAAAACCTGGCTCCAGGGTATCAAGACTCCACATGGATGCTTAAGCAAGCCATTTGATAATTGCAGCACAGATGGCGTGTAACAGAGCTACAAGTCCATCAACCAGCCAGGGAGGACAGCTTTCTTCGCTGAGAAACAAATTTAATCCGCAGCCAAAATCTACTGGAGTTTAATTTGGCAACTCGCAGTGAAAATGTAGTTCTCAAACTTGTTCCCCAGCAAGCAAAAATAAGATTCGTCATTGGTGAAGCTCAACAAATCACGTTGTGCCAAAACATACTTTTCTGACACAATGTGTCATTTAATGCACGTCAAAACAGCCGCTCCTATTATTTTCTATGTAAACCCACACACCGGTGCAGAGGCGCCCGCTGTCCTATTTTCCAGCTTTTGACGGCGGTCAACACTCCAGGAGAGCAGCGTTTCTTTTGGAGCCGTTCCCTGGAGTGACACGTCCCAGCTACTGTACCTCGCTTCTCCTCTTGTCAAGCGATAGCACGTCTTCTTCTGTGGGCTTTTAGCTGTCACGGTGGACGAGCGGAATCTTATTGTTGAGGCAGAAAAACGCCCGCACCTCTACAAGCTCCAGGCATGGCTGCGTAAAGATAATGTGAAGCAGACATTTCCTGGTGAGTCACAGCTGGAGAGATTGAGACTCCTTTGTGAGGAAAGTGAAATAATCCACAAATAACTCATGTATTCAGGACAGCACTCCAAATTCTCTTTACATTAAAGCCCCTACACATCCAATGTACATCACCACAGGTGTTTTTTTTTCACTTATGTTCCCTGATTAGGCCTCTTCTGAGGACACTGTGGGCATGTGTGAGCGTACAAACTGAGCTTGATACACATCTCTCTCACCCTCCTGTTGGTTCTATCACACCATGTTAACATTACTGCATGGAGTTTGGAGATATCACACAATACCCTTCATAGTTCCACCCAACCGTCTAATCAACCCTAATAACTGAAAATACGTGTGTGGGTGAGCAGGGCCTTTACGTTTACTTAGGTATGTTTCTTTTGCACGCTCATTCATAGTCACTTTTCGAACCTCTTCAAATATCTGAGAAAAAGTTTCACAGTTTTTGAAGTAGTTGCCCAGGGTCTTACAGCCCTCATCAAAGAAAGTAAAAAAAAAAAAAAAAAAAAAAAAAATCAATGACTTTAATCTAATTTACAGCCACAGGTTCTGCCAGTCGAGCACTTCCTTAATGTTGGGGGACTTGTGAGAGAGATTAAAACAAAGAATTGGTGGTGCAGAGACCCAGGTATCTTGACATTTAGTCCCTAGTATTGACTAACACATGGATCCCTGACTTCCCATAATGCACCTTGAAAGCGTGTTTTGTTAGACCCTGCGTGTCTTGTCTTTGTAGATTTCACACTTGACAAAGGTCCTCTGGTGCCACAGATGACTTTATACAACTGTTTCCACAGCTTGAGCAGTTTCTGCCCGTGACCAGGAAATTGACTTTGGACAAATTGGTTGAATGCCCGTTCAGGTGCAACTCTGGTACTCTGTCATCATTCTGTAATGTACGGAGCCCCTGAAAGGTCATGGTCAGCATAGCAGCTGTAACCATATCCACGGCCAGGGCTTCAACCAGCACAGCCAGGCAGAGCAGCTGCAGCTGTGCTCACAATGAGTGGGCTGTATACTGTCGGATCTCGGCCTTTTGAAAGGAGCAGTGAGCCTTAAACGCATCATGTCAGTTGTCACAACATCTCTCCTTTCTGTAGTGTGCGACTGTTTCCCTAAACTGACAGCGTATTGCGACACGCCAACCACTCCTTTGCATCAGGAGGAAAAAAGCTACTGTGAGGGAACGCAAAAGTAGTTCCGGAAAACAAAATTCCCGCCTTTGACATTCCCATGAGCTCCACATAAACACCTGAGTACGTCACCGACTTTCTTTCTTCCCATGAGCCTCTCTTTCCCTTGCTCACAGGATGACAAAGAAGAATTCTCTGCTGATCCCTCTTCACTAACGCTGGTGTACAGGGGGGTCAGACGTCAGCTACAGAACTCCATGCCTGGATTCAGGGATTCAGTGTTTTGCTGAGGACACCTCAGCAGTGAGGAAGTGTTGTGAACCCAGTTCCCTTGTATGTGTTTTATATCTTTTATTAATTATCCCTCCTTTGATTTGCTGTGTGTCTTTGGCCGTCTGGCGAGCAGATTGTGGCGCACCTGTTTGTGAAAGGTACTCTATAAATACACTTGTCTTGACTTGAAAGACGGACTGTGCAACTCAACAGTTGTATAAAGCTGATGTCGGCAGACTCTAGAGAATCAATCGCACCTGGGGCCACTGGTTGCCATGGAAACTCTATCCTCATTATAAAGGATTGGCAAAGGTTACAGCAGAGGGAATCTAAAGAAAGGTGGAGAGAACAGCAGAAACAAACCACAGTGGAGGAAGGCTAAAAGCAAAGTGTGTGTATACACAAATAGTATACAGAGTCAAGATCCAGACTAAAGGAAACATCATATACTAGTTACTTTGACTGCCCAAACCAACCAGAACCACTTTTAACACACTGAGATATCAATTCTAACGTGTTGAGAGCTCTTTAGAGAAATGTCGCCATTTGCTTGATGACGATGATGATGATGATGGTGGAAAGCACTTCTTCCTACTGATTTTGTGATCCTCTGGCTTCATCTAGCACCAACACGAGGTCGACATCGTTTTTGAGTGAAATGCCTCAACAAGTATTGGCGTATAACTTTCAGGCTCATGCCAGAGGTCTTGGTGTCATCTTCGATCCAGCTTTAAAATTTGACAGAAAAAACTAACACTGTTAGTTTAGCATGGCTGTACATGTTTACATACAAATACACTGGGATGGTGCTTTGAGGAATGGATTCCAACTATAATTTCTGTCTTTCAAGACTAAGACCTTGCGAAAACATGGCCTCACTGTCCATGCACGTGTAGCAAAATGTGATATTCAAGTTTTGCTTCTTCGAAATGTGCCATGAAACAATGTGACCCAGGTGCGTCTACTTGAATACAATTTGGAGATATATATCTGGTGCAGTTTACTTTCTTTAGCAAGCAGCTGTTCTTAAGGAGTAAGTTAACATCTCAGTTAATATTCTGTGATTATTTCATTTTTACTTGAATAATTTTCCTGAAAAGCCCAATGACAGTGTGTTCAAACTGCAAGCAACATGATCAGCAAAGTCCTTTCATCTCCTGCAGAGGTGGGTGACCAGACCTGTCATTACACAGCCTCACTCTGACATGCAGCCAAATCTATCCTGGCTAAAATTCTGCATGAATATCATTTTCAGTAGAAAGGAGAGATAAGCACTGAGCCACCTCTCTACCAAGCAAAACACGCCGAGCAGAACCAGATTTATTCAGGCTGAATGAATGTGGGTGCAAATGGCACTCATAACAAAAAACATTCCCTCACCTTTCCACAAGAGTTACCTTGTAATCACTGAGGCGAGTAATGCTGAAATCATTTACGGATTTCTTCAAAGTGCAAGTGTGAAAAGCACATACCAAGTAAAAATCCTGGCAGACAGAAGTATAATCTGGCCGTTGCTCCATTAATCTGGGCTCATATATGGGATTCTTAACTGTTATAAGTAGAGCAAAGACAATGAAACCTAGCAAATGTGTAGAGAGTCTACAAACCTGTTTCCATTGGCAATTAACAGCAGATTTCTGAGCTCCCTTGTTTAATTACCAGTGTGATATTGTTTTCTTTGTTGTGCAGCAAAGTGCAAAAAAGAAAGACATGAAACACCAAAACAAATTCATTGTACTCAGGAATAAGCTTTGGCATCAGCGGTGAGCGTTCTCTCAGTTTATTTTCACTTAATGCTTCCTAATTTGTGTCTGCCAGATAGCAACGTCAACAGCTGAAGAGACATAACATTATGAGCAGTAAAATACACAATTTATCTGTTTAAATCCGTGTGGGTGTATAACAACACTATATAGAAATAATTAGAGTCAGCCGCACTGCTCCCAGTCCAGTTTGGCCACTAAACCAAACTGTAAATAAAATGCAACTAAGACACACATTGTCTCAACGCATATGAGTTTGAAAAAGTGCTACATCTGTTTCAAAACTATGAGAAAGTAGAAGAACACACACACACACTCGCACACACAAACACACACACACACAAATAACAGATGCACATAAGAACAGCTGCGTATGACCAATCATATTTACTGTCATCTCTCAGTTGCACAACAGGGACAGTCTCAGCTGATTTCTTTAACATCATCAAGCACTTAATGCAATGAGTTCATTACGCCGAGCACTCAAGCAAACACTGTCTAAGTTGCGTGTCTTGTGTAAAACTGTGTGTGCAGACTTGTAAACGAATATAATGTCTCTTAGAGTCAGAGCGTCAGTTTCCGTGGGCATACGGATGTGTTTTTGTATGCATGTGTTTGCTTATTTGACATGCTGCAATCAAACAGAATTAAACACAAGGAGACAGATAATGGGATATTTAATTTACAAAATGATGTGACTGTGAGTGTGTGTGCGTGTGTGTGTGTGTGTGTGTGTGTGTGTGCGCGCGTGAATCCTCCTGTGATTGTTGTAAATGGATAGCAGGGGGGTCATTATACTGTGGAAAACATCTGCGTTGCTGCTCTTTTATTTTTTGTACTTAATGTCCAATTATAATAATCACTGTAGACACACGCAGACAAATGCACGTACACACATACGCACACAGTCATACAACAGAATGCACATTAGTTGCAGCTCTAATTACTGAGAGACGGCAGCAATGGAGGAACTTCTTAATGTGGTCTTGGCACTTCCCATTCATTTTCCTCAGCCAAATCCGTATCTAAATACATCTGTGATATTTGCTGTGAAAAATTTGAAAGAGATGTAATGGAAGACACTGAACACATTGTGTCCACTCAATCATTTTCTAATGCCCCGTTATCTATCCTCCATATTCAAATGCCAATAACCAAATGATGCCCACCCACTCCTCCAATCTGTCTGCGCTACCTGCACCTTCATGGAACAAACAGCGCTGATTTTATGAGCCAAGGCGTAGGACACAAGGCGAAGTCAAGCGCACCGTGCACAGAGGGAATGTTTGGTGAATAATAACTGCAACCACGATCTGATTTCGTGTTGCACGCGGCAGAAAACAGTTGATTGTCCTGCTGAGGAGGCGGAGGTGTGCAGCCTGTCAGGTTCAGATCTTCATCGAACAGCTCACTGGGAATATTTGATGAACGATCGCCACGTCGTGATTCGCTACTTGCACACTTTAATTGTGAAGCAACAGCAGTAGGGTGTTGTGTCTGTTTGCGTAAGCAGTCAGGCCGTGTTCGTGGACAGGAAGTCATGTGGAATTCCACGATAACTGCACAAAGTTCATGTGCTGATAAAGATACTGTGATATGATCAGAAGCTCCAAAACAGCTAATAACAAAATAGGTTCCTCATATGGGTCACTTTGGAAAACCCAGACAAATGTCTCTCCTGTCTTACAGTTAGGATTTTCACCCAGGTGTCCTGGGATCGACTCCTGCTATGGGAAAGAGTGACTAATATTTCCCTAAGGTCCATAAACTGTAACTTAACTAGGCCTAATTTAAGCATGATGGCCTGTGTTACACAATTTTCCCAATGGTATCGTAAAGGTGTCAGTGTCTATGCTAGGATGTGAACTGCATGGTAATATCTTCTGGACTATATTCTCTTATCACCGGCTGGGTAAGTTGACCAATAAACCCCCAAAAGCTGCTGTATTCCTCTAAAGGTTAGAAAAGAAACCTTGTAATTGGAAAGTTGCTACTTCAAATTCCCAGAACTGCTAGGCAAACCAGGACAGTGAACATGAATGATTAATGCCCTCAGCTATCACTTGGTAAGGTCAGGCAGCTCCTGGGCAGCTGCTAGGGTGGGAAATACTGAGCTGTAGTGTTTGAAAATGTGCTACATCAAGTGCAAAATACAAAGTCCTGTATTGCTTGTTTGGGAAGAGACACACTTCATGTACTGCATTTGACAGCAGAGAATAACACAAGAGCAGATGCACACACAAAGGCAGACATATAGGCAGAGAATCAAACACACCCACAGTAACTCCCATGAAGCAGCATGCAATTTATGTTTTTGTTTTATATATTATAATATTTCAGTAGGAATTCATATTTTAAAATGTCCTCTTCATTGTCTTTTTTTTTTTCAGCCAGACACTTAACATAGATGGTGGAAGCGTTTCACTAAATGACTGAACTACACATTAAAGAATTTGAGAGAAAATTCTTTGAAAACTTTTATAGCTCAAAGTCTGATTAAGTGATGATTACATTTCAAGAAGGGTAGGCCTGCAGTACAATTGTTTTGACATTGGAACATTTTTCCATAGATTTTATCCGAGTCAGATTAATAAGGCACTGCTTTGTCAAAACTAAAAAGAGGTATAGCAGAAAGAAAAGAAAAGAGGCAGGTTGATTAACAAGCTTTCTGTGTATTTCCATGCTGTGTTACTGTTACACTTTCAAAGCTATCCATCCATCCATTCATCCATCCATGGACCCCGTCTTTCCCCCGCCTCTTGTACATGTACTTTGTCTCCTTGTCTCTCCGTCCATCTTCTCCTCCTTCACCCCTCTGTGAGCCTCTCTCTGCTTTCTCCCAAAAATCCAATTAGTCAAAGCTAAATCCTAACTCTGCAGGACTACTGAGTACTGAGAAGAGAGAGACATACACACACACACACACACACACATACACACACACACAGACAGGGATGGGAAACACTGCCAGAAAAAACCCTTAAACAGAATTTTCTCAACCTTAGCTTGTCTCCTGTGGTTTGACCACGGAGAACAGAGGGAAGGAAACAAGGAGGTGAAAAAAAGGAAGAAAAGAGGAGAGGTCACTGCCAGAATCCCTCAGCAGAAATCCCCTGACAACAAATATTCTGCTTTCTTCAATTTTATAGGTATGATACTAGAGATGGGTCACTCAAAATAAATATTTTGATTTAATTTAAGCAGTCTTGGGCTTATTGGTACTGACACTTCCTGCAGACATTAGTCTTTGAAATGGGAAGTTTTTCACTGAGATTTTTTCCAAGACAGGCTTGACACAACCCTCAAAATCTCAAATCAGAAGCTGTTTTACACACCCTGGAGCCATTTCACAGATAACTGCACTAAGCTAGAAAACAGCCAACCTTCATCCCCTCCATGATGAAACTCAGTTGGCCCGCTCTGATGAGAATAACATCAAGTGACAGTAGAAATATTCTAAAAGAACTGTATTATTTTTTTCATGAGTAATTATATTTCATGTCAGACAGGGGTGATATGGGAAAATCTAAATTTGATTAAAAAAATAATGGTGTTGAGTAATGTTTGTAAAACAATTATTAGGGACTTCATTTTCAAAAGTGGCAGTTTTTTTAAAAATCTCTTGTATTGCCGTATTGATCAGGACAGCGGAAATGTGCAGCCTGTGCTGAATGAGAAAAAACTGTATTAGACAAAATAATTGATGCCAGCTAAACTATGTTTTAAAGTTCTTGTGTGTGAAATAGTCGATCACTTTTCATCACACAACAAAACTCATACAAGCATAAAAGCAAATGAAACATGATGTTTTCTGTATTAATGACAGCTGTGATGAACATAACATGACCACTACATTTTTTATATGATGGGGTGAAGATGAATAGCTAAACGTAGCCCCTACAACGTGTAAACAGTTGAGCCAGGAAATAGTCTAAATTTATTAAGTAGATGAGGGTCCATTTTTTTTTCTTCAAAGGCTGAAACATTCTTCTCATGTTTCTTTCATACAGATGTTGCCTATTGTTGTAAATAAGGGAGTTATGTTTTGTGCGCAGAGTTGCCAATACTAGAATTACATACTTGTTAATGATTAGGTGAACAAATCTCATCGCACCATAAGGCCATCTAAGCATTTTGAATGTTGAATGACAAGGTTTTTAAACCTTATTTTTAATGGGTTACAACTGATGACTCCAGAAAAATCTGCACATGGTACTTATAGTACAGTTAAAGCATGATGAAGATTAGGGAAATAAAGCTGCTGTGGTTAAGGTTAGATGATGGTCATAGTTGAATAAGATCACTCAGACTACTAGTGTGAGGATACTGTGTCATGTTTGAAAACCAAATGTTTAGTGTTCACCTGCCTTGGCTATAGTTGTGTTTCATTGAGGTTTTCAGAGTATTCCTTCTCTGATGTGGAACTGGTAAAAAACATCTCACACTTGTTCACTGACTAAATATACATTATGGATACATTATTATTGGATATATGTCAAAATGCGAGCACAGCACTAATACATCAGTCGGCTGTGATTTTGTTTTCTGTGAAGACCGTCAGTACATCAGGCTCATGTACTTCCTGGAATTTATTTAATAAAATTAGATTAAAAACAACATGAGCAACATAAGCTGCCTTCATGAAGTATTCAAGGGGCTCCAGGTTCACACAAATATATCCACAGAACAAGCAACTGAACACAGAGAAATAATGGTGATAATAGCCTGAGATGAAAGGATCCAGCCAGTTTGTTAATAGCTGTAATTTTAGAGACAGTATGGGAATGAGCACGCTGAAACCTGGGTACACAGACTACAGTGCGTTCTCACTTTGCCAGTAATTGCAGATACTAAGAAGAAAGTAATTTTCCAGATTGTCCAGTTTCTTTGAAAGCTTAATCATCGTTGCAGCCATCAGTTCTAACCTACAGTATGTACCTCTACATACACAATATGTACACCCACATGTTCTGATACAGAGAGACTCTGGTTTGTTTCCACCTTCGGTGTTGAGCAGCCGTCCCAGTCTCGTTTCTGCACTGCACTTTCCAGAGATTACTTGTCAGTCGAAGCATGCTTTCTCCGTGTATTCATGATCTTTGATTGTTTATACTGCTTTCACCAGCAGAGATATCGAGCCACTGAAGCTCAATATTTCAAAACCTCAGTCTAACCTGACAGACCAAGTGCGAGCTGGGTTTCCTCCCTTGAATAAAATGACCATCAGATCAGACAAGTGCTGCGGTCCTCCTGATCCACCTTCATCATCATCATCATCATGTGTAGATTGATTTGACACAGTAAAATACAGCAGCATTTGTGTGTTGTGTTAAAAAAAACAGCAAAATATTATATGTATAAAAGGGATTCAAATGCCTAAAACTCATTTATTTCAGTATTTATTATTTCATTTGTTTCATTTTCTGTTAGGGTAGGGCTGGGTATCTGGGTAGGGCTGGGTAATCGATAACTTTACCTGAGACTAAAATAACGCATTACCAAGTAGTACTAAAACATTTCCAGTCAAATAAGAAAATAATATCCTTTTTGTACCCATATCCAGAAAAAAGTGACTACTTGTATGGTTTCGCTCCCAGCCAATCACCACAAGTGTTCTTTGATTAAATGCAAAGTGTATTTGATGAAAGTATGGCTATAGTACATGCCTGTGGCATCTGATAAGAATAAATGCATAAAATGTGGAAGAATTGTTTCAGGAGTCAGATGATAAATTACCTTGTGATGTTTAAAATTACACTGCTTAAATAATACTTAATTTTACTGTTTTGCACAGTTATTTAATAAACATCTTGATGATTTGAACACTTTTAAAATGTATTTGTGTAAGCAACTGATGGGTATCGAATGAAGTTAAAAAAAAAGATGATTCAAATAAATTACTCCATTGGTATCGGTATCACTCGTATCGGTATCACTTGGTTCTTGTATTGGTACTGGTATTGTCATTTTTAAAACGACACCCAGCCCCACTACAGTGCAATAAGCTGTAAACACTAAGGGGATGTTGCTCTGTCAGGCATCTGAGAACAGGTCCAGACAAACCGGAACCTGCTGGGATTTAAAACCCATCTGCCTGCTAAACTGGACCTGGTTGCTCTGTCAAATCAAACACAGGGAGAAGGCGTGTATGATGGGTGACCAGCATGCACTGGGGTAATACTTTGCACTCTGTGAATATGCTGTTTCCCCCCATTTTCGTTTACTTAACTTTATTATTTTTTGTTGCATACTACACTGTAGTGCTGAAATGGTTTGATGCTTTCCCATTTGCCTTGTTTGTTTTCATCTGCTGCTGCTGTAACCTAATTTGCCCATGAGGATCATTGGTTTAGTCTAATCTGATCACAAGAAGCACCACTATCAATCGCACTAAAGTCATAACGTACCCCTGGCACGTTCAATCTCCTAATTGGACATAGATGTGGTTTTGACCCCCTCTATCATGAATTCAGAATATTAGGTGGGATTCAGTGTTTTCTCATCCCAACCCGTCAGATTGGCGGCAAACTATTAGCCGTGCAGCCATGAAAGATTACCACAATTATTCTTAATCAGCATTGAACAGACTTCATACAACCTGATCTGAGTCGAACACAGCCAGCCAGCTAATATGCTAAGTAGCTGATAACCAGCTATCTGGCAAACTCTGTATTTCCCACAGGCGATGGTGAGTTAATTGCAGAGTTTTCTCTTAAATTCACAAGTTTAGAAGAAATGATGGATGCAAAACGCTGGCAGCGTTCATATCAGCTGGAAAACTCCTTCAGCTTAGCGGATGCATGGAGAGTAAACTCGACGGCGACAACAAAGATGTTCTGGCGCGGCTGAGGCTTCTCAGTAAATCCTTCTTTTTTCTTGTCTGAAAGTGCATTACGGGTCAGCGTACAAAGCTTTTGCATGTAAGGTAATCCTGTCAAAATGTCTCTGCTAGTGCTGACTTCCTGGTAGCGGCCCGACAACACAGGGGAAAGACGGATGTAATCTTTTTCACATAGACAGTTAAGGCTCATTCAGAATGAAAGATCCACTCTGAATGCACGATACTGATGGCCGCTTAAGTGGAAATATATATAATCTCAGAACTCCTGCTGCTTTAGTTTTTACATGGTAATTCTTGAACTGGGAATGGGCCATGACCCTTTGCATAAGCATTGCTCATTGCACTTTATGTTGTCAGGATGTGTTTCCACAACTGCTACATTTTCTGTGGGATTTGTACAGCAAGTTGAACTGATCATGAAGTTGTTCTGTGCATAGATTAACTTAATCTGTAATGTGTTTGTCGCTGTCCAATTAAAACCATGTATTTCTGTGCATGTGTATATGGATAGCATGTATCTGTTGCATGTGCTGCATGTGTCTGTAAATTCCAGACAAGATAATGTGCAGTCAGATTAAAATGAATTAGATTAGTTAGTTTTGAGTTTTTATTATAATTATGTAACTCATATACTAGAGGATTAAATTTGTATTATGTTGAGATAATTCTTATATTATAAAACTATATAAACTATTCAAATCTAACAAAACTGAAAACATGGCTATTTTTCTTAGGTAGTGAAAAGTTTTGGGAGGTTTTGGAGATACTTGGTTGTCACAGGTCATACTTAATGCAAGGAAGGTAAATAAGTTACAAGCAAAAGTTCAAAAGAAAGCTTCAGGTTCTGATTATTGTCATGATAAATGATTCTGTTATTATTCTTCGATTAATCTTCAGATTCCTTTCTTGGACACCGGTCCAAAAAGGAAAAGTATTTAATGTACGAAGACATTAAATGGAGAAGAGGAGCAGGTCTTAACATTTAAGAAGCTTAAACCTGTAATCAGTAAGTATACTAATCGTTTCATTGCTCGATTACAAAATACTGAGCTGAAAACTGATTAGGATTTTTCCACGGTCGAGAATTAACTTTGAACAGAAATTCTGAAGGGAATATTGATTAAGTCCTCAGAACAACTGTATATGTGACCATCTACAGTTCCATGACAACTGGAAAATGATGATCATGTCATACGATCAAAAGCTGCAGAACAGCTACTTTATGGACCTTGAGGTTAGATTGTTTGTTCAGCTGTTCCAACAATGAACTTTGAAACTCATTGGTTAATACTTTTACACATGCCAACAACACATAGCACAATGTGGCATCAATAGAATGATGCAACAGCAATAAATTCCCTCATTTGATGTTACAGTATACTGCAAAACCATTTTTAGGAAGATATAAAGTGCCGGACGTGGGGATAAACCAGGCGAGTTTCTTGGCAAGTGTGTTTCTCTTGTTTGCCTCCAGCAGGGACCGTACCCCCACTAAAACACTAACACAGCCCATCAGCATCCTAACAGCCTGTGGATTAGAGTCGAGCCCTCTGCTAGGAGCAGTTAATACTTGTTTCAGCAGGGTGAATTAGACTTTATACCTGTTTCAGTGTACAGACAGCTAGGTTGCAGAAAGAGTGAGAGATAACAGAGAGGAACAAAGGGAGACTTTGAACTGTGGATGAGGAGCTTTTTGTAAAGACACACAGACAGACGGGGAGAGACAGACAGTTGGCCAGCCAGACAGGCCGAGTCACGAGGGGCAGATCCCGCTGTCCGATTGCGGCTCGCAGCTAGTCACTGATCGCAACGGGAGGGGAGGAAAGAGTGACGCGTGGAGAGGGTGGGGAGGGGAATGGTAGCGGGGGGTAAAACAGGAGAGCGTAGGAACAAAAAGGATGAGTCCAGACCAAAGACAGGAGGTGAGGAGAGAGGGAAGGAGGGAGGGTTTGTTTGAAAGACGATGATGAAAAGAGACTCAAAGAGGGACAGACGGAGAGGAAGAGACAGTGGTAATTATACAGATAAATACATGGAGCCTGTCTGTCTGAGTCAGATCTTCCCCACCGTTTAGAGCTGTGGCTGCTCTGTGTGTGTGTGTGTTTGTGTGTGTTATGGACTCTGCTGGATGGACATGAGGCAGAGATAGAGAGAACATCTACACCTGATTCAACAAGCTGTTAAAGGCGTATACTTGGTAACTCTGGCGCAGCAGAATGAGTTAAAAATCACAACATACTACAACCATATTATCACATTTTAAGGTTGATAAGGAGACCAAACATTTGCAGCACTTAAAATGAGCAAATCCTTTGAAACCATGTCTGTGGCCACTTGACAAATGCTATGGTGTGTTTAAACACATAGGGAAGTAAATTTAAAAATTTTAAGTATAATAATTTTTTTTTTTTAGGAAAATGACGCCCCCGCGTGAGTTGAAAATGTTTCAGCTTGAACAAAAAATTTATACTTATCTCTGGGCTTTATGACACCACTTCACATGCATGCAGAGACATAGAGAACACTCAAGCAAAGAGAGTAAGCGGGAGTTATTGGTGAATCCCATAATCACTGTCTTTTTAGCTGTTTTTGGTCTACACCAACTTCTGAGGGAAATATCTGTCTCTTCAGCTGCTGAGCACCCCACTATGTTCACCAGCTAACTGTCCGTCTGCTGTTTGGTGCTGAGCGCGTAGTGTACAGTTGGTTCTTCAGAACTTTCTGCTGAAAAACCAGCTGCCTGCTGTGGCTGGAAATTAGGCTGCAAGATGGAAAAATAAAACAGTGAGCTAATGGCAATCCAAATTTGCAAGTGTGGAAGAGGTTTCAAATTGGGCAATGTGATGGTGAAAATTTTCCGTTTTCATTCAGTTCAAGATGAAACTTGCAGAAGAGTCTTAGCGAGAGAGAGGCACTACAGTATCTTTGACAGGATTGGCTACTCTGTGCACTGTTACTTGGCAACTAGGAAAGTCAGGAGAAGAGAGATGGCAATCAAAGGAGTGATTTTGGTGATGGAAGATGGAAAGGTGGAAGCATCGTTTTATATGAATCTTTAGAGTGGAAACAACTTGAGAAGTTAATTTAAAGGGCACAGACACTCAACAACAGCATACAAGTTGAAAACCTTACATAGATCAGTAAAGAGGACCCTGAACAAATGCAAGAATAAAAAGTCTACAGGTTTCATCTGTTATGCATGTATCTTTTGAATGGCAGCGTATGTATAGCATTCAAGAGTCTTTGGATCAGGGATCCTTTTACATAGAGGGGACTACCCCCAGTAGAGAATGTACTACGAGTATGACTTCTACAGAAACCTCATATATCCTGGCCTGACAATGGGCCTCACGCAAGAATCACTTCTCTAATCGATTTGCTCTTAAGTGGCACATATAAGTGATTTAGGGGAACTGTTACTTAGAAATTCACGAGCGGGCCAGGCCTGTTCTTCTTGTCACTCTTGGTTTTATTTTTTGTTACGGAAACTGGACAGCAGACAGGTAGGGGCGGTCCCGCACGGAGGCGCGGAGAAGCAATTCATGGCAGGTTTGTAAGAGTTTGGTGAATCACATGGTACATCGTAATCACAGCAGGAGAAAGTGTTTTATGGAAACAGTAGCCTATGTTAATCTGTTGCCCAGTTGGCCAGAGAATGTTTTATGCTGGTGCAGGAGGTGAAGCATATGAACAGATTCTTTTTGGAACTACTTTCTATGACTTTCCATTCATCATTAAGCCATTGTTCTGATATTGCTGCTGCTTGTTCATCCAGAGGGCACCATGCTGCTGCTGGTGGTGGCATTTTCTCTTTGTCAGGGTCTGTAAGCGGTCGACCGCATTTTGGATCGGGTCTCCTCGGAAAAATGAATGTGTGCTGGTTGGCTTCGTGAAGGTTTTCCACGGCCCTGTTTTGGATTGGGTCCAACATTTTGGACACTTTAGTTTCTTCTCTCTATTCCTTTTCTGTTTTCCCTGTGTGACTGCTCCTCTTCGTTCTGTCACCACTCTCTCTTTCCTCTTTCTTCCCATCTTTTCTGCTGTCCCTTCTCTGATTGCTATTTACTTCCCCCATCTTCTTTTCTCTCTATCTTTCCTTCTTCCCCTTCTGTCCTTCCCTTACTCTTCTTCCCCTTTTTTGTCTCTCTTTGTCTTCTCCCCCTTTCACCCCTGTCATCCTCCACCTTGACTCTCAATGTCTACATTTACATGCACACTAATATTCCACTATAATTATGAATAGGACAATATTCCAGATTTTATACATAATAACGTTTGGATATTCCTTATCCCTTATAGCCTTATTTCGTATGTAGCATTTTCCGATTGACATGTGGGATATGCCGATATTATTCGGCTTTTAGGAGCATTCTTTGGACATGTATACAGCGCATTCAGAATCTGCGTCTCAAGAGGGCTTAGACCTCAGTTTGCAACACATGGTCAGCTCTATGCATTGTAAACAAACCAAATAGCCTGCTGTTAGCAAGGTCGGGGTAGACATGCTTGTCCAAAAGAAAAGGCCACATCCTGGTCGGAAGAAGAAACACACCTACTTTTAAACATTTTGAAAGACTTTGACAGCAACAGGTTTTGATGTCATGGGGGCGTTTTATGTTAGGCGCATATGGAGAATGGAGAATTCACTTTCATTACTTATGTAAACAGCTTAGTAGGAATATTGTCTTTTTTTTCGGAATAAGGCCAAAAACATTTTGTGCATGTAAATGTAGTAACTGAAAATCTTTCTTTCTTCCATTCTTCCATTCACCTATCTCCCCTTAACCCTTTCCTTTCCCTTCTCCTTTCCTGTATATCGTTTTCTCCTGCCTCTTGGTTTCCCTTTCTCTCTCTCCATTGCCGCATTTGTTAGAAAAAGATGCTTTTCTGAGAGGCTCCTGATAGTTTTTCCCACGTTTGCCCTCTCCCCTTCCTTACACCCCCCCCCCCGGAAGCATTTGATCAAACAATTCCAGTCCAATCCAATAAGATGGTATCCTTAGCCAACTGTGTGTATGTGTGTGTGTGTGTGTGTGCGTGTGTGTGTGTTTGTAAAGCCGGCATTCTGCTGAGCAGTATTGGCATCCACAGGGGCTTCCTTGGTCTGTGTGCAGCCACACTTTCTAAGAGCGAGGGGAGAAAACGGGGGAAGACTGGGTGAGGGTGAGAGTGAGGGGAGCGGACAGAATTGCAAAAAGAGAGAAAAGATAATGAACCAAATTGAGAGAGAAAGTGTCAAATCTTCCATGTGAATTAACAGAGAAAGCAGAGCGTGATTGGCTGTGTCGTCTACTTGCTTCAGCTCGCTCGCCTGAGCCCATTGAAATGGGGATGATCCATAGGCTTTGTTCTGTGCAGCTGTATACGAGCTCACAGGGATGCAAGCCGCTCTCTTCCCAGTTCAAATACCTGTCGCTACGCCTCGCGCAGTCACACACAGCAGCCACAGGAGGGCAATAGTGTCCAACCCATGAGCCTGAGAAAACCACCAGAGCTGCAAGCCTACAGTGTGTTCAAGTGACTGCAGGTTAGAAAAAAAAAAGAGTAAATGAGAGACAAAGTAAATCTAAATATAGAGCATGCACTCTCATTCAGTGGATGGCTGCTAATTAGTTTTTTGAAAAGTAATTAGGCTCAAATGCCAGACAAGAAAATCAGTACATACACCTGATCCTTTGACTGCTGCCCAAGTGCCCTGAAGCAAAGCTCCACCCAAACTGGCCAGGTTATGAATTTAAATGTTTCTCTTATAATGTGTGTGTTTTTTTTGTTTTTTCTCTCTTCTGTACTTGATATGTGTGTTACAACTAGTGGTTGCTTGTAGCCATGAAAACCATTCAGTTGTTAGACAGAAAATACCTTTTCCACTGCTGACAGTTTGACTCCTCACAGCAGGACGAGCAGAGGTGTAAGTAATAACAATAATTAGGGCTCCATTCAATTTAAGTGTCCAATGAGCCGTGTCGACGAGCCAGCGTGAATGATGGAAAGACCCTGGAAGTGGCCCACCTGAATGGAATGTAGCCATGACTAAAGCTGTTGATCCCACCTGAGCATTTTCTGCTATGACATAGCAGCAACTTGAACAAGACGCTTGCTTAGTATTTATTTCTATGGAGAATCCAAACTGTGTAATAGTGTGACACTGTTAAAACAAAATGACAGCAACCTCCATACTGTGGATATTAAAGGAAAAGATTGTTTTTGGAAATATGCTGATCCACTTTCTCTTTCGGAGAGGTGGGATGAGAAGATTGATACAAATCTCATGCGGGTGGACCTGTGCTCGCCAAACTCTATGTACTAATGAGACCTACCAGCACCCCCAAAGCTCCCTAATTAACACAAACAGAAAATGTAAAAACTATTTTTTGCATTTCACCACAAGGTCCATTTGGTTAACTGCTCTGAGGCCTTCAGTTATATCCTGGTTTGGAGCCATTTTGTCTGTACAGAGACCTCTACTATCGCTGTGCACTATCACTGACTGTATCTGGCAACCTGTGCCACAGAAGTGCTGGGTGGATGAATAGTTCCAGCAGGTAACTCCTCAGAGGACCACAAAGGAGCTTTAGAAGTCTTGGTCGCTGTCTTTATGCATAGCCAGGCTAACCACTTCCTCCGTCCAGCCCCGTGCCTGACGTCCAGACGGGTTAGAGGTTGATAAAACAGTCCTTTAAAGCAGAAAATCAGCAGAATGCTTATGTACCTCTTGTAAACACACCCAGACCCAAACAAAGCAAATTTCTTACAAGTGGGCAATTTAATTAGTTGTTAAATCTTGTGTCTTCTGGCCCTGCTGTAACTATTATACTCTAATTATCGTAAATGATTCAGCATTGTATTAAACGTGTCTTGTTCTCTAACAGTGTCCGTGCTGTGTCAATGCAGGGCAATGGCTTATTTCAATTTTTTTCTCCTGGCAGTGGAACTGCTGATGACTGTATTTTTTCTCAGCCTGCCCTGCAGTCTGTATCTTAGGCACTTGGTCCAAATTGTAAATCAATGGGGAAAGCCAGGCGGCAGGTTTCATTTCCACTGATGTTTGAGATGATGGAGGTGAGGGAGTACTGTCTGTGATGTGAACATGGAGAGGTGATGCCGATAAACACACACACACACACACACACACACACACACACACACACACACACTCATACAGACACATAATCTCTCAATTTTTTTATCGATACACATTCTCTCTGTGAAATCTCAGCTCTCTGCCTGGAATTCAAGTCAACAAATAAAGTCTTTAATAACAATCTGTGACTTTTTGACAGCCAATCAGATGCATTTAAAGGCTGTGTTTACTAGCACAGTTTTTCACAGTAAAAGCTCACCTCCTGTGAGCTTAATGCTCCTTTCAAATCATGCAGCCTCTCTGTAAGGCCACGAGTGAAAACAGCGATTTATGAGCATCTCCACGGCGAATAATTCCAGTAATGGTCACCCCCCCCCCCCCCCCCCCCTCAGCAGGGGAATTGTGGCATTAGCTGGGACTTTTGCCCACTAAGCCAATGATTTTCTTGAAGGAGCTGAAGGAAAATTTTTAGATGATTGATGAGGTTATTTGGTGGGATATTTTGCATGGCGGGGCATTGTTTTCTATCAAATTTATTTGGTCTTTCGTGACTTGCTCCAAGACACTTTGGCAGACTGTTGATGGACACCTTTAGTTATGGAAAGGAGGAAATAGATAAAAACTCACCATCCCAAAACCTTAACTTATCAAGGATACCGTGCATGTGTTTTTAATGCCATGTATGCCTTCTACTCACATTCATACCTGCTAGCTCCGCTGGGGCAGTTGGGATTTAAACACATTGCTCAAAGGTAGATTGAAACTCCTGACCTTAAGAGTTTTAGCTGTTTTTAATTTCTTAAAGCTCATTTTTGAACTATTTTTTGGGAAGTGATACATAAATTAAGAGGCTGATTAATATTATGAAAAATACTCTAAATACAAATTTTTCCCCATCCAGGGCTTCTTTTGTAGAAAAGTGGGAATTATTTGCTGCAATATGTAATATCATAATATGTTGATGAGGCCTAAACTCAAATAAATGAACTGCACTTTAACCATGTCCCTGAATGAAAACAATATCAGAATAAAGAAAAATATGTTTCAAATACCAGTATAGAACACAATGTTCTATTAAACAGCATGTATAATAGTGTAGTGTAGGCTACAGTGGATGACAAAACAACCTCAACACAATGTCCACTTACTGTAATGTCACGCTCAACTAAGCTATAATACATTAAACTGAATATGAAATTGATATAACTTTGTTGTACACATTTATTATTAATTTAGCTTGATGAAGACTCACTGACCCTCACAGCAGTGTGTCCATGAGCAGATAACAGTGCCTGTTGTTGTTGCCCCAATTCACCTGATGTTTTTGTTTCGGCAACTTAATTTGAATTGGCAGATATGGATTTGATTGAGACTCACGTAGTGGACAGGCAACGTGTGTGTAGTCTGTAACAACAACAAATGAACATTTAAGCTACATTAGCAGGAAAAATAACACACAAATCTCAACCTTTTTACTGTTATTGGGGCTTGCGTATTTTTCTATTATACTGTTATTACTCTTAGACTATTAAAAGTAACAATATCTGGCCCACTATCTCCTTAACATTAAGCTACTCTAGCCTTAACAAACCACAACCAAACACTTACCCATTTACAGTGTATGTCACATTTAAGCTCCAAGATATCTAATGCAACTTGATGAAATCAGTAAAAACCAAAGCATGACACCATAGTATGGGCAACAGTACTTTGTAATAAATTAAAGAAGTACTGAAAATGTTTCAGAGGTTCAGGCTAAGAATTACACTGACAACATGCTGTGCACTTCTGCCATCTCAATGATTTAAATTAATTTAATTGAGAACACAGCCGTCATACAGTCTAACCTTAGTTTGAAGAAAACAGAAAATCGCCCACATTATGATAAAAACAGCTACATTTTGTTCATTCGCACACAAAGAACAAAAAAAGGAAAAGTTTTCAGAGGAGAAAAGTGAATGCTGATGTCATTGTTGCTCATTGCTTTGCATCTGTCGGAGGTTATTACAATTATAATTACATGATCAGTAGCAGCGGTGGCAACAGCAACAATAATATGGTTAATATTAAAATAATAAATGTTATTATCTATTATTTTGGCACTTCAGCCAAAGAGGTTAAATGGGCAGCTGCTTTGGCCACTACAGGTGTAAGTCTCAGATGCCCACTGAAGGCCTTCGCTGGTCTCAGTCTTTCTGTGGCTTATATCTTCATCTATGTCATATTGGGAACCGTGGCAGTGTGAATCAAATCTAGTCCCCCTGCAGTGAAAGCCAGTTAAATCATTATCTCACATTTCCCTTTGTCTCTAAGCTGTCTTATCCCAGCTCTCTGAGGGTGGAAAGACCTCGGCTCCCTTCTCAATGTGTTTGGCTGCATTCAGATATCTTTGTGTTTGTGTGTGTGCATATGTGTTAACTTTCATTTGAGGATCTCTTTGTGCTTTTTGTCTGTACATGGGTCTTTATGGGTGTGTTAAAGAGAAAGCATGTGTGTGTGTGTGTTATCTTCAACTACCCCACAAACCAGATAAGTCCCACTCAGTTAAGGCTATGAATTAAACATGTGTTTATCTCTGTGTGCATGTCTGTGTGTGTGTTTGTGTGTGTATGCATCTTATAAATTCATAGTGCTTCACTGGCAGTATTTTAAGTCTTTATCACAGTTGTCATATGCATTCCCTGGGCTTTCAAAAGGTGGGCTGTGTGTCACTGAATACTTACTATACTTCTTCATTCTGTGTGGTAAATACGGAAAACGGTCAGTTTTTCTATAGGCTGCTGGTGTGTCGGGGGTTTAAGTGCATTTTTTCAAGTTTGAAACTTACAGTAAAGGGTTGGTTACCCTTGTCTCTCCACCCACCACTTCACCTTTCCATGCAAACTGCAGCTTAAATTAGAATTCATACTATCTTTTGAACAATGTCGCTTTCTGTGTGGGTTCATTTGTGTGGAAATCTGTGTTCTTGCTGGTTGGCACACAACACTTACCATACTCTACTTTTGATTCAGTGTGTTATCCTTTGTATTTACTCAGTCCTTCAATACGTACTCCTCTATGACTGTCAAGAAATGTAGCAAACACTCCTGTAAGACACAGAGCACCTGTATGACAGGTACGTAGGAGAATTAAACCAGTCCTGGTTGTAGAACAGTGGAGCATGTCTATACTCTTGCAAGGATTCTAGAGTAATGGTGGTCTACCCATTCAGTCTGTATGTGTTTTGTGGCTTACGGCCATGTCCCACAGGATATTTTGTAGGGGATGCTTTTAGAATATCGGGTACGAGAACATGGGGCCATTGCTCCAAGCCATCCAATCCTTTTAGAATTGGGGTGAGAAGTGCGATTGCTTTTATCAAAAGTTAAGTTCTCAGTGGGTCTTGGACTCCTCCTAGGCTGTCTCTTGGCGCCGTTTCTTTTTGTGACTGTCATGGACAGAATCTCTAGGTGCAACCGGAGGAGTTGCAGCCAAGTGTAAAGTGGCTGGGATGAGACTCAGCACCTACAAGTCTGAGTCTATGGCACCCTGCCCAAAAATGGTGGGTCACCCTCTTTGGGTTGGGAATGAGTTGCCGCCCCAAGTGAAGGAGTTTAAGTATCTTGGGATCTTAATGAGTCAAGGTAAAATGGGGCATGAGATCAACGGACGGACTGGTGTGAGATCAGCAGTAATGCCCAGGCACTTTAAAAGACTGTCATGGTGAAGAGGGAGCTATGTACAGGGGCAAAGATCTTTACTAGTTGATCTACGTTCCAACCCTCACCTACGGTCATAAACTTTGGGTAGTGACCAAAAGATTTAGGCCTAGATTGTGGATACAATCAAGTGAAAATAGTTTCCTTCACAGGGTGTATGGGCTCATCCTTAAAGGGCTTGGAGTAGAACTGTTGCATTGAAAGGAGCCAGTTGGGGTGGTTCGGACAGCTGATTAGAATGCCCCTGAATGCTTCCTTGTGGAGGTTTCACATTGAAATGACAATAGACCCTGTGGCAGACCTACAACACACTGAAGGGATGGCTCCTCCAGTTCCTGCTGAGAATAGCTATGGGCGTGAGGGTCTACTATGCCTATGCTGTTAACACTGTGACCTGGATCCAGATAAGGGTAGATGCATGGATGGACAATAAGCAGCATCTTTACACAGTAATTAGGCTCTAACAACCAATCACAAACTGTGTCAGAGAAATGAGATCTTTAGGCAGTCAATATGCAATCAATAAATATAACTCAACATACATGCACAAAAAGACTAATCCACACATCTTGTGGTAAACAGAACACAATAAAAACATGCAATGAAGAGAAGATATGGGAAAGGGAATTGAAAATAAGAAGAAACATTGAAGAGGAAGGAGAGAGGAGAGTCTAGGTCACAAATCACAATAATACACACTGTCCAGACTGAAAAATGTGTCTATGTGGTGAAACTCTAGTCTCTCTGCAGGTTTATGATCTTAAAGTCTGAACTCTACCCCTGAGGCACATGTGCTTCCCCATTAGACCGCCTTATCATTCCAATGATAAAATTCTGAGTGTGGATGCTGGTTGCGACGCCTTACCGGGCCGACGTGCCACTTTATAAAATGACCACCTGTGTGTTTGTGTATGCAGGCATGTATGTGTAACGTACTGCCTGCAGATATCATTTTGTAGTGGAACGACTGAATCTGAGATTTCTGCAGCCCAGCTGATACAGATCTCCCCTGCAGGCACCCTGCCCGCCCTGGCCTGGTCCTCCCAAGCAGGCTGCAGCTTATCACAAATGATGTGCTTGTTGTGCTGTGATGCAATCCATTGGCTTTCTATAAAATATGACACACAAGATGGCAGACACTGTACAATCCAGTGTACATCCTGTCTTCTCAGACAGTGTTTATGTTAATTACACAAATTAATAAATTACTATAGTAAAGATTAAACATTATTACACCTGCCCTGCAGAACTGTTCCGGAGCAAAACACTCTGTAGTAGCTCCAGGGCTACTGCATTTTTATTTACTGCTTTCACACTGGAGTTTCGTCAAAGATGTTTAATTATCACACTTTCATCATAAACACAATCTGTGAATTTATTTCCATGTACCCACTCTCTCTCCTTCTCCATCTCTATGTGTATGTGTGTGAGAATCTGAACTGCTGCTGTTGTCCCCGGGGTGGACACAACAGATGGGTGAACAGAAACACAGACACACACAGATACACACTTACACAATAAATGACTGCCCCTGTGGCACTGTTGAGTGCCTAAATACCAATGTTGCTTCGCCTCCTGGTGCCACTCTGCAAGGTCATTGGATAACACCTTATTACTCTCTCTCTCTCCTCCTTATGACACCCTTCTATTACACAAAGAGCCATACACATGTGTGATACATAGCTGCTATATACAGTATATCTCACATCATACTGTTTCTATCTAATCTGCATATGTGGGTAAGGTGTATTCTCATTCTCTGGTCTTCGTGAAACACAGACACACATTTCTGTACTATGGTACCAGATGGTGCACCGCAACACAGTCAGGTGGCAAACCAAACCATTCCTCCACGTGGTTACCATGGGGACCCACCACCACACACACAAATGCACACACCTTGCCACCTTAGTCTGTGCTATCGGCTTTTCTCCATGAATGCTAAATATGAAGACATGTGTCTCAGCAATAACAACTGAGAGGCAGCAGGTTAAAGTGCACACTCACATACTATACAGTATGTTTCTGTTGCTGTGCATGTGAGGATATATTCTGACATCATTCATTAATTTTCAACATCCCATCTTAACCTCTACTACATGCTAAAACCTTCACATTTAAAGTTGTAATCCTGAAGCTTTGTGTTTGTCCAGTTGAACACTTTTAATGTGAAGCAGCAGCAGCGGTTGGATGTTCAGTTTGCATCAGGAGCAACTTAATACAGCTCTGACACAGTGTAAAGAGAGTGAATGGTAAACAGTGAGGATGCAAATGCGTTTTCATTTTCCAGTTTTCCTGCATCCCTTGTGTGTAGGTAGTCAATCTGAATCCTGCTGGAGAATGGCGGACTCCGCCACTACCAATAAAAACTCCTATATACCCAGTAGAATTTTAGAATGTTGCTGCAGTTCACTGAGAATTCGCACCTGAATTTCACATTTAATCCAAACAAACATCTCCAAACACAGAAAGAAATTCACAATCACAAGTTGTTCTCATACCAAATATGTGGCATGTGTAGCTTTTTAGACCAGGTTTGATTCAACACAGAAAAAAAAACAAAAAACAGACAAAACAACAAATAGCACTAAAACTGTGGTAAATGGCTTTTTTTTAAAAAAAGAACAAACAGTAATGTGGTAGGTAGTGTCTTCAGCAACTTATACGAGTAAAATATCACCAAATTTATATGTTGAAACGTCACCCCCGACCTGGTCAGTCCTCCATACTGACTCTTCAGCGCACTGCCCACCGTAAAACAGTGTCCGTCTCCGGCAGCGAGAGCCAGGTAGGTCCCGCTGTTTAGTGACAGTGATTATGTGACTGAAAAACCTGAAATCAAGTCTTTGTCGCTTTCCATGCAGGGAGGGTCAGGATCTCTCTCACAACACAATCTTACGGCTTCCATGAGATTATAATAAAGACAGGGACGATTATTCGGCAGAGCCATTTTTTAGATCTACGGGTGGAAACTGGGTGGAAACCCACGTAAAACGCACAGATCTCAACATTACAGTGTATATTTCCAGTTCCGGTTCATCAGTGACAACGTAAAGTATCTACAGTGCAAAGCTCTTGACTTTATTTTACATTTGTGATACACTAAAAACAACTTTAAAATGACGGGAGCTCTCAGGCGTGATAGTGAGATATAGAACAGGCACTCTGGGAAGCTATGGGGTCTAGAGGGATATAGAGAAGTAATTACTGAATGTATATACATTGTTGCAAAATGCTGACCATAAATAGAATCAAAACTACAAAAATAAAAAATAAAAAATTCATGATGAAATTCTCAAACCGGCTACAATCAACATTTTTACAGTAACAATGAGAATGAGAACGTGAGAACAATGTGACAACGTGAAAGGGTTCACTCATAGTGAAGAACCCAGAGAGCGTTATTGCCTGAATCTGCAGCTCCTCTCAACTTTATGGAGCTTTAAAGTGAGTTTCATCTAACTCTTTAGCTGTCTCTCCCACAACTTTAATTACTTTGGAATTCAGACAGCTGTTTTCAGCGAAAAAAGACTAGCTGGTGAACAAAGTGGCGCATTTAGCAGCTAAAGTGCCAGATATTTCCCTCAGGAGTTGGTAGAGACCAAAAACAGATGTCTGCTGGACACACAGTGATCTGTTCCCATCTCTTGTACAGTGGAACCACTTTGGCTCCATTGTGGTGTTAAAAAGTGATGCTAATAGAAAGAACAATACAGGTGTTGTATACTACAATGGATTATATCAGTCAAGGCAGCAGTGTCTCTGCAAGTTGCTTTCTTAATTGGTTGTGAGAACAATGGAAGTCCAAGGCTTCCAGCAGTGACATCTGTAGTTACAGCAGATGGAAGCTCAGATTGGTGGCAAATATCAGTCAATTTGGGCTTTTTGTGGGAATTAATGAGTGGAAAAAAGCTGAAGGCGATTTGTTAATTTTTAACTGGGGGGATGGCCCGATGGGAGTGCACCCCCTCGTCCTCTCTCACGTAATAATGACTCGGTCTCACTAACGCACTTTCAACCTCTCTCGTGCAGCGGTTACTCTCTCTCTCTTGCACCTTAACAGTCTTTCAACATATATTTGTTTCCTCTAGCAATTTGTCTGGTTTGTCACCTCATATGACTGCACTGTCTCTACTAATAGGGAATGGGGAGCGGGTGATGACAGGTTAACTAGGGGGGCTGCATTTAAGTCATTTTGCTTACAAGGGTGGTGGCATCCCCCTTCATATCACTCAATGGAAACAAGTGAACAGTACAGTAGTCCAATATCAACTTGTGCCATAATTTTCAACTCATTTAAACCCCAATTCTATCCAGCCTTCAAGTCTTAATGAGGATTTTACATCACTGCAACGCAAACATCATGTTGCATCTGTATAAGGTTAATGTTTAATACAGGACAGCCCAGGCAGACACACACCATGGTGTCAGGTAGTCAGTCATTTGCTAAATGAATCTACCCACTGCTCTTCTTCACACACACACATAACCAGTAGAAAGAAGCAAATGTACAGGGAAAGTTATTATGACTGTGTGTGTGTGTGTGTGTGTGTGTCTCTAATCAGTGTTACTGTTTCTTTCTAAATCTTTCAACCGACTTAAGAGATATTGATGAGGCACAGAGTGATTTGACAGGTGTGTGTGTGTGTGTGTCCTTGGTTTTTAAACCTCCAGATTCTTCTGTGAGAGCAGACGAGACCACGCTCTGCCTGCAAACTAGGACTTCACACACCGACACATCCACACATCCCCAAACATACACAGGAGTTATTTTGATACAAGAACTGTGAGTGACACTTTAATATGAATTTTACATGTGTTTTGAGGGTGTAGAAGGCTTGTTTACTTCTGTAATCTGGGTAAACAGCAGAGTTCAGTCTGTATTTTGAGTCGTGGTGGGTTTTAGAAACTGTCAGAAAGCTCATTTCCCATCCCCACCTGAGATGTAGGTGGTGAAATGTTTCAGAAGCCCTAGACTTGGGGAGTAAATGACACTGATGGCACAGCGCATGCTTAAATCTCATTTCTCCAACTTTCCCCACAGACACAAGAAGAAAGTTTCTATCAAGATCAAACTGAAATAGAGATGATGCAGAAAAGGTTAGATTCTGGCTCAATCCTCTCTGTCTGTCTGTGAAAATCCCTGGCGCAGGCACACACCCTCCCACCCATCCACCCCCGCCACACATACACACTGCGGCTCCGGGACATGTGCTTCAATTCAATTAAGATTAAAATAAAACAATCTGAGTAGATGAGATTTTGTCATTGCAGCGGGCCCTGAAGCGAGCCGCACTGCGAGGGCCGAGCTTTGGGAGCGAGCAACATGCTGGGCCCATGCGCCATCTCCTCCGCCACCACCTGGGTCTCTGTCTAATTAATAATGTGTGTAATCAGGGAATGAACAAAGGGAGAACGGGAGGGACGGAGGGAGGGAGGGAGAGAATTAATAGCTTGTGTACTTTGGGATTGACACAAAGGATGGAAGAAGTGGGAGAAAGAAAGACACGTCTGAGGTCGGTCACCATGTTCCCACAAGTGGAAGAAAAAATGCATATATGGGTTAACATTTAACCTTTTCTTAAATATCTCTTTTCCTTCTTGTTTATGTTTGTACATCAGACATGGGCTGAGAATCAGACAGAAGAATTACCTTTTCCCTTTGCTATTGTACCCTCCGTTCTAATTATTTTATGAACATTTCGTACACAAGCACACGTACTGATGCAACACAGACAATCATAGAAACAAATTCATGCAAACTGAATAAATAAATGGAGTCAAAAATAGCAGGCAGAAAAAGCTGTCCTTGCAACTGCAGGTCCTTCATTTCTTTCATTAAGACACACTTGGGTTGAAAGGAATCAGTAAATTCAACATTTTAGGGCTCAGATGCACACAAATCGATTTGAAACAGAACACTTGGGTTTTGGAGGCACAAGCATGAACCTAAACAAGCAGAGGAATCCCTTTTGGTTCAAGACAGATAGATAGAAGAGAACATATTGGTGGGGTAGGGTCTGCTTTTAGCAGTTGTGTCTTGCCAGTACGTGCTTGGTGGATGCCTGACAGCAGAGTTTAACAACTCTATTCCTGCCGGACGGTAAATTCTCAAGTAGAATGACTGTTTCAACCAGGGAAAATAGATTTGGAAGGACTGCATTTGGCTGTAATTTACTGGTGAGTCTCCTTGAGGAGTCGTGGCCCTAATTCAGCCAAAATTCATACATACTGTAAACTCATCCTCTTTATATGTGACTTATGGCTAGAGGGATTTTGTAACTGACTTTGTAGACTCCAGAGTGTGTTTGTAAGATTGTGTACTTCAAATCCTGATGGCAAATTTAATCTCTGAGACTGGCAGTTTTAGGATACCGATTATGATATTGTTGTGAGGATATTTGCAATCCATCCCTCTTCATTAGATGTCAGAGGGTGGAAATTAACATTGGCCAGCAGGGGAATGTTGATTCATTTTTGAAGTTTTTGTCTCGACCAGACTACTGGAAAAATCTGTAGCCTCAGACTACAGTTCAACACTTTGAGCAATGTTATTTTCACACTGAAATGACAAATTGAGCTCAAACACTCTGACTTTGCTTTTTCTTTGCAGGAAGATAAAACAAAATAATAACAAGGACATGTACTGAATCTTCCTGTTAATATTTCTGAAGCAGCAATTCATTTACCATTTATTATTAACATTTAGCAGGGTTTGTGTGTCTTGGTCAACTTCATAAAGACAATAAGACAGTCAAACTAGTAAACCACGGTTTTTTGTTACCTTAGAGACTCACTATAACAGATGGCACCAGTCTCCTCAAGCAGCATTGTGAGTTTCGGTCATGGGTTTGCCTGGACTGGTTCCAATAAAACTCCTTCAGTTATTCTGCAAATTCTGCTGCCAATCAGAAGTTTTTTCCAGGATCACTCACATACTCTTGTTTTTGCCATACATTGGCACGGGCAAAAGGTAAAGGTGATTGCAGCGTCAATCACCAACCAACTCAAATCAATGAAACCCATAAGGCACAGTGCAAAGTTGGAGCAGCAACATGTTACAGTGTACAAAGGTGAGCGTTTGACTTTTCATGATTTGAATTGAAGTACGTCGAAGCAGACACCAGTGTGAAACTGCCGCTAGTGTTGCTTGGCGCTCAATAGCGCTGGATGGCAGCAATGTTCTCCTTAGGTATAGCTATGGACAATGACTGTTTAGAATCTCATCGTTTTGTCTAGCTTCTCTTGGTAAAAAACATTGTTGCAAGCAAACGACAGCTCACACGTTGAGGTAGTGTGGCCGAGTGGTCGAAGGCGCTGGATTTAGGCTCCAGTCTCGATGGAGGCGTGGGTTTGAATCCCACCACTGCCATCTTTATCTCTAAGTCTTTAGAATATCCAGCCACTACCTGTGAATTACAATGGGAGACTCATTGACTCAAATGTATGCCTGTCATTGAAAACTCAAAAAAAAAAAAAGGATATGTAGCGTCTGAACTGTGTACGGGTAGGCAATGAGTTCTTGACTTTCACAGTGCTTCTCCTTTAGCATTACAGAATGACAGCACTCACTTATCTTTAAGCTTTCAGGTACAAATATTTCCACTTTGGCGCATTGCTTTCTGGAAGATTTACCTAGAAAAAGAGTTTGCCAATCCGCTCCTATATATTCTCATGGCGCAGACAGATATGAAATTCATTTGTAATCCATTGATTCCACAAGCACACCTTAGTACCACTACATAAGAGGAAGGGTGGAGAAGTGGAAGTGTGCTGGGCCTGTAACCTGGAGGTTGATTGATCAAAACCTCAATTACAGGAAGATTTTCTTCATTACAGCTACGATTTTTATAGGTAAGCATTATTATTAAGACTCCGGTCTCTCAGGAGGTGTTTGTCCAAACTTTACCAGTTTTTCTGGCTATACCTACAGGATAATGCCATTTGTGAAAACTCACCAGACAGAATGTCTTACCTTGTTATGACATGGTTTCAGTTGCAGTAGCCAATCTAGTCCTCATTTTTGCAGCTCCACTTGATCAAGTATACTGTATACTCCCTTTGGTTAAATAATTGCTTTGAAATTATGGAATGTGGGTGATAGCCCTATCACAGAAAACTGAATAACTACTTCAGTTATTCTACCTATTTTTACTTTTTTGAACATTTTTTTAATTATACTCAAGGATTTTATAGACCTGTCACGAGTGGAAAACCCAGTGTTCTGGGTGGTGTAGCCGAGTGGTCTAAACTGCTTGCTGGCCTCAATGGATGTTCAGGTTGGTACCTACATCTTACTAACCTCTAGGTGTTGAAACCTGCAGGACTATGAAGAAGAAGCATGTTCTCTAAATTAAGGCACTTAAAGCTTTTTGGCAAAGTAAGCTGTCAGGCACATAATAAGCCACATTAGCACATTGATTCCCAATAGTAGGAGAGTATGAAGAACAGTTGCCAATCTTGTTCTCTCATGTTAAGCTCCAGTCAATTTTGGAAGTAGCTAATTGTGCACTAATCATGCATAATTAGCCTCTGGAGAGAATGGACAATGCAGTGGGATATAACCAAATGTTCCGGTGGAGCTGCTCACAAGACGTGGGCCACTTTGGGATTGTTTGAGCCAAATGCTTCTCTGCACAGTATATAACTCAAACATTTTGGAAGGTTCTGCATAGCTAGATTTCTACTTTCAAGCATGTCTGCTCAGAACTAAGATGGTTGCTTTTACCCGGGGTGCTGTAGCGGACATCAAATTTGTTTTAGTGTCTCCTGTTTTGCAGAATTATTGAGTCCCACTGAAGCTGTTGATCAGACACAGATTCTCCCCTTTTTAAAGTACACATTTGTACACTGTCGAGATTGAGAGTGAGGTATGATCACGTAGATACACAGAAATGACTGAAAATGACATACGTTCATTATTTTTTAAATTATAAGTTGTCATTATGGAGACCTTATGGACTGGAGATTACTATCAAAATGTACACCTCCCTCTTTTTACATGGAGCACTCAGTCTGCTTAAGTTAACACTTTGGTATTTTTAAAAATCTTTTGATTTTTCACCTCCTGTGCAGTGTGATCACTGGTGATCAACACTGGAATTTAATTTAGGCAAGCAGGGCAAATCCATGACATCTCAATTAATGGGATGCTTGTCTTGTCTTCTCTCTGTCCTCTGATGGTTAGATGGATTGCACACACCAGTAGAATTCAAAATGACTGTGTGTGCATACATATACATTTCAAATATATCAATATATACTTTAGCTAAAATAAGAATGCTTTCCTCTGCTTTTTTTTGTGATTGAACTGAGGTGTTTGTACATACTGCGGAGTGTGAAATGGATGCAAACATAATAACTGTTCATATCTATATCAATCGAGTGTTGGCCTCTGGGAAAAATGGCACTTTAAAAAGTCTGATGTAAGATTTGTTTCTCTTTCTCACTCATCTCAACTCCTTATATTCAGCTGTTTTAACTGCATCCTCTCTTACACATAAATTGTATATATGTTTTCTGCACATCCCTAATTATATTTAGATAAACCTTCCATCAGTAAGGTCATACTGTGGACAGCGGACAGTTAGCCGAGCTCACCTGAGTTTCAGGTGAGGTCTGCATCCTTTCTTGTGTTGACAACCAGGCATTTAGCATATGTGATGGCTCGTCAGGAGCTGGTAATTAAATCTCCTAGACTTAAAAATAATTTTACCAGTACCGCCTGTGTTGTGACAAGTCATAAATCAATGAACTGATTTAACATGTTTAACTATATTCCAACCAACAGCCATTGTTGTGCACTATGGCACCATAATAACAACAATATCAAACTCATAGCAATGATACTAGCAGTGTTGTTACAGTATATATACAGTACATACAGTATTTTTATTTTATTGAATCTGACAATTACTCATGTCAAAGGCACCATTTACACTTCATGTGTCTAAGGTGGATGGGATGGCTAAAAAAGATAAGTGCAAATGCATCCGAGAAGGTTTCATGACGGATTGAAAAACCACCTTTGCAGGTGGTTTGAGATGCATTCTAGCCAGATGTTGAAAAGTTGTAAATACATCTGTCTTTCCAAGACCGATACATAATTGTTAGTCCTCCCAAGTGTCTGAGGAAGTAACCAATAACAGGGACTGTCTATGGGCCAATGTAGAGCTTTGTTTGTTGGCCCTCTTCGCAGTCACTGAATAATATTATCAGTAATAATGCTTATAAACACAGTATAGAAGTATGCCAACTGAATCATAAAAATAATCTGAACACAAGTTCTCAGTTTACCATTTTAAGCCTGTATAATATTACTATTGTATTCTTACCATATCTCTGTCTGGACTTCTGTGGTACAGTTTAGTAATTTACATGAGCTGAAAATACTGTCCTAGTTAAAATACCAACATGTAACTAATATTCAAAATATTTGTACAGTAACGTTGCTCTGTTGTATTTACACCTTGTGGCCCAGCGTTATCTTTAATTTATCATATCATATGATAAAATACGTCCTTTTGTAGCTAATTAACAGTGAGCTTATTATATTTTTCTCATATGATCTCTATATCAAATTAAATATCATATTGACTGTCAGTCTGTGCACCCTGTCCAGATAACAGGGGAGGAGGTTAGTGTGCCAGACAGGTGTTGCTGCAGACAGTAGGCAGAATATTCATAAAAGACCCACATATGGATCATCGCACATGGTGTTACTGGCCTTTACTAGTTTACCACAGGGAAACGAGAGGCCATGCAAAGCAATAATCCACTCGGTAATCTGTCAAATGGCAACAACCTCAACGTCACTTCACTACCAAGAAGAGCGCATGCTACGGGTCTGAATTGATCAATAAGCAAGATTTTACTTTACAGCCACAAAAACTACCATCTTCCCTGTCAACAATTTGACTACAGTATGAATGAAATCAGCAGTATTGTTGGTTTATCTCTACACTGAGATTAGCAGAACAGTTTGCAGCCACAAATCCTGTTTCTCTGTTACTGTCACTCTCACACACAAAAACATATCTATTCTTTACTCACCTATCTGTGTGTGTTCCTCAATGATGCCTCTCCAGCGTAACAGTCATGTTTGAGTGGAAATGTTGTGTTTTGCTTTCAATCTTCATTTTTTTCTGTTGGCAAGATTCTCATGTACTGTCACCACCAATAGCTCTCAGTATCTCACTTCTGCGACATGAAACGCTGAGTAATTTTAATCGTAAAACAATTAATTCCAATGATGTTTCTTAGACCCATCAAAGCCCTGGCCACCTTATAGGTGGGAGCCTGTGTCCTTTATTTTTCTTGCAGTGGTTTTCAAAAGATACTTAAATGACTTTCCACCGGCTGCTTTGTTTATTAAATCCATGTTTTTTCTAGTAAAGTATATGTACAGCCTCAGTATTACAACAGAGATACCCCAACCGTTTGGTCTGTCAGTTCAGATCTGAGTTGAATCACACACTGTGGCTGGAAAAGTTTTAAATTGGAACAGTCTGAGCTGCAGAGTGAATATAGTCAAAAGTCGACTGTGTAACTTCCCTACTTTTGAGCCTCTCGTACCCCCGGTGGCCAAGGATCAACTCCCACAACACTTTCTTACATCTGTCATTCCTCCTCTCATCCTCCCTGTCTGAATAAATAAGAAATACTACATCTGAGTGGCCTGCCAACTTTACTGTTAGATGACAAAAGTTGGGACCTCATATCCCTCCATTCTGCACCTAAGAGCTTGGAGCCAGATGTATAAATCTCTCTGTAGATTAAGGACTAAAAACCAGACAAGGATTAGCTCTTTTTATTAGGTGTGTAAAGCTCTGTGAACACACTGTTCCACACCTCAGTTACATATACTTTTGTGTACAAGCATAATGGCCACTCCTGCATTTGGCCAGAAATGGATGTCAAAACATTTCAGTTTTTAATCTGGTCTGGGCAAAAACACTAATCATCATGATGTTCCACAAAAAAAACAAACAAAAAAAACATGTTTTCTCCATTATGCTGCATTAGCAATGTCCTTTGAAAAGCAACCAAACAACTGAACAGGTGTGATGTAGGTTACAGTATGTGCTATTGTGTGATATTCCCACATTACTGCATGTTTTGGGGCAAAGTGATGGAATATGATTTGTGGAGCGAAGGATGTTAATAGCATCTATAAATGTTATTATATAAAGTTGTTAGCTAACAGGCTTGTAGGATGTACTGAAAGGATCCTACAGTCTCTAAGGTGACTGTTGTTCAGATCCCCTCTTTGCTTGTACTCTTCTCTTTGCCGCTTAACTTGATGAGACTCAGCTCACATTAAGCAATTTGTTAATATCAGTTTATGTGTAGAACGTGAAATGAGCCTTATCGCTTATGTCTATGCAAAATGCAAAAAAAAAAAAAGGAAAAGAAAAACATCTATGGACCATGAAAAGACGACGTCTTTATGCTTCAATTATCATATGAATTAAACAAACAAGATATTACATAGTTCTTAATGAGCTTTAGAGGTGCAGGAAGACAGATTTTCTTACCTTGACCAGGCCAGGTGTTTCCCCTTGTTTTTATGCTAAGCTAAGCTAACCAGCTGCTGGTTGTGGCTACATATTTACCGTAGGGACTTGAGAGCGGTGTCCATCTTCTCATCGAACTCTCGGCAAGAAAGCAAATGAGCATGTTCAACTACTGCATTAAGTTGTAATGCTGGGTTTATGTTATATCACAGTTGCTGTAAATACTTTTACCATTCATTCCATATGACGCCATTTAAATACTGTACATACTGTATTTAAATGGCTTTGCAGTGATCTGGTCATCTTGTGCTTCTTTCAGGACTGACACGGTGAGTTGCAGTGATCAGTTGGAGAAGAAGGGAAATAGTTATTTTATTTTCCATTTGAATTCTAATTAACCCTACCGCACACACACACACACACACACACACACACACACACACACACAGAAAAGGCCAAGGTAACTGACTACTCTGAGGACACTGTGAAAAGCTGTAATGCTCATTACACACCAGAAAACAAAATTGTTCGATGGATGAAACATGGAGAGAAACTTTTTCTTTTCTCAAATCAACTCAACACAAGCCTAAACATCTTGTTTTTGCTGACCTCTGGTGGTTTAACTTCTCACCTTGCTGCTGTGATGTAGATGAAGTGTGTCACTTCATTGTGACATCCCTGTTGGGTGTGGCTACAGCTGTAGCAGACCTGAAATTCCGCTGCGTCTTAATAGGAGGCCGGTTGTGTTTATGTTCAGTCAATCATGCAGAGCGGCGATCGCTGTGAGCAGAAGGTCTGCAGTGGAATTGCTTTGTTAGATGTTTGTTACATAGAAGGAGAAGACTACCGAGAATCTTTCTTCAACTTCCTTAATGTTGTCTTCACTCTCAAAAAATGGCAACAGAAACATGTCGGGGAAAATCGTCACTCTTGCAGTCCCCCTGTGGGAATCTCTGCCGACACCGTAGCCCCGACGGGTAGTGACGTTTGAGAGGAAGCACACATCAGCGAGAAAATAGAAGTTGTACCGAATAAAATCAGATGGTCATGAGACAAAAAACTGAAAAATGCGTCTGGTTGTAGACAGGGGGTGTCCTGTGAGGAACTGAAGTGTTGGACATGTGGAAAACTGTGTGTGGCCCTTAATAAAAAGTCACTCTGGGTTATCTCCTCGCCGCTTTGTTAGCATGGCTAACAGGACTCTACCAGAATATCACTTAATGAACATTTTCATTGGCCTTGCAGCTCACCTTAGGAACACAAACAAGAGATTCCACCAGCTGCATTGACTAACAGTAGGTTAGTTCAAATAACACGCAGGGAGCTCTGCACACAGTGGTCCATCAGAGGTTCATCTGCTCAGCTCAGTTGACTTTAATTAGAGCACATGCCACAGATTCACTGGCATAGTTCTAAGCATCCAGAAAATCCCTTTATGTGATCGCGCTTTAGTTCTCTGAGTCTCTTAGATTACAGTGCCGCTGCCCTCACATCACACTCTGCAAATGTACATTCTGCAAGTTTTCTGCACGAAGCAAAGCAGTAATCGCCCCACTGTCACTGCTGGCCAATTACATCTCTAAGCTCCCAGGAATCAGATTACTGATTTGCACTAGGCAGATTAAAGAAGTGAGGCTTTTATTTTCCTTGTGCCTCACTCTATCTAAAGCAAAGGAACGTGTAATCCATAATGTAATATGTGGCTGGTGGGGTTTGTGTGTGTGTGTGTGTGTATGTGTGAGTGGTAAATGTGTGTGTCTCTTTCTATGTATAAAATCAAACATATCCCCACTTGCTCTATTAAGCCCATGATTAGCCTCTGTGACAGACGGGAGCAAGCTTAATGCTAACTCTGCTTGCCTTTATCAAAGACACACACACACACATACATACACACATAAAAGTGAATGTCCATAAATAAATATAAATCCATGACACTTGGATACAGGGACACATACCCACGCACAATTATAATATGCATGTATGCATGCACTTGGACACACAACGGACTGTAAAAGAGTGCATTTGCATTAATGCTGTTTCTTTCTGTGTTTGTGCATATGCACTTGTGCGATTCCATGCCCTTGTCTGTGTGTGTGTGTGTGTGTGTGTGGGCATATGACTAACGTCTGTGGTAATGAGTTTGGACTTTTCCTAACAAGTGGTTTTCCTTCGTCTGTCACCTCTAAAAAAAAAAAGAAAAAAGATAAAAAAATCTTGAATCCATCCCTCCCTCATCAAAGAGTGAGGGATTAAGGGGGAAGGTAAAAATAGCCCACATGAAGAGACACGGAGAAGACTTTTTTAGCTGTGGGCTGAAAAATCTAGTCCCTTCTCCCCTCACACTTTTATCCCACCTTCATCCTACACTCATTTCTTTCTAAGCTTTAAGCATTCCGTCCGTATGCTGCAGAAACCTTGTAGGTCCAATTTATGTTTTAGGACCCTATTTGGAATCAGTCATAATCCACTGAAGCAGTCAAATTTAGCATCATAATCTCATTATATTGCTACAGCTGCCAATGAAATGCATAAAACATGATTATAAAGTCAGTCCTCTTCCATCCTTCTCAGCCCTATTATCCTGTACTCTAAATACACTGAATGAAGAAAACATTGAGGACTACAGATGCAAATACCTACAAATACATTATTCAGATATGAACAGAACAGAGTCATAACTCAAATCAATGCACAGACATAATACACACAATCAGCCTTTATAGGGGTAGCAGGATCTGCAATGTCCATGGAGGATAAACATCCATAAATCTGTTTAGAAATTTAAAATTATAATATCAATCATCAGTTTCAGTGTTTTCTTCAATATAAAAAATAACAGAGGTGATTTTTTTGTCTGCATAGTGTGAAAAGAGACTGCTTACTAAGATGTAAACAAACAAACAAAACATGGAGGTGTAGAAAGTTTTATGGCCCTCCTCCACTCAAAAATGTGTTTTGTTCATTATTACTTGCATGTTTGAGCCTAACTGTTCCGAATGATGTATGCACAAACTTTTTCACTATATGGCTGTTTTCACATTCATCTGCTTAACAGTGAAAGTTTATCTGCGCTTACCTTAAATCTGAGTGGAGGATGTGAACTGCAAGCATGATTTGTTACATCACAAATTATTAGGAGCCAATCACGGTCCTATATGCAATTTCCAAGTGTGGTGTGTGATGTGCCAAGTGTGATGTTGAAATCTGAAGCCTGCAGTGCAAATACTCTGAGAACCGAATAAGGCAGAGAAAAAAACAAGAAAAAAAAAGACACAAATTATAATAACATTTAACATTCAGCGATATTGATTCTCAATAACATTCACCAGATTTGTTGGGCAGTGCAGGATAAAGCCCAAAATATTGAGGCCTGGCACCCTGTGTGACTTGACAGAAGTCAGTGCATGTGCATTGGCCAAGAGAGCTATTCAGATGTTTGTCAATAGAATTCTCATTTTTCACCATAGACCCTTCTGACAAACTTAACATTCATCTGGACCACCTCTCATCATATGCACACCCTGCAGTTTTTAATGAAATAAAATATTACAAATATGGCCCTGACTGGTATATTCCTGTTGTTAAATCCCACTACACAGTATATCTCCATCTGGACCCTTAACAGCTCCACATATTTTATTTAAACTCAAACTTTATTTATTCAGTTTTGTGGGCAGATACACTTAATGTATAAATTTACGTATGAGGAGTATAAATGGAAGTAGAAAACAAGCCAACATTGTCTACATGATTTCCACCAACCCTCTAACAGTGTAGCATCTGTAAACAAATAGATAGCAGATAGCAGATTGAATGAAATGTGGATTGTGTAAAAGAAGATACAGGTCAAGTGTTTTGCATTTAGTACAAAATATAAAAAGTCTGTATTTTACAGCATCCAGCGACATAAAACAGCAATTGGTACTAAAAATGTGATGAGGGAAGGTGTTCTGTGATTTACTCAGTGGTTTATCAATCCTTGTGAGTTCCTTATTGATTTCTTAATCAATACAACATAGCACTTCAATATGATGAATAGTCCTTTGTTCATACTGTACTGTATATCCTCACTTGTAAATGGATAAATCTCTAGTCCAGCAGTAAAATGACTCCTTGCGTGTGTGAGGTGTTGTGTGAGGTGTTGTGCTCGTGACTGCTGAAAACTTCAGAAGAGGAAAAAAGCAATTTTGACAGAAGTTTAAACCCTTGTTTTAAGTTTTAACCTTCACTACTTAGATCTCAGAGCATCTATGATTAAGCTGAGGGAGAAGCGGGATCAGGTCTTAAGAGGTTTATGAGTAGGTGAAGATGCAGACAGGGAGGGATAGGAAGTGATAGCAGAACTTAATTTTTTCACAAGAAGATTTGAGACACATGTACTGATAAGGGCAAAAATAAAGGATTGCAATGTGGAGGGTCAATAATTTAAAATGAATTTTTCATGATCTGTGTATTGTTTTGTTTTGACCATGGCCTCAGCTAACCTGAACTCTGAGAATTTGAAAATACATATGAGGAGTCCCGTCAATGCTTTAAAACCATTATCATCTATTTGTGTCCCTTATTAAATCCTTAATACTTAAAAAATTTAAAATGAAGATGAAGGGAAGCAGATGAGTTCTGTGCATTCTGATGCTGGACTTCACAAACACCTGTGCGTCCACAAACCTCTGCAATTACATGATCGCATGCTTTTCGCAATCTGAATCCCCAGAGCCCTGAGTTTTTGAAGAAGGTGGAAGAGGAAGTGATTGACTTCCTTGTCCAACTTCTTCAAAAACTCATCACTAACCAGACGTATTAATAAAGACGAAAAGAACAAGGAAACAAATGTGTGCTGTAGGTATCGTTAGGTTTTTGTATGGCCTTTCTTGTTGCCAACCTTGCAAGTTTAAAGTAGCGGTTTAAAACCGAAAACGCCACTGTGCTACAAAAAAATGAAAGGGCAGCGTTGATGTGGGCACGTTGCTACAGGGACTGGTGGGATGATGGAATACGATCCAGGTAGGTGGCCTCAGGCTACAGGACATGTCATTATGTACATTCAGTGTAGCTGTAACACATTTCATTTTGGCTCTATACTCCAATATCGTTGATGTTCCTCTGTGGGTTGAGGACATTCTCTCATGTCTTCCTTATCACCTGGAGATCTTTAAAATAAACAACGGTCCAGTACGACGGCCAGTTCTAATCTTATAATGATACAAAGGTTTCAGCAATAACACCCTGTAAAGTAGTCTAGTTGCAGATGAAAAGGCACATTGATAAACTTTTCTTGTAAAGTAGCTATCTTATTTTGTGAGTTAGTTAAGGTCAGTAGGTATTTGTCAAAATTGAAATAATTGTCTGCAGCTCTATCTCACATAAAAAAAGATAATGTAAGTGTGAGAATAAAGGACAGATTAAAATCACACTCAAAGTAGCAGAGCTCCGCCATAAGCTGCAGGCCTCGGAGAACAGTTACATTCGGAGCTGTCTGCCGTGGAGACAGCAGCGATATTACCACTGCCATGATCTACTGGACGTCTGAGTGAGAGTGAAGAAACGCAGACACAGGAGGGAGACTTAATGTGGGATCAACTCCGCACTGAGGCCGAGTGAACAGTCAGTCCAGAAAGTAAAGGAGGCTGTGGGGACATGTAAGGACAGATATGTGGTTTATCCCATTCTCAGGGATAGAACAGGGAAATGAACACAGTGTGTTAAGAGATGAAAAAAAAAAAATAAATAACCTCACACAGAAAATCCACACGAGTAACCCCCAAAGTGTGTGTCTCTCATACTGCAAATCTTTCTTCTCTGTGTGGAGAATGAGTTGTTGCTGTAGCTACTGAAGCAGAGAAGCAGGTAAAGTAAGGTGGAAAAAAAATATTTTCTCATAGATCTATTCAGCTTGAAAACACAAAGACTCAGACACACACACACGCACACACACTGTCTTCATATTGATCAGTAAAGCTGAAGAAGCAGCTTCCATCTTCATTAGCTGCTGAAGTTTAAGTCAGCGTGAAGGTGAGACAGATGAGATTTCTGTGTGTGTGTGTGTGTGTGTGTGTGTGTGTGTGTGTTTGCATGTGTCTCTGTGTATTGTTGTCAGCCTGCAGAGTTTCCATCTCTCAGTTGTCATCTGCATCTCATTCTTTCCGAATCCTTTAAGAGGCTTTCACGCCAATCACTCCCTCTCCACCTGAGCTTCTGTGTGCGTGTCAATCCCTCTCCGCCATTCCCTTCACCTCTGGAAAATCTGCAGAGTCATGGAGAGGAACTTTTTCTTCAAGCACTGAGCCCCCCTCATGCTCTCCTCAGCATGATGAGCAACCTCCAAAGTTAAGACCTTAAAATCCCGGGTGAAGGTGGCAAAATAAACAACCACCAAACCCTCCCCTTCCACAGTCTCCAACTCTGAAGAAATTGTTTCTGCAAGACACAAGACAGGTCACCGCCTACACATCTGCCATTTGGTGGACACTTTCTATCTAAAGTGCCTTACACAGTAGAATGTTTACTTGCACCACTGTTTTGTGCGAGTTAAAAACAGAGTGGCCCCAAAGAGTCAATGGCAGCCAGTCGTTATAATGAGGCCACAGTGACAGCAAACACCGAGAACAGAGTTGTTATTTGTCTGGGCTTCAGTGACATTTTGCAGGTGGACTCCAACCACTGTAAACCACTGTCTAGTCAAGTGGTTAGAAGGTTAAGTTGCAGCTTGGCTCTGCCACCAGGTAGTTTATGCTGAAAATTCAGAATTGACAGCACTGTTTTTGTATTTTAAGCATTAGATTACATCACGGTTAATATGCTGTCCAATTTTTCTAAATATGGTTTTTAGTGAAGAAGATGTTTACTATTGTACAGTATTACTACTTGTACAATGTTGTGCAATACAGTTGGGGGGAAATGAATGATCAAAATTGAAGCAGCAGAGGCCGAGTTATCCTGACTCTTAGTCCCTAGAGTCATGCTCCAAAAATATTGGATCCTACACCTCACATAATGCAACTTGATGATGTCTTTTCAAAATACTCTCTGTGCCATGTTTTCAAATTCCATTCCCTGGTCTGTAATGCAGACTTCCTGTTAACAAACTGCAATCTTTAAGACACAGAATTATCTCCCAACTCTGCAGTTCCCCTCAGCTATACGGAGCGCTTTAATTTCTCTTAGCTCCTTGTTTTGTTTTTTGGTTAACAATTACAGCTAGTAACCATAGTGGAGCATTTAGCAGCTGAAGAGCCAGATATTTTTCTCAGGGGTTGGTGGAGACCAAAAACAGAGCTAAGAGGAGAGTTACTATTGCACTGAAACTCCAAATGAACACTTATGTTGCTCTGCATCTGCTGGACGTAATATATATGTATATATTTTTAAATGAGCATTGACTCTCGTTATAAATTGTACATCTGCAGTTCGCTCCTCTCAATACAAGAGATTGTTTGTTGGGGCACACAGTACCAGCACCCACAGCATTTATCCGAATGCTGCAGATTGTACGATGTACCCACGCCGACATGAGATGCAGCAGAATGAGTTGCTTACATGTATGTATTGTTGTTTAATATAACGTAACTGGCTGGCTAGATGCAGTCATGACAATGCCATATTTTGCCATATTGCCACTCTTACTATTTAAAACGGAGGGACTGTCAAACATCTAGCCATGCTGGGCAAAGTTGACATCACTACGCAATGGGTAGGAAACGACGGGGCTGCCGGGATGAGGGGCGCCACAGGTGGGGTGCAGCGTCAGGTGAAGGATGTCTACGGAAGTCCACACTACGTCCACTGTGCATCAGTTGAACTTCATCATGCAGCAGGCAACAACACACAACCCCAGGATCAGTGCTGTTTCTTTCAGACCTTGGTGGATTTGCTGCGTTTATCTACCACTCATTCAAGCAAACCACCGTGCTTGATCAAATGGTGGCACACAGGCAATTGTTGCAGCTCTGGAGCACAATAACAATTAGTAACATTTAGCTTGATCATAACATACTGTACGCTGTTGTTCCAGTCAAAGGTTTGAGTTCAGCCACTTGATGTCCATTTTTTTATTGTACATCCTTTACACAGTGTAAGGTTTCCTGGAAACATTAAGTAAATCTATATAATTTGAGGCTATTGTATATAATCCACTTTCCACTCTGTTCTGACGGTGTGCCTCTTGCTTTATTATAACTATTTACTACTAACAGCACTGCTTAATATGCTCAATAGCGTGACTGAATATGGCACAGCCCCACCTGGAATACTATATTTAATCAACCACCACTGGCTTCTAGGCAACTGTTCATCATTAACAAGCTAATAAGGTGGCCAACAAACAAAAAATTAATGCAGATTTAAATAATTTTCATAGACTTGACAAAGCTTCTACAGGGTCACAGTAGACAATATGCTGTTTTCTGTGTAGAACTCCTTGTGACTGCATGACTTTGACATGAAAAATCAGCGATATGCCCCTTTAAAAGATAGATGAGTAAATACATAGGAAAAGACTCTGAAACTTCATCCCAATGTATTACCGTAATACGACTGTGAATTCTATACTGTTTTTTTTCAGAAACATTATAAATCTCTCCGTTTTTACTCCCCCATCCTGCGTCTCTCCAAAATTAGTTCTACAGCTGCAAATTGATTTCATATTCAGTCAAAAAGTTTTTTTTAACCATTATTCAAGTAGCAACTATTTATAAATTTCAGTTTTCAGTCTGGTTCCTGCACCAGTGATCCATATTTTGCCACACAGTTTTGAATATTTTGAACACTTGCAGACAGGTGGACCAATATTTATTTAATGTCAAAAAGTTTCCTGAAAACTGAAAAAGATCAACCCTCATTTGCTGCCCTTCATGCCATGGGGGCATAAAAAGACTTTTATTATGGCTGCTGTTTGTTAAGAGGCAATCATACATAATTCATATATTATTTTCTCAGAGAGGGAAGTTCAATAACCTTTTTTTTTCTTTAAAAACAACCTCCAATATCGCATTCTCCAACTCTTCCAGGGGAAGTGACTGTTAGAGAGGCACTGCTGCACGCAGTCCATGCAGTACAATGTGGCACTTCTGTGATGGATTGATCTGCAGTGTGTGAGGCAGGTATGTGGTTTTTTATGTTTGTGTGTGTATGTGTGTGTATGTGTGTGTGAACCTCAGGGAAGTCTGACTTCCTGTGATCAGTCTTTATGATGTTGGTTATGGCTGTTAACTTTATGACCCCACAGAGGACAAACACACCATCCTATCAGTCACACACACTCACCCAGACTTGCACACACTCTATCAGACACTGACATGTCCTGTGGTGTGTGTTTCATGGGACAAACAGTTGACTAATCTGTGGGGACATCAGCTCAGACAAAATTACTATTGATCTGAAGGATGAGACACTTCCCTTAAAGGGATTCCTGCACAATTTAAGTCAAAGCTTTAGGCTCAAAAATGTCAATTAGCAATAATTGTTATAATGGGGTAAATTAGGATAGTCATGCATCAACACATTCCCCTTTCAAAAAACAGGAAGACAAGTATCTGATGATTTTATTTAGAATAATTTGTATAATTATAAGTAATATTGCATAGTTTGTGTTACTTTGGGTAATAGACTTTGGCATTTTTCATAATTAAAAACAACTGTCTGGCTGCTCTGTGCTGTGATTCCATCCTAGTACGTCCAGTTGATGAAAAAATATTCACATTCTGTTTGGTTGGTCCTGCATTTCACACTGAAATTCAAATTTAAGTGAGTAACTTAATTCCCAGGATATAGTTGGAAGGATGAACCTTATTCTTTGAAACATCAATTGACTTGGTGAAGAAAATTCTCTCCAAAAATAAGTCAACATATGATCATAAAGTCTGGAGGCAGGGCTAATGTATAAAAACATAACATATAAATATCACAGTGACTTCACTAACATGGTAAACATGATACCTGCTTAGCATCCGCATGTTTGCGTTGTTATTGTGAGCATGTTAGTCTGCTAATGTTAGCATTTAGCTCAGATCTCAGAATATGTCAAAAATACAAAAATACATACTTCTCAGGTCCCTGAGTAGCTTATTGGGTAAAGCACATACAGTTAAGGCTCAGTCCTTATCATAGTGGCACAGGTTTGAGTCCAGTCCAGGGCCCTTTTCCCCTCATTTTCTTCTTTCTATCAAATAAAGCCGAAAAAGGCAAAAATAAACTATAAACTTCCCTTTTAAGCCTCTGTTGTCAGACTTTATCCGCAGCCCGCCTCCTTTCACTGTTAATACCACCAGAACAAAAGTTTATGCTCAGCTTTGAATAAGTAATATTCTAAAAACTAATGAAGGCCTTTCTTTCCACGATATCAGCTACGTAGGAGGTCAAGTGGAGTTTCAGGTTATTGACTGTGCTGAAGAAAAGCTGCTTTTGTTTCTCTTTTCATACCGGTTTGATCCCGCTGACCTCCATTGCCAAAGGGCTTGGATTAGTGAGGCACTGGTGCTTCATCAAACAGGATTTTCCATCAGACGCAGCCTGACAGTGACTCATACAGGAGAAGCCTGGGCAGAGGAGCAGCTTCATGGCATGGATTTCCTTATCCTCTTTGTCATTTTGTGTCCCTCGTCCTTTCTGCCCCGTCTTTTATTCTCTCTTTGTTTTGCTCTCTCTGGCTCACGCCATTGTCTGCGCCTATCTCTACAATGAGTGGCAACTCTAATGCCATTAGCTTTTCAATAATGTTTGGTATGAAAAATTCTTTTTTGAATTTCACTTAAATTCATTTATTAACATTTATTATCAATTATTTTAAATATCAGACTGTTCCAAAGCTTAACCACTCTTCAGCCTAATTTCCAGCCTCGCTAGTGGCATGATGAATATGCTGGTCTGCTTGGTTTTCCTACACAATCATTAACTTAAAGGAATCGTTCAGTATCCATAGAAGAAATTATTATTCGCTCTGTTGTGCTCTCTCCCTGTGTAATCTCCCCTTTTGTCTCTCTTACCCTTTCCTGTTTTGTAACCTCAGATGTGTGCTGGAAGGAAGGTTTTTTTTCTGCCGTTCACAAACTGATGGAGTCACAACACCGAGCTGCGAAAAGCCCAAAGCTGCGAGTAAGGTGACCCGCTGGCCGAAAAACACAACACCAGTGCACAGCTGCACCTTGCGGTGGGCTCTTAAGTGTCAGCATGTGGCCATAGTGTTGCTCAACAGTGCATGCTAAAGTGTTAGTGTTAAGTGTTTGCAGCACTTAATAGGTTGACCAAAGTACCAGTCCTCCAAGAACTTTGTGTGTTCTTTAATACATCCTCTTGCTCCTCCATTTTCCTCATCTCTTTTCTTCCTTTAACTCCTTTTAGTGGAAACACACACACATGCACGCATGCACGCACACGCACACGCACACCCCCCCCCACACACACACACACACACACACACTGACCCTCAAAGCTTTGAGGTCAGTGTACTTAGTGACAGCGTCTCTCTCTCTCTCACACACACACACACACCAAAGCTTTTCTGATATATCCAGCCTGGAGGATATGTATTAACTGCCTCGTTCTCTTCTTTCAACTGTGTCTCCAATCACTTGGATGCCTGTTTATACACCGTGCTCCCAGTTTCAAAGGATGAAGCGTTGTGTTACGCTACAATGGCGGAAAAGAAAAGGAAAAAAAGAGAAAAAAAAAGATGGCATATTGTCATTTATTCTATAGAAGCAATGTAATGTATCTATAACGGAAAACACCTCTCAAAAAGTAATTAATTCTTCCAGGAATAGGCTGCTTCTATCTCTCTCTGTCTGCAATCAATATGTGAGCCTTGATGTGCGCTACCTACTGTTTGAAAGAAACAAAGTACAACATCATCTTTATATCTTTGCTTACAATATAGACATGTTTGCGAAGATAGAATTGTGTCTTTTTGAAAATAGTGCTGGGTGAATTTCCGAGAGCAAAGCCTCTCTGATCGAGGATATATCATGTTTCAGAATTAAATCATTCCAGGTCTGTTAGAATGGGAAAAGAACATCCAGAATGAGCTGTGTTTTTGATTAAAGTTGATTTTGCATGTTATTAAAGTTCAGATTCTGTTTTTGTGCTTAATACTGAAATGCATGTAAGTTCTGACTGTGATAGCAAATTAATTCTTGTGTTTTTTGGAGTCTGTTGCACCAGACTGCGGTACATACGGTTAAAACTTAAAAATCTATTTATTCCAGCTTGGTAACAAAAGATTAAGAGAGATTGAGAGGAAAGATCATCTTGTCATTTAAATCTAGGGTCTCTCGTTGGAAAATATATTAAAGCTGCACTAATTCATATTCTTATATTAACATGGACGAACAGTACAGTACAGTAACCTGTACAGCCCCAAAAATGTTGTGAGTGCGAAGGCCTTAGCATACGATGATGCCTCGTTCCCTGTGTGGAGGCATCTGAATTTGTTATGTTTCTCAACTCATTTAATTTTTTATTCATCACCTGTCTGTATCTTGTGTGCATTGTTGACTCTTTGTCCACAGTGTGCCTCTAGAGCTTGAATGGCCAGGGGATCGCTGGCCATGTTGTTCTTTCCTAGGTGGGCTGCTTTAATACTTGGAAGAATACTTTTTTTCATCCTTCCCTTCTCCTCTGCCGCATACCTAGCATACTGCTCCGCGTGTTCTGCATAGTATTCCTGCTTGAGGCTGTATTTCTTAAGACAGCTAACTTTCTCCTTGCAGATGAGATAAAATCTGTGATTAAAATAATCAGTTGTCCACCTCTCTTGAAACTCTCTGAGCTCTGGGTCAATCTTTTATTTTTTTTATTTTAGAAAGAGACATTTTGGTGTCAGGTGCGGCTTGGTAAGGAGAAAGAAACATTTATCTTGGTGCTGCTCGTCAAATGTTAAATGTACAATGGTTGATTTCTAAGCTCATGTTTTGCAGCCTTAATAGAAAATGAATGAATTACTCTGAAATAGAAGACAAATAAATCACAATGTAGAAAAAGAAATATGTGGGCCAAATTTTACAAAAGTTCAAAGTCAGTTACACAATATCTGGCTGAAGTTTAACCACCATAAGCTACTGACTGGTCATACCAGACCACATGAGGCTGTGGCAGCAAAACCCCTGAGTTAATTGAATTGAGCAAGGGTGTATTTCCTTTCTTCTGAATTCAACTTTTCATTCGTAGGAGGGGAATGTGTAATATTTTCTTTCAGAATTCACATAGTCTTGTGTTAAGATCAGGTCCCAGTTGGACTAAAACACCTGTTAATTTAATGAAGGGGTGAAGACATAAATAAATCTGTATGTTTGACTGATTCTAAGGAGGAAACACAAAGGCAGTGAGTTGCAGTTTAGGCAAGGGAGTGCAGTCCATTCATCCACATCTCTTATCCGACTCACACTCATCAATCACTCCTCTGGGCTTGTCCACTTGCACAAAACCAAATTTTCAGAGTAAAAGCCAAAGCTGTTGAATTCCAGCAGTGGCAGCGCTCAGGGGCCGCTCTCGGCATCGGAGCAATTCAAAACACCACGGGGGACGTCACCACCTTCCTCTCTGGTCCAGAGAGCGAGCGTTTGTGCAGGCAGAGGCTGATTAGTGATTGTTGGCAGCGCTGCAGCATAGGAGTGCGGCTGTTTGTTACCTTGCCTAGAGACCGCCCACCAGTCTGCAACTGGCCACCATGTGTGCTCCTCCTTGGCAGAAAACGCTCTCTCCACCCAGCTCTCTGTCACTTAAGGTGCTCCGTTTGTACGGCTGTTTATCAGAAGCGTGAAAGGGCCAAAAATGTCAATTTTCAAAACCAATATCTGGTTAGTATTCACCTGTCTTTTCATCTTTCTGTCATTCCCTTCTCATTTCCCCCCTGTTTACTGTCTCTGGATTATATAAAATACAGCAGAAAGTTCACAAGTCTCTTTTGAGAAAAAGAGATCACAGTTTATCTGATCTGAAAACTTTGTTTATAATTACTGTTGCATGTAATTACACATCAAAATTATTTCTCTCTTAATTTATGTCTTTTTCTTCCAATTTTGTAGTACTGCCTGGGTTGTTTTTGATACGATCATCTATCAGTGTCACCATTAATCATCTCTGGAGTAATGGATAATTATGGGCCCTGGTTCAGAACAGAAGCAAATGGACTGGGGATGCTATAGACTATATAGACACCTTACTATTTTACACATATACATTGGGAGTAATTTAGTTAGTGTGTAGCTCAAGGACACATCAAGAGGAAATTACAAAATTTCAATTCGATCACAAATCTGTCAGGAATTGTAGTTTAAAGTTATCAGTAACATAATGGAATTCATTTATTCCCATGTTTATTATGTGTTTGCTTAATTGAAAGTTCACTTAAACTAGGCTGCTTAAAGAAATTCTACCCTTAGTTAGCACTTCTTTACTAGACATGATCAATCTGTCTTTATTAACAGGCTATGTACCACAGTCCTTTAAAGTAGCTGTAATTTACCCATCTTCTTAAAAAGCCTACACTTGATCCAGGGGTTTTAGCCAACTTTAAACCTATATCTAACCTTCCCTTTCTCTCCAAAATCCTTGAGAAAGTGGTCGTTAATCAGTTATGTGACTTTCTACACAACAATCATTTATTTGAGGATTTTCAGTCAGGATTTAGGGAATATCAAAGCACAGAGACAGCACTGGTGGAAGTGACAAATGATGTTCTGATTGCGTCAGACAAAGGATTTATCTCTGTACTTGTTCTGTCAGATCTTAGTGCCGCTTTCGATACCATTCACCATTGTATCCTATTACAGAGACTGGAGCATTTGGTTGGCATCAAAGGACCCGCACTAAGCTGGTTTAAGTCGTATTTATCAGATAGATTTCAGTTTGTCCACGTAAATGATGAAGTTAGTCACAGAGTTCCACAAGGTTCCGTGCTTGGACCAATTTTATTCACCTTATATATGCGTCCTTTAGGCAATATTAATAGGAAACACTCCATGAACTTTCACTGCTATGCAGATGATACTCAATAATACTTATCGATAAAGCCAGATGAAACCGATAAGTTAACCAAACTTCAGACATGTATTAAGGACATACAAACTGGATGACCTGCAATGTTCTGCTGTTAAACTCAGACAAAACTGAAGTTATTGTTCTGGGTCTTAAACACCTGCGAAACGCACTATCTATAGATATAGTTACTCTAGATGGCATTGTCCTGTTATGCTGCTATAGGCTTAGACTGGGATTTCCCATGATGCACTGAGCTTCTCTCTCCTCCTCTCCCTCTCTATCCGTGTGCATTCTTATCCCACTAATGGTTCTGCTCGAGGTTTCTACCTGTTTAAAGGGAGTTTTTCCTCGCCACTGTCGCCAAGTGCTGCTCATGGTGGGAACTGTTGGGTCTCTGTAAATAATATTTTAAAGAGTATGGTCTAGACCTACTCTATGTGAAAGCGTCTTGAGATAACTTTTGTTATGATTTGGCACTTTACAAATAACATTGACTTGACTTGACTTGAGTAATACATGTTACTAACTCCATTTCTTCCCGGTGGTTTTTGTGCTTTTTGTACTTTTTGGCCTTCTCACTTTCTGCAGGTATTTCCGCCTCTGGAGCTGTAGAGTCTGGATCTGTGACTGCCGGCCGTCTACTGCCCCCATGTTCCTGCTCCACACTCACTGCTGCAGTTGTTATTATTATTAGTCTGATTTGTTGTCTGTCCTCCTGCTCTCTCTCCCCTCTCCCCCTCTCTCCTCCCCTTTCAACCCAACTGGGTCGATGCAGATGGCCGCCCACCCAGAGCCTGGTTCTGCTCGAGGTTTCTACCTGTTAAAAGGGAGTTTTTCCTCGCCACTGTCGCCAAGTGCTGCTCATGGTGGGAACTGTTGGGTCTCTGTAAATAATATTTTGTGATATTTTGTGTTTTTTTGAGTATGGTCTAGACCTACTCTATGTGAAAGCATCTTGAGATGACTTTTGTTATGATTTGGTGCTTTACAAATAAAAATGACTTGACTTGACTTGATTTCAAGTGGCCAAAAGGAAGATAAAGGGAAATTAGAATGATCCAGCAGATTGTAAACATTTTAAACCACCTAATTTGTAAAACTGGAAATGAGCACATCAAAGCACATAGAAAAACTGTGTGCGCATAACCACAGCAATGGTAGGTCAAATATGGTCTGTTATCTTTGATCAATGTTTTGTTAGGTTGAGTTGGTTTTGGACCCAAAAGCAGAACTAGGACAACAGACTTGTAAAAAAGTTCAAAGGTAGTTTATTTGGATGTAGAGGTGAAAGAGTCTGGAGAGCTGAGTTAAAACAACAAATATATGATCTAAGTTGTAATAAACTGGAATTATCCTTTGAATATTGTATCCTTACCATATAGGAAACTGTATGTATATTGAACTGTTGCCAATAGTTTTGGATTGACAAGATTTTCTATACAGCCCACTCTCCTCTGAGCAAATGTCCTTGGAAGCACAGCCAGGTTTAAACAGGTTATTGTCCACAGAGTAGCCTGAGGAAAAATGGCTCACGCTCTCTGTTTACCATTCAGCCGTGCTTCCAATCTTGTAGGTCATTAGAAAGTGATTGTTTGATAGAATCGATGCTGAGTTCAAAGTTTTAAATAAACGGTGTCATTATGGAAAATTGAAATATTGCGTGGGTACACCCTGACCTTGTTAGAAAAGTCAATCTTTCCAAGAAGTAGCGAGTGACTCATTCAGCTACAAAGAGCACATTGTCCATGCATTTCAGCCTTGGACATACAAATACATATAAATGCACACACACACACACACACATAACAAACAAACTAACTAACAAATACATGGCTTACATAAGGACATATCTATGCTTTGGAATGCAGCGGGAAGATTCTGCTAGTACAACCTAAACAGATATTTCATCTGCCAAAACAGGCACGTTGCAACAAATGCGTGCCGAGACGGCATGTCTTTAACTCCTGAGTGGGCTTTTCTCAATTGAAAATAATGATTTTGTGTGCAATACTGTATGTCGCAGCTGAAGACCCCTGTGTTGTCCTGTAGATCCACCTGAGGTCCCTGCCTGCCTCCCTGGATGTGAGCGCAATCAGGTCATCTGACTGTGGGTGTATATATAGACCCTTTCTTCAGTCAGTGCTTGAGTGTGACACCATGCTACAGGGTTTCCAGACCCTCAGCTTCAGTTGAGAGTTTTTATTTTATTTTGATTCCTGCCTTGTCTCTAACTTCGATTAAAAACCTCAGGAGAGCTGCTTCAGTCTCCTGTCTGCTTACTGTGCTTGGGTCCTCATTCTCTGCTGTTGTCATGGTATAATGTTTATGGTGTTCACCATCTTAGTTAAGCATCTTAGCATTGTAAGTATCATTTGCTACTTACATTTACAAATTAGCACTAGAAGAACACCCAGCATGGATATTTGCAACAAATTTACAACAAATCCATCCCGTATAAGTTAAGTTCAATCAAACTGTATTTCTATGGCCCAAAATCACAAATCACAATTTGCCACAGGGGGGTTTACAATCTCTACAGCACAAGACGCCCTCTGTCCTTAGACCCTCGATTTGGATTAGGAAAAATCCCAGTCCCCAAACTCTATACTGTGACAATGGCAGAGAATGAGGACCCAACCACAGTAAGCAGACAGGGAACTGAAGCAGCTCTCTTGACGTTTTCATCCTCCCCAAAACGTTAACAAGGTAAAACTGGAAGGAACCTGAAGAAGAACAACAGGGATCCATCTCCAAGAACAGACAGACATGCAATAGTTGCAATGTTGCATGTATCCATCCATCCATTCAATTGATCAAATAGTTGTTGAGATTTCAGTCCAGACTGACTGACAGATGTTGTCATCCATTAAGCGCAGAGTACAGTGTGTACTATTATTCACTAAATTGTGGACATACTTGCAAGAATTCTTCAAAGTACCAAAAATACATTTTGTATGAAATAACAACTCCCACCTGTCAACTTCACATCACATAGTCTTTATCCATAGAGGGAGTTTGTTAAGTTATTTTGAAGAGAGCCATTTGAAACGTCTATTTCCAAGATTAAGAATGAACTTTTATGCTTTGATCGAAGAATGTTCTAAAGTGCTATGGATTAAATCAAAACATCTACTGAGTTCATATGTCAAGAGATTCATCTCCATGACAACTGAGAAAACTCCATTCACTGATGAAGACTGTATGAAAGCTCTCATAAAAGCTAAAGTAAATGGACCTTGACTTGAGGTAGTGTTGTCAAACTACTATATCCAAGATCAAGGGTGAGCTTCTTTTTCCACATGTTTTGAATGACCTCTGTGAAACTTTTCTTAAAAGTACATGTTTTTGGTGGGGATCCCCCGGGGTAATGAGGTACCCCCATCTTATCTTCAGTTTTATGCGTATAGGAAAGCAAAAGAGAGCAAGAGGGGAAAGAAATCCAGTGAAGTGAATGATCTGGGATCTAGCAGTGGGAAAGAAGCCAGTCCTCTTATCTCCTCTTCCAGTCCAGTTGAGGATCAGAAACCAGGATGAGAGATTGGGAAAGTAAAAGACTTATAGCAGAGGATACAGCAGCAGGTTGCTGACTGAATGACAGAGTTTGAAATTGTAGGAGAGTATAAGAATCTTAGAATGAGGACGGGGGTGACATGCACAGAGAGAGACAGAGAGAGAGAGAGAGAGAGAGAACGAGAGAGAGAAAGAGACACCAGGAATGATCGGGAGAGGAAATAAAATGAGGGCATGCTCGGTTGTTATCTCTTTCCTACAAATCCACTTTCAAATCAGAGACCACAGAGAAACAGAGGGCACGCGAGAGATCCAGCCAGGGATGGAGCAGTAGGGAGCAGGCTGAAGCTCTTATCTCCTGCCTTCGGTTGAGTCTGAGCGCCAGTGGATGGCATTGTAAAGCTGTCATCACTGTAGCGTTAATAGAAAAACCTGATCCCATCATGCCAGAGCTAAGAAGAATGGAGAACTCCCCCCCCCCCCCCCCTTTGGCTTGAGCCCACTCCATCAAATTAAATCATATTGTATTACATCCTTTCCTAATCATATTACATCCTAGTTTCATATCCTAGAGCTCCCTGGATTGAATGCCTGCTAGCGTGGAAGGGCTCTGGAATAAAATGTGTATTTAAAGGATATCATCTGCTGCTCACTACAGTAAAGCACACCCACACCTTGTATCTCTGCGTGCAGTGAATAAATGGAGGGCCATTGTGTCACGTGTAAGAGTTTACTTTAGAATTACATTTTCAGGGCAAGATAAGCAACTGAATGAAATCCCATCATATCTACCTCAGACTGACCTGTGCTGAATGGGTGCCTCATCGGATCGCAAGTCTTTACGGGACTATTACCCGTTTGTGTGTGTCTGAGTGTGTGTGTGTGTGTGAAAGTCCTTACTCGCTCTATTTGTAAAATCTGTTTTCAGCCGCTCTTTCTCTCCAGTAGCTCAACTTTTAAATCCTGATTCCTGAGTAGCAGTTTGAAATAGAAGCAGAAATAAAGTTGGAGTTTTGGCTCCCCAACATCATCTTTCAGAGACCTTACTTACCTCTTCTGATGGTTGAATTACTGCGCTCTGACAGGGCTCTATTGGCTAGGCCCCGGAAAAAGACTCCATCACAAAAATTCAATAAATAGACATGCTGTCAACCATAGCATTGCTCTGCAGATCTTGTACAAGATCCATTAAATCACACCTACCATGTAAAGTGCCCATGGAATAAAGTGACACCTTGGGAAAAAATATTTATAATATATATATATATACAACAAAATCTGAAATGGCAGTTCAAAGTGGGTAGAAGTAGTTACAGAACCAGCAGGTTCTCCCACTTTATAACTTTACATGTGTGAAAGAGTCTCTTCCTACTGACCTAATAGAGCGTGTTTAGAGAGGAGCTCAGTGCATCATGGGAAATCCCCCAGCAGCATAACTAAGGAAGAGTTCAGGGCTCACCTGTGCCAGCCCTAACTATAAGCTTTATAAAAGTATAATAACTTTTGTCTGAGTTTAAAAGCAGAAAATTGCAGGTCAGGCCAGAAATGGGCACCCTCAGGGTAACTCGTTTGGTATAGAAATAGTAAACAGTGAGTGGCTGAATGGCAAGGAGTCAAAGAGATGAAAAATGATACCTAGATAATGATACAAATAGGAATGTGCATAACCAGGCATCTCTATGTTCCATGTAAATATCAATCCCAAATATGATCGAAGCCAGGATGAGTCTCATAACCATCATAGACTTGCAATCTGCATGTTTTTACTTAGGCTGACATTTACAAGCCACTCTGTTTCTATAGCACACAAACAACTGCTGTGCTTCTCTGCTTTATGTAGAATGATCACAAAGCATTCAACTAACTTGTCCTCAGCATAAAAAAAGCTCTTATTTTTCTAACAATGTTTTGAATGTGGCTGACCTGATGACACTGGTAGTCACACTGTAGTCCAGCGTTTCTAGTAACACTAAATGAAAGCCGATCTAATCCCTTTTACTGTCTTAGTTTACAACATGATGGCTTGAAAGAACTTTTACAAGTACTGTGTTTTATAGTTAGTTTTAGTGTCAATAAATAGTCCTCCACACCAAACATCAAAAAACACTGTTGCAGCAGTGCTGCTTGTCCTACTATTGCAGAGGGAAAGCACATGAAACCATCACAGGCAGCTCTGTCGATTAGCAGAGTATTTTAAATTGATGAGTCGTGGCAGAAGCATAAAGACGTGTTGCCAGTGGTGTCCTTGGTGCTAAGCGCAACAAAAAAGCTGCTTCATACACATTCTCCTGGAATCAGCAAGACTTAACCTTTAAAGTGCAAATGTGGTATCAATGATGGTATCTCTGTCGCCAATGGGGGGGATTAACATCCATAATTCTGCTTAGAAATCCTTGTAACTTGAGATTTTACCAAATAATCATGTTTAAATGTATTCTGCAGTATCAAAAATGAACCAGTGACTGTTGTCTGTATATTCCTGGATAAAGTGCAAAAATGAACTGCTAGTGCAGCATTACTATTCATGGGGTTACACGAAAATTTTATGAAATATAACAGAAATACAGAATGCGTGATGGGAACCCTGGTGCTAAATCTCCAAATATACTCATTTTAAGAAACAGAAAAAAATGGGAGTGACAAAATTCAAAAAAATGTCCCTTTTTGGGCAACTTTTAAAATCTTTTTGATAGTATGAAGGTACAGAATTTCCCATCAACATCATTGTTGTATTTCTGGAACACTGACACTGTCTTATATCAATCCATATACAGATATTTACGGTGTGTGTAAAACTTATGGACATACACATCAGCCAAGGGTTCAATTGGATAATTTACATTTTTTATTCTCTATATCTTTAATCATTCCAATAACCACCTCATGTGTTTCAGCAACAAGGAAATGCTTGTACCTGTCTTTTAGCAAAATAAAACTAGAAATGGAACAAACAAAAAATAGTCTATAGTCTAATAGGGAAGACTTAAAAACTTACTGACAGTGTCAGCTCGGTAAGCCTGGACAAAAAAGGCAAAATGGTTCAACAAATGCAGCAGACACTTTCTGTTTGATATATATGATTCCACAGGTTTGGTGACCTCGTGACAAGATGCAGGGCTAATTGGTAAACTTACATCTAACATGTTAGGCAGCTGGTACAATGTTAGTATTAGTCTATCATAATAGATCCCCTGAGCTTCTCTCTATTCCGTCTGTACTAGGCCCTTTATTGCTTGCTGGCGTTTTGACCTCCAGACTTTATTGAAGCTAATGATTCACACACTTTATTCAAAACACATTTCTTTACCATTGACTTCTATCTCATAACAGTCTGCAAACCATTGTGAGCATTTATGTGTCTGATAGAGGAGGTTGAATAAAAGTGGATGGTGCAACACAGATAAAAGCCACAAGCTTCCTCTATTTTGAACAGTACAGTACTTTTATAAGGTCATCTCAGTCGAGACAGCTTGCTATTGGTCACTGGTATTAGTTCACCAAAGTAAACCACTCATTTCAAATGGAATAAATTGTTAGTTGATTTGCTGCCAAAATTTTGCCTTTTTAAATGATCACGTGACCAGGCCAAACCTTTCTGCTCTCATTCCACATGTGATCTCTTGCTCCCTTTTTTCCTTCATTCTTTCCTTTTTTACTTCCTCCCTTCCTAACTTGTTTTTACTTCATCATTATCCCGAAGTCATCGATTGTATTTGGCTGGCTCCTCTTCAGTTCCCATTCACGTATAACGGTCTCTTTCCCTCTGCCTCATTCACACAAACCACATTCACACACATGTAGCCCGCCGTCTGTGCCCCTGCATTGTGCGGAGCTATCTCAGTGTACTACAATAAACCAGTTGTGATGTAGGCACAGGACTGCACTGTGAAACTGCCAGTAGAGACATAACAGTCTCTGGCAAGTGTTGTGTGTCTCTGTGTGTGTTTGTGTGTTATCTCTCTGATTCTGTCTCTTTCCAACCCCTCATTTTCTCTCTCTTTCCCCCCGTCTCCTCCTCCTCTGCTCTCCTTAGAAACAAGATAAGTTTGTTGAAAAGTCTTTGTTGTTGCAGGCCATTGTCTGTTGTCTCCCGTGAGTAACTTTATATCCGCTGTGATAGATATGGCCAGACCCTGAAAACATGTATTAGTTAATTAACTTAATGGCGTGTGTGTGAAATATATGGCGTGAGCGAGCCTGTGCGCGTGCACGTGTACAGTACGTGCGCAGGTGCACGAGTGTGTATGCCTAGTGTTAATGTGTGTGTTTACGCGTGCTTTGTCTTCATTTATGCGTGCATGTGTGTCGTTTAGCAAATTGAGCAACATAAAGAAGGAGGCTCATTACCTCAAAACCAGGAAGACAAATTGAAACCAATGGTCTGATCATTCCTCCACTTATAATTAATGATGCCGAGTGCTTCCATTCAAAGCGCTTATCCCGCGCACCTTTTCATCACAGACCCACCTTCACCACACGATTGAACAGGAAGCATATTGTACAGGTGGCACCGCTGGTCTGGAGGTTAGGAAAGTGAGCACGCGAGCGGAAAGTTGGCGGTTTGAATTTTCGCACCAGCTGGAGAAAATATGGGCTGGGGAAGGGAATGAACAAAAGGCAGAGTGCAGCAGACTGGGGTGGTATCTGGCAGCTGCCAGGTGTGAATTTGTGTGAGTGTGGATGTGGTGCAGGGCTTGACTGGAAAACAGCATGGAACTCAACTTTCACCACTTAATTATGTATTATAAAAAAACCTTGAGAAGGTAAAAAAGTGGAACACTGAGACTTATCCCCCAAAAAACCAAATATGTTTTTGCTATAGAGAAAACTCACTTCTTTAAACTTGAAAGCTTGTTCTTTAGAGGAAACCATTGCAAGAACCATTGACTGTAAATTGATGGATGTTCAACTAAATGGCCCCCTCTACACCTTGCATTAATATGCGTCTCATACCCTGATTGTATCTAAATATTATTTTACCTGATAACATTTACATCTGGTGTTAATACATGTCTCCAGTGTCCACATTAAGATCCGATTTAGATTCCGATTGCTCTGTCCAGCTAAAAACAACCTAACATCACATCCTCTCTTCCTTTGCATGGGTCCTAAATAACAACAACCCACGTAGTTCTGCCCACACAGTTGTTGTGTGTGGATTGAAACAATCACATTTACACTTGTGTTCAATTGGTCACAATGCGTCCCTGACCACCTCTAGAGGTGATCTGGCCAATCGGATCGCAATCTGTCCTCAGTGTGTCTTAGGTGCATTTACATCTGCACTTTCATGTGGTCAAGCACTTCTACTATTGCAATCAGATCATCCAAAATGCACTTTAATGCAAGGTGTAAAGGGGGTCAATCAGTATAAGCAAACACAAGAGAATCAGGCTCCTTCCTCAGAGGAAAATCAGTGTTGACATATATTACATACTTACTGTTAATAAAGGTAATTTGCAGATTAACATACTACTGTTTAAATAGCGAAAATAGCAAATAATAATCACCGCTTTGTTGTTGGCCTCGTGGCATTCTGTGTTTTTATCCATAAGGTAGATCGTAAAGTCAGGAAGCAGCAAGCAACTTGCCTGTCTGTATCCATGGTGATATACAATTACTATGACAACACACGAAAAGACAGACATGCACAACACAATCCCACATGAGAAGGTTATTCACTGTTGTTGTTGGACTGAAGGGGATTCCTTTTGAATTCGCAGAGTTTTGAATAATGAGTGTTGAATCATGGAGGCTATGAAGGACTGACTGTCATGCTGTAGACAGCTGTGAGTAATATAGCTGTATCTCATTCCTATTCATCCTCCAAGGGATGTGTTTATGTGTGTGTCTAGTATGTGTGAACTAAGAGAGTTAGATACCCATTGGTCACATTTAATTTTTTTTTTTTTTCTAAAAAACAATTTCACCTAGTTTGTTTGTTGATGTCATAATGTACTGTAGTGGGTCTAAATCTGCGTTGAGTTGTATAGTGGTAGAACACTTCCTGGGACTGTCTTTCACCAACGTATTTCTTTACCTTTCCACTGAAACTTCCAGAACGAAAAGAAGGCAAAAACGAGGGGAAGTGCATTACCGCACGTAGAGTTCGTAAAATAAAAGTCACTAAACTTCCTGTAATAACACAAAACAATCCCCTTTAAAGGAAAGTATACAGTTCTACATTACAACATATGTACTCGCATAATGCTAACAACACTTACGCAGGAAACGTAAGAAATATAACACCAGATGTGTTTACCTGCATCCTTCAAAATAAAAATCTGCAAAATCCACATATGAATTTACAGGAATAAATCTGTTCATAATTTAGAACAATAGCATACACGCTACTACATGAACTTTATACATAGTTTGCACACCCACAGGAATGAGATAAATCCACAGCAGACTGACATTGGTAGCAGTTTGTAGCCTACTCTGCAAAAACACTCAATAAAATATCCACTATTGAAATTTGATGTTTTTGAAAGCAAGACAAGCGCTCTCTGCCAGTGGGGTGGGATAATTCCATTTGTCTCCAATACTGCTGAGCTTGTTTTCTACAAACAGGCACTACAGTCTCACAACAATAAAGAAGAAAAAAAAGGCACTTCACCCTATTGCTATCAAGAAAATAACTCTTAAAGCAAGAACATTCTTCATACAAGTTGACTTGTTTTTGGATCAAGTGAAAGGCAGATTTAAAGACCTTCTTCCCTCTGCCTGTAAGTTTGTTCATCATCTTCTTTTTTCTTCCACACTGTGTGCCTACATCACATCATTGTTTTTGTTCTATGTAAAGCAGCAGTTTATCAAGTTCCCATGTGAGTGGCATGCCGGTGAATTTGAATGTGCACTTTGAATGTGGAATAATGGGTCATGTTTTCATATTAATGCACTCTGGTGCCTTAAAAGACGACTTGAAAGGATGTCGTGCTCTGTGTGGGCTCTGAGGAAGGTGTGTGTGTGTGTGTGTGTGTGTGGGAAGATAGGTGGGCTGTCGGTAACTAAGGATCTTATTTCAATGTCCATCCAGAGCAGCTAGAAAGAGAGAGAGCGGAGGTGTGTGAAGGGGAGTGGGTGGAGGAAAAGGCATTGAGAGGGATGGGAGGATGGATGCGGGGGAAGAGATAAACACAAGGGAGAAGATGAGGGAAAAGAGTGGAGTTGAACCTTAGTTCACATTAAGGATATGAAAGTCCCCCTGCTTATTGGCTATAAAGTCACACGCGTCAGTGTTCAATGGTTATTACAAAGGCTTGGGTGGTAACATCACCCACGGGTGATCACAGGTCTGTGGCCGGAATGAAAGCTCTCAAATGCACTGTAAAAAATCAGTCTTAAAGGGACATATCGGTCCTACTTTTACTAGGCTACCTTGTTATTGTTTTTCCCTTTGAGTGATGCCCAGTGGACAATAAACATCATTTACAGCATTTACAACCACTGCCTTTGTCCTGTGTTATGTCACAGTGTCTTCATGTGTGCACAGAGCAGTTGTTAACCCTTTGTATTCTTTGTATCCAATCAATTTCAAGAGGAAAGGACCTCAAATTAAAAATTAAAAGTTCAGAGGTTATACCTTCACCTATGGCACAAATCTGTTTTGCAAGTAATTTCTCATCCAAGTGTTGTCAAAATCAATGTTGTAAGGCACTACAATGACATATTGTGATAATTTTTCACACGAAACAAAAACAGCTAAAGAGTGATAGTTCTGTATGAAAAAGAACAGCCTGTTGAACAAAAACAACTGACGGCTCCTGTCTCTGGTTTTTTCCTTGAGGACTGTAACACTAAATACTACATGTAAGAGCCAACCTCCACACAACCAAACCACTGAGAGGCATGTGCATTTGTGTTACTAAAATGAATAAGCCATTCTCCTTGTCCAATTACTACTTTTTTTTCCCAGTGGTCTGAGCATGAAAAGCACACACGTAACCAATAACAGTAATGATGGCTCTGTTCCATTGCGTTGTGCCCGTAAGCCATGACAGTGAACCAGCATGCACAATACCAGGACCCTGGAACCTAACGTAATTTATATATTTTGATATCTACCTCCAAGGTTTCTGCCGCTACCCCAGTACAATAGGAGTGACTGAACTGGTGAAGTGCTGTGAAATAACACTTCCTCTTTGCCTTCTCTCTTGTTCTTCCCTCTACTCTCTATATATCTTCCCCTCCGCACAAAAACCAAACCTCTCTGTGAAAGATAACCATAGCATGTGGGTGTGAGTCTGCAATTACAAGAAGGAAATATATTAATTAATTGAACTGTAAAATCAATTGTTACAGCGCTTGGGAAAAAAAACACCAGCAACTGCAATTATGTTGATGTTGAGCCAAAAGGGATTTAAGGGGTCTGGGAACACTGATAAAGCATCGATCTCTTTTCTTTTTACTTCCCTGCTCATCTATTTCTCTTTCCTCTGTGGGCTTCCCTCATTCTTTTGGCAGTCTGTCTCTGTTTACGTCCATCTGTCTTGCTCTCGGCCTGGCTTCACAGGCCAGAGCGCCGGCTTGTCATGTCGCTTTTGTGTGTTTTTTAGCTTACGCTTTGTAGCTTTTGGCTGGGCTTTGGTGCGCAAACCGTGTTAAACATGAAGTGTTTGCTTATATTTGTTTGTCGGGCCTTATGTCATTTGATGCAAATAAAAACAATGAAATCCTAATATCTGAGGTTTATCTTCCTTCCCTAATCTGCCCTCCCTCTAACACTGTTATTCACTGCTTCACGGAGAGTTCCCATTGTTAGACTTACTGTGTGCTTCACTTTGAAAGTTTGGCCTTGTGTTTAATCACTGTCTCTTTGTGGTTTGCATTCCTTATTCTCAGGAGAAAAGGAAGGAGCACTCTTGCCAATTTCCTTCTTGGCTAAGCAAAACTAGCTATCAACACTACACACTATGGCTACACACGGGGAGGGGATGTTATTGATCTCCTAACTTTGTTCCAAACCTTGGTAGCAAATAGAATTTCTTTTAACCTATGTATCATCTAAGAAAACAAAAGAGAAAAATTATATGTGCCTGCCTGGCAGCCTGTCTTCACACCTGCACTCATTTGTTAGCCCACTCAGGTGATAACCATGGTAAAGTGTGCTGCTTTCTGTATGGTTTACCTGGCAACACAAAATGGTACGTTTGAAAGCACTAGAACGAAAGAAGTGGATTGCAAGACAAGACAAAGAATGTAAATAATGAAATAAAGAGGAGAGTAGATCACTCTATGTATGGCTTCACAAACATCCTGTTGCCGCATGCGGCTTGTACATTTAACCCTGACATGAAATTACTCTTCTTCAGGACTTTACTTTTGCCTCTGCCTCAATGCTTTGTTCACTTTCACCACAATCTTTAGAAAAAAAGAGGCAGAAAATCAAAAATAAGTCCTGAGCCACTAAAATTGTCCGATTTATGACAGCTTGTGAGCACAGGCAAACAGGTGTAGAATAATGACAAACTATACAATATTATATCCTCATCACTGACAGTTTAGTGTCTGCATAAGATGTCACACCAAAGGGAACTAAAATAACCATAATTCATTGCATCTAAAATGATGCTTACTTAATAGGCCATTAAACTATACATTTTAATAGGCTTGTATGGTGCAAGAAAGTTGTAACTTAATGTTTAGACTTTGGCAAAAGTTGATTTTAATTCCACTTTGTGTGTTGAAGTGAGTTAAACGCAGCAGTTAAAGAGGGAATGAGCACTTGATTCTTAACAAATATACAGTGCGTTTGACATACACCTACGTTTTGGAGGAGTGGAGTAGTTCCCTCCCACTACTGATCTTTTCACTCTGTCCTCCCTCTGCCAGCCTTTCCCTCCTCATCCCCCCGTCTCCCTTCCAGTCTCACCATAAGCCAGCCTGTCGTGAGCAGCCGCTGACTCTCTTACTAACGAACAATTCGGTCTTTGACGCTCGCCTCACAGCAGCGAGGTGATGGGAAAGAACAACGGTGGCTCTGCCAAGTGCTCAGCCAAGTTCAAACCTCCCAGTGTCAAACTTGGAGTGCTGCTTTTAAGCCCGAGTCCAAGAGAGGCGAGGGACATATTAGATTTTAAATGCTCAGGCACAGGTATAGGAGCTCCAAACGATTATGTGGACTTCATTTGAATTTCCTGTGCTTAATTCAAACTACCAGGCTTGTGGACAGAAAAAGCAAGCATGAGAGGCTAAGTAAGTGCAAGTACAAGTTTAATGGATTTTCTCTACTTCTTCCTCACCCCACAGTTTGGGTCTTATTCATTTTTTCTCTCTGTTTTGAAGGAAACTATGAAAAAAAAAGTACATTACATACTCTACACACACTACACACTACATACTCCAACCTGAGATCAAATCTAATGTGACTGGCATGTGATATATTATAGGATCGGTGAAGTTATTTCCACATTGAGCTGTGCGTTTTCTGCAGCTGTCTCCAGCTGTTGAGTGAAAGCTTCAGAGGATGTCTGAATCCGGGCCAGACACAATTTGGAACTTTCAAAGCGGTAATGTGCTAATGTATTAGTAGCCTAACTGTTGAGACATTGTTAAATGTCAGGTGTCTGGCAGATGGATGCTAAATAGGTGCTAAGGTAGCTACCTAGTTGGTTACCTAGTCATTTCTAGGGTGTTAGGGGGGGTTCCCAAGTGGATGCTACATGGTTCTTATGGCTTCAGGGGCAATTGCTTTAGTTTAGTCTTAGGTAGTCTTTAGGTAGTTGGTTGCTACTTTAGGTGGTTCCTTAGATGTTCGATGTTTTGGTTGGTTTTCCAAGCAGGTAAGGTGATGTTAGGTGATACGGTGTTCACTCCTACTTCTCGGAGTTGTGCTCAGTCAAATCTGAACACACACAGACATGACATTCATGGTAATCCAGCGGTTAGTTGTCTTCACAATAGCTAATAATAGCTAATTCAGCAAATTAATGATTTTCCAATTTGCCTAACTGTAGGCCAACCAGAGGGGCAGAGTTGCCTCTACGCAGTCTCAGGGAGGGCCCACAGTGTCAGACTTTGAAGACCCTTGTAAATTGAGATTCTGGACACTTGTAAATCATTGTCATTTTGTGTGACAGGTTAAGTGTCCTTAGACTATAATTTTTCATCTATAAAATGTGATCCATTGTATTATGGGGTTGTTAGCAGACAGTGGTGTACATGCCATGAGACTACAACTTTTTTCATTCCACTGCAGGAATCTTTGAGGGCATTATAGAGCATAAATTTCACACTCAGAATTCGGACACTCAAATAAAATGGCAGAAATTAAATAGAAATGCTTTATATAGTAAATAGGGAGTGATTTTGGACTCACACAGTGTGGAGCAGCAGTCAGGACATGTCAGTCAGAGTACTTTTTATGGCCACAGATGTTAAAAGCAGTCGGACCTGCAAATCACAATAAGTCTATGTGTGTCTCAAGCTGTCACAGCTGAGCCACTATTGTGAATGCCAACTGATTTGCATTAGTGAGCATTTTAGAGTTGTTTTCAACATCAGACCGTATATTTCAATCTCCACATTCACAATGCCAGTACTCTCAATTAGTGCTGCTAAGTCTTTCTGGATAACTCCTAATTTCTTCTTTGTTCTCTTTCCCATGTGTTAAAGGTGTTCAAAGTCACGTTCCTCTGGTTTTCAAGCTATTTCTATTAGACAAGGATTGTTTGCTCACTTCAGCCATTGTTTCTTATAAGATACCAAATTTAGCCAAATGTTTAAAGCACCCACACGTCAAGTCCCCCATTAGACATGGCGCCCACAGATCAATGGCAACCATGGGCGCAGCCTCCTGTGGAGGACAGCGGACAAGCGAAAATGTGACGACCCGCCCGGAAAAGCAATCAGAGAGAGGGACCGGGATCGAGGCCCGAGAGACCGGGAGGTCGACAGGGGCAACCTACTGACCTTCGCCACACACCCTCCAACCCTGGGGGGAAACCCTCAGCATTATGTAGACTTGCAAGCTGTTTACAACTTTGTATTGTAAATGCGTACAACAGTATCACACAACTTTATGTTCACTGATCCTCAGCGACAATACGCATTTGTTACTTAGCACATAGATTTAAACCGGGGACATCTTGACCTGCAGTCAAATGCTCTGTCATTGAACTAATCCTAATCCAATGATGACTGTGGTGTAGCCTTGATTTGGGTGTTTACAAGTAAATTGTTGCACAACATAGTCAACTTTAATTGAATAAAGTGTAATTTCCCAACAACAAAATTGTGGCTGGTGAGCAAAAAAGTTAATGTCAAGCCTTAGTTACAAATTGAGGTGTTAGGTTGTATTGTATTGGTGACCAAGAGTTTCTTTGTGGCCATGTTTATTCTCTGATCTTCCTTTTATCAACAATGCTGAACTGAAATATTGAAGTAATATATAGTGTTGTGGTTCCATGTATTGAACTCCAGATAACCCCCTATTAAAGATAGTTTGTCTTTTATGACTTATTCAGTAGTGTTCTGCAAAAAAGCCAAATCTATCTAATCACCTTCATGATATTTGAGTGCCACTCATGCTCTGATCCTCAAACATATCATCAAAAGAGAGAATTTTTGATTCTTTTGCTCTCAATCTGGATTTCCGCTCTCTTTTTTTGTCCCTCAGAGTTTGTCTTTAATCTGTCCCTTTGGCTTTTCATATTCTTTTCATTTCTTCGCTCTCCTCTGTCTTGTCTCCTGCCTTACCAAGTCTTTCGCTGCAACATCCTTGGCGCTTAGCAAGAAAGATGTCGCCATGGGGAGAAAAGTAGACTTACTGTTGCTCTTTTGAAGCATCACACAGCTTACAGCACAAGGGCACTGCTATGATCGGAGAGAGAGATAGAGAGAGAGGGAAGATGAACGGAAAGTGAGAGAGACAAGAGAAAGGAGACTGACATGGGGAAGGGCAGGGGGCGACAGACAACATTGCTAACAAACATAGATATGAAGAGACGAGCAAAAGTTTTGAGAAAACATGCAAGAGAAATTCAGTGCATTGCAGGAAAATTAAGGAGACGGTGAGGTGTAGAGAAAGGAGATCACGGGAAAACGAATGAGAAACCCAGAACCTGGGAAAAGGGGGAGATGATAGGGTTTAGGAATGAGCGAGTATGAAAGAAAAGACCCTGAGGAGGGATCTGCCTCCTCCACCTCCTTATCTCCTGTTGCCAGGGTTTAGGAGGAGCATAACAGAAGACCAGGTGACTCTACAGAATGTTCACTACTCCATACACGAGTGAGAAAATATAGAGAAAAGTAAAGAGCAAGAGGTGAAAAGAGGTGGAATAAAAGGAGACAAGAAGAGACTTTTAAGTAAAGAGAGTGGACAAGAGTGGACGAGGGAAGAGGAGAAATGGAGGGGAGAAGAAGGCATGGGAGAACAAATAGGAGTGAAAAGAAAGATGGGCAAAGGTAGATGTGGGAGAGATGAGGATAAAGTGAAGAGAGGATACAGGAGGGGGTAAACATCAAAGGAATTGTTGAACATTTGGGGAATTGCACTTGCTTGCTTTCTGAAAAGATCAGAAAACCATGTGCGTTAGGTTCATAGCAGGAGTTCAGATGTGATTGGCCTAGTTATGCATAAAGAGTGAAAGCAGGGGGGAACAGCTTGCCTGTCTTTGTCCAAAGTTAAACTAAGACTAAGACTAAGGGTCAGTAGCCACACTGAATACTCTTTGAATGACACGCTCTCTAAATGCCACTGTCATCAGAAATGCTAAGTTTTTACAGTTCATCATGAGGGGGAGATGAACACCAAATTTAATGACAACCCATCCAAAAAAAGGATGATCACAAAGGTCATTAGGTTTCATCCTCTGGGTACCATGAACGTTTGTACAAAATATAAAAAGCTGAAATACACCTCTAACAACACCCCTAAAGCTTATCTACCAACCCAATGTATCATGTTTGTTAAAACTACAAAAAGAAAACAAAAATACAATTTGTGGTTTTAGGGGGAGTTATGTGCTTGGACGAGTCATTGGCGAACATGGCCAAGCGCAGGGACTGTGGACAGCATCCTGGGACCTGTCGCTGTTGTGAGGTTGCCAGATTTGGTACCTCATCCAGCTCATCCAGCCTCTCATGCCTGTCCTTGCCTGTTCAATACTTGGCAGACTCTCCAAAGAGCTCCTCTTGTACCTAAATCATAAAACAGTGTTTGTCAGGAAAACACTTCATGGCTGGTGTGAAGAAGCCCTCTGAAAGAAGAAACAAATCTACTCTCTACATTTTAAAATACGGTCATAGGAGGACAGCCACAAATTTCTTAAAAAGCCTCTAATACGTTTTTTTGCCGTGTTGGCAGCGTGGCCTGTCTGTCAGTCCACCACTTAGTCCAGACTGAAATATCTCAACAATTATTGGATAGATTGCCATGAACAAAAACACATTCTCTTTATCTCAACATATACAGGAGAGATTGGCACAAAATTTGGCACATCCATTTGTGGTTCCCATATAATGTACCTGAGTGACTTTGGTGATCTTCTGACCTTTACTGTTTTCAAACAGTATTTGTTGTTCACCAGACGTGTATGTCTGGTTAAGTGCGCTCATGCTTTTCTATGGGACTTTCCGGGTCTCCCATGCAGTGGATGAGACAGTCCTGAATGAGGCTGGATGTTATATTATTTTCTTATAGGAGCTCCACATTTATATAAAACAGTAAAAGGCATCTTTCATGGATAAAATGAAAACATATATTTCTTTAGATGCACACAAATGAAAAATAATGGCCACAAGTTTTACTTTCCAAGCAAGGTGCTTCCCACAGTTGGATGTCAGTTTTGGCTGTTCTCCTGCTGTATTTGACATGAGCACCAAATAAACACCACTGCAAGCCCCGAAAATACAGTTTAGTTTTTCAGGCCCAGTTCTGTCTTCCTCTGGCTTATTCTCCATTGTAAGATGTACAAATCTCTCTTCCCCTCCTGTATTTTATCTACACCTCCCTGCTGTGAATGAAGCTGGACTCACTGGGTGAAATCAATGATGAACAAGGGCTTTAAACTTTATTAACCCGGTCTGTCCATTTAATACATCCATTTACATTCAACACACTGTTCCTTCTTTGATTAAGCTTTTAAATGAATTTAGATTAGTAATTTATCAATATGTAATGCTTCACAGTGTTTTTCCTAGACTTAAGCGTGTGTTCCCACAGGCTCCTATGCAATCTTCCAACCCTCCCAGTCTCCTTTTAAAGTCCTCCCGACTAATAATTAAGTCCCTTTAAAAGTGAGAAAAAAAACAACAACAAAACAAACAAAACACTGGCTCCGTAACTAATCAATCTAAAACTGTCTTGTCCCACAAATGTTTTGTTTGTTTTCAGGGCAAAACAGGTGATTTCATCTGGGGACCATTAACACACCAACCACCTGTTTATACCAGAACCAATGGATTTGTGTCACTTTCACCACCTGGCATTCACTTTAATTAACCCCAATGCATGCTGGCAGGGATGTAAAATGGTCACTGCAGGTGGGAAATGTGACATGAAAAAAAAATCAAAGGACAGCGAGGAGCAGCCTGTTAGCCTGAGGGATGACTGGGAGAGGGATTTTTACTCAGACCCACAACAACAGATAAACATATATACGCAGAGACCGACTGGGAAAGTTTTAGAGTCATAATCATAGGATGATTATGTCTGATGCTGGGAGCTGTGTGAAAATCCACAGCTCGATTGCAGGATAGAGAGATGGCAAAGGAAGGATTGACGGATGAGGTAATCTAGGGATGTGATCTAATCCGTGTGTTCTAGTGAGTTTCTATGGTTACGTTGATGCTCTCGCTCTAGCAACACAGTTAACAGAATGAAGTAAAACGCTGCACAATGCCTAATACTAGAAAACCTGGAAAACTCAAGCATTCCATATATCTAGAGGTTCGGATCTGGTTTACATTGAAGCAAAATAATGCTGGACATTTCCCAAATGTTCTACTGAAGAGCAATCTTTTGACGTGCAAATATTTACTGTACTCTCCTAGAAACAGAGTAGTATAATGTTCTTACAGCATCGCAAAACCTTGTAGGGAGGAGGCCAGGGTGGATGTCCTACCAACAGTCAAACATTGGGTGTTTGTGATCATGATTATGGTCTCCAGCTTTAACCGAGCAGTGTTGGCTGCCTAAAGTTGCACAAAAGTGGTTCAGAAGTGTAACTCTTTATGAACTTCACAACAGCTTGTCCACGTCTGCCTACTTCTGAATTAGTCTATAGCGGTACAAAACTAACTGTCATATACTGATCCACCACAGCTATACAATGAATCCAACAGTAGAATAAAGTTACATTTCTAGATCCCATTATATCCTGTTATAAACTAGCACTTGTAGACTCAGTAGATGAGGGCCATAGTGGCCTTACTCCGGCGACACTCATGTTAGAAGTGCCACGAGATGAGATGAGCTTAAATCTGAGGGCAGAGGATTTTTGAGGGCCTATGAGCGAACGTAATTCAGTTTGGAGAAGGTGACGCTGGAGCCTCCTCGACAAAATGAGTCCACGCTGGTAAGTGGGGGGCTTTGTTCTGCCCAGAGTGGGGAGGTCAGAGGTTATTAGAGCTTTGAGGAGCGAGGACGGAGGGGTGTTGAGATGACCATGGACCCTGGGGGTGCGGTGGACCGTGTCCTTTCGAGGCTCAGAGAGCAAATTTCAACAATCACTCTGGAAAAAATCATTTCAGCAAGGGGGCAACAGCTCCTGACTGAGGCTTCCATCCTTAGACTGGGACAAGAAGTCAGAGGAAGAACATTGCGTTATTAATTTACTTTTATGTATCTGTTGTTTCTCAGTGAGTGGAAACTCCTGTCCTCTTCTTCCCTTCCTCCTGTCTAACCCAGGACCTACTGTCGGGTTTGATCTGCTTTTTGTCACCCTCTGTTTCTCTCCCTTTCTACATGAATGGTCTAAATGTAGACCTGTGCCTGCTTGGTTTCTCTTTGTGACTCTTTCTACACAACCTCTCTTCCTCATCTTTCCTTCAATACTTAAATCACCATACATTATCCCAGTCCTTCTCCTTTCTTTTCTTCCTGCATCAGCTAGAAGTGTTTCCCCTCATTTTTTATTCTCATTCTTTCTCTTCTTGACTTCCCCATGACTCACTGTGGCGAAGCCTCAGCCCTCCTGTTCTGTTCTGTTGCCAGTCTCTTTGTTACTTTCCCTGTCCTGTCCTCGCCTCTTTCATTTTTCTCTCCTTGGCTTTCTGTCTCTTGGCCTCGGATCCAACTTTGCTCTCAGCATAAAAGGGTTTTTAAAGAACTGTGATTGGAAAGGTTGTCGGGGTGCAACAGGAGATCTTATCTGTCACTTAAACACCAGTCCAAACCACAACTTTAATTCCTCTTTCTACTTAAAGAGATGCTGAGGATTTAGTGTTACCTCTGCAATGTGGTGTTCAGGTTAGAATGACGGGTGATTTAAAGCTGGACTTTGTAAGAGGTGATAATGAAGTCAAAGCCAGTGTTGCCTTTCAGGCCTGCTCCCTGCAGCAGACTATGACCAGAAGGGATCATTTCAAAGGTGTTTAATGACGCATCCCTAATTTCCCCTACAAAGCATTTCAAGTTCATGTTCGTTTTATTAGGACACAACCAGGTGGTGTTTTAGTACGGCTTTAAAACAGTTAAACTTCCATCCCTCAATCTAGTGCACAAAAATCATTTCAAAATGAAAATGCACTGACAGAGAGTGAAAAAATATTTATGTCCATACTCATCATGTGTTACCACAATGAATGGGATCAGTGAAGAAGACAAGAAAAAGACACCAGACTGGTTTGAAATGAGAATCATCTGTGCAGACTGTAGAAGCTGGGAAGTTCAGGGTTGGTTCAAAGCTTGTCTACACACTGCTGTATATGCGTCTAACTGCGCCCCAAATTATATTTTACCAAGTCTATTTTCGTCTCTTTCTAACTACAGTGAGTGTGAGCGCACGTCGGTGACCTACACTCAGCACTGTGCCTGAATGTATCCTGCACAGACACAGACGTAGGACTGAAGCTGCTGCTTACGTGCTGCTTTCATTACGCAGCATATGTCGACACAGTGCAAGGCACACTGGAGCACACACACAACTTAAGGGGGGTTACTATAGATGCATGTCAGCACACTGAAAACAAAGTGTAAATGCAACATGTCTCAATTTTCTCATAGAGCATCTACCTGAATACAAATGTACTTTTTCAATTGTTTACACATTTGAGAGTGCACACACATCGAGGTGCAGACCTTTCAGTTTAAGGACGACCACATTAGGGAGAGAGGCATCTGATGTGTTTAATGATGCCGATGATGAGGATCAAACCAGGAAATCTGCCCAAGCAGTTTGGATTAAAACCTACTGCGTGTCAAAGTGGATTGTCAATAAAAGGTTTTTCCTGTCAGTCGCAGAGATCAAGGCGGCCTTGTTTCTGTGAAAAGACTGATTTTATTGTCAGGTGTGAATGTGCCCCATATCCACCTGACACATCTGTGCTCCTACGTACTCATTCTCATGAGTCTAAAACCCCATTTGAATGCGAGACATATGCCAGGTGGAAAGGCAGCCTCGGTCTGGCAGCCAACAGAGCGCAGGCGACACACAGGGCAGGTGTGTCATCTCTGTGCCTACCTGTTGCGCTGTGACTCTTGACAGGCTGAAATTGGTGTGTGAGGATAAGATGCCAGCTGTGATTTATCCATCTATCACTGATGTAGCCTGCACATGTTTGTTTCCACAGTAGGCCACAAGGGCCTCACATATATTAAACACACAAGAAAATATGGGAAACCTTGGAAGAGCATGGTCTGGAAAGAGGTTTTCTTTCCCCGTAAGTTAAGATCAACAGCTCCACCTCACATTGTATTACATATCACAACATTGTTATGGAGTAATATATCTCATACACACTTATGTTTTCCTTCCTCACAAGTCCCATGGCACGATTTATAGTAGGTCACCAGGTTCAATCACCTGTTTTTATTTCACTTCAATAATTCACCATGTCAACAAACCATAAATGAGTGTGACTGCAATAATACAGATGGATTTAGTATGACTGACACCCTGGTGAACCAGCGGTTGTTTAGAAGATGAATAGTGCAATAGTAAAAAAACAACATTTAGCTTAAAAATGAACACAAAGAGAGATGGTAGAGACGGTTGACTTTGCCCTCTAACGTGCCTCCCCAGCAGGTGATAGTGTAGGAACAACACATCCAGCTCATAAAGCCTGACCAGATCCCTCCACACTGAACACCTGCAGGCGCTCCAAGGTTTATAGTGGTTAAACTGACAGCATTAAAAATTAACCAGAAAAGTACAATATTTCTACTGTATGCCTCTCAATTTTACACCGGAGGGATAAATGAATCCCCCTTGCCTCCAGGCTGGAGCTAAGGAGAGGGAAGTAAGCGCATTTTCTGCCAATTTCCTCACAGTCTGCCAATACATATTGGGTTTCACTTAAACATACATATGATTCGAATGATTGATTCAGAGCCACAAACCAAGAACTATGTCACCGAACTGAGAGACAATATCAATTCTCTGGGATGTATTTAGCATAGCTTAGCACAAAGACTGAAAACAAAGGGAAATGGCTACCCTTGCTTGGATAGGATTTGCAAAAAAAGAGATTGATCATGTCCTTAAAAAACAGTAAATGATTTTACACCTTCAACTGGTGCATACATAAGAGAGGAAAATGGGCTAGGAAACTAGAATGGTGTAAGACATTACCTCTACACTACACTTTTGATATGACAAGGACCACAGACAAGAGACTAAATGAACAGACAACATCAGCTTTCTGTGAACACCAGACCATAACCACTCACAGCATTGACTGTAAGGGGTCAAAGGTCATCAGCCAAGTGTCAGTGGATGCCTGGAATTCAGGTCGAGGAGGTTACTATGTGTTATGTGTGCTGATGAAGACTGTGAGACTAGGCTGCAAGTTCCAAAAACGCCTGCAACTACACCTTTGCATGTTATATCTTAATATATAGCAAGTAAGTCACTGATTAATCCCTCAGTGTTTGTTTATGGTAACAATGCTCAAACCTGGCATATGTCATGTCACATTCAAAAAACCTGAATAAATTACTGGAGAACAGGATGAATGTGCACAAGGGGTCATTTCTCCCGTGTATGAAAATGATGTGAATCATATGCTGAGATCTTCACACTCACCAGGTTCTGAACCCAGCTGAACCATGACACTAATACCTATGGGACATTTTATTCCAAGGAACACTGCAGTTGCTCTGGAGGCTCACGGTGTCCCGACACCTTATGGCTGTTTTTTCCTCGCATTGTCACTGTTGTGGAAACCACAATAACTTGTTTTATTCTACACATGTTCAATTCACAACATACAACTTTATGCCAGTATGTGATTATAGTTTATGATAATTTATTTGGTTCTCAAAAAAATAACTTGATGTGTGACGATGGACGGGAGACGATGACTTGAAATTTGAAATAATCTTTCATTGAAAAGCACTATTCATTTTAACACTGGTCATAGTTCGATGTCTGGCCTCCAGTTTCTTCTATTCATGTCTTGGTTTCAACATAACACATTTTTGGAAACAGTTTTTATGTGTGATCCTTGAAAATAAATGAAAATGTACTTCTCCACTTCCTTTCTTACTAATGTTAATTTTTTTTAGCACTTTTATAAATCTGTTATTTTTTGAGGGAAACATAACACATAACTGTTTTGAAGTGTACTTAGCATGTAACAGCTGTGAGCTGTGGTGAATCGTCCATTGTATTTAGATCACATACTTAAATATAACACTCAATCGTACATACCTCCTTTCAAAGAATCCCTAGGCCTTATAGATCTCACTTTAAAACACTTCAGACTGTTATCTCAAAGAAATTGAATCGAACGCAACTGGACTTGGTTATATGTCTTTGAAGACGTTTCACCTCTCACTAGGCTGGGACTAGTCTAGTCTCAGACTAGTCCCAGCCTAGTCAGACGAGCATGAACTGATGAAGCCTCTTGGATGAGAGGTGAATTGTTTTCAAAGACATATAACCAAGTCCAGTTGCGTTCGATTCAATTTCCTTGAGATAACTATGACCTGGATGAATGAGAATATTCACAGGCTTGTCACTTCAGACTGTTGGTTATTACATGCTGCCCCTTTGCCTACCAATACACACTGGATAACCCCAATATTCTCATTCTGTTTCTATTCACTGTGCTGTATCTCTTTCTCTGATGTACATATACTGCCTCGTGGAGACATTACATACCTCTGTACTACCTGTATTACATATACCTCTTGTCATGTACATCTCACTATCCTGTCCATACACATGCAGCAGAGTGTGATGATGTTTTCTGTAATGTAAAACTGAACTCTGCTGTGTGTGTGTGTGTGTGTGTGTGCGTGTGATAGAGAGAGAAGGGTGTGGTGGTGTCGCAAATATATTTTCACTTCCTCCCTGTGCAGGGGGACACTCAAAACACAGCAGCGTCATCTCCCGCCGTGGGTCAGGACCGGTGCAGATGTCCGCTGTGTATTTGAATCAGCCACAGCACACTGCCTCCCAACACCGCTGAAAATCCCCTCTCATGGACCACTGATGAAAACAGCCCATTTAGACGGAAAGATCACAGCACCAGAGGCTGTGGAATAGCTGCTGTCCCTGCCTTTCATTTTAGAGTCCCCTACTAAAATAATGATGAGATATGGCCTGCTTGGAAAACTATGAGGGGACTCGTTCTGAGGTAGACAGCCATGTGGAGTATGTGCAGTTCAGCAAAGTCTTTGTATCTGATACTATTTATTTTCCATAAATAATGGTGTGAATTAATCAATAGGTACATTACATTAACTAGGTCACTTTCACTTTGAAGAAGGTATTTATATCCTATGATAAAAATGTGGTTCTAAATTGACAGGATTCAGTTTCACAGCATCCAGTTTTACGCACGATTGAAGCTCAGGGATGTCAACTTCAATTCATTTCAGCATTGTTGTTGTCAGCATTTTACATGAGGTAAAACAGGCCAGAACTGTTGAGTGAACACACAGTGTTAGAATTACTGACATGGTGATTTCAGGGTAAAATTACACATATGCTGTGGTAATGATTACTTTAGCCAATCTGCCTCCGGAAAACCAATCCCATCCCAAAAGGCCTGTTGTCTAAGAGATGGCTTCCAAATTTGGGTGTTCAACTTTTTTACCACTGTAATGATAAACACAATAATTTTAAAGTTTGACTCACTGTAAAGGTGGTGTGTGCCACACCTTACTGTATTCCACTGATCCCTAGCCTATAGGGAAAAGTTCTTATTTTCCATTAATACCTTATACATGTTTTTGTATTGGTTGTGTATACTAGTTCTTGTGGTTATGTATTCATATTTAATATAGCAATAAAAACACGTTTTCTCTATTTTCTTACACTGGCTATTTTGGTACTACTGGATGGTTTCCCCCTGCTTCCAGTCTTAACACTAAGATAAACACTTCCTGGTTCCAGCTTCGTACTTAATCCTGCAATAAGTAATTATTTGGACACTTTGTGGCAGCAGGAATAAGCGGTAAACATATAACAATGACATTAAGTTGATATGGTGAACTTGTTAGTGAGCAAACTGTTGCCGATTTACACATCCAGCAGATACAGAGCAACAGAAGCATTCATTGAAGTGAAGTCGTATTTCTGGCCACCTGGCAAATACAAGGCCAACATTCACTCTCCTTTTAGCTCTGTTTTGGTCTCCTCCAACTCCTGAAAAATATTTGTCTTTTTAGCTGCTATGCATGCTACAACATATTCATCAGCTAGTTGCTCACTTTGTCTGTCTGTGCCGGTTGCCTGAAAACCTCACTGTGGCGGGAAGACTCAAGGAAGTCACTGCATCAGCAAGAAATAGATACAGCACTTAACTCTGCCTAAAAAGCTTCCATTTCTGCATATGTACTGATTAAACAATTAAAGCAACACGTTAATAAGGGAGCTTTAGAGGTGGACAGCCACAGCACACCGCACATTTTGGAGGGAGCCAAGCTAGCTCTTTTCCTGTGTTTCCAGTCTTTGTGCTCAGCTAGGCTAATTGCCTCCTGAAAGATAGAAAACTGGTATGTTATAGATATGACTAGAAGGATGAAGGGATGTAAATGGGATCAAGTTTGCAAAGCTGTCCTTGTTAGGACATTGCATTGACTTGCATTCATTGCGGACAGCCTGACCTTAACATTTACCCTAACCGTAGCCTAACCTCAATTCACACCTTACCTCTAACCTTAACCATGAGGACAGCTGGTCCTGACAAGGTCAGTGTTTATATTGGAAAAGGTCCAAGACTCCAAAAACATCCACACTCACACAGACACAGACACACACACACACACACACACACACACACACACACACACACACACAGCCCGACTCCCCCGTCACATCCCCTGTCCCGGCCAAGGCCAATTAAGCTGGCACACTCTTTTGGTCTTAACTAAACTCTCCCCCACATGCACACACACACATGCACACTTTCCCCTTAAATACGAGCACCCTCTCTGTCTCTCACACACTTTCTCTGACAGGGACAGATGGACATGTGTGTGGTTGATAAAGAAAGGTAGTCTCCCTCCCCTGAAAGAGCTCAATGAAGATTGATAGCGCCACTTAACCAAACACACACACACACACACACCCACACACACACACTTAAATTAATCAGTCAGGCTCTTGAGAACTCTTTGGAGAGTGTGCCTACCTTTGACTAGAACATTATTGGGTGTCGTCTAGATCAAACTCCTCTCTGTCTCTTCTTCAGCCCTGTGTGTGTGCCGGTGTGTATGTGTTGCTCATCGATGGCATATTTGGGGACATAAATTGCATTTAGCCATCATGTCAAGGTCAGTGCCTTGTGCGTCTTCCATTACAACTTCCGTGTGGCACAAAAATATAGCACTTCCTTCACTAGAAAAAACATTGCTGAACCAGGCTGCAATTACATTTACCATCACAATGTAACTGGGACCCCAAATTAGTATTATTTAAATGTAATTTCTAGGAGACAGGGTTGCCGATAGAGTGTATTCAGAGAAAGAAAAAGTTGCTTTAGATAAAAGTTTGTAACAACCTTGATTATACAACTTATAATGCACATTTTAAACCTGCATTAAAATTAGTGAAACAATTATACATTTAAAAAAAGATTTTTAGATATGTTTTACAGCTAGATAGCTTGGCATTAATATAACATGCTAAAATAATATACTTTAACATCTCCTATTATATTTTGTACAGTGTCCTATAGTATTTTCTATAATATCCATAGAAGAGATGTCAGACAGACAATTTTCAATCTTAGCATGAACAAAATGTTAAAGTTTAGAGGTGTGTTCACATGCAAAATGTCACTGAAATAGATATAAAACTACCGCTCTGCTCTCATTGTTCACTGCTGCTCACTGTTAACATAATTAACTGTTCTGTGGCTCAGTTGGCCACTTGCTGATGACTTACTGACTCTTACATGACTGAAGTTGAGAGCACACGTAGCCTATTTTCTGTCTTTTTTTGGTACGGATCATATTATGATGTTTGCATGGAACATGAATACATAGGCTACACAGCAGGTTAATGATATGACAGCATTAGCCCCCAGTACAATGTCCCTGTACAGAGTCTGCCTGCAGTCTTCTCTCAGGATCCGGTGTTTTAGTACAGAGTGAGCATGTGGGTTTTTCTTTTAACAATGTTATGTGCGTGTTGGAAGTCAGTGACAGTGCCATCTGAAGTTAAGATTTCTGCCTCACGCATGCCTAAAATCGGCCCTGGTGATACTGTAAAATGTTGTATTTCCACCCTTGGGGTCGAGGTTCTAAGCACGGGTTAATTTTTTTTTTTCAACCTCTATTCTGTTTGTTTTGTCAAAAAACAAAATTCAAAGCATTTATAACCATGATCATCCGCCCGACCATGTTGTTTGTTACAGCCAAAAGCTCGTCATACAGTATTGTCCATCTAATGAAGTAACTACAATGAGATAAGTAGAGCTAATGTCAAATGTAAAAGTGTTTGGAAACTTGCTGGAAAGAAGAGAAGTTCAGTAATGCAGAGTGAAAAAGTAAACCTGGAGCTGTGTGAACCGCTGTGACCACTGTGTCCTCAGAATATTATCATGAGGATATGACCTCTAAAACCCTGGAAGTTGTGTGGAATACTGAACTGTAGCAGCCAGCAGCTTGATGTGCACAACCTCACAGATGTTCCTGTACTTACTTTGGGTAAAGCCTGGTGCAGGTTGTGTAAGATTTAATCACTGTACCCAAACTGGATGAGGTGCTGCAGATGGAAGGGACATACCTGAGCTGGTGCCTCTGCATGGTAATAAGGATTAAATAAACCGAAAAAGGCAGAACAAACTTTGTAAAAGTTTAAGGATTTTGGGAAGAATCAGCCCTTAATTCAGCCCAGTACGGACTCAGATTTATTTGTTTCAGTGTCTTAATCATTAAAAATTGATTTTGTGCATACATGTTTTTACTCTGTAAGTGATTCATTAATATGGGACCAATATGCATCAAATGGGTAAATGTGATTTTGGAGCCCCCCTGTCTGAACTACATGAATGACATGAGCTGTAGCCACAGAGATGTAGTGGACTGGCAGGAACGGACAGACCCGAGGGAGATATTAGAGAAGAGAAGATTGATCTACCATTTTTCATTGGAATGTGTGAACTGTTTTCAGTCAGTATCCGACACACCGTTGATGTACTGTAGAATAATTCCTTATAACAACACATTTGTTTTACACATACGTCCAATGTTCACTCTCCGTTTAGGGAGCGAGAGAAGGAGAGAGAGAGAGAAGGGACTGAGTAGATTTCGCAGACTGGGAGCACTGGGCCCAGGTGTCACCAGGAGGCACTGATGACCAACCTGTCAGCCCAACAGTGAGGTGACAGCTGAACAGGCGACAGCAGGGGTCGCCACATGGTATACAAAGAAAGACACTGTGGCAGGAAAGCTAAAAAAAACAAGCTAAATGCTTGGAGAATGGAGCGGAAAATTGGAAGTGCAATGTTTTCTAACAACCTAATATGATTCATTCCATCTGGTTCTACAAAACAAACTGTTGGATTTCATGTCCGTAAACAATTAATTTCCAATGAAATAGTTTTATTTTGGTAATATTTCCAATGCAATAGTTTTGTAATGTTCAATTGAACTTTTCAATCTGTTTTTTTTTTTTTTTTTTCAATTGGTTTGAACACTGCAGATGCCACCTTAAAAAGCAGAAAGATGAGGGGAAAGGCAGCGAGAATAACATGAAGCACAGGTTGAACTTGTCCAACAAGCAGCGTTGCCACCACGAGGCATCTGTCCCAGTCCGCTGAGCCACCAGACACCACGTTCCAGCTCCTCTGAAATGACAGAATGAAGCCACAATGTGCATTTCATTAGACCTCTCTATCGTGTGTGTGTGTGAGAGAGAGAGAGAGAGAGAAAGAGAGAGAGAGAGAGAGAGAGAGAGAGAGAGAGAGAGAGAGAGACAGAGAGAGAGAGAATGTCACAGGTGAAGAAGTTAGGGATGACTTTTCTACAACAGGGTACGATGCACTGAGAACCTGTCACTTTGTCTATGAAGTGATCTGACGGGGTGAATCAGGAGGAAGAGGAGCTGAGCAGATATGTGCGCGTGTGTGGGTGTCACCCAGCCTGCAGCTTTGAAAAGTTTCTCCCAGTCACAAGGAACAGACAAACAGGAAAATAAATAAATAAAAGGCCGGGGGACAAAAGGACTCGAGAGAAATAAAGACAGTCTTATGTCTCAGTGAGAGATATAGAAAAAGAGCAAGACAGACAGAGGCGAAGAGACAAAGAATTTCCACAACAGCCATAATATCAGCAGGATATCTAATTTGCTTTTAAGATAAATACTTCGCTTCCGGTGGCGTTCCCTTTATGCATCGAAAGCCAGTGGCTAAATCAAATTAACATCTCCTCTGACTCGGTGTCCCAACAAGCACAAATCAAGGTGCAGAATTGAAAACAGGACCAGAGCAACAGAGCAAATCAGTGCCACCAGGCCCTGTAGTGTGTGCGTGTGTGTGTGGGTGTGTGTGTGTGTGTGGTTAAAAGCACTCTTCCCATCTGTTTGTTTCCAAGGAGGCTGCAGATCCCAAATGAACAGACAGAGAGACAGAGGTAGGGGAGATAAAAGGGGTTTAAGTGAGGTCCTGGTTGAAATTGGTCTTACTAAAGGACTCCTGGGCTCTTCATTATTATTCTGTCCACACACGCACACATACACACACACATAGTCCGACATTTGTGTTTTTCTCACAAAAAAATGAGACAAATTCAACGTCAAACTGCTGTAAACACTGTTTTGACAGTAAGATGTGTTAGAAACAACTTTGAATAGTTATCAGAAAGATATTTAGCAGCTGTTGTCAACAACTACAACAAGTAGTTGTCTTTTATTTTTGCATGACACAGCTAGAAACCTAATTTTGAAGTCGCTGCCATCAAATATGCGCCTGTGTTTCCTCTAACCGTTTGCTACAGACTGAGGAAACGAAAAGATGAAAGTGAGGAAAGTGACCGGATTTTCATCTTAGAAATTGTATGTAAATAAGCTGAAGACAGACCAAGACGTTTGACAGAATAAGGGCCATTTTTATCAAATTAAACATGTCTGGTCAGTTTTGTCCAGCCCTGTTTTGACAAACGATGTAATATGAACACATATTGATTGAGAACTGATCAATATGCACTGGTTGTGTATGGGTGGCACATAACCTGAGCTGAATCATATACAACAGTTGGGATTAAATTCAACGCAAATGTGATTGAAAGCTCCAGAACAGTTACTAAAGGGACCTCGACTCCAGCACACGTGAGTTTGTTATGTCAACAGCAAATATGGGTAGTTTTATAAGGCAGTAACCAACCACCTTTTTACCACCTTATTGGCTTTTTCCAGGGCTTTCAATCATATCACACTGCCTTCATCGACAAAACGATTTTTCTCAGATGGATCTGTTGACGATAAAAATCATTAGCTGTTGTGATTTCATCCGCATCACTTTAGGACTTAATCTGTGTTGGTTTAAGAAAATTGGACAGCCTGCACCAAGCTGGTGCCCAGTTAATTCCAGTATAAGCTGCTCCCTGGGAGCCTCCGCCAAGAAAGCTTTCCAAGCTTCCTTGGGCTTCTGCCCTTTAGGCCCATGGAGCACGAGCATTAAAGTCTCTTTGTGGCTGAGCCAGATGTCCTCCTGTTGGCTCCCTGCACACACAGTGACATGAGAATAATTTAGAGACTTCTTTATGACAATTGAGCCCCATCCTCTGATGAAGACTGTGTGATGCAGTCGAAAGACCCAGGAAAACCTCCTAAGTGAGCCTTGAGATGGGAATATTTTGCCAAACTACTGTTTGTGGGGTGGAGAGTTAACTTGGTCGTGCTCGACCAATTGGGCCATTTAGTTTCAGGTACTTAAACAAAACCTCCACTGTTGAGGACATCCGCACCAACCCTCACTAAACTGGACAATGAAAACAACAAAATTCATTCATTTTACAATGACAATAAGAGACTGCCTGGGGTGGATGTGTGTTTTGTCTTTCAATTAGTTATGTCATAAACATAGACACATTTTCTCTTAAATATCTGCCCAATTACAACTTCCAGAAATGTCAAACTCCATCTGCATAAATCTCCACTTTACGACCATTTGATGGTGGATTAAAGTATTACCAAGTGCATTTCATTGTTATCACCTTCAGTATATAATTTGGCCAACAACAGTTGACATTTAAGAACAATAACAAATCACATAATGCAAATCAAGTCCTTTTTGTGATGCAGCCCCAGCCCACAGCGTGGAAACCTTTCTCTTCACTTCAGCTGTAGGAAACACACAAAATTTTCCTTTTAGTTTTGGCGGCATTTCAACAGTTTGTTGAGATTTCCCCTGACAGCTGGACAGAAACACAACTAGTGACAGAGAGGGGTTAGTCAGTGTGTGTTTCATTTTCAGCCCTGCCTTGTTCATTTAGCACCAGGAGGCCTTAGTCTTTATTCCGTCTCTGCTCTGTCACAGCCTGTCCTCACAGCTCCTGTCAGCCTCGCGTTCGTCACCGGCACTGAGCTGAAAATGAGAATAAGAAATAGAAGTTTCTCCTGGCACGGACTGAACACAGGGGCAAAACGGGGACACCAGACATAAATATTACTGTCATCAGAGGGAAAAAAATACAGCGAGAAGTTTTTGGGAATGAAGGAGAGAAAGTTTTTCTCTCCCTGATTCTGTGGATTCTCTTACGACATTTGGGAGGGACCACAGGACATTGGGCCATGTAAAGGAGAGAGACAAAACAGCCTTTGATGTGTGATTTTATCAAATACAAACATATAAAATATATATGTTATATATATAAAATATACATCAGAATATAATCTTAAATAGAGGTTCCCTTGTTCAAAGGGAGGTCAAAGGTCAGGATCAGGACAGAACACTAAAGCACAATGAAGACTTGAACTCGGGAGCTTTGTTTGAAGTTTAGCCTCTTTAAACCTTTTTATTACAAATGAAAGTGAGGCAGAAATCCTAGACAATCTTCAGAAGAAGATTGTGTATTCGTGTACGCACTCTAAAAAACAGAAATGCGGGAGTACACACTTTAGGTACACACATAAAAAATTGCATCTAAAACTCAAGTTTGAATAAATGTGTAAACTTGCAGAGGTTTAAGGATTGAGTGCTGTCAGATAAACACAAAAACTTTACACACATTTAAAAACTTGAATTATGTAGTTTTGGGACAAAATATCAGGGTTAGAAAAAAAAATGATTTTATGCATTTCTGTATTGTGGATTGACCCCGATTAAATTATAGAATTATTAATTATTTTGTGTTATTAATTACCTGAACTGCAAACTACACTTAGATTCATTGATAGAGGCCCGACAACTGCAAACAATGTATCTGCATCTTTAACCAAACATCAGTTCTTGTATCGAGAGCACTGTCCTTTACTGTCTGAGCTCTGATTGATGTTTAATTTTAGCTTCTTTTTGGTGGACTATTACAGTACATCATAACACATTGTCACTTGTAAATCAAAACAAGATTTTCTTCCCCCCAACAGTTAATCTATCTGTTTAGAAATATAATGAATCATATAATGAAAGGGGCTCCATGTAGCTTCAGGTCTTGGCTAAAAATCTTTTTCTTCAAACAACGCAGGTGATTGCTGCCTGTACAGTGCAAACAGATATTGCTTGTAGCCAAAGCAGCAGAAGTAAACAAACGGGCTAAGACATGGAGGTGTATATAGTTTTGAGTTCAACATTCAGACATTCAGAAAGGTTCATCCTTAGGAAGCTTTTTATCCTGCTATTGCACAACCAGTAATCTGGTGAAAGGCTGACTGATGTTCCACAGCTGTTACTTTTACCCCTGTGATCCAATATTGAAGCCTGGCACCTTGTACAAGTTAGTAACTGATGAGCTGAAGTTAGGGATCGTCTCAAAAGGGGCATCCACTATAGGATAATGGCATATCTTGATACAAGCCGGGCTGACTCTGTATTTGGTCAGATTTTAGCCCTGAATCAGTTTTAGAATCGGGCAAGATTTCTGCGAGATAGGTAGTTTTTTGACAGGCAGTTTGAGGGGCGGGGGGTCTAATGCCTGATTCATCACCTGAAGAATCACCTGAACGACGAATGGCTGGAATGATGTGTAAACTGAATTTGAGCCTTAAAAAAAAGTCAAATGTTCCAGTCGTGCGAAAACAGGCTGATTAAAATGCGACAAGTGTGTTAATTGTACAAGATCAATAAAAACACAGTGTGTGGCTAGTTTAAAAGAGGTTTTATTGAGTCAGAGACCCTCTGCACAGTGGAAGTTACACCACCTTGGCACAGTTCCTTTACAGTACGCTGAAAACTTCCATCTTAATGCTAAACACATCTTCACATAATCCATTTCTTTGTGGGGAGCTATTACAGCACAGCCAAACCAAAAACTGTGCTCATAAGAACATTTTGTTCAGCCCAAAAATAACCAGCTGATCAAAAAAAAAAAAAAAAAAAAAGAGACTGAACAGGACCTTCATCAAATGCAACTGCCTTTGATGAAGGCTGCACCACCAAAATGTTTTCTCTTTTTACATTTGAATCAAATCTCCACCTTGGTCTTGAGAGAATGTGGAACCTCTTTTTTATCCGATCATCTTTGTGCACAAAGCAGGCCAGACTCTCAGCTTCCATCCTCTGGCACCCTGACACACACACACACACACACACACACACACACACACACACACACACACACACAATAATAGAAGTGAATGTAGACCAGCTCTGGATATACTTTCAACAGGTATCCTTATCAAATGAAAGCATCATCATAGCTCTGTGAACTGTGCCACTCAGAAAAGTGTTTGATATCAAGGGATATTCTTACTTGATTTCCCTGTCTCTGCGTCTCTTTCGCACGCTAACAACCACACAACCACACAGTTCACAATCATTCCCCGAAGACATTTCTAAAGACTTTGGTTCTTTTTCAAAGAGGTTTCAAAGAGCTTCTCTTTGAATGTCTCATGTCTGGGGAAAAGCTCTGGAAGTTTGGAAATCACAACCAAAAAAACTTCAAAACTGCTGTGCAGTGTTGATACACATACACACACCCACACACACACACACACACACACAAACGCATGCACACACAGTGACATAGCCCACGCATCCATCCCACACAATTATTCCTTCTGAGATAAGACATAATCTGGGTTCACAAACAGAGGTTCTGTCTGTTTTTTAGGCTGAATATTCAAACTGAGTGCCTTTAGTTTGGCTGCCTCAGACAGACGTCAATCAGTCGTCCTGGATGTCATGTCAGCAAGAGTGCGCCATGGTGCAAGTATAGATTAGACTTTGAAGTCAGTTTCTCTATCCATCTCACAGGATAAGAGACAGATAATGCGAGTATTGATTTATTTTATTTTTCTGGTAAACAGCGCAGACCAAAAGGAGTTTCAAAACTGTTTACCAGACAGAGAGGGTTGAACAAAAGACGCTATTGATCTGCATTGTGGGAAACGTAGGCTTCAGTGTTTTTGTATGCTGACCCATTCTGGGGATTAAAAGGTGTGTTCAGACTGATCCCAAAGCCTCACATTATTCACGTCAGTGTGCTTCTCATGTTGTTTGAACACGCCTTCAAAGCCTCTGCTGCAGTGGTTTTGACCACAACACCAACTCTGCAGAGGCGCTATACCACATTGCCAAAAGTGATCCTTTAAATCCTTTAAACGATGTAACATGGCCACCCATCAAGTCAGCAGGAATCTGACAAAAACACTATTCATGTATGACGTCATGTGACTGCTGACAGAAGGCAAAATGCTATCTAAAACACAACCTAAAAGTTATAAAAGATACAAGATAGGAGAATACTGCACTAGCTAACAATTCACGACACCAGACTGTGAATAGAAGTGACAAACTTTACACTATTTTAAAAGATCATTTCATTTCAACACATCACTTATTGAGAGAAGCTGACAGCTATGATGTTTAGAATGATGGACCATAAACTGGGCAGAACTAAACATGCTGTGTGTGCGTGTTTGTGTGTTTCAGAGAGAAAAGGAGGTGTGTGTGTGTGTGTGGGTGTGGGTGTGTGTGTGTGTGTATGTATGTGTGTGTGTGTGCAAACCTCCCCTAAGACTCTCTTGGCTTTATTAGGGCCAAGTGATTATGCCATAAAAATCACATAATTAAACCCCAAAACACACACGCACAGGGACCAAGGGATTGCGAGTGTGTGTTTGAGTGGAAAGAAACATAGACAGAGTTAGAAACAGAGTGTGTTTGTGTGTGTGTGTGTCTGTCTGTCTGTCTGTCTGTCCCCTGTGTGCTAGTTATGGCTGCCTTCCAGTGGCAGGCACTCTCATTTGGTCCTGAGGGGCACACACATGCACACACGTACACACACACAAAACACACACACTTCTCTATTTAAACCAGCAGGACAATGGAGCCAGAGCTTCCAGCTCCATCAAACACATGGTCTACACAGGAAGCCAAGGGGGGATTGAAGCCTTGTTTATTGAAGCTTCGGTCTGTGTAAAGCACGGATCTATTGTTAGACAGCCAGGTATTCTTTCATTCTCGTCCATCCATCCTTCAGCCACCACTCACACTTAGCTACATAGGATATTTCCATTTCAGCCCATCTGGGTGGCTTCTTTGAGACAATGCATAATTGTGTTACTTTTAAAAGCCATGTAAAGATATGAATAAATGTTTGATTGATCAAGCGATTCAACCTACATCGGCTTCATAAAGATTTTTTATTTTTTCTATTTCAAATGTAATTTCGCCTGCAGGAAACAATATGTTTAAAACTAAATGGGCAGCAATAACCCAGATGAAAAGCATTTAACTCTCCAAAATTTAAATAATTTTCAACAAACTCACATGTTTTAGTAATCCCAGCAGACCAATGTGCCACTGTTTTGGAGTTGTTCCCCTCTAATCCTTACAAGTGCTCTGTACAACAGTTGAGAGGTGGATTTATGGCTGAAGTGCTGTGGGGTGTTGAGCTTTCAAGACTTGAGCCAACACAACTTCTTTTGCCGAATGCTCAATTTATTCACTAAGCTTTGTAAAGTAGCCTAGTCCTTAGGAAGGGGAAACAGAGCAGGGGGGTAAACAGAGTAGTGGATGAACATTGTGCACTCGTAGTAGGACAACAGAAGACTGAATAGAGGATAATAGAGACTAAGGAAACTACAGCTCTGTCCAAAATCGGCAACTACTTGAGGGTAAAAGTTATGCACTTTCTAGTCCCCTAAAAAGTTAACTATTGTCTATTTAGTTTGGACTAGTCAACGAGTGAACAAGGGGATGAATACAGACACAAACCCCCATTCAAAACTGCTGTCTTGCTAACTTTCTAACAAGTTGTCAAGCCCATAGACTGTATAAAAGAAGTGGACGTAGACACTGTGATTTCACACATTGGTTTGTGGTACTTTAATTACTTTCTTTTTAATAATTTGTACTTGCTATTATTGTTGGCTGGCTATATGGCATGTCAGCACATCAATACACCACTCTGTCTAAAGCCAATATTGTTGTTATAAATATGAAATTACATGGTGTTCTCTGTTAGTGGAGGGCAGTTGTATCTGAGCCATATATGCAAAAACAATTCATGATATTTTGTAATTTTGTCATAAATGTTTGCCGTTGGAATACTCTTTTATCCTCAGTCAGTTTTATGTTCTGAAGCTTTATGTCAGCATATAAAACATTTAAAATAAATCACACACACACACACACACACACACACACACACACACAAAGCTGCGTAAATTGAGTTTTGGTGAGTTTATTCTCCATTTCATCCTTGTTTCCAGCCAAAATCTGCCCTGTCAACCTTTCTTTTCAAACATAAGTGTCTACAAATTCACATATCTGGTCTTGTAACTTTTCCAGATTTCCCACTACAATTTTGTCTGACATTGTCTGTTGAACATGAAAATTGTTGGGCCGTCCCCCAAAACGCTGGATGTGCTAACACATTATCCTCATGCATGCACACAGCCAAAATGGCAGCCAGTAAAAGCCTTTTCCCACTGAAGGTGAATTAGGCTGAATTGTGCAGCGCTAACAGCAGCCTGTGACAGATGCTTTTAGTGGGTGCTTATAAAAGCTGTCAAACACCCAGGAGAGGAGAGGAGTAAAAGAGAGGACACGGGAAGAGAAAGTTAGATAGATAAAAAGAAAAAGAAAGGAGAGAAAAAGAGGTCCAGGGCAGAGAGGTTGAGATTATTAACTAAGTACAGGAGGGGACAGGGAGAAAGAGAAGACAAGGGTGTGGAAGAGAGAGAGGAAACATGAGAGAGGGAAGGAAAATAGATGGCGATGAAGGCAAAGGACAAATGGGGAAACAAGAAAGGAAAGGATGAAGGAAGACAGCAGAGGTACTGAGAGAGAAGAGGGGATACGAGAAGGAGGGAAAAGAAAAAAGGAACACAAACAAACAGTGATGGATGATGAGATGAGAGGAAGGAGGCACTGAGGAAAGATTAGAGGAGAGATAGGTGGGAGTTGATCAGTGGCGAGGGGGGGGAAGAGGTAATTGTGATCAAAGGATGGAAAGAAGAGAAGGTAGAAGAAAGACAGGCCATTTGACAGAAAGGAGAGATAAGACAAGTATTGTACTTGAGGATGGAGCTGGACCTGCAGGGTTTAGGAAGATTTCTGTCAGACAACAGATCATACATCCACCCAGTACTTCTGTGCAGTCTCTCTGCTGGTTGCCTGGCAACCTCCCAGTGGCAACAAGACTCAGCAAATGAGCGCATTTCCCAAACTCAAACTAGTCCTTTAAATCAAAACTATCTGCACGACATGATAGTCTGCTTTGCAAATGACGCCTTTTTGTAATTAGAGTGAACTGACCCTTATAGCTCTATGTAAATCAAATACGGAGCGCTGTAGGTATTTTAACCATGGAAGAAATCAAAACCGTGGCAGGTGGATGTGTTGACACACACACACACACACACACACCCACACACACACACACAGCTTTCAGGCAGACACCTGGACAGGCAGACACATGGGGTTTAAGTTGTACTGACAAACAGCTCGGGGCAGAGAGGCTCTCCTGGGAAGGAAAAGTATCATCGGACAAAGCCTGATCACAGTGCTGTGACATGGAGGCTGACGCTATGCATTTATATCTGCTTGTTCCTTACTGACAAAAGTAGTGTTTCCCAGTGTAACACTGCATCAGCATATTTACATTTTCCACACCAGAGTCAGTGTGTGTAAGTGTGTGTGTGTGTGTGTGTGTGTGGCAACTACAGCCAATTAAATTCTAAGTCTCTCCACAAACAGGGGTGACACCATGAGAAGTGCCGCAAGTTAGTTTGTGTGTATACACTGTATGTGGTGTGAAGGAGTCAGGCAGAAACAACGGTGTGTGTGTGTGTGTGTGTGTGTGTGTGTGTGTGTCTTTCAGGGGACTATTTGGCCAAAGTGAGTAGATGCAGTTTTATGAGGCCTGCAGACAAAGTGCTGTGTCAAGACAAACTTTGATTTGTGTTCAATACACACTATCTATTCTCTCTCTACCCTTCTGCTTCACTCTTTCAAAGGTCTCTCTCTTCCTCTCCCTCCACTCCTCATCTCTTGCTTGTTCTCTCCCTTGTAAAACAAATGGACCTGTGTTCAACCTATTGGGGATGAACACCCTCCCTCCCTCCCCCCTCTTCCCTCCTCCTCCCTCCTCCCTCCCTCCCATCTCTCCCTCTTTCAGTCTCTCTCATTCTTCCAGCTATTGGACTTGTGACAGAATCAGAGAACTATTGAGAATCCATATTCTAGCCAGACGGAGAGCTGAGGAGTTGTAAATCTCTAAGTGTTGACAAGAAAACAAGCCAAAATAATGAAATGTAATGCTGATGCATCAAAAGAGGGTCTTATCAGTGACGCAGGCCAAATAAAACTCACGAAAGAGCAACACTCAGTGTTTTATAAAGCAGACCATGGGGAACTTTTCATTTGAAGCAAAATAAATGGCAACAACACACAGAACAGCACATCTGAAGAGCTTTCGTGTAAGGACAAGACTGAATATTTTTACAATTTATATGCCTAATTCACACTTGATCCACACAGAAAGCCATGCATGGTCATCTTTATGGTGGTTGTCTGCTCTCTATGGGTGCACACAACAGGAAAGTGGACCATATGGAAAATTAGCTGTGTACCAGCCGTGAACATATTAGTGGATTTAAATAATACAAGCCTTTCTTTACCCTCATCCTTTCTGGATGATAAGATATTTTGAGAAATGGTTGAATTATTATTGCTCAGAATCATAACCGTGATTATGTCTTATCATTATATGCAGTTAAATGGCGGCCAGTAGATGTTTTGCCACTTTTGTGGTATGTCAGTAGTCAATGGCAATAATAATGATATCATTATATAGGAGTTGGGTGCATCGAGATAAACAGGTGGGTTAGGAGCAATTGGATGACACAAAGTGAAAATGCTCATAAAAACAGGTGGTTGGAAACGTACTTATTGAAGGAAATACCATGGGAAACCAAGTACTGATGGGTAAGCAATACTAAATTACATTTCTTTTATTTTGTTTGTTTTAAAATGTTATGGTAATTTTTTCTCAAATCTATTTCAGGGATAATAACTTTTTGTTTGTTTGTTTGTTTTGTTGCGACTCAACAAACCAAATCCCAACAACAGCTCCGACTAAATGAGCCAGAACAGCAGCTTTAGCAGTATGTACATGGCCAAATGGGCCAGGCGAGTTGCTGCTGGACGACCTGTAAGCTGCGGCTGCTCAGGAATTCTAAAGAACATCCAGATGGTCAGTCTGCCTCTGGGTCACATTTGTTCAAACTGGCAAGTTGCTTATGTAAAACAACGGCCAACTGTCAATGTTGCCAAAGGACAGGTATGGCAACCAGAGGTGTTGCCTGAGAGCTCTCTGAGAGTCACTACTTGTTGCTGTATTTAGTGGTGACAAGGTTACAAACAGGCAGTCAGTGCAGCGTGTTCATCTCTTACCATATTTTTTCGTACAAAGACAGCTGACTTTCATGTCCCTTAGCTGTAAATGTCCTTTTTCTTATTATGCACATTTATCATTTTGCAGCTTTCATAGCAAAGCTTAACAGAAAATTGGCCGACTTTACTACCTTGTTGTTTCTTTATATGGGTTGGTGTACTGACCTTTTGATTCCCGGTGGCATTAAAAATCTTCTCACCGAGTAAATATGGCTTTACAAAACTGTAAAGGTACTCTGTAAAACAAATTTCCAAAAATAAATGAAGCCTTGCCTTTCAGGGACAGTGAAAAGTTCAATAGTAAGTATCAACAACAGAAAAAATTGTGCTGAATATGATATTTGTGCTACAAAGTTTTTATGAAAAACATTTATTTTACTTACAGGATCCTCTCCTGCCTTCCCTACATGACACAAAGTAAGTAAGGAAGTCATATTATGCATTACTTCTACCAGTTGTGTCAACTACAGCAGGAAAATATGATGTTTTTTTCATAAATGAATACAGTCACTTTACTGAAAATGACATTCTTTGCAGGCACAGCATATGGTCACCAATTTCCACTTCTGCATTAACAAAACAGCTGGTTGTCTGTTTTGACATCCTAAATAATGGCAGAGAAACAGCGATAAACTTTCATCCAGTTCAAACGGCTCAGTTATGTTGGCAGTTGTAAACATCTCTGTAACGTTAAAAGTGCAGCATGGTAACAGTTCACTGTACTCCAGTGTCATTTGTCCTGCTAGTCATTCACCTTGGTGCTGCCCTGCCATTACAGCTCTCATTTCTTAAGGCCATTGTGGCATTTACAAGCTCAACTGACAGGGTGTCCTAAGTGGAATTGAACACCGCAGGCCCAGACGAGAGAGAGCTCATTCACCAAACACAACTCAATAACACCAATGACAGCTTAGGTCAGGCTCTGTATGAGGGTTTCTGTGTGTGTATGTGTGTGTGTGGACATTGGTGGGAGAGTGCAACAGGCATTCATATTATGTCATACTGATCAGTATGCTGTTGCCAGATTAAAAGCACTAGTTGGAAATTTTGGGAAAAACATTATTTAGTTTTTTCCGCCGACAGTTAGTTAAAGTAATTCCCAACATGTTGAACTATTCCTTTAATTATACAGCGCTGATATGTTACAAATGATCATGTAATGGAGATGATTTATCACCTCTGGCTGAAAATTACTGTTACTGAGTGTGCATGTGTTTTTTTTCGTGTTTCCAGAAGTAATATTTGCTTTTTCGGTCAGATGTTGTACCTTTAACTCACTGCCAGCGGCTGATCACAATGAACTGTTGTTAAATCAGTAAGTGAGAGTCCCTCAGCAGATAATCCTGACTGTACACTATCCTTCCATGCATCTGCTGCCATTCTGGAAAGTGAAGACACATGCTGGTGAATATCAGTTCCACTAATTGCTTATCCTAGTAAGATCACATAAGCAATACGGTGAGCTTCTTCCCTCTGGCTGAGCCCGACCACCACCACTTTTAACATCACAAGGCCCTGCAGCATGTGTCCACCAACTCATTTTAGTAGTGGACGACAGCAAGTTACGACCTGCTCATGTTGCGTTCATCTGTTTGAATCAAAAGGTTTGACCTGCTGGGCTCTACATTCATTAATGTTTGCCCCTAGGCTCAGAAAGCTGAACATGACATGCCAGAAGCATCTCAATCAAATTTCAAAGGGGCACAAACCTTTCAGCCTGTGGTCTTCATCGGGTTGCTGATCAGTAAACCTTATTAAATGGAATGAAACCCCACTGGCGTAATGGTCCCTGTTGTTGTTATTGTTTTATGAATTTGGGATAATAATGTGTTGTTTTAGTTCGGCTTATGCTACTGGGAATGACCGGAGCGCTTTCTCTCCCTCACTCGGTCAAAAAAAACACACACACACACACACACACACTCACTCACACACAGTAACATCATGCTGCAGTGATATGGGCATGGTGTGTTGTCTCTGTAGCAGTGGGTAGTTATAGGCTGCATTAGCACATGTTACGATCTCACTTGTGAATATGAATCATAGAGAGGATATTTGAGTTTGAGATGTAGATATCTGAAGTTGAGGTGGGGTCTTGCTACCTGTCACATGAACCCGGGGCCTTTTTCTGGACCTCAGCTCCTCGTCCTCAGATGAGGATTCCTTGTCAGGTGAAAATGACGGGTTATTGATCTCCGCCGTCATCTCTCCCTCATCTGATTCTCCCTCGGTCACGTCCTGGAGCATTGCCAGAACTTCTTCAGCATTCATCCTCCTCCTCCTGCTGCGGTTCATGTTTCCACGTCCAGATCTCGTAGGCATAGCTAGCTCGTGATATGACAGTCTGCTTATCAAAATGATAAACAATGGCCATTGCTACGCAACCGGACCGGTGGTGCGTGGACAGCAGCTGGCTGCAGCTGTTTCTATGGGGGGTGAAAATGACTCCATGCGGCAGCCGGAGGTAAAAGTGCTAATTTTTTTGTTTTATTTTAACAGTTACATGCATTTGAAAAGGTGAGGGGGTCAAAATGACCCCCTTGGCAGTTCTAGTGTTAAGTGAGTACATGTAAATGGGGTCAAATGCTCCAGTGCAATTACCTGAGACTTGTCTGTTGTTTAAATAGCACAAAATACAAACCTTACACTAAAAGAAAGACTGAAATCTATATTGAAATTGAATCCCTTGCCACCAGTATACTTGTTGGATGGGGTTAGAGTTAGTGGCAGGCTTTAGTAGAGGATGTGTTCTCAACATAACTTATTGCAGTAGACATTTTCACTTTCTAGTGATGATCTGATTAGCTGAATTAAATTTGGTGTTTGCCGCAGGTTTGCACACTCTCCAGCAGCAAGCAAATGTGCACTTAGGTGTGCTAGTTTAAGGGGCATTGTATTGTTTGTAGCACCTGTGCATCTAATAGAGGGGGTTTCATATGTAATTACACTAATGTATCGACATGACTGTAGAGATGGTTTATTAATGCTAAAATATTACACATACTGTAGCATATTTAAACTGTATTCAGGGGTTAAAGTGAGCACAAGTCCAGGGGGCAGAAGAGATTAAAGGAAGGAAAGATAGAAATGAAGGCCCGCTGTCTATCAATCACGTCTCCCTTCCTATTTCCTGTTTCCACACATTCTGTCATTATCATTTCTCTGCTTCTGTAAAATGAACCAGAGGTCCAGACACTGAGTTAATTTCCCAGTCTTTCGCCTCATGTGGGTGTGTGTGTGTGTGCATGTGTGTTAACTTCTAGCCCATAGTGAAACAGATTGTCGGGGAAAAAGGCCGTCACATGCTGGGAGTTTTATGCAATAAGAGAGGGAGGACGTGACTGCACCCTTGGGCGAGTCTGAAATGACCGTGAAAGACTTCCTCTCCCTCTGGTTTGATGTCAGTGTTTCTTTTATTCTCCCTCTGTTTCCCCCTCGGAAATGTTTTTTCTCAGGTTGTAGCTGTGTTTCCATCAAAGTGACTCAGAACTGAATAAACAAAGAACATTTTAACTGCCATTAAAGCAAATGATTCCAGCTGAAAGCTTTACAGTACAGGGGAGGCACATCTGGAATTACTGGGAGGTGATAGCTGATATTTCACAGACAACAATGCTACTAAATGCTGAGCAGTGTCATTTATAAAGCTAATCATGTCGTAACTCATTCGTAAAACACTTTTCCACTGGCACTTACCGCAGAAGCTCTTCACTGAAAACAGGATTTTCAATTACATTACAGAATAAAATGTTGTTAATGTATGTCTAGCAGCAGTCCATACTGATTCATTTCGACCCTGAGTGGATTTGGTTTTTGGTCATACCCCACCCCCCACCAAGCTAATGACATTCCCATCAGTCCATGCTGTACTTTGATAATAGTTATTAATAACAACACTCTAAACTAAGATGGTGAACATGGTAAACGTTACCCATTGGGATGCCAACGTTGGCATTTGGCTAAGACTCCTGTGTCCACCAAGAATCCTGTTTGAATGTCATTATGTCAAGGAAATGTTCTCAACAAATGTTTCTAATTAGATATTTTGAAGAAATAGTGGAATGTAAGTTTATTTTTTATTCTCTTCACAGGCTACTAATCCTACTCCTACAGGTCTGTATCACACTTTAGGGTGTCTTTGTGAATGGTGTGATGTTAACTCCACCACAAATACCAATTTTGTGCATCCACTCTGACCATTTAACGGTACCCTGTGGAACTTTTGACCACTAATAGTGACAGAGCAATGTGTTTATGTCTGGGTTCCAGTTTTTTTTGTATATCATGCATATGAACGAGGGTGCACTCAAATACTGACCGTAAACGTAGCTGTGTTTATTCACAAAAAAACTCCACAGGGCACCTTTAATGTGGCTTTGAATTTAAACAATTGCAATTATTTCATTACTCTGCTTTCATTACATCTCCACATTTTATAGTAAAATGAACCTGGTACTATACATTTCTGTACTTTATTACTTTGCCAATTTGGGTATTATTTTTTTTTGAAGATACTCATGATTACTTACAACTTTAACTGTTATAAACTGTTATTTATTTGAGATGGAAAACCCTCAAAATAGACACAATATCAACCTAAATTGTTAACACAATGTGCAACTACTTCAGCTTGTGTTGCCACATTCTGCCCCACTTAGTCCTTGAATGAAATTAGCAGCAAGTGCAGGTTCCAAATAAGGATTAAATGAGAAGGAATAAGGATCTGCATTCTGCTTCTTGTCAAAAAGAGACAAAAGAAAGCAGAGAAAATCTTTTCAAGGTTAATAAGACCTGAAACCAAGTTGTAGGTCAAATGTTATATAATACAGAAATACAAGACGCATGAGGCAACACACCTCCTTTCTTTTTTGTGTGTCTTGTAGTAACTCTGCTAAAGTTTTGTCTTTTTTTCTAAATAATTCAAGTCCAGCGCTGGCTGTTACTTTACCTGCAATTTTGTTTTCATTATATTTCATGTCACTTTTACCCTGATAATCTGACGCTATAATGAAACAAGTGAGCTGATCTGCCAGCACAGGAAGATCAGTGGAATTTATTTCTCTTGGAAGCAGCGTGACAAGTCTGGATACAAGATGATATAATGTACCCGGCCCATTATATTTTGGCAGTGCAGTCATTACATATCATCTTTATGAATTCAATGAACTGGCAGCTCAGGTCTGAAACTCACAGATGCTCTACACCGATAGACTATAAGGAAAACATTGTTTTGTCCTATAATTTATAGGGTGTAGGTTCATATCCGCACACACACACACACACACACAGAAAAAAGCTAATCAAAAACTTAACTTTGCACATTAATCCGTATCTGTTAAATTTGGAGCATACCAGTTAGGCAAGGTTAGCTAATCGTTCTTCTGCAGGCCACAATGTTAAGCAGGACTAAATTCAGGAATTAAAACCCACATTGAAGGTTAACAGTAAAAAGTGTCCCTGTACAGGCCTTTAAAACAGGGAGGGATGTTAGTTACGAGGTTGATCTTCATCATAGCCTTTTCCAGACACAATGAGATGAGAGAAAAATAGGCTGAGATACAACGTACACATTGCACACAAGCCTATTTTCTATTTTCTTCTTGCATGTGACCTACAGTTAATACTGTGCCTGAATGCATCTTGTGTAGACACTGACGGAGGACTATAGCTGCTGCTGCGGCTCAACTGGCTCTAATATCTAGACACAGGTCACCTGTCAATGAAGGGTGTAAATGGTGTCACAGGTGTATACGGAAACACCACAGCAGCTGCAGCCCATACACACATACAAACTTTTTGCTTTCAAGTACACACACAACAAAGCAGTGATCGTTGATGTGATGGTGAATTGAATCACTGGTTAATTATGGTAGATGTAATTTTTATTTTTTTACCTGTGTTCAGGTTTATGGATGCTAACCTTAATTATAAACCGTAACACTGTCATCCAATTGTATTGCGTTGTTGTAAAATCTTTTGCACCATACACAAACTGGCAATGGGGGCCAATTCTGGCCCTCCAGTGCCCTGGGCTCGGGTGCACCACCCACACCCTCTGATCATGCTGAGACACCCTGACGCTTAGCCATGAAGAAGGGCTTTATACGTAGTTCCTTGCCTCTGTTGCTTGACAGTGACGGGGTTGTTTTTGTTCCTTTCTTCTCCAGAAGAACGTTGTGGTTATGATAGGCATTGCTAATGATTCATTTAAAATGGTTGGAGCTGTCACTTAGTATAATAGCAACCTTTTTGTGGGGTGATATCTCTATGTGACTTCTAAAGAAGGCACAGGCAGAGACCGGTCATTATGCCCAATTTGGGTCCCATTTTAACCAAAGAGCCATCTAAAGAGACAATTATGGCTGATGTTTTGACAGACATTCTATTCTGATATATCCTCTGCTATAATTGCTAATAAAAGTGGAGTTCTGTTTGAGTAAAGCTGCAATTAAAGTCAGAGGAAATATGATCATTGAGCGTACTGCCAAGTCTCATATTTACTTCTTTTTGGAAAATGCACTTTTTGATTATTTAACTAACTTAAATAAAATCATTTGAAGCCTTTATTTTACCTGATGTATTTTAGATTTAATTGTACTTTAGCTCAGGGCTAACCAATATTTCAATATTGCCACTTGATATTATATGTGCTTTATTTATTTAACATTTTAATTCTGTTTCTGCATATTGAAATTCTACTACTGCTTTTCTTCTTAGCTGAACCAAAAGTCTAAGGACAGAGTGTGTCTTGTGGTGTGCAGATGGTTTGACTTGAGTAAAACCAGAGTAAATGTTACTTGGAGCAGTGGTTTGTTGTTGCACTTTTTCAATTGTCGCCTGTATTATTGATTGGTTACAAGCTGCATTCAGCCCATAGTTTCTGTCATTTTCAAATTCACTGATAAACGTGATTACTGTTTTGTAATGATCTTACCCATTTTACGCCTTCAGAAATCCAATAAAATGCATTTTGTAACAGACTTTTTTGAGGCAAACCTGAAGTATACAATTATATAATGCATGATAGATCTTGAATGCTATACTTCACATAAGAAAATCTTCCTTTTCAGTGGTTATCCTGTGAAAGGAAATGAGCAATACAATCATATTTGAGGAAAAAAATAAGACTTTGAGAGTCAGATAAAAATGCAGGTAGCACACAAACAGTTTTCGACCTGGGACTGTAACTATGTTTTTCCATGACAAATGCGGAAAAGCAATAGTGTGTGTGTCAAGTGTAAAATCACAGAATGTTAAATAAGACGGTGAATTCCTTACGTATACAGTATGTATAGTTTTATTACTTCTCTTTTGTACAAACCTACCTTGCCGCCCAGGGGAAGGTGACTCACACACACACCCACACAGAGTGACCTGGAAGGACCTGCAATACAACTTAATCCAGTATTAATCCAGACTTCCACACCTTGTGCACCTCTATCTCTCCGCTGTAGCCTTTTCGTTCTGCAGCACAAAGCTAATCCTGGCCTCTCACTGTCAGGAAATGAGATACGGTACAACGCCCCGAATGTCTTTAGGTGTGTTCAACAAGCGAACAAGTGAACTCTACAAACGGACTTCCAGCTGAGCAGTCTGGAAGAGCTGGGCTTCCAAAGAGGCTTTCAGAAGTTTTTCTATCTGCTCTTTCAACATTTTCAGAGTTCATGACACATATACTTTTGTAGGTGTAACTAGGCGTTAATTAGGTTTATTAAAATTGTCATACTTAAGTATATATTTATAAAGACAATTTAGATTTCTGGCTTTGAGCTGTGTCAGACCTATATTACTTAATTGGTACTGTTAGAATGAACCTGTAATTCCCTAAAAGCTGCCTTAACTGTGATTTTGGGTAAATGGAGTATGATTCATGCTCCTTTCTCTTATTGAGTACATAAATCTATCACTGTCTTGACTGGCATACAGTGCAGTGGTCTGAATAGTGAGTTCAATAGATATAGATGAATGAATTAGTGAGCAGACATTTAACAGCACATTACGCATCTGTTTTTGTCCCATAGAACATCTCTACCATTTGGTGTGTTGTCCAAAATCCCCATGGGAAATATGGATGTGCTTTTCAAAATATACCTACAATAAAAGCTTTGATTAACACCCACAAGGTATTAAGCCAAAATACACTAGCATATTAATTTCAATGCTCTAATGCAAAGATTTTCAGGGAAAAAACAGATGGCAAAAGCACAAATGAATTGCTTCCATGTAGACGTCATGAGGGACTTCATTTTCTTTTTTAGATAAACAAAAGGTGAAGCTGCACATTTTTGTTGCTCTTGCATTTATTCATCAAGATAAAGACAAGGCTGCCAGCAGGGTCGCCAACTTATAACACTGTAACCAGTCCACTCAGCCTCTCTGTCCCACTGAGCCCGTCTGTCCCACTGTAACCAGTCCACTCAGCCTCTCTGTCCCACTGAGCCTGTCTGTCCCACTGTAACCAGTCCACTCAGCCTCTCTGTCCCACTGAGCCTGTCTGTCCCACTGTAACCAGTCCACTGAGCCTGTCTGTCCCAATGAGCCTGTCTGTCCCAGTGTAACCAGTCCACTGAGCCTGTCTGTCCCAATGAGCCTGTCTGTCCCACTGTATCCAGTCCACTGAGCATTTTTGTCCCACTGAGCCTGTCTGTCCCACTGTAATCAGTCCACTGAGCGTCTCTGTCCCACTGTAACCAGTCCACTCAGCCTGTCTGTCCCACTGTAACCAGTCCACTGAGCCTGTGTGTCCCACTGTAACCAGTCCACTGAGCCTGTCCACTGAGCCTGTGTGTCCCACTGTAACCAGTCCACTGAGCCTGTCTGTCTCACTGTAACCAGTCCACTGAGCCTGTCAGTCCCTCTGTAACCAGTCCACTGAGCCTGTCTGTCTCACTGTAACCAGTACACTGAGCCTCTCTGTCCCATTGTAACCAGTCCACTGAGCGTCTCTGTCCCACTGTAATCAGTCCACTGAGCGTCTCTGTCCCACTGTAACCAGTCCACTGAGCCTGTCTGTCCCACTGTAACCAGTCCACTCAGCCTGTCTGTCCCTCTGTGCTCCTCAGAACATTTTGAGCTGAAAGACGCTCTGCAGTCCCAGCGTGACAGAAATTGTCTCACACAGCTCACTGGAGGTCAAAGTTCCTCAGCAAAGTAGTAAATGTGGACGTTAATGCTGGAGGACTCACCATGAACATTTAGCATGTAGCATGTTAGCCAGACCCAGCATGCACCTGTTGGGTGTGTTTGATTTGGGTCACTTCGCAAACTCGCCGGGTGGTGCATTAAATCAGTGATTAATTAAGGTAGAAGTGAGCTTTTTTACTATGCAGAGGTACAGTAACACCAGCCATACACCATAATGACATCATCCTTAATTGTAATGCATCATTGTGCATTGTTGTTGTGGCACCCTGGACATTTTGGGGGCTAGGATTATTTGCATGTTAGTTTGTGTTATTACCTTACCCTCCAATATTATTTTTTCTGGTTGTTATAATTCAAAACGTGTTTTGTCACTTTTAAATCCACCTGCTTTCACCTGAAGTATTTGCAAGGCGATATTCATTTTTGCCAGTGGGAGGCAGTAGCGGCTTTGGTATGTTAGTGACTGGCGCTGTAATCCTTGTTTATGAGAAGCAAGTTAGCCCAGTCATAAGGAAGGACAGTCAGGATAACAGCAAAGGAAGCAGATATTCATCCAAGACTGTCTTTTTGTTGTATTCACAGTATTCACAGCAAACAAAATGCATCGTGCAACTGAATGGGAACTGTCATCCTTCAGTGTGTAACATTGTGCAGTTCACAACCGCTAGCCCCGGCCCGGGTACACAAAAATAAAGTACACAAAAAAATGAGTAAATGTAATTTGTTACTCCCTCCCCCTGGGGCTACCATTAAACAGGTGATCAATACTTTTTTCTTAGCTGGTAGCAAACTCAGTATTGTTCTTATGTTGTTGTAGTTGCCTTTTTCTGCAGTTGTTTGTCTTGTTTGAATTGTTGTATTGGGAGCTACAGGCTAACAACAGCTTTTGTTCCCTTTCATTAGGCACAATCACAAGTGAAAGCGCTCTTCGCTGCACTCACAGCACTAGCACTAAACGAACTGAGACTGAACCAAAACTGTAACATTACAGAACCTAGAACCAAAACTGTGAGCTGAAAGACGCTTAAACACTCCGTATCTGATGGGAACGGCAGCGTCAGGTGATAAATCGCTGTGGGTTTGTCACATAGACAGTATAAAAGAAGTGGACGTAGCCTCCATCACGTCACCGATTTGTTTGAGGACGGCTGTTTTAAAGCCGCAAGTTCTGAATTTTTGGCCATCGCCATCTGGATTTTTTGGAACCAGAAGTGACATTATTTAGATGAGAAGATAGCGCTGCCCCTATACTGATTAGCGGTCGCCGTGGTAGATACTTGTCTATGACAAGGTATCCCCGCCATAAAGCATATGCTGCTTTATTGTCTATTTTCCTATAAATGTGACCATATTTTACCAAATGAACATCCTGCAGTAATGAAGAAGACTTGAAACTAGCAACTGAGACCATAAACTCAGTAGGAAAATATTTACTGAGGTTATAAATCAAGTGAGAAGTAATTTTATTATTGACTTCTATACAATCGGACTTCTTTTTGCAGCCAGTGGAGTCTCCACCTGCTGGCCAGTAGAGAGAATGCAGGTTCAAGAGACTTCTACATTGGTTTCACTTTTAGGACCCGGAGGTTGCCGCTTGGTTTTGAAACTCTGAGCGAACACTGTCACATTACAACGGTCATTAGGTCCACTGTTCTATAAAAATATTGATCATTGCAACTTTATGTGTGTGCAATCTCTTTGGAGCAACAAAGGACTTTGTTTTCTCACATATGTAGCAGTACTCCGCAAGACTTGCAAACAGACTTTGTGTAAAATCCGTGGACTTCACCTTAAAAACTTTAAAGTGGCATAAAAGCCTATTTTCTTTGTTTTTTTTTATTTTCAAGAAGAATCTTAATTTCTTTGCCTCTTAGTTTTTATGTCACTTATGTTAAGTGGTCTTACTTTTGTCTACACTAATAGTTGATGGCAACATAGGCAGGAGCAGTAGCAGAAATAGCCCTAGAATTATAGCAGCATGAGTAGTAGAGGTATTAGTAGCAGGAATAGTGCTATTGGCACTAGCAGCAAAGGCAGCTGCGGTAAAGCAACACATGTACAAGCAGTCTCCCATTTTTGAACTTGAATGACCTCACAGCACCCAAAAGAGTGAAATACTTTTCTTTCTTCATCCTCCTTTCGTTCCCTTTTCCCAGCCAATAACCGGCTCTCCCAAGGTGACCCTCTCTCCCTTGTCTTCCTCCCCCCTTCCCTTCTCCGCCCTCCCTCTTTCCATCACGCACTTCCCCTAATACTCTGTCAGTCAGAAAAGAGCCTACCGGAAAAGAGAGCGAGAGGTGCATGCATGTGTGTGGGCATTAACCGGTGTTTGCGTGCGCACGCGGTTTGCATGAATATGAGGAAGAAGGCAGTCAAGAGGCAAGTAGAGAGGGAGGGAAAAACTCTGGAAAGAGAGTAAATCAAAGTGAGGAGGAAAGACGGACAGAGGGAGAGGAGAAACCCAAAAGAGAGGATGAGGAAATGATTGCTCAAATCACAGGTTACAGGTTGATGTCTTGTCAGGTGCTGCTGTTAACTTGTCAGTAACCATGTGTTCTTAGAGGTCTGGACATTAAAAAAGAGTCCACCTGAAACATCAGATTATAAGACCTGACATGTTTTCACATAAAGACCCAGATGGTAAAGTCTCAAAAAGACTCTTGGTTGTTCTCCTCAAAAAGAAAATCATAATAATGTGTTCACTTGTGCCACAGTTTGTTATCCAGAGTATAAAAACTAAAAGGTTAATATGTACTGACTAAAAGAAAGGTGTAGCCACTATGCTGCAGAAAGTATCCATATTAATCATTACATATTTACTCATCAATGAGGGCCATCACAGCTAAAGCTGGCTGTCCAGTTACTGACTACTGGCAAAATGTAGGGATGGAATTCAATAGCAGTTTACTGAACATGAAGAACTGATTTCACTTCTTCAATCTGAAGCCCTTTGGGTCACAAATGGAATATTTAAGGATTCATTTTTTTTAACTTTATAAGTAAAGTTACAGATAAGTGAATCTCAGTTGAGAGCTGTGATCATCTTTTACTGCCGGTTTTGATGGGTAGCTTCATTAATGGACACAACCTTAGCTACAATCAAATGTAGGCCGACCGGAAAGTGCTAGAAGCTCAGAGACGTAGAACTACTCTCAGGATTAGTTAAAGAACTAATGGAGCTGGTGAGCTAACGGTTTACATAAACGTTAAGTGATTTAATTTGCAAATAAAAAGAGTTAGGAGAGCTAGAACATTTGAAAAGAGATTAGTTAGCCTTGGAGGTTATTTTACCAAAGCTACCATATTTCAGGAACAAAAAAAAAACATTGTAAGGAGCTTACAAACCCATCTCAAATCTTTGGCAAAAACATAGAGTCTCATAGATCTTTGATTCCAAATACACCAGATATGTGCAGCTTAAAGCAGTTTCTAGGTTCTGACTGCTGTTTTTATGTTAGTATGAGACAGTGCATCCGGTACCCGACTGGATCATTCAGGTACTCCAATAAATCCCATCATCACATGGCCCCTTCCACTGCAAGGTCAGCCAAGGTCGTAACGAGTGTCCCTGGCTGTAGTTTGGTCTCTGGCTTTTTATAGCTGTGTCCCAGCTCTGAATGGCTCTGGATTTATGTGCTGCTACATAAGCCTTATCTCTCTCTCTCTCCCTCTCTGTCATTTTTTAACCTCTCTCGCCCTTCTTTTGCTACTTCATACCACTCCACCACACACAGACACAGACACACTTTATTTTACGTCTCTTCTCAGTATTCATGTAGCGCAGCATATGGCTCTTCTTCTATATTTATGAAGTGTTCAATGGCCCCTCTCCCTCTCAATAATAATGTGTATGTCCTTTAGGCTTCCATTAAATGACCCCCCCCCCCAACACAGACACACACAACAGCACCATCCTTACCCAGTCAGGGTTAAATAGATGAACACACTGTACCCTCTCTGGCAGGATTCACATGATGTGTGTGTATGTGTGTGTGTGAGGTGTCCATTACTCTGAAAGCTTCCCGCTATCTGATTCACTGTAGTACTAATGATATTTAACCCGCCAGGCCATTTTGAAAATGGGCCCTGGCCGTAAAAATACCTGATGTATGGTCCCATCTGTGTGTCACCCACTCACACACATGCACACACACACACGCCAACAGTGACACATACAGCACAATATACTCACACACACATGCAAATGCACACACACAGAGTCATGATCTTGTGTGCTACTTTACCCTTGCTGCTTTTATCATTAACTCCAGCTTCTATTTGCCATGGGGTGAGGCTGGTTCATTCATTAGTTTCTCTTCTTAACATTATTAGCCGTATTTCACCTCCGCCATTATCTGCCCTGTAGATCTGCTCGCCCCAGCTGCATTCATAATTAACCCCCCTAAACTCTGTGCTGATAACTAGCTAAATATGATGTGCTCCAGCAAAGCGAGGCTTTGGAGTCGCAGATTAAAGAGCAAGTTGTACAGTTTTAACTCATTCAAGTAGTCCAAACTGTTTGATTGGTGGGTGTCCATTTGGAATTCAAATGGCCAGATGCAACAACCTGCACTTGCAAATATAATTGAACATGTGAATTTTGCGTATAAATGTATTTTTTTTTCACATCTGTGCAACACATACTGCACGCATCTAAACATGTTATTGTTTTCTATATATATGAAAGACAAATACAGTATATATGGGCTAATGTGTATAATGAACGGTAGAGGATTTTGTGACATTTCCACAAGGTTATATACAAGACCAGTGATGTCCAGAGTGACAGTAAGTAGCTGGAGAACAACAGTAAGCCCGAAATCAGCAATAAGTGTTAAAAAAAAGAAAGCTCATCCCAAAACTAGAAATGACTTGAGTCCAGATGCTGATCCACTGATGTCACACAGTGTTTTGACTTTCTGGATTCCTGTCACGTTTCCTTTGAGTTTTATTTTACTTTTTAATGCCAGGAGTAACAAGCCAGAATATGTGCTGATGTCTCAGTTAAATCACTCCATGTACGACAACTGTTTCCACAACATTAGCTTCACGTTCATTGTTTTTTGCAGCAGCAGCTCCGGGATTTTTCTGATGACACCAGATATGACATTCCTGTCTCTGATGCCTCTTACTTTCGGGCCCGAAGGTTGTTTATGTTCACAATTATTGATTTGGTTGTCCATAGCTATATAAGTAATTATATGAATCAATTTAATGCGAGTGTTATTACCCTTTAAGTACCCTCAGTAAGAGACTGAGGCTGGATTCGGCCCAATCTATCACTATCTACAATGTTGGAATCTAACGGGATGGAGCGTCATTTTGTAATCACAAAGTGCAATCGGCCAAATCAAAGCTTTCACAACTGGTCGATATATGAGCTCTGGGATGGGAAATCAATAACAGAGTGACAGATTAGTCCGTTTGGTTCTGCCATAGAGGTGAGTGTCCAAATAGCTCTGCTCATGAGCTTACTAGGAACAAATAGACATGTCAAGATGTTGCTACACAGGCAGAATAAGATGCACCGCAAACACACACATACATGAAAGTTGACTGTCCCTAACTGTGTTTTCCTACATTTGCCAGAATGCCTTTTGACAGCCCCAAGAGAACAGGTGTGCTCCTCACAGATGTGTGGTAACAATGTTTTCCGGTAACAAAATTATAACATTTACCAGTGCATTGCTCTATGGACTGTGGAGACTACTGTAAAAATCTGATATTTAACAAATTGAGCATCGCGTTAGTTCAGGCAGGCCACGGAGTCAAGCTCAGCTCAATATCATTGCAATCCAGCAGCCACATCAACTGATGGATCAGCTGATTCCCCTCTACGCATTTATTAGCAATCTCATTCAGGGCGCCCTATTTAAGCTGCTTCAGCCGCCTATCCTGGCTGCTTCCTCCACAAGCCGCTTCACAAGCTCGCCCACGTGAGAACAACCAGGCTGGTTGGAACCACCATGACTGCATCACAGACTCACCGCATCCGTTTTCGTCCAAAGAGCACAAGCCAAACGGCTCCGGACCAGGAAGATAACACTATCTTGTTGCCTTATCCAACATCCAGTCATCGCTCGCCACCATTAACTCCAGAATCAAGCCCTGGAGTCTGGCTCGGCAGCCTCAGCAACTCGGTTTTCCGGCAACCGCTGGACTGCTTTCCTCCTTGGCCACAGGGCCTCCACCATAATCCCCTTTCATACAGGCACTGCTACCCTGAAATTATCCGGACATTTTCCAGTCACAGTGGATGTGTGAACGCAGATGTCCGCATCAGTCAGAGCGGACTTTAACCGGCCAGCTACAGAGTACAAGTCCGGGTGAGCCATGTGTGAATACAGCAGGTAATTGTCAGACAATTCACGACTTCCAGCAGCCAATGAACTGCATAGTTTTGATGCTCCACTGCAAAGTGCTAACAGGAGGGAGGACTTCCTGTAAAATAAAGGTTTTATTTCTGGTGAAAATCTTAAAACCACTGAATTACAACCGCAGCGACGTCTTGCGTCACGTCCTGACTCCTGCACCCCCAGCCTAAACCAGACAGAGTATTTCCAGTTAGTGTGTACAGACAATCTCCTGCTCTGCTGCATGTGTGATCGGGCAAATCCACACATAGTCCGGACCCGTTTGTCCGCACATTGTCATATGTGAAAGTGGCTATAGGCTCTGTGTGTGTGTGTGTGTATGTGTGTGTGTGGGTGTGGGTGTGTGTGTGTGTGTGTGTGTGGGTGTGTGTGTGTGTGTGTGTGTGCAGCCGTTTTGAAGTGTTTGGGAACAGAAGTGATGTAGTGATGTTAGTCTGATAAGAGAGCAGCTGCCTCTATCCTGATCAGTAGTAATGACTTGTCAATCACGTGGTAGCCCCGCCCTATGGCATGCGCTGCTACATCCTTTATTTTCATCTAATATGACCATAATTGACAAATAAACATCCTGCTGTACTGAAAAACACTCAAAACTAGAGATTGGGGCCATTAACTCAATCGAAGAAATGTTTACTGAGGAAATAAATCAATTGAGAAGTTGGGTCATTTCCTCATTGACCTAAATACAATCTTGTCTTTGGAGCCAGTGGAGTCGCCCCCTGGCAGTCACATTAGAGAGCGGAGGTTTAAGGCACTTCCGCATTGGCTCCACTTTTCAGACCTGGAGTTTTTATAAACTGCTTACAGCGTTGAAGGTCATGTTCATTCTCATGGAAGTGGCTCAGTGGCACATAAAGCAAACATTGGGGTATTCAGAAGTTCTGAATTTTACAAGTTTTAAGACCAATGATTTAAATAAGGGCTATTATGTGTTCGAACTGGGAAGTGAAGTACCTCCAAAAAAAAAAAAGATTTTTGGCCCAATGGCATCACGTGATGGAGACGGAAATTGTAATTCCACTGTTTGGCCACTATGTCAATTAAAGTCTGGTGCACTTCCTGGGTACCTGAGGTGGCCATCGCATGTGACACTGAGCGATGACATCACTCCAGCGAGCATCAAAGGTATCAGTCCCATGGAGATCGCCGGGAAATTCAGTCCAAGTCTCCACAGGGGTTCCATTCTTTCCCCCCTGCTGCCGCATCTCTCCAAAACTGAGAAGCTTAGCAGCCAACCTCAAGCCAGCAACAAGAGCCTTTCTTCGTCACAGAGGGAGATTAATGTCCCGAGCTTGGTTTGCCTCTCGCCTTTGCTTCCTTTGCTAATTCTGCAGTCTCCCGCCAGAGCACTACACTGCTCATTCTCTCCACATAGGAGCAGCAACAACTGGCCCATGGCCCTGATTGACGGTGCAATCGTTTCAGGGGTCCCTGCCGCTGCTCTTCCATGTGTGCACATGTAAGGGCAGGGAGGTCCCAGAACAGAGCATACCTTCAAATACATCTTACTGCAAATGTATATCTACTGCATGTAGATTAAGTTTCTTTGACAAAGTGGTCCTGACTGAACTTAGAGTTCATGTATGATAGTTTATGTATGATAGTGTGATAACATATCATCTGAAAATTTGCAGTGAAGATGAAAAAGGTTTTCAGGCTGGCTGGCAAATGCCTTCATTTTATGCCTTTTTAGGTTGATTATTTAACCTCAATAATCACTGCCATACTGCAGTCTGCCTTTGGATACTCATCGCAGGATACTGAGAAAATGCAGTATCTACAAACCCCTAAGAACTAGTTTGTCTGAGAAAACAAACTTCATTTTGATTGTTTTGAGCTCATAGTTTATTTGGATTAGATGTATCTCTGTTGTCTTCTTTATCTTTATCTATTCATATCTAGTTAGCTGTCTCTCTGTGGTAGAGAGAGCAGTAAGTGCAATTGCAAGTTCTGAAGCCTGCAGATGACCACACCAGATTGTAGTTACTGCCGCATGGGCAGCAGTCCAAAACCAGACTGTAGTAACTACACAGCCAGAGTGCAGTTACTGGAGTTTTGTTTGTTTTTATGTTCTGCTTCGTTGTTACTTCAAATTTAAACAGCTTTTTTCACAGAAGTTATACATTTCAATGGGATATTATTTTCTTATATAAGTGTCAGAAAGGTCGGAGCTCTATTTTGACCAAATGGGTAGCTACTGCGTTTTGCCTTTAATGGGCAAAGCTGATTTTAACAGTGTAAACTGCTTTAGGCGGTGCTTTCCTTTAATTCTCTGTAATATGATCCTAACCCAAATTCACAGGGCACCCTCAATCCAATCCTAATCCTAACCTTAAACTTTAATTCAAATCTAAACCCGGGAGTGGAAAAAGCTTAATATCCTCACTCTGGAGGAGTTTCTCTCATTTCTCTGTCAAGTAAACTCTCTTAAGTATTAAAGTAGAATGTGACATTCTCACACACAAACGTGCAGTATCACCCCACACGCCGCCCATACCAGTATGTGTGCACACACTCCCAGACAAGTATGCTCAAACCTTGCACACACATTCTCACCCATAGCTTTGTGCATACACACATTCATCAGCATGCAGTGTGTATCTCGAAGCCTAAAGGTTGGCTCTGCCCCGAGGGTTGGAGAGATTATTATGGGCCAGAGAGTGAGCGAGGTCGAGATGAGCCTCTGAATCTCTGGGAAAGGGAGCTACTTCCCAACAAATACACCCAATCTAACAAGCCCGACTCATTTTGCCTGAAGTTAAATTAATTTAGGTTCTACAGAAGAAGCCTAATGGGTTCAAATGGAGACATTTCTCCATATCCATTTCTCATTATTGTGCTCTCTGCATGCATACCAAATAATTACTTGGGTACAAAAACCTGCTGTTCAGGTGTTATCTGTCTCATGACTGTCGGATCTAATAATTCCCTTAAACTACCCTGCAGAATTCTCGCTATGGCAGCGTGTAGTAGATGGGACCACTGTCATGGGAAAAATACAGTGGGAACAAATATCTGTTAAAGCAAAGTAATGCTTTAAAATTCTTAAATGATGGACACACTTTTCTTTCTTTCTTTATAAACTTAGGTGGCCTTAAAATGAGCCGCTTGAGCTAACTTAGGCGTTAAATCATTCAGCATTAACATAAGGGCGAAATCTAAAGAGCAGTGTTTCTTAACCTTTATGAACGGGTCACAACATGATATCCTGATATGCATATCTACCTTAGCAGAGTTCAAAATGCTCCTACGGTGGCTCTCCCTCGCACTTCGCATATCTGCTTAATTTTAGTTTATATTCTGTTCTTTGGGACATTTGTCCAGGGATGGCAATGCTGGTCTGACGGTCCACCACTTTGGTCCAAACCGCAGTATCTGGACAACTAGTGGACTGATTGTGTTAACCTTTTGTGCAAATATCAAAGGTCAGAAGTTGACTTTTGTGGTTCCGAGTGAGTGTTCAACAACTATTGGATGGATTACCAAGTTTGCTACAAATATTCAAGGTCTCTTGAGAATACATTCTACTGACTTTTGGTGGACTTTGCTATTGAGTCACCAGCCGGTCAAAGTTTTCACTAATTCAGTGAAATATTTCAACATGTACTTGATAATGCAAATTTTGGACAGACATTCATGGTTTTTAGGTGATGCATTCTAGTGCTTTTGGTGATCCCCTGACATCTCCTCTTGGTTTATGTTTTTGGTTTTTAACAAATTATCTCAACAGCTTTTGGGTGAATTGCCATTCACTTTGGTTAAAACATTTGTGTCGCCCTCACAACTGTGAAAACTTTGATCGCCTGCACTAATTATGCATCAAATGTTTTGGTAATCCTGTACTTTGGGGCACAAATACATTTTGCCCCTGGATCATCTGTTTGCTAGCCTCGGAACCAGAAAAATATGCAAGCTCATATTTTATTTGCTTTATTGTCACATGATCTGTTTTATTTCAAGAAATCATCATCAGATTTCTTTTTCCTTTTTCTTATCTTAAGGAAGATACACGTCTCCTTTCAAGCCCAATGTTCATAATGGATTTAGATATGTGTCCCATGTTGTAATTGCTGTTAACAGACATCTAAAAACTGAAACAACCTATGTTGTCAATGTAGCCTTACAACTCCTCAATCTCTTTTTTTATTCAGTTATCGGGAGAGAGTTTTGAAGCCTGAAGTTGCCATATTGCCCAATAAAGCACTCTGCAGTGGCACTGTGCCGTGTGACTTACCATAGATAATTGTAAACAGTATGTGTTCATTTAGCCTCTTCCAAGGTTCATACTTCATTAATTCGACTCCAGCTTTAAAGTGACACACACACTGTCATCAAGAGGCAGATATGGATGCACAAAGATGTTGTAAATGCACACACACAAACACACACACACACACACACACAGATATTGAGCTTTAATTTAGCTCATAAGACAGCCAGCTTCTTCAGCATTGCCTGCTTGGATGCATAATTCTTATTGCACAGCTCCTCTTTCACTTAATTAAAAACTTATTTGATTATGATGATGGCTGTAACTTATTTTTAATTATGATACATTTATAACTGTTGAAACATTAAAACAATCTACCTTCAATAGAGATCAATCATAACTTTACAGTATAGGCTTTTACAGCGATAGCGTTTCACCCGCTTTTTATTAGGGAACTGTTGAAATACAAAGAACAGGACACAAGCACAACACGTTTCTGATTGAACTAATTTTTTCTTTCTGATTGATCGGGGAAAATCCCTCCACTCACCTGCATGTACACGTTACAATGGTTATAAAATTATTTTATAAAAATGTATACAATATGCAGGCTTTCTTAACAATCTAACAGTTAGTATTAGTTATGTAAGCTTTTGACTTAACACATATCGACTCTGCTTAGCTCTCACACCACAAACGATCCACACCACTCGGAAGCAGACCTGTTCAGGTGGCCTAGGTGCCGTTGTTTGGTCCACACCAGAGTTCAACTAACATCTTTCACACCAGCCCGACCAAACGGAACCACAGGTAAACACACTGGAGTCTATTTGAACCCTTTAACCCATTGATTGGCTGTATTTGATAGAGAATACTCTAAAAAGGTGGTTGTAGTGGTGAGGTGGTGAGGCAAAAGAGGGTTCATGTCCATGATTATAATGAATACAATATAATAAAGTAAGAGAAAGATGTATAGAGGAAGAGAGAGTGACAGATTGAGAGAAAGACCAATGGACAGGTGAGGGAAAGTAACAAAAAGAGACAGCCAGAGTGGGATTATGGAAATGTAATATCCAGCTGATAAATCATAGTGACTGTCAGGTGCTCAGTCATCTGATAATATGACAGACAGAGGCAAGACAGCTTCCTCTCCAACCCCCTGCTAATTATAGATGGACACAATGAACCCACATTCAGCGTGTGCATGTGTGTGAAAATAATCTTCCATCTTTGTTGCTGGCTTATTTTGTCGGTGTGTGTGTGTGTGTGTGTGTGTGTGTGTTTTGGTCTTTTAATATGAGTGATTGTGCTGATACGGTTAAACAAATATTCTACATGCCGCCTCATCCTCATGTGGACATTGGACAAAACTACACAACCCTGTCTGCTTCTATAAATTTTGGCAGAAAGTCCATCTGACAGCCGGGAAATTAGACGATGAAGCCGCAGACGTCATGATTGCAGAGCTGACAGCTTGATGGAATAAGTGGAGAAGAGGAAAAAAAAAGTTTGGGTGTGTATTTGTGTGTGTGTGTGTTTGTGTGTGTGTGTGTGTGCGTATGGTAGTATTTTTTATAGATTACAGGTATGGACGCCATGAAGTCAGGTTTATGTCAACGTTCATTAACGGGAGACACTTAAGGGCATTTGTATGCTTGTACTACTTTCATTTGATGGTTCATTTACCTGTTCCTGGTACTCCGTTTAAACAGTGGTACAGTGCATGTGCAGTCACAATTCAACTGACTCCCACAGCAAGTTAGTAAGTTAGACAAGAAGATCGATGCCGTCTCCTGTCTGTAAATATGAAACTCTAGCCAGCACCCAGCTACCCCTAGCCAGCTATCCTTGTTTATCCAAAGATAACAAAATCCACCTGCCAGCAAAAGCTCACTAACACAAATATTGTCTTAATTCATTTTGGTAATAGTTCAACATATTTCCCAAAAGGTCAAAATATTCCTTTAATTTCAGGGACTGAGCATTTCTTTAGAGGAGTTACAGGCTTTGAGAGAGATATTGTGACAATCAGTACATTTAGTATGTTATTTGGAATATGTCTTAAATTAATACATATGAGACAGACTACATATGTAAAGCATTAAAATCAATACTATAGTCCATATAAGGGACATCAGTGTGGTTAATCTTTGCTTTTATCTTAAAAGCCATTATATAAAAGGAATTCCTGAGTGCTTTTCAAAAGAGAAAAATAATGTAACCGCAGCCTCATATGTTCAGCTAATGGTTTATTATGCCAAGAAACCTGCTAACATTATATGTTGACACAGCATATAGCTACCTTAATGTTCAGAGGATATAAATCATTTTCACAAAGAAAATAGGAACAGGAATTTCTGAAATATATATACACTAAATAATAATAACATAATAAGTTCTTCTATCCTAAAGCATATGAATTTGTTCCAAAATGTGTGAATTGGAAGGAGGTGGTTCAGGGGGGTACAGGATGAGATAGAAGGAAAATGATCTTTAAAGTGCTGGTTTCAATCCTGCCCCCGAGTTCTGCTGTGGAGTGTTTAAGTAATGGGTCGACATGCCTTCCTTTACACTTGCCCTCGGTACTTGCCAACACGTAGCACTCCGAGGGGAGCAGCGGGTTGAAAAAGAGACACACTTGCCCTTGACCAGGTCCAGTGACTGAAGATAATAAATGATGACTAAGACAAGTTGTTTTTTTGTATCCTCAATTTGAAGTGCAGGACAAGAAGCAAGCAAGGGTTTGGTAAAATACTACTGGAAGGGGCAGGTGGAGTTCTTTAAATCCATCTAGTTAAAAGGAATTAACTGGTTGGTAAGACAGACAGGCAGACAGCTGCACTGCATTCTGAGCTTCGCTGACCTGGATTGAAGACTAGTGCCTTCAAGTGTTGATCAGGGAGAAAGAGTCTGTTTAGTTCATGCGTGCTGGGGATATGTTTTCCCACCATGGTTTGAAATGATGTGTTAATAAATAAAAGCCAGATGACAGAGTGGTTTGCCCTTTTGAATTTGCAGCTCATGGCTTAACAATATAGAGACACACGATGGTAAATGGAAACTACTTTTCCACAGAAACAAAAAAAGTGGAAAAAGCATGATCTAAGCAAAAAGAAGTGATCAAAGTCTGATTCGGAGTGCAATTGATTCCTCCATTTGGGAAATGAGGGCCAAAAAGAAAAATACTTTGAGAGTTTTCTGCTTTTGTAGTGTTTTTATTTTAATGCATGCAACTATATTGTCTTGCCTAAGGATTTTTCCAACCAAGCACTCGAAGAAATCCAATAGGAGAGGAGGCATTAATGATAGTAGAAGGCAATGAGAGAAGCAAAGAAACCAAGTGAAAAAGAGAGAGCCCTACATCTTCACAAGTTCATGTAATATTAACCAGTAATTAAAAGAGCTGAGCTGACTCCAGGCGAATAAGACAGAAAGAGAGAAGCCTATGTGGAGCTGAGCAGCGTGTATTTCACTTCTTACAGCTCACCCCTTGAAAGCAGTATCCAACAAAGAGCGCTTGACCTTTCCTCACCTCATTTATGCCCATAAATTAATGAATTATTTCTGTTAATGAATGACTTAAGTTACCGTAGCAGTATGAACTGATGTTACAGGCTTTTGTGGCAACCCAGACTGTTAGTGCTGTTTTGATATTGAGTTGCCTACAGATATTGAAATTATTCCATTACACTAATATTGTTATCATATTCATTAAATTTTGTTCTTTTTTATTTGTAATTTGTGTGTTTTTTCAGGAGCAAGGCTCCATATAAAAGCTTCAGATGTGGGACTCTCTGTTCCTTTCTAAGTTGCTAGTTTTGGGTCCAACATTCTCCTCTTTTATTTCACTCACCAAATAATGATTTAAATCAATAGCAATTTATCAGTATGCCTGGATCTTCTCTCCTGATTTCTGCCTAGCGAGACAAGCAATGATACTGAGAGAAAATTAGAGCGACTTTCATTAAATCAAATTGTGCGGATGCGTGTTTGCGTCAATTCTCTGGGCCAAATTTGCGTCTAATTGCGCCTTTCCAGAACCAGAAAAACAAACTGAAATTTTCCCTGCTTCCCTATCGACTAACAACAGAGTTAAGAGTTGTTATCCGTTAGTTAACTTACGACATCCTGTGCAGCTGCTTCACTCTCATCCACACTTGTTGACGGCACAAGAAGGATTACACATCCATTCTTATTCATGCCTACAGAGCTCTGACTGGCTCGGCTGTTTCTCCAAGAGGGGGGATGGATGTAAACGGGCACAACATCGGACGTAGTTCAATCCCTGACAAAAATCAGAGATGAAGGAAGTGATCTTGAAGTTGAGAACCAGGCTAATTTCAGTCTGTTTAGCATAAAATGTGAATCCTAACTGGATCCTAAGCAGACCAGTGCAGACAGCACACAATCTCAAGTCAGCCGACTCAGGCTTCCAACAGGTTAAAGAAAAAAAACTGAAAAAATATTCACTTCCTTCTGAGTTTCTAACATTCAGCTTACCTAGTACACCCAGCCTTCCACACACACACAAACTCACACAGCACACACTTTCTTCATCCAGCTCTTATTAGCTCTCTGCCCTGGCTGCGAGAACAATAACCTCACAACTTTTAAAGGAATGATCAGCATCAGTAGAAACTTCATTCTAAGCAGAATTTCGCCCCATTTCTCCCTCCCTCTCCCTCACCCCTACTCTCCCTCAGGCAAAACATTTTGCTGACCAAGACTTAGCCAGCCATCAAGAGTTACAATTTCCCCTTTATCCGCAGTTCACTTTATGTCAATTCTGCTTGTAACGGGGGCCAATAAACTTAGACGCTCTCATTTTGGCCAGACGAGGAGACCCTTTGAGTCGGGAGTCTTCAACACTGGGAATGTACACTTTGGTTTCAACTTTTCAAACTGATGCCTGCTACGATTTTTGCTTGCACCTCCCCTGCTGTTCTGTCTGTGTGGGGCAGAAATAAGGACAAAAAACATTATATCTACTAGAGTGTTTCTCCACAAAACTTTCTTGGTCTCTTTTGTTATTATTTCATACACCTTGTAATGAAACTGAAGGTGACCAAGTAGCCTGAGACTCATATGAGGCATGGGATGAATGAAGCAGATGGCATCGTTTTCTGCTGCAGTCTTTCATTTTGTCTATTTACACATCCAGCAGACACGGAGCAGCATAACCATGCATTTGAAGTCGTGTTTGTGTCCACCTGATGAATGTCAAGTCCAGCATAAACTTTCCTTTTAGCTCTGTTTTTGGTCTCCACCAACTCTTGAAGGAAATATCTGGCTCTTTACTTGCTAAATGTCCCAGCTAGTCTAGAACTGTGTCTGTCATCTGTTTGGTGCTGGGCAGGTAGTGTGCAGTGCGCTTTTCCACAAAAACAACACAGCACCAGTAAAACAAGATCCTGTGTGATTATTACATATTTAGGTCAGTGCTCAGTTAAATGACATATTAAGCTTAAATAACATAGTAGTGCTGTTAACTTTCCTTTAAAACAGTTAATGTCTGTGTTTTTTTGGTTTTTTTTTGTCCAGCCCTTACAGCACTTCTTTTTGCTTACAAGTGTAATCTACATCATAGAAGACAGCAAATAATACTCAGTGTAAGGCCTTGAACAACTTTAACACATTGGTTTTGCTCTGGCAAAATGTCACATAAAAAATGAATGACTAAACATGTCACAAGGCACGTCTGAGAGGAAGGAAAGTCTAACAGAATCATCCTGTTTACCCCCAGCTCCCTGAGGTGATGTACTGGCATGTGTTCGTTGGTTAGTGTATGATGGAAAACAAGCTCTCTGGAAAGGATATGTGTGTGTTTGTGTGTGTGTGAGTGTGTGTGTGTGTGTGTGTGTGTGTGTGTGTGTTAGTGAGTTAGAGCCAGCTTCCATGCATGTTCCTGTAAACTCATGTGGAAAGCTGCTAGCTGCTTGTAGATTAATGTTTGTAGTTTGCATTGAAATGTCTCATCTTCCCTTCCTCTCTCCTCGGCTTCTCCATCCCTCTCGCCCTCCTCTTCAGTCCCCTTCTCTTCCAGGCTCCCTCCTTCCTGCCATCCCATGTGATTGAGTGCAGGATGGGGGGATATTTAGGGAGGGAAGAGAGAGTAATGGTAGACCTTTTTCTGACAAGCTGAGAGTCAGGGTAAAGAGGAAGACAAATAAAGTCAGAGAAGAGGGAGATGAATTTACAGAGAAATGAAACAAGAGAGGAGAGAGATCCGGTGCAATGGACGGACAGAGAAAAAGGTTGAGATATAAGGGTAGAAGGAAGAAGAAAAAGAGAGTGAGAGAAACACGTGCAACAGTGCACACCTGAAGCCCAGCAGAGCATGACGCCATTTTGTCAAAGTGTCCTGTTTCTGCACACACAAATACACACACACACCCACACACACACCTACACACACACCCACACACACACACGGTGAGAAACAGCAATTCATATTGGTGCTCATGCAAGCCTTTGAAGGCTCAGAATTTGATGTTAGACAACCACTGCATAAGATACATACAAATGTGTACTAGTGTATTAATACAGTGTATATGCCTACATACACGCAAGTACGTACATGTACAAACACAAAAATATATATTGTTCTTTCATTTGATGAAACATTTTGAAACAATAAAACAACAGCAGGTGGTCGGCGCTAACCAAGTTGACAAATGCATTGCGTTCCCTGTGGCTGTTTCACAATAAAAGCCACCCCATGTTTAGCCAGTTGAATGCTTTTAATATGATCATTTGCATCAGCAGTAACTTAATACAGCTCTGACACGGTGTAATGAGACTTCAATGCATATTTAAAGGCAGTGACAATTCATCTGAATGTGCTTGAACAAAACTCTACCTTACAAATGTTGAAATAAATGTGACGCATACTACTTTATCTACCAACACAAACTACAGTATCGAGAGAAAAAAAGCTGATCATAAATAGAAATCAAAAATGGGGTTTGATTTCATGAATAATCTTAGGGATCATAGCTTTAGACTGACGGCACTGAGTTGTAGCACATGTGCCTTCATTGTGACAGTTACTGGGTGTTCATTGGTCAATCAATTCTACCCTGATTCAATCTAAAATAACTGTACAATGTAAACATCACAAAAATAGCATGTTTTGCAGGGCTGATGTATTAGTTTGTCAAACTGGAATAAAGTCATTTGATTTTAGGGGTTACAAGTTACTCTTATTTGTGTGTACTAACAATCCAAAATGTGACCTCTGGCGACAGCTGGTCTGCATAGTTTCGAGTCAAAGCAGGGCAAAAATGTCATGTCAGCTCAACTCTGTTGAGACAGCCGCTCTGTGTTTAGAGGCACAATAAGCTGTTTACCACCACTGTTGCTCGAGTGCTGAAGCCCCCCCAAAAAGCCTCCTGCTGCCAGAGGCTGTGTCACATCACCTGAAAGCTCCTTCTTAAGTTTAGCAAAGGCAGATAAAAGAATCGAGATTCTGTGACCAAAACAGTAAGACAAACACATGGGAATGCATCTGTTGTTAAATGCTGGCTTCAGCTGTCTTTTTCTGCCTCTCTCTCTCTCATGTTATTTGCCCAGGGAAGATTGTGTGAAAGTACTTTGCTGTCAGCTTTTGCCAAACTTACCCATTAAGTTGAGTCTATCATTTGTCTTTGGAGTTCAGCTGAGGTGGGGCCTTCACAGACAGACTATAGTTCTGGATGAGGTGTGTGCGTGTGTGTGTGTGTCTATATATATATAAGTCCGGCTGGTTGCTTGGGTTGCCAGTTGGGTCAGTGCCTAACAATATTTTCATCAGGTTTGTAAGTCGATATTTTTAAGATAGTCAACCGCACACAGGACTCAAGTATAGAGCACAATAAATACAATACTCATATCTTGACAAACAATAAAACACCACAACAGATATCTCTCAATGCAATTCAATGTATTAATAGCTCACGTTCAGGCACAAAACATTCCATAGAGAAAACCTTCCTCCCAGAAAATCCCCAGTCCATATTTTCCTCTCCACTCAATCAATAAAACAAAATAATATTCTTTCTGCTTCAGTTCACTTCAGTCGAAACAGTTCAGTTCAGTTCAGTTCAGAAACAATAAGGGAAAAAAAAAAAAACATATAAGGAAACTAAAATATATTTCTCTGGCTTTTTTACCAGAGTGCCTGAGAGTCATGTGAGAAAAGACAGTGAATGAAGGGATTGGTTTACGAGCGGGGTGTGTCTGTGACGGGGCTGGGTGTGTTTAAGGGTCAAAATATAATAACCTCCCATGGTAGTGATGTCAGATCGCCACAATAAATATACACAGATGGGCGACAAATTACTGGAAAAACCAACATGAAGTGTCCTAGTATGGAGTCAGGCCACCATGAGCCTCCAGAACAGCTTCAGCGCTCCTTGCCAAGTCTATTGACGGATGAGGGATGAAGACCATTCCTCCACAAGATATACCCTCATTTATATATACAACCTTTATTTAATCAGCTTGTCTCATTCAGATCAAGATCTCTTTCACAAGAGAGAAGTGGGGCCTGTACTACAAAGCAGGGTTTGGCCTTCAGGTTTAACCCGGGGTTTTCACAACTTACGATGGTGGTTAACTTCTTACCTCTGCACATCGCGTGGTTACTTAAGCCGCACACTTAGTTCGATATATCAGATCAACGCGTATAAAATCAGCGCCCACTGACCAATCAATGGTTCCTTGGAGTACACCGATATAATTATAGTCCGATCTACTCGTGCTGTAATGACAGAGCAGTGATATTATAAACCTGTTAACTTTTACGCATTCACACAGTTGGTGATGTTTTGCAGCTGTGTACTTTAGCCTGGATTATGTGTTTAACTTTGTATTTGTCTAATACTATAGTTTGCTCTTTGTCTGTAAAATATGGCGCTCTGCTGCCAGTACACTTTTCCCATGTTTGTGATTGGTCATAAACTGCAAACACCACCGCTTTTCTGTGACATGCTCATAGCTAGATTGGGAACCCCAGGGTTGACTTACCGAGGTGATAACCACTGCTGGGTGACCGCTTAGCGCGATTGTGTTTGTTAGGTTTAGTGAAGCCAGATAACGAAAAGATACACTGGGTATGTTGAACCTGCTTCGTAGTACAAAGCAGCAGAGTACAGCAGATAGAAAGATTGAGATCTGGTGACTGTAAAGGCCCGAGCATCATCACATCATTTTCATCCTCACCAAACCATCAGTGAGCCCTGGTACATGAAAGCATCTGCATTTGATATGTTCTTTTTTTTTGTCCACTGTACATATATACAACATATGTACAGTATATATAGCTTTTATGATATATATGGGTCTGAAAGAAAAGATATGAAGCGAGGGAGGGCTAGAAAGAACATGGGGACAAAAAAATACATCAAATATCTCCACCATAACCAGATATACTTTTATACCGACTCAAGAAATGTCTTGAAACATGTTTGATTTTGGAAACAAGATAATCTGGAGAATATTTTGAACATGGACAGGGGTTATTGAGACAGATATGAGAGGACATCAAAAGAGAGAAAGAAAGGGGGGTAAACGAAGGACAAAGATGAAGGAAGAAGGGGAGAGGCAAAACCAATAAATGCAAGAGGAAAAGAGGCATAAGTAGGTGATGTAAGGAGTGGGAGGAAGGAAAAGAAGATGGAGATAGATTGAATGAGAATACAGGAAAGGAAGGCATCAGAGGAAGAAAGTGGAACAAAATATAGCAAGGATCTTTCCCTCCAAACAAATGTCTGGACTCAGATGGAGGGACAGAAAGAGTGCGAGACAGAAAAAGGCAAGGGGGAGGGGGGTATTCGAGAGATGGAGAGATGGGAAAAGAGAGATAGACAGTCCTATGACTGTCCTTTCCACCAGAATGAGCAGCACTTTTGTCTGTCAACAAAACATGGCCATTAACTGGCTTTAATGATGCTTACAGGCACCGACGCACGCAGCAGCAGCATTCACATCAGACTTTCTGCACATCTGATACTAATTGGATATTGATTATGTCTTAAAATGTTTTATTACATCATAAACATTAAATTGAGGTTTTATTACATCTCTTAGCGCATTCTGTGCAGTTATGACATTATGAGTTGCTTCACGCCACGTGGAGTCTCAGATCAGATTTAAAATATGCCTCTAGGTGGTTTCAGATGTGATTAGGGTCATGTATCTGAAGATGCAAAAAAGTTTGACCGCTCAGATCAGATTTCAGGTGTTTAAACTAATAAAAATAATTCACACCACATCTCAATAGGAAGAGGAGAGAATAAACATGTGAAACAGCCAATAGGAATTTACCAGGACCAGGAATGCAACGTTCTGTCTTCAGAACAAACTCCTTTTGCTGATGAAGACCATCAGATGCAATCGAAAGCTCGGATAAAAAACCTAGCAAGGTCTATTCACTAGTTCCCCAAGAGCTTTCATCTTTACTTAAATATAGACACTCATATAAAAAAATCTTGAAACAAGTAGATTTAAATGTTTAAATGTTTTAGTGTAGTGGAAGATTGTTTCAATTGTTTTAAGAAATCAAGGTTTTTAGGACTATAGAGATTAATATTTGATAAGAAGGCTCTTTTTGCAGACATGCCTTTATAGCTTGTGGTTGTCCGAGTTAGCATCAAAATCCAGTGTTCCAACTTAAACATGGCACTACGATTGTCGTAATTGAATTTCTACAGGCAGTTTGCTTTATTAAGCGCACCCTCAAAGTTTGTGCTGAATCATCAGCATTAGGTTTTGTAGTCAGCTCATCATGCAGTCAGCTCCTGAACTGATCCTGGTGCTGTAAAGAAATGATAACGTAGTGATCTTGGTTAAAAAATATTTAGTTAAGTTCCGAAAAGGGGATGAGGTGAGAGAGCGAGAGAGAGGAGGATCAACAAGTGGAGCAGTTCAGATCACTTCAAATCTAGCGGAAAAGCAGTCAACCTCAGTTAACATGTCCCCTCCTATGATTTGCGTGGTCTTCCTTTAAATGCATGTGCAATGAGGAGAGAGGCGCACCTTGCAGACACTCGCGCAAACTGTGGCTCCAGCCGTCTGCGTCTGTTTGACAAATACGGCACGCAGATTCGGGGCAGAAAGCATCACATCTGCACCTGAAGAGCTGGTGCAAAGGGCTTTAAATGAAGCCCGCAGTGCTTTGAGAAATGTTTTAGCGGCAATATTAACAATACAGACGTTTGACAGGTGAAAGAGACGAAATCAAAAGTGTGTTAGGGTGTTGGTTCATGGAAATAAACATCAGATGGCGCTAATTCAGGTATCTGGTGCCATTTGCTCCACTGCACAAAAAGAAAGGCACAACAAGAAGACGTAATAAAAAGAGCGCCAGTCAAGCCTCAAATTCTTTTAATTTTTTTCTCCACTCATTTATTCAGGTTTTCCCTTTAATCTGTGAGCCATACTTTCGACCTCTAACTTTTAAACCACTAAACTGTCACCAACCGCTGCTGCAAACATGGGTCACATCAGGCTGCATGTCCGTTAGTAGCAGACTGTATTTCACAGTGTGACCAAGCTTTGTAGCCCTGCTTATATAGCGTTGAAGTACTTTTTCTATAAAGTGTTTGGGTTGTGTTTCCTCCCCCTCTGTATCCGCCCCCCTCCTCTTCAGACCGGCCATTCATCCTATTTTCCAGTGAGTCAGTGAACTGGAACGACTGGAGTGAAGCACTGCTGTGCTTGGTGCGTTTTTCATCCAGCCTGCACAACAGTCCTCCAATCCCTGTCTCCCCTTTCACCTCTTTCTTTTCTCTATCCGTCCCCCACTCATCTCCCTCTCTTCCATCCTCCGTGACTCTCTGCTCCCCCGTCATCATATCTACTGAGACGACTTCCTCTGTCTTCCCTGCCTTCTTGTCCTCCTTTCTCCTTCCCCCTTTGTCCTTTCAGTTGTCCTGTCTTCTTTTCCTTTGTTTTTCAACTTTTGTCCTCTCAGCTGCCTTTCTCCTTTGAGTGTGTGTGAACTTAACTAAACACACAGTTAGTGTTTAGTTTCTGTACAACTTGGGAGATGCACTAACTGTGTTTTAAAAAAAAGTGTGCTGAGAACATCAGCCATTCACCCCTTTGACTGGTTTGTTTGTTTGTGTGTGTGTGTGTGTGTGTGTGTGTGCGCACGTGCACATGTGATTCTGTCTGTTTGAAAAATGCCTGGTAGCAACACCGTTGCTAACCCCTTGGCTCATGTGGGAAGATTTGGCCATCTGTCTTGTCTGAGTCTGCTAGACTGTTGCATGTATGTTTGTGCGTGCGCACGCTCACAAACCACACAACGACAAAGAGAAATTAACAGAACGGAACAGCTGGAACCAGGTTAAAAGTTTGTGCTGGCTATATTTATACGTCCACATGATCAACTGCAAAGACTGCACAGCTTTTCACTACTTCTTCGTACATCTTCCGGCCTGAGAAAAGCGTGTAGAGTCATGCATGAAACATTATTATGTTTTTTTTTTGTGGGATAAAAAGTTATGTTTTATTGTCTTGAGCTTGACTTTGATCTGAAGTCCAGAATTGAAATTCACCCTGTGGAGCGCATGAAGGTGTGTGTAAAATGTCATGGCAGTTCATCTAACAGTTATATGGATGTTTTTCAGTCCTGACAAAAGTAGTGGACTGAGTGACTGACAGACTGAGCTACACCGCTAGCATGGCTGCAAATTAAATTACACTCTTCCACTTTAATAACTTTGATAGCAAACATACAGGGACCTCGTGCCTCCACATGTCACAATGTGAAAGATGAACCCGTCTCGTGTCCTGTAGGGAAACTGAATCATTACAGCAGCAAATATTAATAAGATCGAGCAGAAGAATATGAAAATCTGTATGAAATAAAAATGTATTAAGTGAAAATATTTTTGGCAAATGAGTTATAGAAAGTAGCTCTAACCCTTTTCTTATTGTCTGGTGACTGCCCCCTTCTTTTCATCTGCTGCTGTCTCCCTTTTAGTTTTGTCTTTCTCTTTTTCTCTCTTTATGTCTCTCTTCTTTCTTTGCTGTCCATTAACCCACCACCCCCTCCTCATTCTCTAGTAATGGTCTGTCATAGTGGCTCAGCCCTATGCCCTCAGCATTTCTCAGTTGATATTAACCCGATCTGAGACATATTTCAGTGGACACACACACACACACACACACACACACACACACACACACACAAACGGACACACATACATATTACTCATCTTTGCACACAGTAACTGACTGAAAGATGAGTGTGTTGCAGGAAGGGAGCTGTGTGTGTGTGTGTGTGTGTGTTTTGTTATGAAATGATCTGAAAAGGAACACTTCACTTTCCTGTCGTTACTTTACAACCTGCTGTACACCATCTCACAGGTTTATCTGTTACTGGTTAGTACTTTGAGCTGTAGTGTGTGTAGTCTTTACAATCGCCAGCTGTTTATAAAGGTTATGATATTTCTCTAACAACTTCAAGGGCATTTACAGTCACATCTCAGCTGGAATTTCAAATTTCAAAATATACAAATGAAGTTTAAATACTCAAAAACCAGGCCAGAAAAATATCCCTGACAAATTTGGTATGTATGTGTGTGTGTGTGTGTGTTGGCTCTTCACATGAAGCCAGTTCTCAGCTGTATTATAGAAACCAGATAAGCAATAATCAATCTACCTACAGCAGACATTTTCCCAGTGACTGGGCAGTAAAATGTTTCAATTATTTATTTATTTATTTTTGAAATGTTTGGTCAGTTAACACTGGCAGAGAGCCATGACAATATGTGGTGAATTATGTTTTTTTTATAGAAACTGTATAGACAATGAAGGTCAAGCTCCATGTGTTTGTGAGATTCCGTTTGATGAATGGACCGAGTGAGTGTTCGACATACTGACTTTGACCTTTTGCAGGCTGATGAATATCGTAAATTAATAAGGGAATCGGGATGGGAAAACATTGCAGGTGACAAGAGATTCTGAGTGTGTGCTGTCATGTGTAGGTGTGTACGGCGCCCACACACAACCGCACAAAGCGCCTAACATTACATTAAAGTAATAGAAATGGAGGCAAAAACTTAGAAGCTGGTAAAATGAAAGCAATGCTTTTTCTCCTCAAAGACAGTAAAACAAACCTGAAGGGTCATTTATGCCCTCTGCTAAAAGTAAACTTTATTCCACAAGTTGTTTGATTGGAGGTTTGATTGCAAAGAGACATGTTTTTGATTACATTCAGCATTTCTCACTGAAACACACACTGTGTATCTTGAGGGCTTGCAGACATATTGAATGTGTTTCCTAATTGATTAAACTGTTTCAAAACCCCCCTTTTGTTTCTCGAAAGTTTCACTTGAATATCTTCTCCTCATATTTTGGGACATTTTTGCTTTTCAGGCTGCATCTCCACCAACATTGTCAATGTGTGAAATTACATAGAATCTAGGAATATAATACAGGTATTGCTCGCTTCTTTTTAATAGACATGACCAGACCCTGAGCTTAAAACTGTATTTATTTACGAACAAATTGGGTGATTTGAAATACAGGCCAAACCAAGGTATGAGTGTCTTGGATATACCAACCTAACAGTAAACTAAGTTTATTGCTCATTGTACAGAATGTTTCAACATTTTACAAAATAAAATTAACTGATGAGGCCATGTCAGGCCAAACAGAGACTGATTGTTTTGAATCAATGTACTTCATCCTGTAGCCATCCTGTGGGGAACATGAATGTCTAAACAGTTCCAAACGTAAAAGTCAAATTTATTTTCTCCAATTATTAGTGAGTCGTAGTTGGGGCTCTTCTACAGCCTGGATTGGCAAGAAACTCCAGTTGAGTCGTCAGTACAAAACATGAACAACTGAATCAGACAATGTGGGATATATCTGATAACAAGTCAAAGATACAACCCTGAGTACATAAAAGTATAGGGCAAGAAGTCAACTACAACCCACAAGGTGCATTTCGGTCAGAAACATCCAATCACTTTGCTTAAAATTCTGTCATGCTAACGACGGGTAATAACTGACAATTTGCAGCTTAAATCATGGTGTTGAGATGAATTCAGCAGCAATGATTTTGCTTTTTGAATTCACTAACTGCTCCGAATCACGCCTCTAACTGGCTTCTTCTCCATAGCAACGGTGGCCGAGGCTCATGGTAGTGGGATATGTAGAGCCATCTGCCATGCCAAACTGACAGAAAAAACATCAAAATTGCCCTGCACCACCAGTAAAAAGACTTTCCACTCCACCCATCTTGGCTCAAGCAGGTACATTTGGAGCCAGAAAATGACCAAACAGGTGCAGGTGTACAGTAATGTGCTACCACCTGATGATAATGGCATTGTAAATGCGTTTTCACACTCCCCAGCTCTGGCATGAAATTAGAGGCCACAGAGTGCCCAAAATGCACAAAAAGAAAGGTAGTAAATTTGTCTGTGAGGTACTGTAAGTGCTACCACCACCTTGGACCCAGTGGAAGTGTGCTAGGCCCATAGATCAAACCATCCACTGCAACCTACAACGTTCCCTTTCTTCTAACGTTCTCTCTCATTGAATATTGTTTCATGATAAAGCCCCCCTTGTCACATAAGATGTTGCAAACATATGCATTCATAAGATTAAGTTTATATTCCACAGATAGCTGCTCTGTAATACAGCCCCCATAATGCTCAGAGACAAGGATTTTGTAAGATATTACTGGGATTAAATAATAAAAAAAGTAACTTTAACTTCCCTACTCCTACTGAAAGATTAATGTCCGAGACATCAACTTGAGAAAATTACAAAGCGGGCTGCTGAAGATTTTCTCCCCAGCAGAGAGTGAGACAGAGCAGAATCTTGATCATTAGCTTCCTGTTTTCCTCCATCACAGAGTTCTGTACACTCTCAGATAAAGCAGCTTGCTGGGAGGCCGGAGCTTCTTAACAACAGTAGAAAAGAAAGAAAGATGAGACCCTTGTTCTTTTAGGACTTTCTTGTTTTTTCAAAAGATTTTTTTGTATATGAGAAGAAAAATAGATACAAACACATTAAAAGCTGTGTATGATAAATTAATACTGTCTTTTTTTTTGTGATTTTAATGCTTCACTCTGTTTAAGAACTTGCCTCTGTCTTTATACACCAATCCTTTCAAAGCTCCATTTCCAGTTAAATGGACAAACAACAATGACATGTCTTTTTGTTGAAACTATACAGAGTACTACATGTCTGCCTGCATGCTTCTGATGAGTGGTATATGTGACAGCAATTCTTTTCAGCCAATAAACACACACATTTGATTTATGAGAGTCTGTATTGTATCTTCTATTTTAAAAATGAATGATGCTGCTAAAAGAAAACCCCAAAAACACACAAAGAGAAAGGGAGAGGAGGCAAGAGAAATAAAATGTTGACAACAAGCTGGTTCTGTATTTAGGCAGGAGAACAGCAGTGGCAACAGAGGGAACACAAGCAGAATCAGGAAAAAGCCTCTCTTATAATTCAGATTTCAGTGCAGCTAAATAAGACACGATTTGTTTGGCCAAAAAACAGTCAAGGACAGACATAGTTTTGCAATAAAAAAGTAGGAAAAGAAAAAGAAAAGTACCAATGATTTGAATTCTTTGCTGCCTTTCAAATATTTTCAGATATTGGCTGGGGCCTTTATTTACTCTGTCTAAAAAGAAAAAAAAACAGCCTTTTTTTCCTTATTTCTGCTGTTTTATATTGTATATGTGTATTTGCATATTATGTATGTATATTCCATTGTATTTTATTGTAAAAAAATAAATAAATAAAAAAAACTTATCTCACATTTGCTATTTCATTCACCGTTGCTGCTCTTTGCTGTCAATGTAAACTTAAAAATAAAGAATACTTGAACCGGACAATATGACAATATGCTGTTGATCGACACTATTATATCCATAATGCAATGCACAAAATTGAAGGGCTGCTCCCAACTGAAAAAATGTCAAATCAATTGTAGGTGGTGGTATTAAGTATTAGGTGCTAGATCTGAAGAAAGCTTTTAATGGCAGTGACACCGCAGTTTGACTGATGTCAAAGTATGCTGCCTTTTTAGCCCTGGAGCAATGAGGTTTATTGAAATATCGACTGGACCGATTGAAATGACATTTCTTACAGATTGTCATGGTCTTTGACCCTTCCTCTAAAGGAACAAACATTTAACAAACGTTTAATTTGTCCAATACTTGGTTTATTCGTTTATAAAAACGAATGACATTCCCACCATTGTTAGGTCCATTAATGTTTAGTGCTTGTTAGGAAATGTTAGCTAAACTTAAATTTGCTAGCATTTGGCTCCGGCACCACTGATCCTGAGTACTGTCTGAAGACTTAATCATGCTATAATTGCTAAAACAGTATATTATGAGGATAAGTATGTAACATGGATATGGGACATGCCAATTTCCCTCCATTTTGTAATTTGTAATTTGTATTTTGTGTCCTATTATAGTAGCCTATAGTAATGCTTTTTTCTTTTTTTTTTCAGTTTAACTGTTATTACAAATATAGGCTGTTTATAGGTATCTTTCATGTTGTTGGAAAAATATAATACAGTTCCTGCACTTCTTTTCATGAAACTAATATATATATTTTAACAGACTGGGCTCTATGTAGTCAGACCTGATTCCAAAAATGAATATCAGCAGTGTTGTACAGGAAAGGGTGAACTTTTCCTCACTTTACAAAGCACTGTGCTCCACCTAAAGCATGCCAAGGGCACAACTTCTCCAAATCAGACACTTTTCTTTTTCACTATGGAGATTTTTTCACATTAGCTTTAGTGTAAAAAGAAGCTGCTGGCAGTTTGAAAGTAGAGGATTAATATGAAGAGCCACACTGCTTAGACTTGTATTTGCATATACACACTCTAAGCTAACTTAATAGTGACTGACCTCTTATCATGTCTGCTTCTTGTTCTGCCCCCCCACACACAGAAAAAAAGCTGTAACAGTTTTCTTTAGATAATGTGGTTTCTAAACTGAGAGAGGTAAAGAGAGACTAAAAGAGGACGACGAAGACAGTTTGAAAATGGTGAAACAACTCAAAAACAGCTTGCCTTGCTCATTTATACTGCAATCTGCACGGAAAAGGGACAGAAACTGAGACAAAATGTTAAATTTGGATGGATTTAAATAACCCAATAGCTACTCTCACTCACAGCACATAGCAGTTTGCTGTTTTCTGCCATTTTGGGCCAATTTATGAAATAATTATATAATAATAATTATATTGTATCATATTATTCTGTTTATTCTTGAGCAAACTGGTAATATGCACGAAAGTAAAAAATCTAAAGTCACATTGTGTAGTACATCTAAATAAATCTATGATCATGTACTTTTTTAAATTATTAAGGGGCATGTTAGTAGCCTACAATTTTAAAAATAAAGGTTACTAGTGTAAAACTGATCTCTGTTTTCATGCTAAATGATATCCACCAAAAAAGTGTGAGATGCAGATAAAGTGCAGTTGATCCGGGGAGGAACAATGCCAGCACTCAGTAAATCAGTCGACTACATCACATCGTGTCTCCTGCTGCTGTTTTTGGCCGGCGGTGTGAGCTCGAGCTTGTGTTTCTGTCTGGGGCAGAGCTTTCTCCATGCCAGCTGTTTTCTTGTTTTCTACATCCAGATGGGATTCAAACACAAACTTTTGTTCACCAAAGTTGTGAAAAAGCACAGCAGGCTACCACCGTCTGGAGTGAAGTGGAAGTCGCTCCTCTCATACAGGATTGTCCACCACGAACTAAGCCTTTCAAAAACAATTCCCACCACTGATGCGCTCAAGTAAATGCTGAAGGGCTCTTGTTGAGGAGTGAGGGCCGGCGACTGAGTGTAGCCCTTTATAAACCACTTGAGAAAAGAATACGCAGGGCCCAAGGCGGATAAGTTGAGGGGCGTCCCCTGATTCATCCTCACACTAAAAAATAAAGTGATATAACACTTGGACTTGAAATATACAGTATATAACACAATGTATATAACACAAGCAGCAACCTCTGGGTGTGAAAAGTGAAGCCACTGCCGACATGCCTTAAACCTGCTTTTTCTATAATGACCACCAGGGGGTGACACCACTGGCTGCAAAAAGAAGTCAGATTGTATTGAGGTCAATGAGAAAATGACCCTACTTCTCACCTGATTTATTACCTCAGTAAACATTCTTCAAATTAGTATATGGTCTCAATCGCCAGTTTCAAGTCTTCTTAAGTACAGCAGGATGTTCATTTTGTAAATTATGGTCACATTTAGAGGAAAACAGACAATAAAGCAGCGCATGACGGGGCTAATGCATGACTGACAAGTCGTTACAACGGCGACCGTTAATCAGGATAGAGGCAGTGCTACCCTCTCGCCAGACTAACGCCACGGCGATGGCCAAATTGCAGAACTTGAGGCTTCAAAACGGCCTTTCACAAACCAACGGGTGAGATCACAGAGGCTACGTCCACTTCTTTTATACTGTCTATGATATAACATTAATATTACAGGGACTAATGCTAATGCTAGCTAATGCTTGTTGCAAATAGAGAGTTTAAATAGCTCTGGGTCTCACTCTTGACGAATTAGTGCTACGTCGGCAGGGGTGCAGGCATTGGTGAAGGCAAGGTTTTAAACTTACCAGCTGTCCTACGTTCTGACCTTTACCTATATGGTTATTGACGGTAACAATGAGATCACAGATTCAAGTGGCAGACACAAGTTTACTTTTGGAGGGCTCACCCTTAGAGACAGGGACATTTGGAAGAATTTGTTGGGGTCGAACTGCTGCTGCTTCGCATTGAAAGGGGCAAGTGGATGTGGATGCTTTGGGCACGATCAACTGGGAGGAAACACCAGGGCAGACCGAGAACCCCCTGGAGGGATACATGTCCTATCTAGTCTGGCAACATCTTGCGGACTAGAGGACGTGGCTGGTGAGAAGTACGTCTAAACACAGTTGGAATCTCAAAAAGAGTGACTATACAGATGCGAAGAGTCAGAATTGATGAAAGCAGGAAAGAGAGAGTGCCTGTCTGTAATGGTAGAACTTTTTGAGTGGGATCTTGTAATGGTTACATCGCTCGGTAAGGCCGGGAAAATAGCTTGTTCCTCACACAAATCGACTTGAAAGCAAGTTGGTAACTGAAGTTCAAATCCTTGTCACCTTTGATACCAAAGTGTGGAACTAAAGGGGGGCTTCTGAATGGAAAGGGTCACGTACATGGGGAGTCAAGAAAATAGCAAATGGGCAAAAGGTGAGAGAAAAGCTTTCTAAGCCTGAAGAAAGTGCCTCTTAGCTGGCACAAAACCCTGTGATGCACATAAATCCGGAACCAAAATGTTGGAAGAAATTCTGAACATTGCTTATTTGTCTTTTTCTATCTCTGTGATAAAACAGCAGCGGACACAGATGGAGCTGTCGAAAGCCAAGCTCATGCATGCTCCATGTACCGAAAAACACTTGCAAAAAGCTGTCTTTGGAAAATAAATACAGCAAACAGCCTTTTAGAGTGAGGGAGGGAGTTGACCTAAAGCAGAAGAACCCCCCCCTGCCTGTACACACTGTATGAATCACTCATGTCCAGGACACAGCGACCAACAACCAAGGTCAGAGAGACAGACAATATGAAGACACTATTCACTGTTTCCCTGGCAACCATTAATAAAAGACTTGATTGTTATGAAAGTACCATGACCTCCTGACCTCACCTCATCAAAATGAATGGAGCACCATATTTGAACATGGTGTACAGTTCTCTAAATACATCAATGGTGTGAATGAATGGTAGGGAGGATTAATTTAAGGCTGCAACGCTGTAAACCACTACCTTATACTACAACAACTAAACTATTACTACCTCATATTATGGGTGTATGGAGCACAGGTCACCGTCGCAGATGACAAATATTTTTGTTTGGCCTGGTGGACAGAATTACTTGATTTTCTCTGGAAGAAGGCAAAAACCCAATGCTGCCAGGGTCAATAGATTGCACAGTAAAGTCAACATAGCCAAACAGAGTGTACATATAACTAAAAGAAAAGTGGATGTAGTGTGAAGTACCTCATTAAGCATGAGGCGGAGAAAGGGATATAAACGGAACTGATTTATTAGTCTGATATTTGCTTGAAGTGAATAGAAAGGTCAAATTAATTACAGTTTAATTGGCTTAACAAGGTAAACACTAGTTGCCGATTAAGATCTTCCAAAATGTATGTCTGCTAACAATATGTAATTTATTACAAATATTTGATTAGAGGGCCATAGCCAGTAATAAATCTCTGTAATTTGCCTGTTGAATAGGCACCAATAATGCATTGCAAAATGTCAAAAATCTAAGCACGCCAATAGGAGAATAAACCTAATTTGGAGATAATTCTATAATGGTGACCCCCATAATTGCTACCTCACTCAGTAATATAGCCTTCTATTGATTGCAGGACATCACCAGTTGCTTTATAGCAGACTACAGACATGAGAATTAATAGAACGGGTGGCGATAGACTGTGGTGGCCAGGCTCAGCAGTGTGCATACATGTTTGATAGATTTTCAGATGGATCTTTCTCTCTCTGCCTGTGTACTACAGGTCAGCATCTCTTTGCCAGGTCATCTAGGAGGATGCGATCATTGCTAACCTGTCAGTGACTTTCCTCCTCGAAGGGGGGGGGGGGGGTGGTGGTGGCCGGAGAACAAATTACCCGGACTGTTCATTCATCAAAAGCAGTCAATATGTGCAAGTGATGCTGCTGCGCCTCTACACTGTTATCTGTCACGCTCTCTTTCCTGCCAAATGTGACCTGGGTCGATATGCTCTCTACTTTAGATACATTTCACTTATTGATAGATTGAAAATAAAATATTAGCTATCTCACAGTTGCATTACTGGCATGATTTTATATGCAACATCAAATAGAGGAAATCATTACCCCTAACTGAGACTGCACACAGTATTCATCCCATTTACTCAAAGGGAAACTTTGCAGATTTTCAACCGGCTTTGTATCATTTAGTATACGCAAATGAATAATGTTTAGCTTTTATCCGTGTTGACTAATGCAGAAGAAGTAATTTGCCACCAAAACTCCGTCATCTGTCAGACTTTTGCTGGTGAATGAGCGGGGAGCTCTGGGTCCAGGCAACATGGAGTCAAGTTAAATATTGTTCATTTGTTCACTACAGACATTGATATGATACAAAGTGAAGGCACGACAAGGCAGCACATTTCATGAAGGCAATTTAAAGTCCTTTACATAGGAGACACAATATTAACATATCATTACCTTATATAGCTGAACACAAGTTGTTTTTATGGCTCTGTTTTGGTCTCCACCAGCACAGAAAACTGCTCAGTGTTTCTGAAGGTGCTAAATGCTCCACTGCCTTCGACAGCTAGTCACTCACTTCGTCTGTCTTCAGTTTTTTCCACTGAAAAACTGTTGCCTGTGGCTGCTGGAAACACGGTTGACGAGAGCAGTGCTTGTGGGCCCAAAAAACTAAATAATTAAGTTATAATGCCCAGTAGGGCTGCGTAGGGCTGCAAAGTTGGTTTGTCACCACAAGTAACCCCTTTCATATTACAAATAGACATTTGATCCAACATTTAGGTAAAAAACTATTGATTATTGCAGCTTTAATAAGCAATAAGCAAATTTATTCATCACTGTCCTTATCTAAACATAAGAAGCGATCCAAACAACATACTGTTGAGAATTTTTTTTGTTATCAGTGTAGTTACAAGTGTCAGTGAAATTTTGAATTAGGTTTTCTATCTTCTGGAACTCTCTATTAGTAAAGGATTAGCACATTTTATTAATGCATCCATTCAACTGTTCATATGACTGCATGACCAACACAATACTTCCACGCTCTCTAGCAATCCTCTGTATCTGTACCAGTGATGTTCAGTGGTAGCACGCTACTTCTGCTTTCTTCTTCTCTTTTTATTTCCCAGGTTCTCGGGAGCTGTCTTTCTCCTATCTTTTAAAATTCCTGGAATGTGTGCTTGCTGCCCGTGGGGTACATGCTGTAGGCATGTGTTTTCTCTCCCAATGCCTCTCTTTTTCTGATTTTATTGGCTTTCACTTCTTCCTCTCCATCTCCCTTTCAACAATGCCTCCTTCACACAGAGAATCAGTGAGAGTGAAATGATAAATAATAGGTAGAAAACGTCTGTGTGCGTGTAGCAGTATTTATAGCCGAGCTCACTATAGAGAGTTGATTTATATCTAGTTCTAATTTACGGCAACACTTTGGGGGAAGGAGGTTGGAATAAAAAGAGAAGGTTCAGATGTTTCTCGGTGGGAGAGACATGACCACGCTCATTACTGAATCCTGAGCTGCGCATAGAATAATAAATAATGTATAAACTCTGCTTTAAGGTGAAGTTTCCTTCCCTTCTATGATGTGTTTTCAGTCATGGACAGCATATTGTGCTATTCCAAAAAGCTAAATTCTTGGCTGCTTTGTTTAATGTTTATTGGGACACTTCAGCGATATTTGCTTGACATACACAGTACATCAGCACATGGAAACTTAAAATGTATGAATTTGGCTTTTAAGCAACGCTAGCATTCATCATAGAAAACCAAAGGGGCAAGGCTAGCCTGCAGCTTCCAGATGACAGTGCGAATAAAAATAACTGTATGAATCTCAACATGCTGCATGAATTAAAGAACCCATCTGAATTTCAAAAAGCCCCCGTGTGTGTTAAAGGGGGTTATCAGCATTCAGTGTAGCAGCACAGGGTGCCGTGCTAACCAGACTACTGAGACACCAGTAAAAAGCCAGATCATCTCAAACTAATTAGACAGCCGAGGGGAAAAGATAAACAGCCCCCCCATCAAATATTCAAGGGGCTATAAAAAGATGATTGGATGAGATCTCCCAAGATCTCTGACAGCCAATTGGAGATGGGCTGGATTGACATTCAGGATTGAATACTGGGTAAAATAACTAATGAAGCAATCATGGCCTAATGAGAAATATAGGCTATTTGATGTTTTGTGTGTAAATATCAAATATGAATATATGCTGCAGGGAAATAATAAAAAAGTGTTGATGATTGACGGATTATCAGTGATTTTTGATGATCATCCAGAGTAGCAGCGTTAGCAGATCCCATCCAAACTCCAACACACCATCTGCACAAATGTTCTTCTCCTGGTAGGACATGTACTCACACACATGCAGTCACATTCACACGTGCAGTCACACACGCGCACACGCTTGCAGCCTGCGTAGGTGTGCGCACGGAGTTACACACATACCAAAGCATGCTCGTAGTTACGCACACAGGAGGGATGTAGGTGGGAGGACAGTCTGTGCGCAACGTTGTAAAGAATGTCAGTGAGAGTTTTCTTTTTGTGGTCATGCATCATTTGTTACTGGCTGTCGGGGTTTAGCTATGGGGTTTCCCATTGTACTGATATGTTGATGGCATTATGTTGAGTGCTGATTAGTTTCCTGCTAACCAGTGTGCTTTGTAGCCTGTTTGCACTTAGTAGTGCAGGCAGCTGTAAACATTGGACCTAAGGAATTTTGAGGAAAAATGTATAAACACAAATTTAAGCATATTGTTGTTTTGAGTTATGCGGCCTGTGTGAAGGAATATGAAGTGCAGAACAGAGTTAAAATGCATGTGTGTGTGTGGATGACTGGCAGACGTCTGGCAAACACATTGCCTTTGGCCTGTCTTACCTCTTGTGTTCACAGAACCAAATCTAATCTGACATGCAAAGGCACACCTCTGTGAAATGTGCACACAGGCAGACACATAACCAAACATGCAGTTTGTAGTATGAACATAAAACAATACACATAGTACAGAAATCCACTGCCTACGTCAAATCAAAACCCATTAAAATATTTTCCACAGTCTGTCTGTCCTACAGCAGGTTTGCCCAAACTCCCATTATGTATGAGTTTTTTTTTTTTTTTGCTGTTATAACTTGATAATGCCACTGTCATTTTGGTGGTGTTCAATGCATTGCAGTGAAGGAAGTTAAGTTAAAGCAGCAGTGTATCTGTGTGCTGTTGGTAATGGATTATTGGAAACAACTAAAGCCTTGCATGACTTGTAGGAATTTAGGCAAAATCAGTAGAACAGACAGCTGAAGCAATAGACATGGGTTCAGACGTTTATACGGGCATGTATTCATTGCACTTAACATATTAATTTATTCATACGTTGCAGGATGACTGAACAAGACACAGTAAAACACTCATCTATCCACTCAGCAGCAGAGCAGTTCACTACAGACTGTGGGTCAACCACACATAGACAGAGAAAAAAACAATCATACTCACAGCCAGGGGCAATTCAGGTTATCCACAATGTGCCCATGAACTGTGGAAGGAAACCACATTACCTGTGGGAAAGCCACATGTAAACACCGGGGAACATGCCACAACACACAGATTCAAGTCCCCAGGGCCTTTGTTGTGAGTTGTGCTAACCACTTAGCCCCTGGAAATGAAGGAAAAAAGGGCCAGACATTTAAAATTAATAAATAAACAATTCAGATGGGGATTATGCAGAATATGTTGCCACTCAATGTCAAGATATTACTAATACAGAGCAGGCAGACAAACTTCAGCCTGGGAAAGACATTCATTTTGCAGGGTTCTTGCTGGACAAGAACAGTCGGCATCCTCGCTTGTGTTTAAATGTACAGTTAAAGCAACATTATGCAACTATTTCACCTTGAAATAACAGTGTGAAAATATGTTGTTGGTACACTTACTTGGAGTGGGGAAAATAGCACCTCTTTGCACTATGTAACTTGGGTTGCACTGGTACGATCTCCTGCACATGTCGCTTTACGGCACTACGCCACACACCACCAACTATGGGGCTTCAGCTAGCTGCTGTGCAAAAAGAAGCTACCTCGGCATTCTCAGAACGGACATCATGGCAGAGGCGAAGAGGAAGATGATGGAGGAAGTAAGGCAGAGAAAAAGAGAGAGTTAGTGGGGGGCAATTTGTATTTGCGACAGTGGTGCAAGAATGAATTAAGAAGAATCGAGATTGAAATCTTTATATGGCATTGAAATGGAACTGTACACACACACAATGAATTTGTTTTTACACCCCATACATACAGGCCCCCCATTTCACACATACATGCATATATATATAGAGGGGACCCGTAACATGCGTGGAGAGGACATAGGGTGAAGGCGCCGCCATTCGTTAGCGCGCCTGGGAGCAGCTGGGGAGGGGGGTCGGTGCCTTGCTCAAGGGCACCTCGGCAGTGCTCTGGAGGTGGACTGGAGCCTCTCCAACCACCAGTCCACACTCCGTGTTTTTGTTTTTGTCTGGGCTGGGACTTGAAGCGGCGACCCTCCGATTCCGAACCCAAGTCCCCTACCCACTGAGCCACTGCCACCCCAATTGTACTCCTTTCGGATTCGGCAAAATGTTAGGATTGAGCAGTAATATGAAGTACTCAATAATAATAAAATAAAGCAGAAAAAGGGATGTGTTTGCTTTTGCAGCGATGTGTTTAATCATGGAAGTATGACAGGAATTTAATCAGGGGTATCAAAATTCACTAAACAATACATGATGTGTACATGTGTAAGCCAAAACCCTGTCACTTCAGAGGGTTGCGTTATTCCTCAATTGCACTAAGCAACGAAAACCAATTTGTAGGCTCTTGGTTGTGTTTTGCAGCCCATCACAGAGAAAATCACGCCTCCATGAGTTTTTTTTCTTTTTCAAAGTTCCATTAAGGTTGCATTGTCATGCAGAAGCATGCACCAAATCACATCCTTAACAATATAACTTAACATATAGTACAGTATACAGTATAACCAAAAATGAACACAAAATTAACATTTTATAGATATAATTTAGTGTAACTCAGTATAATATTACAGTCAAAACATCTAAAACACTGCAGCATAGTTTTTAGAATGGTCAGCGGTGATGTATATGCAACACTATGTGTGTGTCTCCAAGAGCCTACCCTCATGCCTCAAAGCACAGGAACACTTTGAAATTAAGAGTGTGTTGGGAGGGGAGATGATATCATTGCCTTGGTAATTAAAAAGCACCAATCAGATAGATGGGCGATTGGAAAACAATAAGGGAGTCAATAATCTGTCTCTTTGAATGGAGGCGAGGAAGGATGACATATGGGAGGAGACAGAGGAGTAAAGGGGATGACAAGCACAGATGAGTTTGAATATCTTTAAAAATGTATATATTATATGATAAAACATATTATATGATAAAAGAGGCACAGAGAAATAGAGACAGATGAGAAGGGAGGGGAGAAGATGAGAAGACTGGGTGGTTCAGAGAAAAAGAAAAAATAAAGAAAAGTGATTTTATTACAAGAAGAGGATGTAAGAAGATCTGCATGTAGGGGATCAACAGTGATAGAGAAAGATAGAGAGACAAGGAGAGAAGCGATGGCGCTTCCTTATATAAGGTTTATCTCAGACAAATGACTTCCTGGCTTTCCTCCCCTGGAAATACAAAGAGGTTATGAAAATGGCACATCTGAAAACATCAAAGGGGTTATTTCTCCTCATAACAGCCACTTTCATTAATAAATATGGCTTCATTTTAATAAAAAGCCCATCTAACTGTGGGTTGGTTTCGCTGAAATGCATCGCTCTACCTTACTGATGAGCACAGCCTGCTATGATCAAAATGGTCAAAGAGGAAAACAGAAAACAAAAAGGAGACTGACTTGACTTTTGATGTCCTTTAATGGCAATATTTCTTAGCCACCTGGAGGAAAAAGTAACTAAGGCCTCCTTGAGAACTCATCAGCTCCAGCTGCTCCAGGGTCGGTATCAGGGTTATAGGGGTGGTCAGACTTAAGCTGGTTTCAACTATAGTTTCAGTTACTCATTGTTTCCAACATTGTGGGAAACAAAGAAACATATTGTTTTGCATCCTTTTCTGTAGTAATTTTTAGTTTCACCTCAACTCCAAATTATAGCAATTTCATACAGGAGATAGACAGGCTGTGTAAATCCTTTCTAAAGCTTTATGCCACTGCAGATCCACACTAGCCCTCCACAATTGTTACACAATGTTACACAAAGAATCCAACTTCATTTTGGTTACTTTTTGCTGACTTTCTATGCAGCCGTTTTTGTTCTTGTTTAGCACCTTTTAAACTGACCTTACCCCACATACATTGGATCCTTTTTGTGCAGCACAACCTCAACAATAAGTCCATCATTTTGTTAATTTAACTAAGTATACATGTGACAGGAACCCAAAATACAAAAAAAAAAAGTAACGGTAATTGTAATTTTGAGCTTTATGTTCCCTGAGGCAAACGAAAGAATGTACCAATATTCATGTCAACCCATCTAATAGTTGTTGAAACATTTCACTCACTGTAAAACCACAACTGTCAACCTCATGGTGGTGCTAGAGGAAAGTCAGGGGATCACCAAAGTCAGAAGGATTCATCGTAGCTAAATATGAACACTTGATGAATATTGGCGATTAGGCAAAAAAAGAAAGAAAAAAAGGCCTTTTATTGTGTGCTTAGTACATACAGACAGAATTGTTTGCCTTTATTTATACATCACCTTTTTCAATGTGTATGCTCATTTGGGCAGTGTTTCCTGTCATCAGTTTGGCAAAGATGTCAAAGGAGAGTAAAAGTAAGAAAGCCATATAAAGCCTGATAGAGCTGTAAACATATTTCCATAAAGCTGAGAAGTAGAGTTGTCATCTAGGTACATTGACATTGATGTCACTCTTTATATGGAACTTATTCTATACTATACCACTGACAAGCTCTCTTTGTACCATTAATATTCAGAAACAGTTTAAACCTACCAGCAAACCAGATATTCCCAGCGGTTGTTTAATTTTTAGTTGAACACATGTTAATATTTCTCTCAGATTAAGTCCCCTGTGTATTTTTGGTCTTTAATAAAGAAAGCCCTGGGATGACAATATATCTCAATGTTAGACATGACCACATCCATCTGACTGACCCAATCCTGACCTCAGATATTTGTGTGCGTGTTTCAGAGCCAAAATGTGTGTATGCCGTTGATTCATAGCTGTTCTTAGTATTAAAGCTAGCTGAAGGGCACTGCTAATGGAGCAGGGACGGCGGCAGCAATATTTCTACCACCAGGCTGCACTTTCCACACATCCCCACCACAGAGAAACTGTATCCCTCCCCTCAGTAACAGCCCCAGTCATATAAATTGTTTAAGGCGTAAGTGCTTAGACCTTTTCAGTGAAGGACCCAAGCTTCAAATTTATAATGCAGTGACTCACCCTCCAACCAGGGCTTGTTAAACATACCAGTGTTTTTGCCATGTGGGGGCCCAACAAAAGCAACAACAAGACCCATTATTAGTCCTTAACCTATGAAGTAATCAGGATTGCAGTTGTAGTTGTGCTGTTATTGCTGCTGCTCCTGCGGCTACAGCTGATACTGATAGTAGGTCTGGTCCTAGTACCACAGCTGAACAACTATTAAAGGCACACACACACACGTGTTTTCAGTTACCGTGGCTGGTTGGCCTTCTAGTCAGGTTGAGGTTGGGTGGATTCAGCCATCATTGATGTTACAACTGTGACATGTCAGAGCATCTTCCGTGAAAAAGGGTGTGAAGTGAAGCCTCACTTTTGTGAAGTTATATAACAAGCTTTTTAAACATAACCAGCATAGTCAACACATTTTGAAGTCATTTTTTAATTTATATAGGCCATTTTTATATTTTATATAGGCCAAATCACAGATCACAAACTTCCTTCAGAGGACAGAGGTGTACAACATACACCACTCCCTCCACACACCAAAAAAAAAAGTTAAAGAACTTACAAAAAGGGAGATTGTTGTATGTATAGAATGGACAGAAATTGTAAACATATCTGACAAAATATCAGGTAAACAAAGTGCAAACATCTATGAAGAATATAGATCAAAAAAGATGCCATGCAACTTCCAGGAACAGCGGCGCCACAGTGAGTATTGAAGTTTAGCACAGTGGTCCAGCTCTTCTGAGAAACACTTCTTGCACGTTCTTACATGAGAAATTAACAACTCATGAGGAATAAATGACCTGGCTCCTGGTTATACACAGACTTATGTTTTTCACATGATAGACTTACATGCTTCTGCCTGATTTCATTTTACATTGCACTGTGAATCTCACAAAATGATACTTAAATGCACACTTACAGCCTCCATCCAGGTGTGCAAGAGTCTGAGTGTGTGTGTGTGTGAGAGAGAGAGAGATCAAATATGTCACCTCATGATATGAGATTTTTTAAGAAAAGGCTATATTTATGGTTCAATATTGTTGCGCAATAACAGTCCTGTTCCAAATGAAAGAACTGTCTAACAGGTAGACAGAAAGAGAGAGGGAGTGTGTTGTGGGGGGGTAGATGGAGATGGAAGGGAATAAAGACAGCAAAGAGAAAGCAAGTTGGAGGAAAAAGAAAAAGAACTGCGAACGAAGGAGTGAGAAAGAGGCAGAGAAAACCTTCGGGTTTCCCCGCAGAGAGAGGCTGACGACATCTGATTGAGAACAGAAGGGAGAGAGATAAAGAGAGCGAGAGTGAAAGAGAAACAAAAGAGACTGTTGTGAGCGATATCAAGACTCTTCCCAACCACACACACGCTCACACACACACACACACACACACACACACACACTCACACTCACACACACACTCAGCAAAGAGTGATGATAACACCTATATTTCTTCTCAGCTATTGCAGGTCTGGTCTTTAATATGAACTGAGTGAGAGTGTGTATTTAGAGGTGAGCCGTTTCTTTTCCAATCTCTTTCTCCTCCTCTGTTATTGTTTTCCCCATCGACCAGTCAACTTGAATGTTACAAACGCTGCTGAGGTCAGTTGTCTTCAAAGTTAATGTTTCTCCAGCTACCTGCGCACTTTTTTTCCCGCAAAACTCATAAACTGTTTTTTTTGTTTGTTTTTTGTCTGTATCTTACTCACATTATTAGTGGGAAAGCTTTTGTGGATACAGTATTTATCCACAGGATCATGCTAGCCCAGTTTCTACTCACTAGTGCAGCCATTTTTCCACATAGTTCCCTACTTGATTGGATGTCAGACAGGTTTTAAACTGTGGAATTCTCTGCTGCTCCAGGTAAGAGTCATGCCCGAGGTCAGAGTTCGTTTTCAAATTTACTGTCCAACTCTTCCTTTTTTTTCCACAGACGATTTCCAACTTTTTCGTTGATAAGTAGCCAAACAAATGATTGAATTATCAAAATTCTTTGAAGCAAGATGCACCAAAATCAAACTGAAGAATATCATGGACATTAAACTATTAACGCTTCACTAAAAAGACGAGAAAATGTCGCCACATTCTATAAGATAACAAATATGGAAAGACTAATAGAAAATGTGAATAACTGAAATATTCCCAGGAATTACTCATTTTAAAACCACAGGAAATCCTTGATTCTAATGACTTGGAGACATTTGTGTCTGCTGAGTGCTACAGTATTCTTAGAAATTGTGGCCACCTCTCCCTCTCTCCCTTTCCCATTTGTCTTCTTTATTTCTCATTCAATCTTTTTTTGCCTCCCATTTTCTCTCCATTTGCTGTGTTCCTCTTTTTTTTTTCTCCACAAAAACTCAGCCGTCAGCTCTGAACTCTGACCAGTCAAATATTGGTGCAGTGGATGTCATCATCTGAAGCCATGAGAACCATTTTTTTCTCTGCGTCGTTCTGTCACATTTTCTTTTTCTGCCCTTTCTCTGTCACGCTCTCTTCCCCTCCCTCTCTCTCTCCCTCTCTCTCATCAACTTGTGTATATTGGTGCAATTTAAAACAAGCTGATTTGATCATAGGTTATGATATTGATGGTCACAAACACACACATGCCTACACAAATTCACCTAGCACACACACCTCAGACTACTGCCAGTTTAAAAGGTGAAAGTGGATTGATTTCCGACTTTGGTATTTTGTGGCCGGTGCGTCATTATTACACCATTGTGTGTGTGTGTGTGTGTGTGTGTGTGTGCATGTCGCTTTGTTTGTTTGATCTTTGTGAAACTTTTTTGAAACACTTATGGTGGCATAAAGAAAGCTATGGAGTTTGGAGACGAGAGAGAGACGAGAGAGAGAGAGAGAGAGAGAGAGAGAGAGAGAGAGAGACGGCAAGACTTGGAAAGTAGGAGGGAAAAGGTCGAGCGCTCGACAAGATGGATGAACAGAGAAAAGAAACAGAGACAGAAAAACAAAAATAGAGAGAGCGACAGAGAGCGAGCGTCACAGACAGAGTCCTCCGGGGAAGATGTGGAGATGAGACTCATATGCCACGGGGGGTCGAAATTAAAGTTTCACAGAACTTAAAGTAAAGCCTATTTATGGGAGCAATTTTCATATTCATGCAATATTTCACACTCCACACACTCACAAACACATAGTCACACACACACACACACACACACACACACATGCCCCCACAGACACAAGTGCTTCTCCTGCTGATAAGAGGCTATACACTCATCACAGAAACACACTCACTGAGGACAATTCAGCCAGCACACTGCATAAGTTATCAAGAGAAATCTTAAAATAGCAAAGAAAGCGGTTTAGAGAAAATATAAACACTACGAGAGGCCAATTTAATGGGGGGAATGTACTTCATATTCATTGAGATGCAGTATTAGCAAAAGAGCATGACTCACCCTTATGCAACCGGACTAATGAAGGCAGAGTCAGCCCGTGGTACAACTTGCCTGAAAGCCTGACATCACCAGGGGAAGTAACACCAAAGGTTTTTTCTCTCCTTCCCCACAGCAGCAGCAGACTCAGCCTGGTCATTAGGGCTGCAGCATGTACGTAGCATTTCCATACTGAGGCATTTTTTTTGGCGGAAGTTTTGTGGCTAAGATCGTTTTTCCTACTCACTTCCCTTTCCTTTGGTGAATCATTTGACATTTTCCTGCTTCCGTTTTTTTCTCCATCACATCCACTTTCCCGCGCTGTCGGTGTCCCCTTTCATTCGCTTCCGATGTCGCCGTACCTGGCCAATGATCTTTCTGCTTTTCAAATATCACCAGCGACGATACTCCGTGGGGATCCTGCCTATTTCCCGTCTTCATGCTCCTATACCTATTGAAGCATCTCATCTCTCCTAATTAAACTTTCAGTGATGCTCATGATAAGTCTGGGCCTACTGATACAGGATATTTGCCAGATTGTGAGCTCCTACTGTCTGTTCTCCTTGAGGCGTTATTTACCCGCTGCAAGTTGTGAAATCTCATTTACTCGGATGTTTTGAGAAAAGGAAAACTTTTGACAGTGAGGTCTCTCCTCAAAGACCGAGACATTGTTTTTAGCTAGTCGTGTGGTTCCAGGGATGGCAATGTCAGGGGACAGTTGGTCGAAATATAGACAAATACCATATCACTGATATGAATATACTGCAAAAGAGACACACAACAAAACACAGCCAGTCACAAACAGCATCAGAAACATCGCACACATCTCTACAAATGTTCACAATTAAAAGCTGAAATTCATCCAATGAGTAAAAAAATAATACGATTTTATGGTTAGATACCACAGATGGGGGTGAGAGAGTGCTGCTATGACAAACATAATCCACCATTCCATACCAGATGTGCAGTATGTTTTTTGTTATTCTTTGTTGTTACACCATATTAAAGTTTCAGATCACACAAAACTCCATTCTGCCTAAATCTTTGTACGTCTTCAGCTACATGTTGCCTCCTTATTGCTCTTCCTTATGGTTTGTTTTGTCCCTTCACAACTACCAGAAAGCATTACAGTGGGTTAGTAATGAAAAAGAAAGTTAAAATTGCCCCAGTAAGCCAAATAATTTGCTTCATGTTAGGGAAAACCTCACTGCACCTATGTGTTACGGTCATCGTGTAGGAGAAGATTAAGGCGTGAGAGGCTGAGCTTTGTGTTATCCTATACTGATACCTTTATTAGTCCATAAACCAATGTTTAGACTCACAGTAGGATATTTGTCCTGTTTGACCTGATGAAGATCTCTCTGTGGATCAAAATGCTATTTTATAGTGTACTAAAGGTGTCAGCAGAGCATTATACAGTGTGCGGGCTCACATCCTTTAATTTTCTGAACTATATGCCACACACACCCTATTTCTGTCCTTCTCAGTAGTCATTTACTACTCATTCATCATTTCTGCGTGTATTTTCAGATGGGTTAATTGCTGTAATCAAAGAGGCCCTTCAGCGAGGAGATTGAATGCCTTTGTTGCACTCCACACTACATTTCTATCATTGTATATGTGATAGAAATGTATTTAAAGTACAAAACAGGAAAAGGGTGTGGTTTTTTTTTTCAGTGCAGACAGCTACAGTAAAGGTTTCAGACTCTCTGCCAGTGACAGATGATGAAACGAGTGAAATGCTGACAGAAAAAAATCACTTTCAAGTTATTGTCTTCTTTAAAGAAAATGGAAGTGGGACAAAAGTCAAGTTGGTTTATGGAGAATGTAGCATTCCAATGTGCCACCGATCATCTCCACCGTGCCTCCTCATTTGTTTACAGTACTTGCACCGTACATCTACATCCATCCTGCCACTTACAAAGCATCATAAATCTATTTCTCTGTGTCTGAAATCTAATGATAAAGTAGTAGTTTAGACATCCTTCCTTGTACCTTCCTCCACAGGGACAGTGGGGTCAGACGAAGTCCAGCATCACTGGAGCTTGATATGGACGCAGCATCTGCAGTGTCAGCCATCAACCCTGTCTCCTAAAAGTAATGTTTATACACTGCTAACCTGCAACAGCTAGTATGCCCTGATAAAAATTGACAGCTGTTTTATTTTAACATAATGAGGAAACATTTTTATTTACATTGTTTGCAAAGCGTTTTTATTTTTTTTCTCTACTATGTCAAGGCAACTACAGCATGATTCATGTTCTTACGATTATGGTCATAGTACTTTGTTTGTGACACCGGTGGTTAAGCGGACCAATAAACAGACGCTGAAGATTCACATGCACGGGATTTATTACAGAACAGGGGAAGGTGGGACAGAAAAGCGGGGGACCAATCTGCTGGGGGAGCCGAGACTCGAGAAGGCAGATGACGATGGGGAGAGGGTCCAGGAGAGGAGAGGGTCCAGAGCAGCAGGGCAACGCAGGGCAGGAGGTCTGAGGAATCAGGAGGAGAGGGTCAAAAACAGGCCAGGAAACACGGAGAAGCAAGGGGAGCAAAAAAAACACCAAAAATCAATGGAGAGTCACAAAAATCCCGAAGGAAGCAAAAGGGGAGCCGGATAAGTTACCGCGTGGGGAACTGTAAAGACTTGGCAATGTTCAGTATTTCACCAAACCACAATCGCTCTCTAACCTGACCTTAACCAAAGCGTAGTATTTAACCACAAATTCCTCACTGTGGACATGAGCATAACCCTCCTGAAAAACTCTGTGACATTCCTCCCAAAACATATTTGCCAAAACAATTCACCAGCATATATGTCATTGTTAGGAAACTGAGTTTCTGAAGGGACGCTCTGATAATCTGGAGTTGGGTTCATCAATATTGTTACAGTTGTTTGGATCTACAAAGTTCAGAATGGGGCAGCATCATGGGGCCTGAGTGGAGTTGAGGTGGAGACAAAGATGCAGCAATAAGTCAGCCAAACGTACCAACTAACGTTAGTAAATTCACAGGATTAATAATATACACTGGCTGAAAAACCATGTCAGCTAGTTAACAAAACTGAACATTTCATTAATCACTTACTTGAGGGTCTCAGTCTCACAACGCTGCACAATCAAGTTCAAACTCAAACTTCAATTTGAGTTAGTCGTTTCCTGTGCAATGGTCACAATTGCATTGATTTCACAATAAAATTCAGTTAAAATCTCAGTTTAAGCCTGTGAATTGATAATACTGTAGTGTAGTTAAATCTTCTTATATCCTGGAAATTTTTTACAGTGTATACTGTAACTTTTCAAAATGTCTACTAGAGGTACATTAGAAGAAGTGGAATTAACTATTTGACATCAACTTCTTAAGGTAAAACATTTTTTTCCTTTGGTCTTTCAGTTTGTTAGTTTTCTTCAAGCCAGCATCGAGCAGACATTACAGTTACTGCTTCTAAAGTTGCCTCATTAGCTTTAACATTAGCCACAGCAGTAGCTCCTTCATGGGAATTAGGAGTGTTGCCCGAGGACAGTTCAGCAGGAGGGATTGAACGACGTCAACCTATGCAACCATTAAGGAAATAACCACTTAATATGTGGTGTCAATATTATCCTTAAATTCTCCTACAAGTACAAAGAGTCACAATTACTATAAGTTCCATATTGCACTGAGAGAGAACTTTTTTTTAGATGTGAAAACAAAATAGAGTTCAGACCCAATTCTGATCTAAAACAAAATGAATTTGTGAGTAATTACACTTCCTTTGGCTTACATTCGTTGAAAGCCAGTGATGCTGTACGGAGGTGAATTATCCCCTTAAGTGCTACTGCCTTTTAGCGACAGTGGAGTTGATGCATCATCCCGCTTAACTGGCTTATTTCCTCTAAATAAGGAGATTCTGTTTTAGGATGCATTTTCCATTGAGTGGGCCTTTTTCTTGCCTATTTACTTTTTTAAATAAGGCTTTATCTGCCCATTAAACTTTATGAAACCATGACATCCAAATAAGATTCAACGTTTGACTAGGGGCTTAATGTCACAGGGGTGCATCCAACTGTATGCTCACACACACACAGACACACACATTAACACAGCGTAGTTATCTGGCAGTGTGAGTTAATTATGGCCCAAGTGTCAACAACTGAAGAGCTTAACTGAGTCAATCCTATAAAGTCACAGTCTGCATTTTCTCTTAAATTCATGCAATTGTGTAATAAAAGATTTAGTTTCCTATATAGTATAACTGGCATATGGCATTTCCTAGCACTATAAATTGATTACATGTCAGCTAAATGTCTTTTTCCTCATGTTTCAAGCTTAAGCAATGAAGTAGTTTCTATTCGACCTGTGAATTGGTGCCTTAACATTAAGTCAGCAAATTTACTGGAATGAGTGTGGCCAAGAAGACAATATCTGTATAATTTAGAGAAGCTTCAACCCAGGCTACTTGACCTTATTTCCGTGACCACTTCAAACGTGATGATGAGGAGTTTAGGGTTTCTACCTTAAACTACCTGACATTCAACAAGGGTTCTAAAACTCTTTAAAACACCCTTTTTCTGCCAAAAACCCAACCCCATTATATAAACAGATCATATAAAAGACTGGGGTCAGTCGTGTGCTCCTTGGGAATTGTGCAGATGATTTTTTAGCTACACCGGCAGCATCATTTCTTGGGATGGGAATATTGGTTGGTTGGTTACGTTCACGAACAATCCGATTCTTTCAACGGCTTTTCTTTTCTTTAGTACGAATGAAGAGAACTGACTCGTACCTGGTGAGAGCCGTTCTTTTTATCGTTTTGCACAAAAGTTCATTATACTTGTATTTCTATTGTGCCAATAAAATGTTTTTGAGTATTAGGTGTTGAATTGCATTTAAGACAGGGCAACTTTATGTACATAACACATTTCATACAGAGGGTAAATTCAAAGTAACTCACTGACAAAGTAGAGGGATGTGGCGACACTTTGTGTAATGTTCACAGTGCAGATCTTTGACCTTAGTTCTGATAATACAGGTTATTCCATGCTGCTAAACCTGGTCCACACATGCAAAATGCCCCAGCTGCACTTTGTCTTTAGTGCTAATTAACAAAGGTAAGCAGGCTGTTATTTCACCACAGTCTTGTTGTTTTACAGCCATTACACCAAGTTGTCAGATTTAATTTGACAATCACATAGTCTTAAAAAAAGATACACTCAGGATATTTAAAGCCTGCAATGACTTGCGCAACATACAGATTACAGTGACAGCCCCGTGTCACTCATGCAAGTGTTAAACAATTTCACGCTACATATTTTGAATAATGCAAAACAACTGTTAATTCACATCCGCTCTGATGGAATGCACAAGCATGCTTATTAGCACGGCATGCTAATCCATCCCATAATTAAAGCTCAACCTTGCCGTAAACGTGACAACGAAGCAGTGTTTACCCCCCCCGATAAGGCTGATTAGAGCCCATTTTCCAATCTGAATATATTGACTGGGTCAATGTTTAAAAGGCACAAGTGATTAAAAACCGTTTCTGATCTTTAAACATACACACACACACACTGACACACATAATATTTACACTGTTGACAAGCAATGCCAGATAAATAGATTGCGAATGAAATCACCACACACACACACACACACATATGCACACACACACACCGCTTTTCTCTGTATTAGTGAAGCTAGATGCACTGCTCAGGATGTTTTCATATGCAAATCCTGCTGAGTAGTAAAAGCGCCAATAAAGTTCCCAGCTGTTCCCGCCTAGATCTGGATGGGTTTGTTTACTACAGAGAGAGTGTGTGTGAGTGTATATGTGTGTGTGAGTGAGTACTGAAAGGCTTTATACCTCCTCCTCTGTTAACAGGTGTTTTCGTTAACAACCTACACTATCAAACACCGTTGTGAGCCGTTAGTGGTGTCAGAAATCACACACACACACACACCGACACACATACAGAAAAACACACATAACGTTCAAATTAAACAGCTCGGTAATTACGCTACAAATTTGCACACATACACGGATACACACACACACACAGAGGTTTTAGATTTGGCTTCGGAGGTAAATGAAGAAGTAAATGGTTGCATGATTGAAGTTCAGATGTTTGGGGATGTGCTTTATATGGCTGAGCACTGCATGTACCTCGCCAAGCCAGATTTACGTACACTCACTCACGCACACACACAGGTGACTTATCCCGCGAACAAAAGTTACCGTCGAGTGTAATTGTCTTCGGGATAATGAGTCAGGGAGATTAGCATTACAATCCTCAACTCGCTGTCTGCTCACTCAAACAGTTTGAACACCCCTTAATGAGACGGGCCTGAAAGAGAGAGAGGAAAGAACTTAACGAACAGAAGAGACTCTGAGAGGGGTAATTAGCCACCTGCGACGACAGAAACTCACACACACTCACACACACACAGAGGCACCTGTGCAATCACAGAAGTCAAGAGTCAGTCCTGAGCGTGTTTTATATTCTAATTACTTCTTAACGAGGCGTTGACTCAGTCTTCAAGCAAAACTTTATATTTCTTGCACGCTGGTGGCCCCCACTGACCAAGAAAGGTAATGTTTGAATTTTGAAAATTCATTAATAAAACTATTTTTAAAAAGTTTATTGTGATATCAGTAACCTGAACAGAACTTTGGGGTTTTGTTCATAAGATTTGTCCTTTCTTTTACAAAGAACCAGCCATCAGAATAATAGTAATTCTGTAGAGAAACTGGCTAGTAGCCTCAGATTCCCTTTAATTCACTTACAGTAAATGAAGGCCATTGCCTTCAGTGGGACAACCCTTTGCTAACACCCCATCTCAACTGCTTTTCTGTTTCTCAAGTGTCCACGATCCAGACCGGGATTTCATCCAACTGCAGCAGGCTCCTCTGTAGCTCAGACGGCCATCGGAGGGAAAGGATGAGTTCCCTCAGAGGGATCAGCGGACGAAAAGCTACACATGACCTGTTCTTTTGGCAAAATGAGAAGCCCGTCCAGCAGCATCACTTTGGGAGAATCTCAAGGGATCACTGCCATGTGCAAGATCAGGGTCACGTAACACCTAGTGCCAGCCTTGACCTCAGATGCGCAATGCTCCGCCTACCTCATTTGCATATTGAGATCCAATCACAATGTGGGCAGGATTGAAGAGAATGCTTCTTAGTACCAGGTGTAATTGAAAAGGCTGCAAATCAAAAGTCATTTTCCAGATAATATATCCAGGTTAACTTCTGACCCACCTGCACTTTAGATGGTTATGTCAAAATATGCTTTGAGAGGAAACACAACGCACAAAATTAGTCAAAATAATCACTAAACACACATATGCAAACACAAACACATACAGAAACATATGCACTGAAACATAATCCCATTGTTTGACAAAGCTTCCACCATCACCCATCACACAAAGGCATACTCCATCTCTGTTCATCACCCTGAATATCATCTCCTCTGAATCTAAAGGGGCTAATGGCCACCCAACCGCTCTCTTGTAGTACAGCAGAGCAGATGACATCCGCCATGAGTACCATTGTGTCCTGTCTTACTGCATGACCTTATTTCTTCAATGAAACTCTTATGTTGTGACTGCTGTCTAAAGCAATCAGACCCCATCCCCTACCACCCTTTTCCATTCCCGATGGAGTCGTGATGGAGTCGGCATGCTTGCATTTTCAAATGGATTTTTAACTGCCTGGCTTATAGTTATGTACTTCTGTAGTTAGTTGCACCATACTGCACATTACAATCTATTTTTCGTTATGCTTCTTTCTCTGATTTGTTTTATTGAACAGTGACACATGATGTGGTGTCAGATGGACCCATTAGGAGGTCACTGCTCTGGCCAAAGGGGACATTAAACAATACAGTTAAAAGTATACTAAAAGCATATATCTTGTTTTTTTTTTTTATTACACTAAGCAAATGAAAATTATTCAACTAATCACATGGATGGAAATAGGACTATCAAGAAAGTACAAGTCAAACAAAAATTCTTCAGTGAGTCAACATCAAAGAAATGTCTTTCTTATTATTCTAATTATTACATACAAAAGTGGATTTGAATACATCGCTTGAATACATCTTTATGTCTTTACCTTGTGCTGTTGGTTATCATGCTTTCATTGTTTTGACCTGCCAAGGGACTACAGATGAGAATTATTTTAAAATTTTAATCTGGTACAGTGCATCGAATGGTGACATTTCTGTTTTAAAATGTACATGGCCCTTTTAATGAAAATAAATACATTCAAAACATAAATGAATCAATCAATTAAGTGGTGACTGCCTATAGTTGTCTACTTATGGTAATAATGACAAACAGGTAAAGCTGAAGGAATCTTATAAAGAGATTTCTCCTGGCAGCTTTTAGTCTCCTCTTTGGTAGCTAACGTTACAGTGATACAGAGATCCTGATTCAGGTGCTTAAGATATTCATGTGATGTATTTATTGCGACTAAAATCCATATTGTTTTATATTAACAATGTATCAGATGACAATGTGAAAGGGGTCTCTCGTAGTGATGAACTTGAGTCTGCTTTATAGAGAGTTTCAGCGCATCGTTTAGCTGTCCGGGCCACAGCTTTACTGTTTTGAGCACCTTATAATTGTATACATCACAATACCACCGTTCTTTGCCTCCCCTTCATGGTGAAGCCATTATGCACTCAAGTACAAGTTGCACTTGAAAGTTTAATTTCCATGCAAAGAGTAGAGCAGAGGAGTTGTGGAGTTTTGTTCTGTTCTAATTGTGCTATGTTTAAAATTGTCACCAGACCACAGTGGTGAGCCTCTTGTGACCTAGACAGTGTTCTTGTTGTCTCTTCAGAGAAGTATTCTGTAAATAGATGTGATATAAAGGAAAATATAAAAGCCACTGTGTGAGATTAAAAACAAACGTTGCCCATGAGGGGGGACAGCCTCACCATAGGAGGCTAATCATGTATTCTGACTCAAGTTAAGACTTCTCCCTATTCAATTAAAGATTAAGAAGAGTGATATATTAAATATTAAACAGTAAATTTTATTATATCTGCAGTGGATTGTGCCCTTGCTGGTCCTCTCAGATATAACTGTCATCTCTTTAAAAAGTGAACACAAGATTGAATCATTCATTTTTTTTAAAAATTCACTACAACAAAAGAAGCAAACAAAAATAAATAAATAAATAAAATACAAATTTAGACTGGGTTTCAAGACAAGACAAGGAGGTCTATTGTCACCAGTCCCCAAAGATCTGCTCTGTATACAGACAACTTCCTGAAAATAAAGTTAACATGTTGTACTGCGACATGACGTACATACACGCATTTGGAAAATGGATAAATAATTGCGGTGCTCATAAATTAAAGATGACAGAGAACAAAGGCTGTGTACCGTCATGAGAGTTTCCAGAGCAGCACTAAAAAGAGCAAATGATGAATAAAATCAAATAAAGTGATGTTATCATTGATGATGACTGCCCTCAGTTTCTTTCAACTCTCACTCAGCCAAAGTCAGGTAAAAGCACGTCATTTATTTTTAGACCTATAAGGGTATTCTGCATACATCGGACTCATAAAAATCCCCCAAAGGTTAACTGAATAAACTAAAAAATGTAAAAAAAATAAAGTATTTTGGGTGCAAATAAATGTACCTCCAGGATTGTGGCGAACGGGCAGTGACACAATGTGTGCAAGGGGCAACATAATGTCAATCTGACTTCAGAAGTTTCACATTAATGAGGCATCCATTTTATAAATGATAAAAATACCAATTAAATGATGTTATAACTTCATGATCTGTAAGTTCAGGATTTCTTTGCTGATGTGAATTAAAAGTTACTGTTGGAACAAATTGGTGACTTGGTGTGGTCTCCCCCAGGGCCTTACGATGTAAAATCAGAAATATTGTTAAATTGGACTGAATGGTTTTCACAAAATAAAATAAATAATAATAAAGAAAGTTTGAGTTACTGTAGACAATTGTTGGATAAAACCTGGCCTCAAATGGTTTAACTAAATCCCAGACATGTTCTTGCAGACTCAATTGTTTTCCTTACTAGCTACATGTACAACATTTTAAACTGCAGAACTCAAACAGGGTCAATAGCCCTCAAAACACATTCCGGCCCTCCTGCCCTGCCCTCTGATAAAAATCTGACCCAGTGGTTTAACCTTCAGAGCATCTCAAAAGCCAATTATAATAAGGAGGCTGACACGTTCCTGCTCTCAGGTTGTAAGGCTGGGAGGAAGGGTCAGGTGAGGCTAAAGAGAATTATGGCATTAGTACACAAGCCATCTCTGTTCCAGCCTCTGTCTGCTCTTTCCACTTTCTGTCTCTGAATTGTTTTCCCTTTCCCCCTTATTCCCTACCCTTCCCTCCTTCTCATCTCTCCTCCATTCCCCTAACCCCTACCTACTTCTTTATTCTCCCCACCCCCCCACCCCCTCTCTGTCTGACAGTCAGTGAGGTGTGCAAAGTAATTTTCAGAGGCCATTTCCACGTCCCGGGAGAGGCTGTGAATTGTAGAATTTGCATTCATCGCGGAACAATAGAGAGCAACGGCTGAGAAAATTTAACTTTCTTGAAAAGATGATGAGAACAGAGGAAGATAGCCAAGTGTACTGTGGGAGATGGTGAAGTGTATTGAGAGCGGGAGATGCAAACATGTTTTTATAGTTATTTAAAAAATATTTTTTCCTCCTGATTTTATGGACATGGTTTTAATGACAAATTGGATCATCCCCACACTAGTCTCACCCCTATCTAATAATTTAGCAGTTTCACTGTGTACGGAGATGATATGGCATTGGTTTCCCTCTTCAAAGACACCACCAGTCCAGTTTATGATCAGTACATCCAAAACCTTGTCTCCTGGTTTAATGACAAATACCCTGGCTCTACCCAATATAGACAAAAACTTGATTTTGATTTGAACCAGCTGATTCGTGTTACAGCATGGCTATGTAGCAAACGCAACGTAAGCTATGCCAGTTGCCTTCTCAAAAATCGTATGACATGTCAGGGCTACGGGAGGTAAGAAGATACGACGTGGAGATTGATGAGTATTGGTCAGCTTGGGCTGCTTTGTGTTTTCTATTACTAAGTTTCCAATGCCGAGATTATTGATAGTACAAGCAACATTGAGGAAGATAGTCTACAATGAATATAGGAAATTACTAGGGCTGCTTAGAAGGCTGCTTAGAGAGTTGGGACCAGCAGAGAGGGACCTTTCAAATGGTATACAGATCTGAGATCCAAAAAGGAAAAAAGGAATTTATGCAGATATTTTAACCCAGCAGCAGCACGACCACTAAGACTCGGCCATACACTGGTCTGTGGGCCCGGGAATGTTTGATGTCATGTAGTCTGTGGTTTTATGAAGTGTTTGAGCGTTTTTATGTAACTTACTCGCTATCACTTTCCTTCACATGCTGGTATTTTAGATGTCTCGTGTTGCTAAACTCTCATCTCTGCTGTCTCCCGAGGACAAACATCCATTGCACGCATTTTAGTGGACAATAAACTTTTATCTGTCCATTTATATAAGGAAAGAAGTCCCAGGCTTTCAAGTGTGAGCTTGTTTTTAGAAAGCACTTCCTTTAGGATCAGAAGGATTAAACCTCATGTTGGCAAGCTGGATAGAGACATGAAGACAGTGACAACACTTCTTCTGCTTAGGTATTCACTGTTTGAATCGAGGTTGGGTCGATGGCATAATTTAACCATCACTCATTTGTAGTCAGTCTTTCGATCCTTTCTGTGAAATAGGTTAGCAAAGATCATTCATCCTGGAACATAGAGTACAGTGGTCACTTTATACGTAGCCTGGTTCACGGTAAGACAGATGTGAAAAAAGGCATACAGTATATTTAGAAAAGCTGAAAGAGAAAGAGGGAGAAGCAACACCACACGAGACAGGTGGAGCTGTGTTTTCAGTGTTTTGTACGGCATCTGAGGCCTTGGGAAGGAGATCATGTATCATAGCTGAAGGCAAGAAAATGCTTGTACAGGATTTTTCATAATTTCAACTCAAAACAGGTGGAATTAGAGCAGTAAGCTAAGGATATATTGACCAAACCAAAACTGTGCACAATTTTGGATAACAAATTATGAATATGGTACAGAGAATTATGTTGTCAATAATTTATCTAAGAAGCAATGGTCTTTATGTGCCCAGTTAGACTTTGTGCTGAGACTGGACGGTATGTCCGTCTTGAAGAAAAAAAGTGGATTTGTTCAAAGTGCCATCTCAATGATATAAAGAATGAGTTCCATTTGGTTTTCTATTGCCATTTTTACTGGTACCACTACCTGTACAATACTTAGTAAGATAACAAAAGAAATTGACTTTGCAAAAATGGATGTCAGTGTTCGCTGTTTACATAGGAAACATTAAAAATCAGTGCTTCATCAGGATGAATTGCAGGCTTGTTGCATTTATTTATTTCTTCTCGTATTCAGTGCACCATGTATTTTTAACATTTTCACATAAACGTTTGATAAATAATGGTGTCTTGTAATCCAATGTGGAATCGGCCAAATGTTTGGCATGACATGGAAATAAAAACGAACAGTAACATGGACTTAATTTATGAGATATACCTGCATACTATATATCAATGTAGAGGAATATACATTGTAGTTTCACTCTCCGGGTGACACTAATGCTTGTACAGACTTTAAAGACACACACACACACACACACACACACAAACACACAACTGACAATGTAAGGGTGATTTATCACAGGTGAAGACAGGAAATAGACCCTCACAGATCAATCATGGACTTATCAAAAAAGTCAGGCTTAAAGATTGGCCTTGTCACAAAGTGATACATCGACCATGTCAGAGTGTGTGTGTGTGTGTGTGTGTGTGAGAGAGAGAGAGTGAGAGAGAACGATGAAATGTAGAAATAATTACAAGGAAAATAGAGAAAACATCCTCTGACAATTATTTGAGGAATGTCCTTGAAAAGGACTGCCTAATTTAGATGAAGGTATGTATTAATTAGTTATTCAATATCAGAGACTTTATCCTGCGCATATGTTGAATTGTATTCTTGCCTGTCGACAGTGTGTTTGCATGTTAAGCTGACCTGCTGTGCACTGACTAAAAGACACTGTAGGTTATGCTAGTAATTCATTGGAATTAATTAGCAGTACCCCATGAGCTGTCTTGTAAATAAACAGTTATGTTTCCATCCAGTGTTTCTCACCAACATTAATTGTGTGTAATATTTGTGGCCTAACAAACTGAATTAATTTCCTTCCTCATACAACATTTGCATAGCCAATAAAATAACAAAATAAAAAAATGTATAGCTAACATCAATGTTTGTCTTCTAGCAGACTTCTTCTACTGTCAGAATTTCACGTAGTTCAGCTCGTTTTTTTCCTGCCATCTACTAACTCTCATGTCATTTCAGATCCAGCCACTTGTTATGAGGGGCTGTTAGGGACTTTATTCAGAATTACCATGCATATATACATGTAGTTTTCCTCTCACATACACATATGAAACCAAACTCATTCACATACTATACTGAAAACACATAACACACCGAAATCCTCTCACATGACATCCTGAAATTGTTTCCTAAGACTTTTTTTTCAAATAGTATGCCTAACTGTGAACACTTTTCAGTGTTTTATATAAAAGGTTTTCACAATACTTTATGAGAGCAATTCAACAGTATATATGAGCACATTTTACAAGTATGTGTGAAAGCATTTTGAGTGAAATGCTTTTACACACACAACTGAAAACCTCTCATAAAAACTAGTGAAAACTTTTACATAGTCTACCAAAACGCTTTGGTAGAGCAACAAAATGCAGTTTAGCATCTAACCAGAAGTGCAATAAGTAGTAAGTACCAATATACAGCTTATAAATTAGTATTTTACAGACAACAAATTAGTATTTTAAAATGGAATCGTAATATATAAGTGAAAATATACCGATTGATTGGTTGAGGTACTATGTACATATTCTACAGGTCGATTTGTGCATTAAATGTAAGAAGACTTTAAGCAGGAACTACAAACATAATTTACAAAAAGGAAATGGGCATATGATAAATTAGGTAATACAAAATACAGATTGAGTGAACATTAAATAGTGCATAATAATAAACAGAAGCTGCCTTACGTTACTAGACTAGTGCAATATTCAGTACATAAGTTCTCAGTGCAAACAGATTTTCAGTGCAAACAGATATCTTAAAGTGTGTGAGTGCAGAAACGAAAAGTTTTGGAAAGTTAGTGAATTAGTAACTTTTATCTTAATCTTAGTCGTCGAGTCATGCTATGGAGTTCAAGTGTGCTGTATCTTTGAGCCTTCACATCTCCAGCTTGTTACCGGCTCCATACACGCTGCAATTCCTGCGTTACCACCTGCTGTTGATCACTGGAATGGTGTGTAATTGTCCACAGTAATATAAATGTGTTTTCTTATGTGTGCACAAGAGGAAAACCAAACACCCACTCTTAAAACATTGCTCATTAGCACTACTAGTGGTCAAAAACTTGTGTGCTTTCCAGAGACTGTCCTATGAATCAGTTCACTTTAAGGAAATTATAAGACACTACCTGTAACATAAAGTATTTAAACGGACTCTTCAGTGTAAATAAATGTGGAATATTCACTGCTAATCATAGCTCAAAATAAAAAATGTCATGCTACACAACTGTATAAACAAGACTAAGAGGAGTCTGCAGCCATGCTAGTGGCTCTGTGAGGCTGTACTTTGGCACAGCTGTGCTTTGAGTAATGCCAACATGCCAACAATGACAATTCCATCTTAGTTTAGTGTCTTGGCATACTAACATTTTTTGTTCAATGAAGTGGATGGTAAAAGTCCTTCAAAAGATGGTGAATGTGTTTTTCTTTTCCAGACCCTGGTTTCAAAGTAAGAAAATGGCCAATTCACCAAATTTGTCCTTAAATCTTTAGATAAGTGTCGTAATATATGTTTATACATTCATTTCACATTTGATAATCCTTGTAAAGTTCAATTTAAGTCTTCCTGCTTTCAAAGTCTCACAGTTTTTAGTCTCGTAGAGTGATTAAAGGTCTTCTGGCTGTAATGAGTCTTGCCATCACTTGGCCTGTACTTGCATCACCAGCTATCAGATCTGGGGCGGTGAACGGACCGCTTCTAGGAGGTGCAGAGAGAACTGACAAGTAAAATGCTGTAATACAAGCATGTCAAACACTTGGCATAAAAGTTGATGATCGGCAAGGTGCTCAACTGAAGCAATAGTTCATCTTAGAACTTATCTGCAGCACACACCAAAGTTGAAACTGCGGTCAAGTTTGCACGGCCGTTAAAAACACAGCGAGGCAGATACTGCAGTCCCATCACAGCTCCCATTTAAAGTGCAGGGGGAGTTTGTTTACATTTACGAAACAGGAAAAACTTCTGCCGGATGTAGCCAAACAAGTGACTTGTTTGCTGTATCCACATGAGAATAACACTTCCCTCTTCCTAAAATACTTTAAAGGGCCACACAATTTTGGACATTGTTTTCGAAGTTGTTTAGGGAAATGTATAAATCACATTTCATATCCGTTTTCTCATATTTTACCACCAGATTAACCAGATTATTAAGGACAATAATAAAGTTCAACTCCAGTGACAGTACGATACCTAAACCAGACTAACAACAAGTGACAATGTACTGTTATGTAGGGGGGGGGGCCATGCATCGCCATTTACACCAATATGACAATAATTGTCTTGATGAAACATTTTGCTAAACATTCTGCATTTCTTTTTAGTATTCTGCTATAATTAGAGACATTAATCACTTACATGTTAAAACACAAGACAGTTACTAATGGTTAAATTACAAAAATGTCATATGCACCCAACAGCAGCAGAGAAGCAAACAGTGCATGCAGGAAGAAGTGTTCATGTATCCAAAACACGGTCTAACATGAGACATATTGATTGTTTTGTGTCATGGCTATTGACAAAACAAGACTTATTGGTATAATTGATACTTGACATACAGCAAACAGCTAATGAGTATGCCTACATTAATTTTTTTCTAACCGATTGTGTGGAGATCAGACTTTTGCATGTGCATCCTGTTCCATAACTGCGATTTACATAACAGGCATTATAAACCACGCATATGCACGGCTTTATAAAGCTGACAAATTGAATTTCTGCCTTTGTACATACACTGAAATTTAGTGGTAAGCCTTAAAAATGTAATGCATCTGGCCTTTAGTGTTTTTTTGTGGTCATACAACCTTCAGTGTCCGCTGACAAAATGAAACAACTAACATCAAAATGCACAGGTATTTTTTGAGGTATGTCTTTGAGGCCAGTTATAGTTCTGTGGCCTCTCCAATTTATCACTCACCATTTTATATTGTACACTTGACCACCACCACATGCATACACAAACAGATGTGCATAATCACACACACACACACACATACACATACACACACAGTTTTCAAAGAGAAAAGTGGCAATACAATGTTATGCCTTTTCTCTAAACCCTGAACTCCAATCTGATTAGATGGAAGATCAAAGAGAGGCAGTCAGGTTTCTCTGCACAAGGCCTGGTGCTCTAATTCACCCGGGGGGGGCTCAGAGCAGAAGAAACAATTGTATTTATTCTATCCACTCAGGATCCATTGCTCTCTTTCCTCTCTCGCATTCTTGGTTGATGTCTCTTTTTAACCGTTTCCCTCCTTCTCCCTCTACCAGTCTCCCGTTACCTCTCTATCCCTCTTCATCTCCTCTTGCTGCACCCCCCCCTCCACAATTGTCTTTCCCCAACTCAGCCCCTTAGATCTTCTTAAGCTTCAACAATGGTAAACAATTCTTTTGTTGCATGATCCAATTAAACAGCTTAAAGTTCCTTTCTCCTCTGCGGCGGGCTAATAGCTTTCCCCTTTGTGTATTCTGCAAATCTCACACAGCGATCATGCTTCAATGGGGGATCGGCATCTGCCCATTAACGGGCCCTGTTTGTTAAAACATATCAGGAATTACAATCCCATTTGTTATCACTGTGTTGAGGTTAATTTAAAATAAGCATCAAGGCATCAACCTTTAATCTTCTCAAACAAAACTCTATCCAAAGCGTTTCTGTTTTAAATGGCGTTTAGCCTCTAGCAACACCTGATATCAAAGAATTCGACAAAATGAGAATTTCCGTTTACTTGAGTGTCTCTCTCTGGTGAGGAAACAGCATTTTCTTCATGTATACGTTTTTTCCTTAAATTGGAAAGAGACATCACGTGATTCTAGTGGAAAATATGATTTTCTCAGCCAGGTCTTAGTCAGTAGGAGTACATCTAGCTTATATATTTGAAGTGCTCATCTTTTTGGCACAATGGAGCTCATTCACAAACGTTTTCTTATTTTTTCTCAAAGATGCACATATGTGGAGACATCTACATGATACAGTAATCATTTGTACTAAATTGAAGAAGAAGAAGAAGAAGAAGAAGAAGAAGGGGAAGAAGAAGTAAAGATATAAGTCGCCTGGGAGTGCATGAAGAAATTAGAAAAAGTTGGAGAAAGTTGCTAAAAAAAAAAAGGCTCACTGTGGAGGTTTTATTTTTTTGCTTCTCTATAGCAACCATGATGACGCTTGATTGATGCAACATTGATCAAAAGTTGTTCATTTGTATCCACACACAAGTCAAGAGCAAATCTGTGCATATGAAAGCTCCATGAACGAGGTTGAATGTCACACTCCATAAACTCTGCAGGAACTTCTCTTTTCTCTCACTTTCTCTACAGGGAGGACAGAGAAACAACAGCAGTCCTGGAGCAGCTGCTGGTCGAGTGTCTTGACATCGAACCTGCCATCCAGCTGAAAGTGAAGAAAATCTGGACAACCAACTTATAGAAAAAATAAGTTTTAAATGCTAAACCCACACAACATGACCACTAGAGCAAACACATAGATACTTTCAATTCCCAATGGCAGAGGATTGGATTCTTAAAACAAGTCAACACATGCCAAATGGACCATAGGCTTCATGTTTTTGTGGTCCCAATGTCCCTATTTCCTATCCATCCTGTCTTATACTGCAAGCGCTTCAAAAGCCACTGATCATGTAAAACAAATATAATAAGAATCAGCACTCCAAAAATCCATGGTGCATGCACTTTTTCCTCCAAACTACAGTGTGCTCCTGCTTTTAATGATATTCTGATGAGTGAAGACCATCTCGCCTATAATTTATAGATAAAAAGAGGTTTGATGTGATTATCTTTAACAGAGGTAGATGTCTTTATCATTTCATCCAGAGACAATGGTTGAAAGCAACCAAGATGATTTTGTAGGGCCATAGCAGGATACGTTGTTACATTTATGGCAAAGCGATACGATCTTGATTTAAAAACTCCTAACTTTCCGGTTATAGACACTAGTTTTTTTCAAAATGACGCAATCTAAAGCATTTGAAAGAATTTTGCGTTTTCACTTGAGACTTGGTCAGTTCAAGGGTTTCTTTAGTTTCACTTATGTATTCAATATTTTATAAAAATAACCAGAAGTTGTGATCACATTGAATCCAACTTTTGATGGAATAGTTCATTTAAGGACTGAATGCCTCTAAGAGGTGGGACAAAGTCATTGTTTGCAAGTCACAGGTAAGTGCCAAGTCTTGACTGCAGTGTCCTGAGTCAAGTCCTAAGTCAGCTCCTAATGACTGGAGACAGACTTGAGCCGAAAGCGCGACACAGAAACAACCAAAGTACAGTACAGTCCTGCTTTACTCGAAGTTCGGGCAGGCCAAGGTCAAAACCAGGAGATCAGTCCAACAGGCAAACAATCCTACAAGGGGCAGGCAGAGGAATCAAAAGTCTGGGAATCAGGCAAAAGTCGAAACAGGCAGATCAGGCAAAACAGTAATTTTTGACAAACCAAGTAGAATAATTTGTTTGGAAGAGTAAGACTGTAATTGGAAAGTGAACGTGGATTTCCTCCTTGAGAAGTGATTTTGTAAGTGGTGACAGGTGAAATCAAATGGTGATTATTTCACTTCACTGGTGGTGGCTGTAGTGCATAATTATTTATTCAGTGAATATTTTATGAAGCTTAAATGTTGATAGCGTAGTCAGCCTTTTGCTCAGAGACTTTAATTAAGTTCTAATTCTATTACTGTCCTCACAGTCTGCTCCTCGTTTTTCTCTCGTTTGGTGGGTGTGTCAGATGTTACCCAATCACCAGTGACGTGTATATAAACCCCTCCGTATTGGAAAGCCTGTTTTGACCCTTGCCTGCCTCACGTACTAAGCCTACAGTGTTTTTGTTATTAAACAACTGAATGGCATAAGCTCTGCCTCTTTCGTCTGCATGTGGGTCCATCCCCTGTATATCTGTTGCCCTGTTTGCACCTTTTATGCATGACACCTATTATAGTCGCCTCAGGAAATTGGTGCAATTGTGTAAGCGCTAGACACTAATGGAAACTGTTGGAGTCACGTTATTGTTTTACTGCAACAATATATAAAAACTAATGGGCTTAGCAATTCAATTGACACAACTATCAAATATTACCAAAATATTGTTAGGATTGAACTTAATTCCTTCAAACATTAACCTTGTTTTTCTACCAAAATGTCACAACTGAGCTCATTTAATTTTTTTTTCTTTTTATAAAGACAAGACAGTGTTAAACATGATCACCACAAATCATTGGTGTCTACAAATATTAAGTTGTTTTCTGAGTTGCAGCCTGTGCCTGCAGCATTACAGGCCTGTGTGTGTGATAAACAAACACACACAGATGGTGGGCTGCCACCAGGAGAAGATTAATTGGCTGTCTATTCAAACTCACATTTGATTCTTTCTTTCTCCCTTTCTTTCTTTCTTTCTGTCCCTCTCTGATGTTCAGAGAGGTGTGAAGCAGTTCTACTTCTATTAACCTTTGCTGGAATTGCAAAAAAGCAAAGCACTCACACTGGTAACCACATGCATATTTTACACACACGCATGCTCACAAAACTAAGTAAAGTGGTCGTGCACACTGCCCAGTCCTCTTGTGTCATTAAATAACATAATGTCCCAACACGGTTAAAGAGTTGGGAGGTTTGTTGAGTCAACAAACAGGGATCCACTCAAGCGTCTGCTCCACTGACGGGATGTAGAAATCAGAAAATCTGCGTTCCTCAAATGAATACATGGAACAAACAAATGTCATAATGTCATAACAGTAGGAAGGAGAGGGTGAGAGGAAGCAGGGAAGAGGGTGAAAAGGACGAGGAAAGATGAGTAGGTGGTGAAGAAGTAGATGATAGGTGAGAAGAGAGTGAAGAGATGAAGGGAAAGATGCTGAACAATGTAAGAAAGGGGGAAGGTGGAAAGAGGAGGACAGTGAAGGGATGGAGGAAGGAGGACGCAAGGTTGCAGGAAAGAGTGACGAAAATGGGGAAGAGTAAGAAAAAGGGGAGAAGAGAAGATTTAAGAAGAAGAAAAGGGAAAGGGAGGGATGTGAAGGGGAGAGGAAGGATGGAAAAAAGGGAAGAGACTGAAATACAGGGGAAAAAGGAAGCAGAAAGAAATCAGAATATGTGAGACTAATGATGAACATCAGATGGAGGACTGCATTCAAAAGAGAGTGGTGAAGAAGAAGAAGAATTGAAGGAGAACGTGTGAGAATGGAATAAGCAGGAGGAAGGAAAAGAGGGTAAGGAAACAACAGAAAATGGAAGAACGAGGAAGAAGGGAAGAACAAACAGGATGGAGAGACAACTGAAACCAGGGAGAACATTGAGGCCGGTTTCGTCACAGGACCCTTGAGAACTGAGATAAAAGCCAGTTAGCGGCTGGCTGCAGATTAAATCTGTCACTGTCACCTTAGTTTCGACTGTGAACGGGAGGGGGCTGCATCCTGCTTACCAGAGGGTTTCATCACCTCCAACATGGAGTTTGGTTATGATCATCAAACATGTTTTTTATTCCCAACTACAGTGACACAAAATGTCTCACACACATGCTATGGTCGCCTCTTCCTCTGGGATTGGAGGCACCATCACCAGCCTTTTCCATCGGAATTGGAATTGGGTTTATTGCCAAGTAGGTTTTCACATACAAGGATTTTACTGTGGTGTATTGGTGCATAACAAGTACAGACAATTACAGACAAGTACAGACAAGACAAGTAGTGCAAGGTGCAAGGGTATGCATAAATATAGTAATTTAAAGTTCTAGAGTACTAGTGCTAAGTAAGTATAATTAACAGTACAGAATATGAAAAAGAAAATTACTAAATATGTGCAATATATCTTTTGTAGATGATAATGAATAATGAATAAAACTAAAACTGCAAGGAATGTGCAAAATATAGTCCACAAACTGTAGTCCACAAGTGTGCATTAATGTAGTGCATTATGCCGGGGGTCTGTGCGTTAATGTAATGCGTACTGTCTGATTGGGGAGGGGATAGGGGTCCGTGTCAATGGAGGTCCCGGGCCTTGTTGATCAGGCCAGCTGCAGACGGGAAGAATCTGTTCTTGTGGCGAGAGGTTTTGGTCCTGATGGACCGCAGCCTCCTGACAGAGGGGGGAGTCTCAAACAGTTTGTGTCAGGGGTGGGAAGGGTCAGCCACCCTTTTCCTCTAAAAGAAAAACAGGATATAAATGTATAATACTCGTTCAGTAGTATTTCATGCGCAATTTTACAAAAAAAGGCACCTGAGACCATGCCACCTGTCATGATTGCAGCATTTTCCCCATGTGTGAGGCCTATATAAGGTCTGTTTATTTCCTAGCCTGTAACACACTGATGAAGACACAAAGATCAAACTGTGTTGGTCTCACAGTCTCATTTGCCCCCTCCAATAAGAGCTTCATTACAATAAAAACAAGATGAAAATGTGCTTTGAATTGGCTCTCTATGCTCTGAATATCTCAAAGTAAAGTGTTACTGCTTTTACTTCTGCCATTATCTCTTTCCTGTACCGCTGCAGCAGTTAAATATGCCCACAGGAATCATTAGTTTCATCTCAGGCTGGCGACACAGCACACAATTTTTGAGTCCACTGCTGCAACAATTTGACTCGCCAAGTGTGTGATGTATAATAGTTTCAAAGACTGGTTGGTCTAATTATCGGCTCCCAGCCTAATGCAATCAAACAGTGTTTGCATATCACCCAACTAACACACTCAAATGGGCACCATATTGCCACAAAAACTAGTTTAGCAACTTTTTATGTGCCATTGCGGTTAGTGGAAAACACGACACAATTATGCCAGTACACTGTGCCGTAAAATGATACGTTTCTTTCTCCACTGACTGTGACAATTGCAAGTATAAACACACAATAATGTCCAACAGATTAGAGGTGGTTGGACCTTGAAGCCCTACTCGGTGCCACTTCCAAACCACATGTTGATGCTCCCTGTAGGGATACTTTCAATGGTGCATACAAGTTCCTTACATTTTTTGGAGCAGCTTGAAGTTCCTCATCCACCTAACAGCAAGATAAAAGCATTGGTGTCCCGTCTTTACCAAGGGGTCAGTGACAATTTATGTCCAGTCCAATGGCGGACACAGGTTAAGTTAAGTCCCACTCTATTAGGGCCTTGTTGTTCCTGAAGGGGGTCAGTAGGAAGTTAAAAAGAGGTAGAGGGGTTATGAAGCCTGTTTTTTTTTTTTTTTAACACAAAACAAAATACGTAAAATAGGGAAAAGACAAACTGGGAGCAAAAGACAAACAATCAGAGCTTCATAGCTATTTTGAAAGAAAGAAGGAAATAAATTAACTCAAATTTATCATCTACACTGGGAGCAAGAAAAAAGGAAAGAAATAAGCGATTAATTAAAATTTTTCATATCATGTAAATCAACGCAATACAAAGGTGGCACCTTACTACTTAGTATCTTTGCAATTTGATGTTGTCCAAAGGTACTATCAATTCAGCAATTTTCACTCTTTCCCTTCTTTCTTCTTCCCTTCGCCGCTGCAATTGGCTGTTATTTTCTCCCACGGGTTCATTTTCTGTAGTTTCTCCTTTAGGTCACTAGGATATGTACAGATATACTTGTACTGCTTCGTAGGCATCTTCATAGACATCAACAGCCATAATGTGGCATTTTTTCCTGGAGGTATTTTCTGATTGGATACAGACCCTTTTCTCTCCTGTTGCACTTTTGGAGTAAAATCTAAGTAAAGTCTGTTTCCCTGAAAGATTGTTTCTTTTCTCTCATAAGAACTTTTCAAAACCTGTAGTCTGGTGTCCCAGCTAAGGAAATTCACCACAATCGAGCAGGGTCCAGCTCCTGTATTACCTGCTCGCCTGTTCGTAGAAGAGCTATGTGCTCAGGTAATCTTAAACTGGTTTTAAATTGTTCTCTATGTAGTCCATCTTGTTGGCCATATCCGTGTCTGATTTCTCAGTAAATATTTAACTATCTCCTGGAGGATTGTGTTCTTTACATCACCACTCAGATCAGTGGAAGCTTTTTTGCTTCAGTCAGCTCTTTAAAGTCTTTTCAAAGGTTTTCCAATTTGTCTGGGATTTTTATGTAAATCATTGGAACAGCTGTTCCATCTCATCAATGGCTGTGCAACGGATTCCTCATAACCTTCTCTAATCATCTAGTAATTGTGCTACTTAGTTTTAGTCATTGTTAGTGCTTTATTTAACTAGTGGTGGTAGGGAGTTTCTGAATAGAGATCCCCTACGTACATTATATCTTTCCTATCTCCTCTCTTTCTCCTTTTTGACTTTGCAAGTTAACATTAATTCAGTGATGTACATACAGTAAAATGGTTTCTGAATCTTCACATTACCTCAGTTGCCTGTGATGCACTTTCTCTGAAGCAAATGTTGTTGTTCTGAATGGTGTTTGACACCGCTATATCCTCTGAATTGGTTACCACTTTGATCTTTCACTCCACTGTCTTGAAGTATATAGAGCTGCACCATCTACACACACATTTACATGCAGCCCTGTGTTGGGCTGTTTCTATTAAGGCCACGTTTGACTTTGTTCAGTCCCCGAGCCCTCCCACCTAACTAACACCCAATAAGTGATTAAAAGGCTACTGCCAGCTGATTGAAGATCACTGTCACCTTGGTGTGAGTCTCTCTGTGGCAGGGAAGGCAGCGTTTCCTACTTACATTAGAGTTTCATCATCTGCAACACAAAACATCATGTTTGATCTGTTACCTTAGAACAAAGTTTATTAGGAATGACAAAGACACAGAGAAGGAGAGGGAAGAGAAAAGTACCTCTGTAACTCCAGCATGATGGGTAGTAGAAAACGTATAGCTGCATGGTTTAGTCTTCAACTGTACTATTGATCCTCGGTAGGAGGACCAACAACCTGCACGATGAGATCAGAGTTGGTGGTTAACAGCAACCTGTAGCACAATGTTACAGGTCAGTGACACATATAGCCGTAACGTTTTGAGTTTGTAATTGTTAGCTGTGACATTAACATGGTAGATGTAACTGTTAACCTTAGCTGCAGTGTATTTTTAATTAATTAATGATCCCCAAAACTGCTGAGTGTTTTCAACACTTTTTGGGACCAGCTTTGCCTCCACCTGTTCTACAAATAACCTTTCTGTAGCTGCTATGACTAGGATCATTGCAGACCTCTCTGTTCAAGCATTCCTTCACCTGTTTGACACTGTAAAGAGAATAGCTGTCAGCTATAACAGAAAACATTCATCTGAAATGTATTGCCTTAAAAAAAAAAAGAATTAGCAAATATACTAAATTACAAAAAGGAAGGAATTAATTGAATGTCCAATTTAGATGTTCAGTTGCTTAAACATCAATATCTCTTTCAAATTACATAATAACATACCTTACAGTCTACATGCCCTTAATTTCAGTGGTAGTACAGCCAGCTCAGTTTTATTTGTTAAACAGACAAAATAATGCTCTGCCCTCTCCGGACAGTACTGCCGCATGAAATGAAAACTTCATGAAAGGGCATATTTTGGTCCTCTATCACCCTCCTCTTCCAAATACAACACATTAAGTTGAACTCTATAACTATGCTGCACTTAACTGAATTATTTTTTTCCAAATTGGCAAACATCAAATTATATATTACAACCCAACTTCCTGAGGGGGTAAGTAATACTATGTATATTGTGATAAATGAGAAGAAAATAACCTACCTCCTCAATGATACACTCTATTGACACTTTCCTAATGACAAATTTCATACAAAAGAATTTTAAGGAGCTCTCACGAGAGACATGAATAATTACGTTTGGCCAAGTGGTTGTGGGTTTTTGCCAGTGGTCCAGATCCGATTAGTCTCCTTTTATGTCTAATGGATCCAATATTACTCCATTAATTCTCATTTCTCTCAACTAGCTGTAATACTGGACAGTTGCACGTTTTGGTGAATGAGGACCTCTTGCTATTTGTTTTGCAGCAGGAAAACAGGTTTCTTTGAAGGTTTTTCGGGGGGCAGATGATGTTTTCACAGGTTATTTACAACAATCATGACATTTAAAACTTCTTTGGCTAAAAAAAGAAGAGAACATCAATTTGATGTCTCAGATAAAAAAGACTGGCATGCCTTTGTTTTATAGATGCAAAAAATTAAAGAGGAAATGGCAACACAAATCACAGATCAGTAAGAAGTCATTGGAAGAACCCGACTTACTGTATATAGATTGTTCATCTCTCTAATGGACTGTAGTATTAATCAGGTTGTGGACATGAGAAGAGAGAATATAAGCAAAATGATAACCAAACCTTCTTTCTGGCCATATATACACAACCAGCAACAAAGTAACCTCTACATTCCCAAGTGAAATAACACACCCCCCACCTAAACAAGAACACATGGCCCAGTAAGGAAGAATAATCTGAAGCAATATATAAGGGATCTGTTCAGTTCCAGCTGATCTGTTGGATTCTTGGTCATTCCCAGGTGTAGTTTTATAAAGTTTGGCCATGGAATATTCCTTGTTCATCAAGTCTCTTCTTCAGTATCCACTTTGTCCAACATAAAAACATCCACAGTGGCACACACAGGTTAACAATAGACAACGAAACAGGTGTTTCACTTACAGATTCCATTAAATGATTAGTATGAACATTAGTGAGGATTACCTGGTATGGACTCACGTCCAATAGTTCCAGCGCATGACAGGCCTCCCCTTAAAAATATCTCCAGTAACAAGGTCAAACTGAATTTGCCAATTATTATAGATTACCATTAATTGTGGGTGGCTGAAGAACTGAAACAGGTAAAACCATTAGCTTTTCTGATCCTTTTTTAAATGTGGTTGCACTTAATAATAACAAGCTTTTTTCATCTGCAATCAAATACTCCTCTAAAAATAACTGAGCACATGCGATTTTTTCCAGACTTGAGGCCCAAGACGAGGCACACACTGTCTGTGGACCTCACAGCAGAGAATCGGGAGACTGATGCACTCCCCAAAACTGGAGAGGCTGGAGCAGAATGCGAGCAAAGCCTATTCGGTTTACTTCTGTCTTTTTCAGGAAGAACAGCAACTGGCTTTAAAGGAAGATGTTGTCAAATTCACCTCCAACCTGCTCAGACTGAGCAGACACTGAAGAAGAATTTGCTTTCAGTAAACATTTTACATGGAAATGCTTGAACTGCAACATTTTAGCAAGGGACAACAATTTCTAAGTAGGGATAGAGGTTCACTTCTCTCACTGCACTAAGGGTCAAACTCTACAGTGACTATCTTTATAAGACGGTATTTCCACAGATAAAAATTATATCAAGCACAGGATCACCTGACTGACAGACACCTTGCTGGCTGTGTGAGACTTGGTGTCTGCAACAGTAAGTGCAACTACAGAGCACTAACTGCAGTCACATTTTGCCATAGTTTGCTACTGTACAGCTGAAGTGAAATAATTTGCTGTTCCAGCTTTTCCTACTTGATATTTATTTCTTGACTGTTGTGTTGCATGTGAATCAGTCTGATGTTTTTTTATAAATAGTTCCATGACATTGAATTTTAACAGTCATTGATTAGGATAAGGCTGGTGTAATTCTATATTTGAGTTATTGTCGACAAATCCTATGAAAAGACCAAACCAACGATCTGTCTTTCAATACTTAGAGTTTTTGTAGTTATTTTTATAAAACTTTTGTGATGATATGTTAAAATTGTGGTCTGAGGCTCTTAGCCTCCTACTGATGACGTATATCTTTAAATTTCAAAAACACATATATAGTTTCATTCAAACAGCTGGGCACTATAGTTGTTAACAAATGTGAATCAAACTGGAGGAAACTGTGTAGTTGTTTTGAACTATTTTCTGCTGCAGATTTGGTTCTGTAGTGAGCAGTTATAGCATCAGGACGGTGTATGTGGGATAAACTCTGAATAAATGACAGCGCCCATGTTTGTCGTAGTGAAGGAACATGTGAGCCAGTGCGACCGTGTGGCTCACTGATGTCATAGATGTTATATATACATTTTCAATAGTTTTTGGACAAAACAGAGGTCTAATGGCCAGAAAAAAAAAAGCTAAATCAGGCTTTGGCTACACAGACAATACTGTTAAATTCATTGTTATCTATGTATCCATCTATCAATCCATCTATCAATCCATCTATCTATCAATCCAATATATCTATGTCTTACACCTTTTTCTTTTCTCCTCCACTATCTACTACTCTCTCTACAATTTCCTGTCTTCCTGCAGTCTGCGTGCCCCCGGCACCCCCCTCCCCTCTCCCCCTCACCCAACCCACCTCCCATGTCTCGGTGTGTTCCTAAAGACGTCACTCGTTATTAAGAATGATTCAGATTAGATCCTGCTTAGCGCTCTGTAATGATATCTGGGGGGATGTATGAGGTGTATGAAATACAAAGTGATACAAAGGGAAGAGAGGAGAAGAAAGAGGCAGAAAGAATGATGAGGAGGAGGAGGAGTAGAAGGCAAGGAACAACCAAAGTATAAAAGGGGAACTACAGAAAACAAGGGAAGAGAACCTAGCTGCTCTTTTTTTCAAAGTGATTATTTTCTTCTATAGTGCCATTTCACCCACCAGTACTTGTGTGTGTGTGTCCATGCTGGGGTTGCAGCTATTTCTTTGTGTCTCTGTGGGCCTTTTTAAAGTGATTCATGTTTCAGGCTTTAGAGGCAATATTCACTGTACCCTCGGCTCTCCCCTGTTCTCTTCTCCTTCCCAATTCACTGCTGGCTTTGGATGAAAATGCTCCCTCGTTCCCCATAATGCAAGGCTCAGACAAAGCCAAGTCACATTTGTCAGGGTGATACAAATACTGTACATTTTTCACCACAGTAAAAAACACACAACAATATAATAGCTTATTTCAAATTATCGATGAAGCTTCAAGTCCAGAGACAACACTTACTTTTTTTTTATAACTAAGGCTTTTTATTTATTTCTCCTTCCTGCATAGTCTGTTTGAAATACTTACTATCTTAGCTCTGTGCTCTATAGTGCTACTTCTAGCAAGAGTTTCCTCTTTTACATACATTTGATATTCTGTGTATGAGCATGCAGGTTAGCATATACAGGCAGCAGACAGCACCAGCATTCTGTAAGCATCAGGCCAGCATCGACTAGAAAGGGGTCAAAGTCATCGAACAAAATCAATGGATGACCGGATAAAGATCACATCCCACAGACCGTCAGAGACAGGGGTTACCATCTCCCCCCAGTGTACTACCGTTTATTATCACGTGACTCTTTGGGTCATGACAACTGAGCCGACTTTAATTCGCTTACAAATACCATGACATGTGGTTGAAAGCTCTGAAAAATGCTATTAAGTGGACCTTGGTTATTTAGTTAAAAATACTCCCAGGGTTAAGAATAAACTTTTATTTTAGGATATTTGTATACCATTATCCAACTGGGCTGACATAACTGAGCACTTTTCTGTGTGGTATAAAATATTGCACTCTAGAATAAGACAGAGCTCTTTGCCTTTATTGATAAAATGATACGTGAATCAAAATATTACTGCGCCATTTTTTATTCAACTTTCAGATTCTTTGTGACTTTGTGACACGCTATAGTTTAATGAATATTTTTTTGCAGTATGCACAGACACAACATAAAGTAAAATATTTGATCCTAAAAAAGTTTTAAAAAAAACTGTCGGACAAACAGCCGCAAAGCTCCAGCACTTATATGTGAACAAGGGTATTTGCATCGGCTGGCTTCACTACAGTAGGTTTTTATGCCAGATGCTTTCCTGAGGCAACCCCGACCCACTTATCCGGGCTTGGAACCATCACTAAGAGCGCAGTGGTTTGTAGCTGGGGATCGAACCACCAACCACACAATTAGTGGACGACCTGCTATACCTCCTGACCCACAGCCCTAGAGGATCCATCAATGCGCTTAAAAAGGACATATTTTGCCATTTCACTCACCAGTCATATGCGTGTTTGAATTAGTTTAGCATATGAGATGAAAAACCATGATTCATAATGACTCTGTAAATGTGCTGATTCAGGATTTTTTGTTTTGCTCTATCCCTTCACTCGACAACCAGCATAATGCATGAATATGATACCTCTTGAGGAATCACACAATAGGGGCTGCAGCTACATTTTTTCGGCAGGTTTTTCAGATCCAAATGTCTAAATTGCTACACTAAGAGAGCTACAGGCACTATGTCAGACATGGATTTGGTTTAATGTGTCACGGGTGGCTTCATTTCATTCTCAGTCCTCTGAAAGTTGGAGTTTGAAATTGAAATATTAAAATGCATAAGCTTGTCACATCCAACCTCTAAAGAATGAAGAGGAATAACTTTGAGTGCTGTGCAATATCGAATGGACTGGTTTGGAATTCAATTATAAAACTGAGCTGACCCTGGAATGTATAGAGCAAACTCTTTAACCACTGGGCATGTATCAGTGTGGACTGTCATTCATCAGAGGAATAGAGAGGGTGTACTGTATGTGGATCATTTTGACAAGGACAGATTGAAATTTAAATTCCCCCCCTTTGAAGTGTTTGCAAATACGTATTAGTCATAGGTGTCATATAAACCGGGGACGTCCGTAACATGTCTCCACCACTTTTCAACACAAAGTGACACTATGTGTGTTTTGGGGATTTTTGACTGCAGGTTAAATTTGGTTCATTTTGTATGCATTTATTTTTGTCTTGTTCATCACCTTTTAAGGCATTCTTACTCCACACACAGTATTCTTTATTCAGCACAAACTCAGCTAAAAGTCTGACTTATCATTTAGTGTAAAGCTGCTAAGAACCCAAAATAAGAGAAAAAAGTTTACCACTCTTTCATGACAATCACTCTTTTTACACAAGGTTGTAGAAAATAATGTTTCATGAGAAACATGCTGTTTTAAATGAATGCAAATATTAAGAATTCAGTTTCTGTCACCCACATTTGTTATGGTGTACAGACATAAAGAGATACTGAACTTCCAACTGATTTTCTCAGCTTGTTTCTGCGTGATGTTTAAATAAAGTTATGTTACTATAATGACAAATAAAACCTTTGGAGGAAACTTTGTTTTTTCTGGCTGACAGAGTGTGTGTGTGTGTGTCCACACCCGGATACTTTTTTATCTTTTGAATTTTGTTTATTTCACTTTTCTTTGTGAAGTAACCATGAGACTTATTGTTCACTGAGCCCCATTTCAACCATAAAGACTTCAAATCAGACAGAGAGTAAATAAAACGCAGAAATCATTCTTCATTATTTTTGTTAGATATGATTTTATTAATTTATTTAAAAAATACTTATAAAATTGTTTAATAAAAATAAAAATGATTTATTTACCTGCAGTCTTTCCCAGAGAGCAAGCCAAGTTATTACAGACCCACTCGTCTCCAGATGACAATAAAATTGAGGACTTCAGTCCAGCCCAGTGCCAAACTTGGACTGAAGTCTGCTGGAGACGAGTTCTGATCGGGCCTGGTCCAGATTTAGAGGCGACTGCGGCGAGGAAAAACTCCCCCTAACAGGAAGAAACCTCGGGAGGAACCTGGCTCTCTGGGGGCGGCCCCTTCCTCCTGAGGGCTGGAAGACCTCCTGCTGCTTCTGGCCGCGACACGAGCCGGTAGTCCGTCCTGAACCTCCACCTTCACCTTCACCACCTGCAGGAAGACAAGGAACAGGGTCAACAGACTTACCTGGGAAGTTCCCGTGGCCGCTGACCTGGGCTGGATCGTGGTACGAGTCCCTCCATCGCCGGACTGCTCTACACCTGAGAACACCAAACACTCAGTCAGTATTTTACAATCCTCCTGTCCTCACTGTCTGGGTGAAGTGTTAAACTCAACTACATCAGAGTCGCTGTGACTCCAGGATGTGACGGCTTCCTCTTACCCGTCTCTGGTAGAAGAGGATGTAGGCGGTTCGCTGACGCCGCTCGCAGACTGAGGCCCCGGTGGTCTCGGTCACCTCTGAGTCATTAAAGCTGAGCCAGCGGTCAGCGGGGTCATCCAGCTCCACATCTGGATGCAACCCGTCACTCATGTAGTGTCCTAACAGGAGACACATCACCGTTAGATCAGGTGTCTTAACATGGAGGTCATGAAGATTAACTGACGTAACAAAACACACACAATAAGGAGAGTAACTGTAAAGACACGTTCCACCTCTGAGGGACAGCTGTGGATCTATAATGTGTCTGAGAACCTGATAGAGGACTACAGAAGCTGACAGGCTGACTTCAGTGTGTGAGTCTCTTACCTCTGTTTCCTCCAGAGCCAAGATGGCTGATGACGCTCACCAGACTGTACCAACCATCAGCCTGAGAGGGAACACAGTTAACAACAGTTACCAACACACCCACACACACACACACACTGAGCACATGTTTCCTCTGTGTCTGAACTTGGGGGGGGGGGTCTGTCTTACCTGGCTGGAGGTCACCAGCAGCTCCCTGAAGAGGTGGACTGGGTCGCTCAGCTTCTTCAGCTGCAGGAACGGAGTGAAGCAGAAACGCTTCACATGCAGCATCAGCACTCTGTAGACAGCAAACACACACAAGAAAAGCTGTGAGCTGCTGCAGAAAGCTGCTGGGGATTTAACTGAATAAATGACTCAAACACTTCATTAATGACCCAAATTATTGATGAAAATCAATTAATGTGCAACAGGTTTAAGAGCTGGTTGAAACTTTCACACTGAACATGTTGATCTTAAACTGCGTTACCACGCAACTAAAAGTCATCGAGACTCGATTGTAACAGAAAATAAGTTTGAAGAGTCGACAAATAGATTTTCACTTTGTGTGGAAATGAATGGAAACTAATGGCTGCCTGGAGCTGTAGAAATCTGTCCAATGTTCAGCTCTAATGTGAAGTCAACATGATGAGCAGTTAAGCAGTAAACAGTAGTGGAATAGTCCTTTAAGGTCCACAGTTGGACCATCTGTGGGGGGTGTGGGACTCACTTGGGCAGCGTCACAAAGGTGGACTGCTGGCCGGACGTGTTTGCACCGCAGTCACACCTGAAGTCCAACTCTGTCTCCTAAACAACGACAGAGACAACAAGCTGTCAGCCATGTTCTGTGAGTGTGTGTGAGTGTGTGTGTTCATGCGATGGTGTCAGTGCAGCAGGACAGGTGGATCTTACCATCAGGTAGTCCTGGAGCATGTCCTGGACTGACCCTCCAGGCACCAGGTTGAGAGACAGGTTGGTGAAGTCCTCCTCTCTCTCAGACTGAGCGCCGCACCTGCACATTAAAGGGACAGTACGCATCAGAATTACAGCCTTGAAAGTGTCTGTGATTGAAGAGAATGTTTAGAGACTCAAGACATTTGAACAGTGTTGGGTGTTTCTGCATGTTGTAATGGAGGACAGGCAGGACATGGGAGGACAGGTTCTGCTGTGTGTCTCATGAGGAGACTAAAACTGGTCATCAGTGGGAGTTTTCTGCTGCGTCCTCCTGCTGTGTGTGATGTGTTTTTCTCTGAGGTCTTACCTCTTGCAGGTCCTGGTGTTCTGCATCTTGAACACCAGGTGGTCGTCGACGGGACATCTGTACGTTTTTCCCACGCTGGCTGCGACTTCCTGCAGCAGCGGGGAAAAGCTCCTGATCTGATCCAGGACCGTCGTCAGGAACTCGTGAGCGTCCTGAACACAGAGACACACAGAGGGTCTGAGGCACAGAGGAGAAACTATCAGGAGGAGGTGAAACTACAAGAACCATCAAACCAGATGACTCACCTTCTGGTGGTGATCCTGAAACTCAGGAGCCTGGACTGACAGGGCCCTCTTGAACAGATCCAGGGCCCGGAGTTTGAGGCTCCGGTCAACAGAGTGTTGACACCTCACGACGTCCATGAATCTTCTGCAGAGGGTGAAGAAAACATCTGCTGTCAGGTCTCCAGGATAGTGTGTGTGTGTGTGTGTGTGTGTCTGTGTGTGTGTGTGTGTGGCTGCTGTACCTGATCACTTCAGCCTCAGGGACTGAACTCCACACCTCTTCCTGGCTGCTGACGTCCCTGATGAAGTGGGCCAGCGTGATCAGGCTCTGGAGGCTGGAGTTCATATAGCAGTTTTGGGCCGGGTTTGGAAACCTGACACACAAACACAACACGTCAGAACACACGTCAACATCAGGAACTCTTCGGTCACAAACTGGACTGAGAAACTTTGCTGCTTGTGTGTTCTTGTGCAGATTGACTCACCCGAGCCAGTCCTGCTGACCTCCGAGGCTCTGGAAGCTGATGTCCCGCGTCACATCACTGAGATGGACGTGACGGGTTTTGGCACTTCAGACAGAAAGAGACACAAACACACACGGTCAGTAGACATGACAGACATGGAGCTGTGGAAGCTCTGAGTGGGGCTCGTATTTTCAAGTGTCGTCACCATCAAGAACGTCTGAACAGGTTTAACACATGGTCTGCTTGTGATGGTGGTTGTGGGCTGACCTGCTGGAGGACGAGTCCTGCTTGGCCAGTGTCTGGCTCACCGCCTCGACCACTAAGGCGGTGAGAATGGCCAGCTCGTCCTTCTTCTCCGTCTCAGGGTCCTTCTCCGCTGCATCCTCCTCTTCCTTGGCGGGAGCCTGGAACTGGACCACCTCATCCAGCTCATCAGGAGCGTACAGAGTCTGGTCTGTAGCTTTGACAGGGCTGCAACATGGAGGGACAAACAGGCCGTCAGTCTGAAGTTCTTTTCATTGCTCCACTTTGTTTCCTGGTGACAAACACTGTCAGTGGTGTGAAATGAGTGAGGTTACCTCCTGTGAGCTTTCTGAGGGGTCCTCCTCTCTCCCTCGTCCTGTGCAGCCGGAGTGACTCGACGTTTGTTCTGTTGGAGGAAACAGAAACTCTCACGGTTCAATAACACAGTTCCACTTTTTTATAATAATGCACAAGTACGGACTGGGAAATATGTTGTTAATGTGATGCAGTGACACTGTGTGAAACTTACTCTGCAGCAGTCAAACGCTCTGCACCTCCATCTACTCTTCTCTGCTTTCAGATATCCAGCTGTTGTTGTGGAGGCTGGATCATCTGAGGAGGGGGCTCTGCTGATAAACACAAACACAGCTGATTATTCTCCTGTCAACTTGACCTGTGGAGGAATCACCTGACGTGAATCCGTCTCTAGTCTGCAGTGAGCTGGAGTTTTACTAACACTACCAGGATGTGAGACTCATCCTGACACTGTAGGCCCTGTTGGTAGGAGGAGGAGGGATTTCCTTACCTCTGCTGTGGGCCGCAGCGCTGTCCGCTTTCCTCTCCCCTTTCTTTATTCTGTAGAGTGGAAACAAACATAAGAATAAACCAAAGTACAAATCCTACAGAGCATTAAATCATTTTAATGTGAAGCCCCGGCACTTCCTGTGAAACATACCACTGGTCGGCCGAACAGTCGGTACCAGCAAGGTTTCCCCCCCGTACGGTTCTCTGCAGAGCTCTTGTCAGCAGGAGCGTCTGAGACGGAGAATCTGGACACAAACACAGTCTGTTTAGAACACTTTCATTTTTCTGGTTCCAGCTTTTTTCCTGTTTTATTCCATTGTAAACTGAATATATTTCAGTTTTAGACATTTGAAGACATTTGAAGACGTCATTTTAAGCTCTTACAACCTGCAGTGGACATTTTTTACTATTTTCTGACACTTTATAGACTAAAATGAATAGATTAATTGAAACAGTAATCAGAGCAATCAATATTTCATATTTTTTCCATCCAATCTAAATAATTATGGGTCGATTAAATATTAAAAACAGTTTTACACAATTCAACAGCACGGCAAAACACAGCCAGTGCTCATCAAGTTGAGTCAACAGGTCTAAAACAGTTTGAACAAAGGCAGGAGTTATGACAGGACTGTTGTATTAGAGTGCAGATTTCTGTCTGCAGGTTGCATTACATTATACAGGTGTTTCTGTTTTTCTGCTCAGTTTACTGTCTTCATGAGGAGCTTTTCTTACCTTCCACTAGAGACGGAGTGTGGTCCCTGAATTTCCACAACTGTGGTTTGATTTTTCTGTTGAGGATAGTGGAAAATAAACACATTTAATTGTAAATTCTCAGAAAGATGATGGACCTTTGTATCAGATATAAGCTCACTTCAGAGACAACCGTATCTACAAAACTCTTGTTGAGGAAAGTCAGACAATACTAATGTTTCTGATTTACAGTCCACATGAACAGTGTAGAAACTGTGTAACGAACCTTTCGTCGAAAGTTAGGCAGTTTAAACATGGTTGCTGATCTTTCCGTAGCTAAAACTTGAGTAAACAGTTGAACAACTTGCTTGAAGTGTCTGAATCTCAAACTAAAAACCTCCAGAAAGGAATCTAAATCACCTCTGACACCAGAACATGACAGCTCTAGAATGTGAAGCTCAGTGACAGATTCTGCTCGTCATCAGTTCTAATAGATTACAGCCAACACTCATTCTGAACATGACATGTAGTGACTGCTGCCAACACGGAGATATGAAAAGTTTAAAGAGCTTCAACAGGCCACATAAAGTCCACTGGTGCACAGGGCATTTCATATTTAATGGATAAGTCTGGAGATATTCTTCTCATTGTCAATACATCCCATTAAAGCAATCAAACCAACAATGAATGTATCCTACTAACAAGTATTGTGTGTGTGCATCCAAAGCTTGATATTTAATTTTCCAAAAACTACTAAAAACCCCAACTGCCAGCAACAGTTGAACTGGGTGACATGTTCCTTTATTACCACGAACACACACACTAATTTATTTTGACTCCCACAAACACCGTCCTGCTGCCAGAAATACTGACTAGAACACAGTGACTTGTTTTAAAATTTAAATCATATATTTGTGATTTATTTTTAAAGATTTACGTCTTCAGTAGGAACCACTGGGTTTGGAGTTGGGATTCACAGACAGAGTAGGGAAGCCAGTATTATTAAGAGGACTAACACATTGTTGTGGTTGATCTCTTGTTAATAGTTAATACATTAAGTTTTTAACTTACATTTTATTCAAGTGAAAGCTAAAAATATATGATTTTAGCAAATGTTGCTCAAACAGGAGGAAATAATGCATTTATTAGGGACTAGTGGATTGATCCAGTGAGTATTTCTGGCAGCAGGATGGTGACGTTGGATTGAGTCTAAATAAACTACAGTGTGTGTGTGTGTGTGTGTGTATTCAAGGTAATGAAGGAACATGTCACCCAGTACAACAGTGTGGGTTACAAATTATTTTTTAATACTTTCTGGACAATCATTGTTTGTTTGGGTCAGCACATGGGAGTCGATGACAATAAGAAAAATACAGAATATCATCAGACTTAAAGGAACACTCCGGTGAAAATCTTCTTTATGTTGAGTATCAAACTCTCACCTCCTGCAGTCTTGAAACGTTTGTGTTGCTCCTTCATGGAGGACAGCAGCTGTAGTCCAAACATCCAGAGAAACTGAAAGCTCCTGCAGCACAATCCACCTCTCTGCTGTCCATCTGTACCACAGCCTAACACCAAGTACACAGCTTCCAGCAGCAGGCAGCTGTTTGTGTGGAGCTGCTGAGAAAAGGTGAACAGCACTGGTGACAAACTGCAGGGATTCTGTGTTTGTAACAAGCTTTCACAAGCAGCTCCGCATTTTCATGGCAGACATTTTAGCTGAGTCCTTTGACTGGTCACAGTAGGAAAAGCACAGGTCGAATTAATATACAATATATAATAATGACGTCTCTGTTGTATTTAATTGTCCCAGTAAGATGTGACGCACCGGGCCTGAACTGACAGACGGAAAGGGAAAGCAGCCATTACATCTGTGCTGGTCCTGTTGTGACAAAATGGCTGCCATGATAAAGACACACCGCTAACTGGCTAACACCCGCACTGCAGCTGTATTTCTCTTTTAAAGACAGAGTCACTGTGTAACTTTTGAAAGATGAAAAAACACAATATTGCTCTTACACATGAACAGTTGACGTCATAAGAAATAAAATAAAGCAGTCGGATGTTACTGCGACAGTCTTATTAGGTGTAGCATGATGTAGCTTCCTGCTTGTGGTTGTATTCACTGCTCTCAGACAGCTCTCGTGATGACGTGGTAAAAGCAACAGACAATCATGGGAAAAAAAGAAAATTCAGTATCCTGAGATTCTGTGTCAGTCACACTCTTTTAGGATATCATTGTCTCCGGTTTCTATCCAAAATAAACTTCCTTAAATCCGCTTAGAAATCATAGGAAAAAGGACGCTCATTATAACTGTTCAGGAGTGTTTCAAAAATCCTTTTTTTTCATCTGAACCCTTATGTTCCCACTAGCTGAAATCTGGAATTTTTTATCATGGCTGGGCTGAAAGCTTTCATTGCACACCATTAGCCTGGGGAGTGAGTGCATAACCGGAGGAACACTGGCGTCGAAGGATTGTGGTCCAAAGAATGGGGCTTTGCCTTCTTTAGTACCACCATGCAGAGGAACCGGTATAGAGAAATAATGCGCGACATATGGTTCGACCGAAAAGACACCAAGTGCATCCGGCTGGCGAATGACAATGACAATACCCTGGCGTGGGCAAAAGGCAAAGTGGATTGCACTGTGCCTTTACGAGTTTCAGTGATTAGAGTTGGTTGGTGATTGTTGCAGCAAAGTGTTTGACCAAAAAGTGGAGCTGCAACATGTTTGGGTGAACATGAACTAGATATCAGGGGGTGGACAACGGTGAGCGTTTGAGTTTTCATGACTTCGAAATACTTCTCGTCAAAGCAGACACCCGTGTGAAACTGCCGCTAGTGTTGCTTGGCGCTTTATAGCGCTGGATGGCAGCAATGTTCTCCTTAGGTATAGCTATGGACAATGACTGTTTAGAATCTCATCGTTTTGTCTAGCTTCTCTTGGTAAAAAACACTGTTGCAAGAAATGACAGCTTGCAAGTTGAGGTAGTGTGGCCGAGTGGTCGAAGGCGCTGGATTTAGGCTCCAATCTCGATGGAGGCGTGGGTTCGAATCCCACCACTGCCATCTTTATCTCTAAATCCTTTGGAATATCCAGCCACTACCTGTGGATAACGACAGGAGACTTGAAAGATTAAATATGCGTGGGGTCATAGAAAGCACTCCCTTGTTATAACAAGTTAAGTATAGGTACACACATTACACTTTGGCGCATTGCTTCCCAGTAGATTTACCTAGAAAAAGAGTTTTCCAATCTGATCCTCTTTTTTTGCAAGCCCACTTGATTTAGCGTATACTTCCAAGGCACGGACAGATAAGAAATCCGTTTGAAATCCCAAATTGGGCGTGTACGCCCTCTGAACAGTAAGCGACAGCAGAGTGGCGCAGCGGAAGCGTGCTGGGCCCATAACCCAGAGGTCGATGGATCGAAACCATCCTCTGCTAAAGGCAAACCTTTAACAACCAGCAGGGCTCAATGCCATTCCCATCTAATCCATTGACAAGTTGTGTCTTAACTGAGATGTGTAATCCTTCTGTTGTTGTACTGGGAAAAGTTGATGCTGTATGTAGCAAGCAGCAGTTTAAAAACAATATGTTGATGTTGCAGCCTTTAAATCCACTTTGGTTCCAGTGAAACTCCTTCAGTTATTCTGCAAATTCTCCTTCCTTACATGCACTGCGTTTAAAGACTGTCTTCAGTATGGCTGCAACGTTTTTCCTAGGTAAAGATTTTACAGCACCATGACCACAGCTTTAAAGGGGCGACCCCTTTCTGGTAGTGTGGCCTGAGGCCTGGGATATGATCTCCATTCTTTCAGGAGGTTTGGCATGGATTCCCACAGCTGGCAATCAGATGTTTTTCATTGACCGTTCACGTGAACCTGTCGTTGCAATACCCTGGCGTGGGCAAAAGGCAAAGTGGATTGCACTGTGCCTTTACGAGTTTCAGTGATTAGAGTTGGTTGGTGATTGTTGCGGCAAAGTGTTTGACCAAAAAGTGGAGCTGCAACATGTTTGGGTGAACATGAACTAGATGTCAGGGGGTGGACAACGGTGAGCGTTTGAGTTTTCATGACTTCGAAATACTTCTCGTCGAAGCAGACACCCGTGTGAAACTGCTGCTAGTGTTGCTTGGCGCTCAATAGCGCTGGATGGCAGCAATGTTCTCCTTAGGTATCGCTATGGACAATGACTGTTTAGGATCTCATCGTTTTGTCTAGCTTCTCTTGGTAAAAAACACTGTTGCAAGAAACGAAGACTCGCCAGTTGAGGTAGTGTGGCCGAGTGGTCGAAGGCGCTGGATTTAGGCTCCAGTCTCGATGGAGGCGTGGGTTCGAATCCCACCACTGCCATCTTTATCTCTAAATCCTTTGGAATATCCAGCCACTACCTGTGGATTACGACAGGAGACTTGAAAGATTAAATGTGCGTGGGGTCATAGAAAGCACTCCCTTGTTATAACAAGTTAAGTATAGGTACAAACATTACACTTTGGCGCATTGCTTCCCAGTAGATTTACCTAGAAAAAGAGTTTTCCAATCTGATCCTCTCTTTTTGCAAGCCCACTTGATTTAGCGTATACTTCCAAGGCACGGACAGATAAGAAATCCGTTTGAAATCCCAAATTGGGCGTGTACGCCCTCTGAACAGTAAGCGACAGCAGAGTGGCGCAGCGGAAGCGTGCTGGGCCCATAACCCAGAGGTCGATGGATCGAAACCATCCTCTGCTAAAGGCAAACCTTTAACAACCAGCAGGGCTCAATGCCATTCCCATCTAATCCATTGACAAGTTGTGTCTTAACTGAGATGTGTAATCCTTCTGTTGTTGTACTGGGAAAAGTTGATGCTGTATGTAGCAAGCAGCAGTTTAAAAACAATATGTTGATGTTGCAGCCTTTAAATCCACTTTGGTTCCAGTGAAACTCCTTCAGTTATTCTGCAAATTCTCCTTCCTTACATGCACTGCGTTTAAAGACTGTCTTCAGTATGGCTGCAACGTTTTTCCTAGGTAAAGATTTTACAGCACCATGACCACAGCTTTAAAGGGGCGACCCCTTTCTGGTAGTGTGGCCTGAGGCCTGGGATATGATCTCCATTCTTTCAGGAGGTTTGGCATGGATTCCCACAGCTGGCAATCAGATGTTTTTCATTGACCGTTCACGTGAACCTGTCATTGCAATACCCTGGCGTGGGCAAAAGGCAAAGTGGATTGCACTGTGCCTTTACGAGTTTCAGTGATTAGAGTTGGTTGGTGATTGTTGCGGCAAAGTGTTTGACCAAAAAGTGGAGCTGCAACATGTTTGGGTGAACATGAACTAGATGTCAGTGGGTGGACAACGGTGAGCGTTTGAGTTTTCATGACTTCGAAATACTTCTCGTCGAAGCAGACACCCGTGTGAAACTGCTGCTAGTGTTGCTTGGCGCTCAATAGCGCTGGATGGCAGCAATGTTCTCCTTAGGTATCGCTATGGACAATGACTGTTTAGGATCTCATCGTTTTGTCTAGTTTCTCTTGGTAAAAAACACTGTTGCAAGAAACGAAAGCTCGCCAGTTGAGGTAGTGTGGCCGAGTGGTCGAAGGCGCTGGATTTAGGCTCCAGTCTCGATGGAGGCGTGGGTTCGAATCCCACCACTGCCGTCTTTATCTCTAAATCCTTTGGAATATCCAGCCACTACCTGTGGATAACGACAGGAGACTTGAAAGATTAAATATGCGTGGGGTCATAGAAAGCACTCCCTTGTTATAACAAGTTAAGTATAGGTACACACATTACACTTTGGCGCATTGCTTCCCAGTAGATTTACCTAGAAAAAGAGTTTTCCAATCTGATCCTCTTTTTTTGCAAGCCCACTTGATTTAGCGTATACTTCCAAGGCACGGACAGATAAGAAATCCGTTTGAAATCCCAAATTGGGCGTGTACGCCCTCTGAACAGTAAGCGACAGCAGAGTGGCGCAGCGGAAGCGTGCTGGGCCCATAACCCAGAGGTCGATGGATCGAAACCATCCTCTGCTAAAGGCAAACCTTTAACAACCAGCAGGGCTCAATGCCATTCCCATCTAATCCATTGACAAGTTGTGTCTTAACTGAGATGTGTAATCCTTCTGTTGTTGTACTGGGAAAAGTTGATGCTGTATGTAGCAAGCAGCAGTTTAAAAACAATATGTTGATGTTGCAGCCTTTAAATCCACTTTGGTTCCAGTGAAACTCCTTCAGTTATTCTGCAAATTCTCCTTCCTTACATGCACTGCGTTTAAAGACTGTCTTCAGTATGGCTGCAACGTTTTTCCTAGGTAAAGATTTTACAGCACCATGACCACAGCTTTAAAGGGGCGACCCCTTTCTGGTAGTGTGGCCTGAGGCCTGGGATATGATCTCCATTCTTTCAGGAGGTTTGGCATGGATTCCCACAGCTGGCAATCAGATGTTTTTCATTGACCGTTCACGTGAACCTGTCGTTGCAATACCCTGGCGTGGGCAAAAGGCAAAGTGGATTGCACTGTGCCTTTACGAGTTTCAGTGATTAGAGTTGGTTGGTGATTGTTGCGGCAAAGTGTTTGACCAAAAAGTGGAGCTGCAACATGTTTGGGTGAACATGAACTAGATGTCAGTGGGTGGACAACGGTGAGCGTTTGAGTTTTCATGACTTCGAAATACTTCTCGTCGAAGCAGACACCCGTGTGAAACTGCTGCTAGTGTTGCTTGGCGCTCAATAGCGCTGGATGGCAGCAATGTTCTCCTTAGGTATCGCTATGGACAATGACTGTTTAGGATCTCATCGTTTTGTCTAGCTTCTCTTGGTAAAAAACACTGTTGCAAGAAACGAAAGCTCGCCAGTTGAGGTAGTGTGGCCAAGTGGTCGAAGGCGCTAGATTTAAGCTCCAGTCTTGATGGAGGCGTGGGTTCGAATCCCACCACTGCCATCTTTATCTCTAAATCCTTTGGAATATCCAGCCACTACCTGTGGATTACGACAGGAGACTTGAAAGATTAAATGTGCGTGGGGTCATAGAAAGCACTCCCTTGTTATAACAAGTTAAGTATAGGTACAAACATTACACTTTGGCGCATTGCTTCCCAGTAGATTTACCTAGAAAAAGAGTTTTCCAATCTGATCCTCTCTTTTTGCAAGCCCACTTGATTTAGCGTATACTTCCAAGGCACGGACAGATAAGAAATCCGTTTGAAATCCCAAATTGGGCGTGTACGCCCTCTGAACAGTAAGCGACAGCAGAGTGGCGCAGCGGAAGCGTGCTGGGCCCATAACCCAGAGGTCGATGGATCGAAACCATCCTCTGCTAAAGGCAAACCTTTAACAACCAGCAGGGCTCAATGCCATTCCCATCTAATCCATTGACAAGTTGTGTCTTAACTGAGATGTGTAATCCTTCTGTTGTTGTACTGGGAAAAGTTGATGCTGTATGTAGCAAGCAGCAGTTTAAAAACAATATGTTGATGTTGCAGCCTTTAAATCCACTTTGGTTCCAGTGAAACTCCTTCAGTTATTCTGCAAATTCTCCTTCCTTACATGCACTGCGTTTAAAGACTGTCTTCAGTATGGCTGCAACGTTTTTCCTAGGTAAAGATTTTACAGCACCATGACCACAGCTTTAAAGGGGCGACCCCTTTCTGGTAGTGTGGCCTGAGGCCTGGGATATGATCTCCATTCTTTCAGGAGGTTTGGCATGGATTCCCACAGCTGGCAATCAGATGTTTTTCCTTGACCTTTCACGTGAACCTGTCGTTGCAATACCCTGGCGTGGGCAAAAGGCAAAGTGGATTGCACTGTGCCTTTACGAGTTTCAGTGATTAGAGTTGGTTGGTGATTGTTGCGGCAAAGTGTTTGACCAAAAAGTGGAGCTGCAACATGTTTGGGTGAACATGAACTAGATGTCAGGGGGTGGACAACGGTGAGCGTTTGAGTTTTCATGACTTCGAAATACTTCTCGTCGAAGCAGACACCCGTGTGAAACTGCCGCTAGTGTTGCTTGGCGCTCAATAGCGCTGGATGGCAGCAATGTTCTCCTTAGGTATCGCTATGGACAATGACTGTTTAGGATCTCATCGTTTTGTCTAGCTTCTCTTGGTAAAAAACACTGTTGCAAGAAACGAAAGCTCGCCAGTTGAGGTAGTGTGGCCGAGTGGTCGAAGGCGCTGGATTTAGGCTCCAGTCTCGATGGAGGCGTGGGTTCGAATCCCACCACTGCCGTCTTTATCTCTAAATCCTTTGGAATATCCAGCCACTACCTGTGGATAACGACAGGAGACTTGAAAGATTAAATATGCGTGGGGTCATAGAAAGCACTCCCTTGTTATAACAAGTTAAGTATAGGTACACACATTACACTTTGGCGCATTGCTTCCCAGTAGATTTACCTAGAAAAAGAGTTTTCCAATCTGATCCTCTTTTTTTGCAAGCCCACTTGATTTAGCGTATACTTCCAAGGCACGGACAGATAAGAAATCCGTTTGAAATCCCAAATTGGGCGTGTACGCCCTCTGAACAGTAAGCGACAGCAGAGTGGCGCAGCGGAAGCGTGCTGGGCCCATAACCCAGAGGTCGATGGATCGAAACCATCCTCTGCTAAAGGCAAACCTTTAACAACCAGCAGGGCTCAATGCCATTCCCATCTAATCCATTGACAAGTTGTGTCTTAACTGAGATGTGTAATCCTTCTGTTGTTGTACTGGGAAAAGTTGATGCTGTATGTAGCAAGCAGCAGTTTAAAAACAATATGTTGATGTTGCAGCCTTTAAATCCACTTTGGTTCCAGTGAAACTCCTTCAGTTATTCTGCAAATTCTCCTTCCTTACATGCACTGCGTTTAAAGACTGTCTTCAGTATGGCTGCAACGTTTTTCCTAGGTAAAGATTTTACAGCACCATGACCACAGCTTTAAAGGGGCGACCCCTTTCTGGTAGTGTGGCCTGAGGCCTGGGATATGATCTCCATTCTTTCAGGAGGTTTGGCATGGATTCCCACAGCTGGCAATCAGATGTTTTTCATTGACCGTTCACGTGAACCTGTCGTTGCAATACCCTGGCGTGGGCAAAAGGCAAAGTGGATTGCACTGTGCCTTTACGAGTTTCAGTGATTAGAGTTGGTTGGTGATTGTTGCGGCAAAGTGTTTGACCAAAAAGTGGAGCTGCAACATGTTTGGGTGAACATGAACTAGATGTCAGTGGGTGGACAACGGTGAGCGTTTGAGTTTTCATGACTTCGAAATACTTCTCGTCGAAGCAGACACCCGTGTGAAACTGCTGCTAGTGTTGCTTGGCGCTCAATAGCGCTGGATGGCAGCAATGTTCTCCTTAGGTATCGCTATGGACAATGACTGTTTAGGATCTCATCGTTTTGTCTAGCTTCTCTTGGTAAAAAACACTGTTGCAAGAAACGAAAGCTCGCCAGTTGAGGTAGTGTGGCCAAGTGGTCGAAGGCGCTAGATTTAAGCTCCAGTCTTGATGGAGGCGTGGGTTCGAATCCCACCACTGCCATCTTTATCTCTAAATCCTTTGGAATATCCAGCCACTACCTGTGGATTACGACAGGAGACTTGAAAGATTAAATGTGCGTGGGGTCATAGAAAGCACTCCCTTGTTATAACAAGTTAAGTATAGGTACAAACATTACACTTTGGCGCATTGCTTCCCAGTAGATTTACCTAGAAAAAGAGTTTTCCAATCTGATCCTCTCTTTTTGCAAGCCCACTTGATTTAGCGTATACTTCCAAGGCACGGACAGATAAGAAATCCGTTTGAAATCCCAAATTGGGCGTGTACGCCCTCTGAACAGTAAGCGACAGCAGAGTGGCGCAGCGGAAGCGTGCTGGGCCCATAACCCAGAGGTCGATGGATCGAAACCATCCTCTGCTAAAGGCAAACCTTTAACAACCAGCAGGGCTCAATGCCATTCCCATCTAATCCATTGACAAGTTGTGTCTTAACTGAGATGTGTAATCCTTCTGTTGTTGTACTGGGAAAAGTTGATGCTGTATGTAGCAAGCAGCAGTTTAAAAACAATATGTTGATGTTGCAGCCTTTAAATCCACTTTGGTTCCAGTGAAACTCCTTCAGTTATTCTGCAAATTCTCCTTCCTTACATGCACTGCGTTTAAAGACTGTCTTCAGTATGGCTGCAACGTTTTTCCTAGGTAAAGATTTTACAGCACCATGACCACAGCTTTAAAGGGGCGACCCCTTTCTGGTAGTGTGGCCTGAGGCCTGGGATATGATCTCCATTCTTTCAGGAGGTTTGGCATGGATTCCCACAGCTGGCAATCAGATGTTTTTCCTTGACCTTTCACGTGAACCTGTCGTTGCAATACCCTGGCGTGGGCAAAAGGCAAAGTGGATTGCACTGTGCCTTTACGAGTTTCAGTGATTAGAGTTGGTTGGTGATTGTTGCGGCAAAGTGTTTGACCAAAAAGTGGAGCTGCAACATGTTTGGGTGAACATGAACTAGATGTCAGGGGGTGGACAACGGTGAGCGTTTGAGTTTTCATGACTTCGAAATACTTCTCGTCGAAGCAGACACCCGTGTGAAACTGCCGCTAGTGTTGCTTGGCGCTCAATAGCGCTGGATGGCAGCAATGTTCTCCTTAGGTATCGCTATGGACAATGACTGTTTAGGATCTCATCGTTTTGTCTAGCTTCTCTTGGTAAAAAACACTGTTGCAAGAAACGAAAGCTCGCCAGTTGAGGTAGTGTGGCCAAGTGGTCGAAGGCGCTAGATTTAAGCTCCAGTCTTGATGGAGGCGTGGGTTCGAATCCCACCACTGCCATCTTTATCTCTAAATCCTTTGGAATATCCAGCCACTACCTGTGGATTACGACAGGAGACTTGAAAGATTAAATGTGCGTGGGGTCATAGAAAGCACTCCCTTGTTATAACAAGTTAAGTATAGGTACAAACATTACACTTTGGCGCATTGCTTCCCAGTAGATTTACCTAGAAAAAGAGTTTTCCAATCTGATCCTCTCTTTTTGCAAGCCCACTTGATTTAGCGTATACTTCCAAGGCACGGACAGATAAGAAATCCGTTTGAAATCCCAAATTGGGCGTGTACGCCCTCTGAACAGTAAGCGACAGCAGAGTGGCGCAGCGGAAGCGTGCTGGGCCCATAACCCAGAGGTCGATGGATCGAAACCATCCTCTGCTAAAGGCAAACCTTTAACAACCAGCAGGGCTCAATGCCATTCCCATCTAATCCATTGACAAGTTGTGTCTTAACTGAGATGTGTAATCCTTCTGTTGTTGTACTGGGAAAAGTTGATGCTGTATGTAGCAAGCAGCAGTTTAAAAACAATATGTTGATGTTGCAGCCTTTAAATCCACTTTGGTTCCAGTGAAACTCCTTCAGTTATTCTGCAAATTCTCCTTCCTTACATGCACTGCGTTTAAAGACTGTCTTCAGTATGGCTGCAACGTTTTTCCTAGGTAAAGATTTTACAGCACCATGACCACAGCTTTAAAGGGGCGACCCCTTTCTGGTAGTGTGGCCTGAGGCCTGGGATATGATCTCCATTCTTTCAGGAGGTTTGGCATGGATTCCCACAGCTGGCAATCAGATGTTTTTCCTTGACCTTTCACGTGAACCTGTCGTTGCAATACCCTGGCGTGGGCAAAAGGCAAAGTGGATTGCACTGTGCCTTTACGAGTTTCAGTGATTAGAGTTGGTTGGTGATTGTTGCGGCAAAGTGTTTGACCAAAAAGTGGAGCTGCAACATGTTTGGGTGAACATGAACTAGATGTCAGGGGGTGGACAACGGTGAGCGTTTGAGTTTTCATGACTTCGAAATACTTCTCGTCGAAGCAGACACCCGTGTGAAACTGCCGCTAGTGTTGCTTGGCGCTCAATAGCGCTGGATGGCAGCAATGTTCTCCTTAGGTATCGCTATGGACAATGACTGTTTAGGATCTCATCGTTTTGTCTAGCTTCTCTTGGTAAAAAACACTGTTGCAAGAAACGAAAGCTCGCCAGTTGAGGTAGTGTGGCCGAGTGGTCGAAGGCGCTGGATTTAGGCTCCAGTCTCGATGGAGGCGTGGGTTCGAATCCCACCACTGCCGTCTTTATCTCTAAATCCTTTGGAATATCCAGCCACTACCTGTGGATAACGACAGGAGACTTGAAAGATTAAATATGCGTGGGGTCATAGAAAGCACTCCCTTGTTATAACAAGTTAAGTATAGGTACACACATTACACTTTGGCGCATTGCTTCCCAGTAGATTTACCTAGAAAAAGAGTTTTCCAATCTGATCCTCTTTTTTTGCAAGCCCACTTGATTTAGCGTATACTTCCAAGGCACGGACAGATAAGAAATCCGTTTGAAATCCCAAATTGGGCGTGTACGCCCTCTGAACAGTAAGCGACAGCAGAGTGGCGCAGCGGAAGCGTGCTGGGCCCATAACCCAGAGGTCGATGGATCGAAACCATCCTCTGCTAAAGGCAAACCTTTAACAACCAGCAGGGCTCAATGCCATTCCCATCTAATCCATTGACAAGTTGTGTCTTAACTGAGATGTGTAATCCTTCTGTTGTTGTACTGGGAAAAGTTGATGCTGTATGTAGCAAGCAGCAGTTTAAAAACAATATGTTGATGTTGCAGCCTTTAAATCCACTTTGGTTCCAGTGAAACTCCTTCAGTTATTCTGCAAATTCTCCTTCCTTACATGCACTGCGTTTAAAGACTGTCTTCAGTATGGCTGCAACGTTTTTCCTAGGTAAAGATTTTACAGCACCATGACCACAGCTTTAAAGGGGCGACCCCTTTCTGGTAGTGTGGCCTGAGGCCTGGGATATGATCTCCATTCTTTCAGGAGGTTTGGCATGGATTCCCACAGCTGGCAATCAGATGTTTTTCATTGACCGTTCACGTGAACCTGTCGTTGCAATACCCTGGCGTGGGCAAAAGGCAAAGTGGATTGCACTGTGCCTTTACGAGTTTCAGTGATTAGAGTTGGTTGGTGATTGTTGCGGCAAAGTGTTTGACCAAAAAGTGGAGCTGCAACATGTTTGGGTGAACATGAACTAGATGTCAGTGGGTGGACAACGGTGAGCGTTTGAGTTTTCATGACTTCGAAATACTTCTCGTCGAAGCAGACACCCGTGTGAAACTGCTGCTAGTGTTGCTTGGCGCTCAATAGCGCTGGATGGCAGCAATGTTCTCCTTAGGTATCGCTATGGACAATGACTGTTTAGGATCTCATCGTTTTGTCTAGCTTCTCTTGGTAAAAAACACTGTTGCAAGAAACGAAAGCTCGCCAGTTGAGGTAGTGTGGCCAAGTGGTCGAAGGCGCTAGATTTAAGCTCCAGTCTTGATGGAGGCGTGGGTTCGAATCCCACCACTGCCATCTTTATCTCTAAATCCTTTGGAATATCCAGCCACTACCTGTGGATTACGACAGGAGACTTGAAAGATTAAATGTGCGTGGGGTCATAGAAAGCACTCCCTTGTTATAACAAGTTAAGTATAGGTACAAACATTACACTTTGGCGCATTGCTTCCCAGTAGATTTACCTAGAAAAAGAGTTTTCCAATCTGATCCTCTCTTTTTGCAAGCCCACTTGATTTAGCGTATACTTCCAAGGCACGGACAGATAAGAAATCCGTTTGAAATCCCAAATTGGGCGTGTACGCCCTCTGAACAGTAAGCGACAGCAGAGTGGCGCAGCGGAAGCGTGCTGGGCCCATAACCCAGAGGTCGATGGATCGAAACCATCCTCTGCTAAAGGCAAACCTTTAACAACCAGCAGGGCTCAATGCCATTCCCATCTAATCCATTGACAAGTTGTGTCTTAACTGAGATGTGTAATCCTTCTGTTGTTGTACTGGGAAAAGTTGATGCTGTATGTAGCAAGCAGCAGTTTAAAAACAATATGTTGATGTTGCAGCCTTTAAATCCACTTTGGTTCCAGTGAAACTCCTTCAGTTATTCTGCAAATTCTCCTTCCTTACATGCACTGCGTTTAAAGACTGTCTTCAGTATGGCTGCAACGTTTTTCCTAGGTAAAGATTTTACAGCACCATGACCACAGCTTTAAAGGGGCGACCCCTTTCTGGTAGTGTGGCCTGAGGCCTGGGATATGATCTCCATTCTTTCAGGAGGTTTGGCATGGATTCCCACAGCTGGCAATCAGATGTTTTTCCTTGACCTTTCACGTGAACCTGTCGTTGCAATACCCTGGCGTGGGCAAAAGGCAAAGTGGATTGCACTGTGCCTTTACGAGTTTCAGTGATTAGAGTTGGTTGGTGATTGTTGCGGCAAAGTGTTTGACCAAAAAGTGGAGCTGCAACATGTTTGGGTGAACATGAACTAGATGTCAGGGGGTGGACAACGGTGAGCGTTTGAGTTTTCATGACTTCGAAATACTTCTCGTCGAAGCAGACACCCGTGTGAAACTGCCGCTAGTGTTGCTTGGCGCTCAATAGCGCTGGATGGCAGCAATGTTCTCCTTAGGTATCGCTATGGACAATGACTGTTTAGGATCTCATCGTTTTGTCTAGCTTCTCTTGGTAAAAAACACTGTTGCAAGAAACGAAAGCTCGCCAGTTGAGGTAGTGTGGCCGAGTGGTCGAAGGCGCTGGATTTAGGCTCCAGTCTCGATGGAGGCGTGGGTTCGAATCCCACCACTGCCATCTTTATCTCTAAATCCTTTGGAATATCCAGCCACTACCTGTGGATAACGAAAGGAGACTTGAAAGATTAAATATGCGTGGGGTCATAGAAAGCACTCCCTTGTTATAACAAGTTAAGTATAGGTACACACATTACACTTTGGCGCATTGCTTCCCAGTAGATTTACCTAGAAAAAGAGTTTTCCAATCTGATCCTCTTTTTTTGCAAGCCCACTTGATTTAGCGTATACTTCCAAGGCACGGACAGATAAGAAATCCGTTTGAAATCCCAAATTGGGCGTGTACGCCCTCTGAACAGTAAGCGACAGCAGAGTGGCGCAGCGGAAGCGTGCTGGGCCCATAACCCAGAGGTCGATGGATCGAAACCATCCTCTGCTAAAGGCAAACCTTTAACAACCAGCAGGGCTCAATGCCATTCCCATCTAATCCATTGACAAGTTGTGTCTTAACTGAGATGTGTAATCCTTCTGTTGTTGTACTGGGAAAAGTTGATGCTGTATGTAGCAAGCAGCAGTTTAAAAACAATATGTTGATGTTGCAGCCTTTAAATCCACTTTGGTTCCAGTGAAACTCCTTCAGTTATTCTGCAAATTCTCCTTCCTTACATGCACTGCGTTTAAAGACTGTCTTCAGTATGGCTGCAACGTTTTTCCTAGGTAAAGATTTTACAGCACCATGACCACAGCTTTAAAGGGGCGACCCCTTTCTGGTAGTGTGGCCTGAGGCCTGGGATATGATCTCCATTCTTTCAGGAGGTTTGGCATGGATTCCCACAGCTGGCAATCAGATGTTTTTCCTTGACCTTTCACGTGAACCTGTCGTTGCAATACCCTGGCGTGGGCAAAAGGCAAAGTGGATTGCACTGTGCCTTTACGAGTTTCAGTGATTAGAGTTGGTTGGTGATTGTTGCGGCAAAGTGTTTGACCAAAAAGTGGAGCTGCAACATGTTTGGGTGAACATGAACTAGATGTCAGGGGGTGGACAACGGTGAGCGTTTGAGTTTTCATGACTTCGAAATACTTCTCGTCGAAGCAGACACCCGTGTGAAACTGCCGCTAGTGTTGCTTGGCGCTCAATAGCGCTGGATGGCAGCAATGTTCTCCTTAGGTATCGCTATGGACAATGACTGTTTAGGATCTCATCGTTTTGTCTAGCTTCTCTTGGTAAAAAACACTGTTGCAAGAAACGAAAGCTCGCCAGTTGAGGTAGTGTGGCCGAGTGGTCGAAGGCGCTGGATTTAGGCTCCAGTCTCGATGGAGGCGTGGGTTTGAATCCCACCACTGCCATCTTTATCTCTAAATCCTTTGGAATATCCAGCCACTACCTGTGGATAACGACAGGAGACTTGAAAGATTAAATATGCGTGGGGTCATAGAAAGCACTCCCTTGTTATAACAAGTTAAGTATAGGTACACACATTACACTTTGGCGCATTGCTTCCCAGTAGATTTACCTAGAAAAAGAGTTTTCCAATCTGATCCTCTTTTTTTGCAAGCCCACTTGATTTAGCGTATACTTCCAAGGCACGGACAGATAAGAAATCCGTTTGAAATCCCAAATTGGGCGTGTACGCCCTCTGAACAGTAAGCGACAGCAGAGTGGCGCAGCGGAAGCGTGCTGGGCCCATAACCCAGAGGTCGATGGATCGAAACCATCCTCTGCTAAAGGCAAACCTTTAACAACCAGCAGGGCTCAATGCCATTCCCATCTAATCCATTGACAAGTTGTGTCTTAACTGAGATGTGTAATCCTTCTGTTGTTGTACTGGGAAAAGTTGATGCTGTATGTAGCAAGCAGCAGTTTAAAAACAATATGTTGATGTTGCAGCCTTTAAATCCACTTTGGTTCCAGTGAAACTCCTTCAGTTATTCTGCAAATTCTCCTTCCTTACATGCACTGCGTTTAAAGACTGTCTTCAGTATGGCTGCAACGTTTTTCCTAGGTAAAGATTTTACAGCACCATGACCACAGCTTTAAAGGGGCGACCCCTTTCTGGTAGTGTGGCCTGAGGCCTGGGATATGATCTCCATTCTTTCAGGAGGTTTGGCATGGATTCCCACAGCTGGCAATCAGATGTTTTTCCTTGACCTTTCACGTGAACCTGTCGTTGCAATACCCTGGCGTGGGCAAAAGGCAAAGTGGATTGCACTGTGCCTTTACGAGTTTCAGTGATTAGAGTTGGTTGGTGATTGTTGCGGCAAAGTGTTTGACCAAAAAGTGGAGCTGCAACATGTTTGGGTGAACATGAACTAGATGTCAGGGGGTGGACAACGGTGAGCGTTTGAGTTTTCATGACTTCGAAATACTTCTCGTCGAAGCAGACACCCGTGTGAAACTGCTGCTAGTGTTGCTTGGCGCTCAATAGCGCTGGATGGCAGCAATGTTCTCCTTAGGTATCGCTATGGACAATGACTGTTTAGGATCTCATCGTTTTGTCTAGCTTCTCTTGGTAAAAAACACTGTTGCAAGAAACGAAAGCTCGCCAGTTGAGGTAGTGTGGCCGAGTGGTCGAAGGCGCTAGATTTAAGCTCCAGTCTCGATGGAGGCGTGGGTTCGAATCCCACCACTGCCATCTTTATCTCTAAATCCTTTGGAATATCCAGCCACTACCTGTGGATTACGACAGGAGACTTGAAAGATTAAATGTGCGTGGGGTCATAGAAAGCACTCCCTTGTTATAACAAGTATAGGTACAAACATTACACTTTGGCGCATTGCTTCCCAGTAGATTTACCTAGAAAAAGAGTTTTCCAATCTGATCCTCTCTTTTTGCAAGCCCACTTGATTTAGCGTATACTTCCAAGGCACGGACAGATAAGAAATCCGTTTGAAATCCCAAATTGGGCGTGTACGCCCTCTGAACAGTAAGCGACAGCAGAGTGGCGCAGCGGAAGCGTGCTGGGCCCATAACCCAGAGGTCGATGGATCGAAACCATCCTCTGCTAAAGGCAAACCTTTAACAACCAGCAGGGCTCAATGCCATTCCCATCTAATCCATTGACAAGTTGTGTCTTAACTGAGATGTGTAATCCTTCTGTTGTTGTACTGGGAAAAGTTGATGCTGTATGTAGCAAGCAGCAGTTTAAAAACAATATGTTGATGTTGCAGCCTTTGATGCTGATAAGATTGGAAGCAGTTAAAAAAAAATTATGTTGATGCTGGGAAGCATCCCACCTGAGAAAATTTCAAAATCTGCCTATCCACAATATGTATTAGAAGTACATTATTGCTGTTTGTGATTGTTTTTCTTAAATTACCTACTTATTCCATATATTTTTCAGTACTGTCTAAACAGAGTGCGAGAAACGATCAGACAGCCAAAGAGAGAGAGGTGGGATGAAGATCAGCTCTTTGGGTGATTAGAAAAGAGCAGAGCAGAATCGCTTGCTGACCGGCACAGACAAATGCACGAGAATAAACATATCATGGCGCTTCCCCGCGCTTCTGCTTCATTTATTTATTTACTGGTTTTATTATTTTCATTGATCTATTTGATATTTTTGCACAGTAACTGAGCTTCCTTTTTAAAACACTGCATGTTTTACTTTTTATCTCTCTGCATGTGACAAATAAAGACATCCGTTGCTGAGCCTTGAAACGCCTCCTGTGTAGACAGTGTTAATCAAAACATTTCAAAGCCTCAACTGGTCAAAACTTTCCATTTGGCTTTGCTGTTCAAAAGCAGCATTGAGATTCAAGGCATCATCAAAGCGGGTGGACAGGCAGTCAGACGCAGCTGATGGGCAGGGACAGAGGCTGGGAAAAGATTTGTTTGATCACTCTGCACGTGGAAACACTGCTTGTCTGCAGACACCAAATACTCAGCAAAAGTCAGTGAGCAATACATAAACAATTTGATTTCTATACAGTGTTTGGGATAATTTTGTGTCACACTGTCAGACTCACTGTGTAGACAGACAATTGCAACGTTCATTTTACCTTTTTTATTCTTTTTGCTTCTTTCTCTGTATAATTAAAAGATTTAAAAAAATGAAAGACAATTACTGTTACATACTCAGTGGTTTGTCACTATCAGCAACCATCAATCATCATTTAATTCAATTTTAAAATCCATTTAGTGAGAAATACAGTTTTAGCAATGTTTGACCAACTTATTTTGTCTTATATTTGCTCCTGTTATTTTTTAAATAACACAAAAGACCTTATAAATGCACTCTGTCATAAATTAATCTTCATTCATTATCATTTTTTGATGTTTATCTCATCATCTCAAAAAGTATTCTTTAAGGAAACTTCAATTTGATAGATAAGAAGCAGCGGGCGGTCATCATCATCCTGCATCATGTCCCGTGAACGAATAAATGATTAATTCTGTTTTCATGTGTGGTCATTTACACAACCCATTCCTCATGGTATTGTTCTGACATATTGATAACGTATTACAAATTAACTATCCATAGTTACCCATCAATCAGAATTAGTTTTTTATCAAATCAAAAATATTGTTAAATTTATAGTATTTAATATATGTTAATATCTAATAATATATGGTATATAATACTATATATATATAATATATCAAAGTTTCAAACAAAACAACAAGTCCCAGGTTTAAAAAAAATATGCTGAAAGGACATTCAGGACTGAATTTTATAAATGAATGTGCCTAATGTGGCGACACGAGGCGTATGGATGCAAATGAATTTAAAAAATCATTTAACACCAAAAATTGGGAAAAGACCGACAACGCCACCTGGGGAATTTCACCCCAGGAAATAATTTAGTAGAGCACCAGGCACACAGGTAAGTATACTCTTTTGGAGGCAAGAGACGCAGTTCACCGAAACTTAGGAAATACAATTTTATTTTAAATAGTTTTAAAAATGATTTAAAATTTCATTCATCCCAAAGAAAGTTAACAGAAAATCAATTAAGGGGGCTGGAGCTGAATGGATGGACAAGGCTAGGTGCAAGGGGGGGGGACCCACCAAATTAAGAAAAACAAAACTAAACCACCCAACATATGTGACCCACACACTCAAAGTGAGGAACCGGCTTCCCAAGACACGGCAGACAAAAGGGGGGGGGATACCACCACCCGAGCACCAGCACCGCCACCACCAGCCTCCAGTAACTAAAAAAGAAAGAAACAAATTATAATGCAAAATTATAATAAGCTAAACACCCATTACACACACGGGACCAAGCCCTGGTTAAAACACAGGCAGCGTGGAGAAAACAATGTTTCTGAGGGAGGTAAAGCTTCAGCGGAGACAAAACATCGAAAGGCGAAGTTTCGCTGGAAACAAAGCATCGGAGGCGAAGTTTCGCTGGAAACAAAGCATCGGAGGCGAAGTTTCGCTGGAAACAAAGCATCGGAGGCGAAGTTTCGCTGGAAACAAAGCAGCAGCGACCCCAGTCAGCTGGTCACAGCAACTCCTAATTGCAGGAAAAAATGCTGTTAACATTACTCGAAAGTACTGTGGTTGCTTGTGTATACTAAAACACACATACCTGTTTCAGGACACACATGCACAGGAGGAGGGAGGAAGAGGACACTGGCTGTAGCTGGCATTTACCTGCGACCACACTAGTATTAGCCATCAGACAGCATCAACACCACCAAGAAAGAGGGACACTTACCAAACAAATACGCAGCTGCACAGAAGGGAGCATGGAGCAGCACGCATACAGTTGCCCTACAACCACACAAAATGCTGTGAGACACAGAAAAACCCAAGCGTCCAAATGTGCTGAAGCAGCGGACAGCCATACCTGTTGCGCCAGCCAACCTTGGCTCAAAAATGATGCCCCACTGACAGAGGTGCAAGAGGAAGAACCAGCAGAGGAGGATGGCCTTTATACTGGCCCACCTAATGACAGCCACCTGGCGCTAATTACAAGCCAGTGCAGTAATTGACAGATGCCACCTCTATACTGCTACACTAAGAAGACCACGGCCTTTAACTTAATTTTTACCACCAGACCATACTTATCAACTCATTAGCCTAAATATTCCACATCACATATCTGCTTACATGCTGTTTGCAAAATGCAAACAGCATGCATCAACCATGACTGCTTCTATTGTCCTCTGACTGATACATACATACCTGTCACTTCTACTCTTACACACTAATTCTCCTTTTAATATATTTGCAGTGTTATATTTTATTTATCTCTTACCTCTTTTTCTTTAATCTTTACATTACTAGTGTTGTTATTGCAACTTGCCCTTACTGCTGAGCTGACTTGTTTATCTCGTACAACACATTTCATTGTACCTTTGGCCCTGGGTTAACCTACAAATGACTGAAACTGAAATAATCACACTGACAAAAAAAAAGAAAAAAAAAAGACAATAGGCAGAAATAAAGTCAAAGAATAATTAATATAAATATAAAATATAAACTTTTCACATCTCACTTTCAAGTTTATACTTTTCTGCGGCATTTGGGAGTGTTTCCATGGCAACAAAAATGAAGTTATGACTTGGTCGCTAAGGAGGTTAACTGTCTGTGTGTGTGTGTATAGGTGTGTGTGTGTGTGTGACAGTCAGTTTGTGATTGTGTACTGACGCATAGTGAGCGTGTGAGAAAAACTGCCTTTGAATGTCAGAGGGAGCAGGGAAACAGGTTCTTCGAGTATGCGTAACGACTTTTCAAAGTAATCAGAATATTTATGTGTGAGTATATTTTTGCATTGTACAGAACTAGACTGAATCGTTTCATGTACAGACTAGTGTGTACATCGTCCCAATATGTGGCTGTGACATCTGTCTTTCATGAATTTGTGCATTCCTTTTTTTCGTCAATACAGTCTACCTCCAGGCATGTGAAGCTTTTGCCCCACACCAAAGGGATGAAGGCTGATGTCTTTCCCCACTGTGGCGGCTGCGTGTGATGTCTAGTATTCACATGTGACTTGGCTCACATGTCCTCTGGTTCCCCAAATTTCTCATTCGCCCACCAGCATGTCAAGCAATTTCTGTGGAGTAGAAGAACAGCTCTCCTGTTGCCTTTCACAGATTTTAATTCTTAATTTGCGTCATTTTCTTTCTGTGTATTTCTCTCTCCGATACGTGGTCATTATAACAACCTTGATTCAGTTTTACTAACAGGGAAATTTAATCTTTCTGACTACTTTTCACTTTTATGTGATCATTGTTTTTTCTCTCCCCACAGTGGGGTATATGCTCATTTAAGAACGACAGACAAAAACAAAAACATTATTAAACTAAAGGAAATAAAATCAGCACCTGCTGCTTCCCCTTTCAAATATTTTACTGTTTATTTCTGTGTGAGGAAGGACATAGCATTATTGCTGGAGCAAACTTGCTGGGAGTCATGCATAAATAAAGGGTGATAATAAATTTAGAATTGGACTCCCAGTGACTGAGGTCATTGCAGCATGTGACACATATCTATTACAAGAAGCAATTTAGGGAATTAAGAACGGATTCTCCATTTAACATTTGACCTCCATGCAAGTATGGGGTGTGTTTGAGTGGATTTGAAGGATTCCAAGTTCATGACATTAATTTATGAATTTATGAAACCTAAAGGAGTTTTTGAGCCAAGTATAAAAAAATGAATAGAAAACAACTGTGGAGTCTGACAGCAGTAATAGATTTTGGTTCTATATGACTTGAAAATTTGCTTTTAATATTGCCTTTTAATATGCTTTTAATATTGCTTCACAAGAAGTAAGAGAATCTCACTCTTTTGTAATCCTGTATAACAAGGCAAACCAGCACTTGAAATACACTGTGAAGGTGTAATGACAAAGTCTTGGGAGTAAGGCTATCCCCCCTATAGCCATACAGCTATCAAACTCTCTCAACAACTATCAAATGGATTCACCTGTTTACAGATATTCACGCTTATGATCCCCTGACGTTTCCTCTAGCCCCACCACAGTCTTAAAAAATGTACGTGTAAATCAGGAAAATCTTTTGAGCATGAAAGGTTATTCTTGACATTGGAAACAAAAGTTTGTCAACCTACTAGTTTTGTCTTAAGTTTGAATGGTTCACACGGACTTGTTCATTAACGCAGTGAATGCAACCCCTTTTGGAATCATGTGTGACTGTGTAGGCAACAATTCGACTCCAATTTTTAAACCTTTCAATCTGTGTTAGCAGTTCCTCAGAGGCAGGGAGAAGCATGACTGTTGAACATAATCCTCCCACACCACAATGGAATTAAAATATTGGTATTCACAAGGAATGAAACCAGAATTTAATGCAATACAAAAATGTGATTAACTGAACTATATATATATATATATATATATATATATATATATATATATATATATATATATATTTGAGCTACAGCACTAGCTGAAAAAACTAATACAGTTTTAACTTATGCTAAACCGTATGCTGAGTGTATCGTTCCATCCCTGATGTTTGCTAGAATCCTGTAAGTTAAATCATATCACCGGGATGCTGGAGCCATTATAGCTTGGGTTGAGGTGCTTTGCCCAAAGATACCTGAACTCCAGATATTGAGCTGCAAATGAGTGGAATGCGAGTTGAAAGAGATTGGCTCCACTTAACTCTGGTGAATCAGGGTGAGCGCCAACTATCAATCCTAAGGATTGAAGCCAGCTCACCTCTTAATCATGAGGAGCAGTCAGCCTTTCTAGCCTTTAGTTTTACACTTTTGACCTGTATAGTTCTTCTTTTTTTTTTGCTGACAACCCTGGGAATAAAGCTTTTGTATCTTTCAGTCAAGCTTCTCTTCACAACTTTCAACTTTTCATCTTTTGCTGAGTTTTGAAGTCGTCAGCATCCTTCAGGTACCTCCTACATATTTAATGTTCTTCTTTGGAGGAAACGTCCATGTTCCCTCATTGAAACTGACAATTATAAAATGGACACTAATTCTGTTATTGTCCGTTTTATTATAAAACATCAAATTTAGGGAACATTTGTGACCACAGAGCACTTCATGAAAATCATGACTAATTCATTCATAATTATAGGCTGTGGTCTTACTGTTCAAGAGCTTCACTGTTGCTTTTCAGCCATGTTATGATAGACAATGATTCTGAGATCTTAATTTGTCCAAAGTTACTGTAAATGAAAGCTTTTGTTAGTTATTGGTTATTTTCAACACATTCTCAGTGTTCTGGCTGATGGGGTTCGTATGACATTGTATAATTTTAGGTAGCAATCAGTGAAGTGAAGCTGGACGTTTTTCTGTACGACATCGATCTCAGTAGTAAGTGCAGGTTCCAGGCTAAGTGGGGATTAAACTTTAGATCTTGTTGGAGTTTGGCTCTGGCAGTTGTTTTGCACTGTTCATTTGCAGTTAGGAACAGTTTTATTGTCTGAGTTCACGTGGTTTATTATTTCTGGGCACTTTCAACCAAACTGGGGTTTTCACACCCCCGTCAGTCTTTCTCTCTCCTCTCCCACTGTGATTTTCTCTGTCTCCTTTTGAAAAACCTCTACATGAAGTTCTATTTATTACACATGAATGTCAGTCAAAATAACTTGGAAGCACGCTGGCCTTTCTGACATCACACGAGACGAGGTGGCTTTCTTTTTTCTGCAAATGTAACAGATTTTGCCCCTTTGGTCAAAACAGTTTTTGCAAGTTAAACCTTACTTCATCTAACCAAAGATCCGTTCGTCTGTTATCCATCCATTATCCATTGTGTCTACTCTCACTGATTCAATAAAATTAAACTGTGAATGAGCCTCCTTTAAAGTTTAAAACCTTTGCATTTGTAGGTCTTTCTCCTCACCAGTCACATTTAATACATTGACATACAGGTAATACAATTCAGTTTGGGGGATAGAAAGATTAGTGGATGTGAGCCTGTTTGGTCTTTCAATCTATTGCATCCAAGTCAAGGTGATGAGGATGTGGAGTTTATGAATGATTTATAGAGTTTGCCTTAATTTGGTGGAAGGTACGTGTGGCTCATACATTATCGAGCCCAAAAGATAATTGCTGTAGGCATAAATACTTCACATAGTTCTTGTGATGATACTTATATGAAATATCTATAGTTTAAAATGTTTATGGCTTGTAATGTCAAACAATAGTGTGTGCATTGATCACCAAGTTTAATGGTCAAGATAAAGGATTAAGGAAACAACAGAGAGGCCATGTTGACTCTGACAACATACATTTAGATCACCTTCATTGTTCTAGAAAAAGACAACATTTACAGCAGATACTTAAGAACAACATAGGTACAGTTCTTTGTGCCCTGTGATACATGACTCCTCAAAGGAGCTGAACCACCACACTGCTGCATGCAGGAACAGATAAACAGGGCTGCTGGATGAAAAATCAAGTTTTTTAGATGTCCTACACATTTAGACTTATGTTTCAACAGCATTTAGATGACTATATTTCAGTGTACTACACATTGAAATATAGTCAAGGAAATGTTGTTGAAACAACGGTTATTTGTAACCTACAATTCAGATAATACTTGCACTTTTCAACTAAATTTAGATCAATTTTGTCTTAGACGTGTAGATGCCTTCTGTCCTGCAAATCATAAAATCAGTGCTAACTGAGTTAGGTACATTGAAACCTCTTGCAGTGGAGACAAACCGGGCAGAAAAACAGTATTATTCAGATTTGACAAAACTTTATTCTGGTTGCGGACTAAGCTGGTAAGAAGACCTTCACAAGCAATTGTCTTGTCAAATTAATATTTCAAAGGTCTAGTTAAGAATCTTTAAAAGTGACATGGATGAAGTCATTGCAGCTGCTGAACCGTGCATGTCAACACATCCATCTCCATGACAACTGAACATACTTCATCCGCTGATGAACACTTCATATGTGACACGGTTAAAAGCTCTGAAACAAGTTTGTAAGTAGGCCTTAAGTTGGGATTGTTTTGACAAAATACTTTTTCAAAGGGCAAGAGTGAACTTTCATGCTCAGTTGACATTTTAGTTTTTTCAGGTTTATATGACAGGGCACACATTATTTAAAAACATAATGTTTCTATATTTGGTGAACCAGCGGGAGATCCAGACTCCAGGATGGTTTAACATTCTGCCTCATTGGGCCATTTTTCCCCTGCAGTGGCCCTGCTCCTTTAGGCTATTTTTGATGTTATCCTTTGTAATATTTTGCTGTATTAATGTGATCCCTGCTACTTTTGGCTGTGGTCTTTGTGTTCTTGGCTACTTTTTGCTGCACCACTGTCCAAGAAAATCAGAGCATAGCATTAAAGCTCCAGAGTTTAGTGACAAGAGAGGCTTAGTAAACTGGCCTCTGTGCCGTAAAGCATAATGCTGTCTAGTGGATTATTAGTGAGGAAAATTCTGTACAGGCCTTGTCATAAACCTCTGAGACACACACAGAAACACACACTGATCCAGTAATAAGCCAGATAGATCCTAGAAGACCCCAAAACAGACAGAGAGGAATTGGGAAGTAAGCAGAGTGGAAGGGGGAGAGAGGAGGTTCATTAGCCATGAAATCTGTGTTAGATTAGTACGTAACAAATATGTACATATCCTGTTAGAAAATCCCAGAGAGAGAAGGGGGAAACAGAAGCAGATAGATCAGCCGTAAAATCTGTGAAGAACTAATAGCAGCCCAAATGTATAGCAGCAGGATTTTCACAGGGACTTGGTTTTATGGAGCTGAACAGGTGTCTGCTTGTGTTTTCAGCTGGGACACAAACACTAGAGTGCCATTTTGGGCTTTGCGGAGGTTAATGCTGTGCAACCAGGCCGACGGGAGTGGAGGCGAGTTCTCAGCCGAAAAAAGTCGAGCACAACGGAAGAAAATTCTATTTGGGGGCATGGTTAAGGCCAAAACGGCCATAATGTCCTCTATGTCGTTTTGTTACAATGTAATAATTTCATGGCACATGACTTTCGAGAGACAACATTTGTGAATGTGCATGTGAGCATGTGCGGGGAGTGGAAGGAACATGCAGCTGCAACTTTGTAAACTGAATGGGGACTTAGGAACATTTTTACTGGCCCCTAGTACAATGTGCTCATAATTACAACAACTGTTTTGTTTCATAAGTAAAGCGAGTGTGCTGATCAAAACTGAATACTTGGAGCTGTGAAACAAGTGCACAGAACAGTGTGTGCGCACGTGGAACTGTGAGGCAAGTGTGCAGAGAAGATTCGACGCAATCAGAGAGGCACCACATGAGGGCGTCTTTATTTTTTGCCAAAATTAAATTCCTTGTGCACCGAGCTGTGATGATCTCCTAATGTTCTTTTCTATAGTGATGAGAATATTGCAATTTCGACACTTATATATCATCCTCGTTAGTATTCTGTCTCCTAATGGCATCATTTTAAACTGTAGAAAGAGAAAGAGCTTAGCCAGCACCATATGGCTGTAAAAAAATCCTCATTTTCAAATATGGAAACCTTTGTGTTTTTTGTGCTACTTAAAAACAGTATTGTCCCTTTCTCTGTCTTGTTTGCTGTTCATTTCACTTTGACCTGCAAAGGTGAGATTTTAAGAGTAGCTTACAAAGCTTAATTTGAGTACTTATACAGGGCCATGGAGTTAATTGATGTTTGAGCTCTTGACCTGAAAATTGAACATCATAGGAAAATTATATCAATACCTGACAATACCAGAAAACATCAGCAGTAGCAAAAGTGTCAAATACACAGGAAACAGGTAGTGTTAAATGTACATGGTGGTTTGAGAATATGACATACTGTGTATACTATGTGAGGAAACGTATTTTCCTACCTTTCTGAAGTATTTGTTCAAACAGTGTCAGGAATTTCTTTTAATTTTTAAAGCTGCAGATGGTGGTGGATGATGTTGTTCTTCATATTAAAATGTGCAACTGTATCAACACCCGTTGATTTGTATGTATGGAGGCAGCATGCAACATGACTTCCCATTAAAGAGGTAAATCAGAAGTGCTCTACAGGTGTAAAGTGCATTTATTGGTGTGGTTGCTGAAATTATGTTGTGCTTGTTAAAGCCACTTGAAAATACTATGGTAACAATCCAGGGCATTAAAGCTACAAACATCCATAACAAGAGTGGGATCGGTACACCATTGTATCTGAGAAGCTCTCACATACGATTACAGGAGATTACAGAGGCAGTACTCTTAATCAAAAATAATTTCCCCCAAGAATTGTATAAGTAGTCAGAGTGAAAAGAGTAGGAAGTTAATAGGATTTAATGGTCAATACCGACCACTAAACAAATCTTTGGCTATAGGTGTTCAACTATTTGGCTTTCGACACCCTCTTTGCTCAGATGTGTGGGATTCTGATTGAACCAGCATGTGCTCTGAGAGTAAGAGTTTCTCTCTTAGAGTCAAGGCACCTATCGACATCCAGGTAATTCATTGGTTTGTAGAATGACCCCTTGGATTACTTCCATACTATCCAACAAAAATCTACATTTTGAGTGTTAAAGCATGGTGATATTGTATATTGTTCTGTAAAGAAATAATTAGATCCCCCTGCCAACTGCCCTCTCCCTGGGTCAATATACACTGCATATTCAGTACAAATTAGAGTTATTAGATCTCTCTCTCTCTCTCTCTCTCTCTCCCTCTGTCCGTCTGTCTGTCTGTGTGATTGTGACATATTTCTAAAGATTAAAAGATTTATAGAGATCTAGTAGTTGGAACCAATTGGCTCGGGGGTTGAGTGCCACTGTTGAAGTCAGAAAGTATTGAGAGGCAGACGAACGTCAATGTTGGTTTTGACCTTTTTCGTGGAATTTGTTGACGATAACAAAAATATAGAACGTCACCAATCTTATCATTTAAATATGCACTGTTTGTAGGCTTGAAAGGTGGCATTTTGTGCCAAAGTGACTTTTTTTCCCCACATACAATGGAGCAAGTTGGGACACTGTAAAACACTGTAGAACATGTTGACGTGTGGCCCCGAAAAGCATCAACCCTATAATTAATGACCTACAAACTATCACAGCAGCCCATCTCAAACCACTCCTGCAGAATAATCCACTTTCAGCTGTTGTTTATAATGCCACTACTGTAGAATTTAGGAGTGAGAACTAGGCAATCATGTAAGCAATGTTACTATTTGTAACAATTAGTGTTTGGAGCAGAGCTGAAACAATGAATCAATGAGTCGATCGACAGAAAATGAATCAGCAACTATTTTAATAATGGGTTAATTAACAATTTATTCTTGTGACATGCTTTTTTGGGCTATTTTCTAATATTTTAAAGGCCAAACAAATAATTGATTAATCGAAAAAATAACGCAGATTAATAAGTAATGAGAATAATCAACAGAATGCTGAACAATGGATTAACAATGCAGGATTTGTGTGAGAAGTCTCAATGGAAAACACAGGGAGAAATCCATTAGAGTGGAGGCAAAGATACTAATTTCTTTTCCAAGAGGCCGCAGCCGCAGGTTACGTTGAGTCGAGCAAAGAAAGTAATGTTGAGGGAGAAGTGGGTGCCACAAAAAGTTAAATTGCTGCAATTTATCACAAAATCCTTATTGAGGTTCATTGAACATCAGTGATTGATATTCTCTAACAGTGGATCTTGAATTTTCCTCCAACTGTTAAATTGACCCCTTGGCCAATTCCTTCAAAAATTGTCCTGATCTTTAACACAGGGAGTGATTTCAGTGAGAGCTCTCTACTATGATGTTCTCGTTTCTGTTAGTGATCGACTGCCCAAAGCAAAACACAGGCCGAGTTGGTGAAGGTTGGATGTTGATTCATGGACTGCTCGATATGATGCCTGCTCATGCAAAAGTACGTGATATCGACTGCTTTTTCCTCCTACACTGTCTGACTGGTAAACCTCCCAGATGTGTGATGTGTGTGGCTGAGTGAAAGAGTGATGCTGCTTGCTGCATTCTGATGTGGTTCTATGACTGAGCGTGGGAGGAATGTGCTGAAGGGGCTCGTGTGTGAACAGTTTCTAAGCCTGTTTTTGTGCGAGGTCCTGTTTATGAGCACAGGTCAGTGCAATTCAAAGCTAGGCTATGTAACTTTTACCGGGCGACAGCAACGGCGGCCCCTGCTGCCACAAGTGGTAATTACAGGACGCTGACGCATTCACTTCTGTTAATGCCTGATTGGCGGGAGTACACAACTTTATTTTCCAACAGGATTCCCTATTCAAAGGGGAACGGACTTCAAGCATGTCTTCAAGTGGGGTGAAAAGACTGTACTAGCCACAGCTGGAGTGCGCTGAACTGTAGATGTTAACAGCTAGCGTTACTCACCAGAAGCTCACAGACTGAGAGACTAGCAGCGGGTGAGGGTCTCGCCTCGGCGGGGGTGACAAGTCGAGCCAAGGAAGCAGGCAGTCAGTGAGTTACCCCACGTGTGAATGTGTCCTATCCTCTTCACACACTGCAGAAAATACAATCTGATGGGTGCTAGTGTGTCATTTAGCTCTGTTGATAACAAGTGACGGTAATTTACCGAAGGGCTGATAAATTAACAAAAGCAGTTGCGTCTGGCAATATGCCATTTGATATACCGGTTGAGTATGGCAGACTCCATCTCCGAGTCAGTTTGAAAACCAAGCTGTTGCTTCACTTCTTTCCATCATCTTATTGTTGGACCATGGGTTGTTCCTGTCTTTCTTGTACTTTTCGTACATTGACTTTCATTATCACATCAAAATCCTCCAGCATAGTGCAGAAATAAAGATGAACATTACTTTTTTTGCCGCCCTAATACCTGTCGTCCACCTCTCATCCAATCAGTCTCTCAGAGGACCGACGCCCTCTCACTTCATTCCTTATCTCTCCCCATCTATCCACGCATCAGTCCATTCTCTCACTCTCTAGTCCACAAGAGAGAAAGAAAACTTTGTGGCCTCTACTAATTCACCCGATCCCTCAATCCAGCTGTCCAACCATTCTCTCTGTCTCATCCCTGAGGATAAGTTGAAAGCAGAGAATGTATTCCCTTCTATCATGGAGGATTTAGGAGACCATCTCAAGTTAATGAGGGGTTTTAAAAGTTAGGAGAGAAACAGAGCAGACGATAATAGAAGAGTTATTTAAGGGGAGAAAAGTGTGCATAACTGTCCCTTTGTGTGTGAGTGTAGCTGTGTGTGTGTGTGTGTGTGTGTGTGTGTGTGTGTGTGTGTGTGCGTGTGTGTGTGGGGGGGTGTGATGTATTGTTATACATTGTGAGTTTTCAAACATTAAAATTAGTAGTCTCACTTGTATTTTGATTCTAAAAGGGATTTACATCGATCACTGCAATCACGGAAGTCGTCTTAGTCACATGTTCCGTATACCACCCAGTTATACATGGACACAACTTATCACATACAACTAAGCTTAGGGTCCATATAGGCCCAGATAAATACATTTGGTGCTCATTCTACATACACCCATACTTCCATGATTTAGGTGTGGTTTCAGGAGATTTCTCTCTATGTGTTCATGTTTACTGTATCTCAGGCTCTGGTGGAAAGATTGTGAGCTCAGGGCAGCAAACTTGCTCAGATCTTTTCCAGAGAATCATATCAGCGTATCCATATTGATAAATTAAAATGTGTGCCAGCACTAGAAGAAAGCTCAGTGGATCATCAAAATTATTACAATTCACCCTGCAGGAGACATGAATGTGTGTACCAAATTTCAACCGTTCATGTCCACAGAACCCATCCAACTTTGCCATCCCCAGAAATGCTAGTGTTGCTTAAGACTTACTTCTAGCCTTGACTGAGAGTCCATGATTGCCTTAAATACTTATAATTTTACTGCAACAAAAGTTTATTCAAATACTATACATAGGCTCAGATTGTATTAACAATATTTAATACAAAAGTTGCATGCATGCCAAAGGCAGGTTGAAAGTGTAATCGAACCATGTGATCATTTCTTCTGCCTATACTGTATGTGAAGAGATTTACACTGTAAAAGATGAGGGACAGAATTCACATTCCTTGATCTGTGCAAAAATGCATTTTATGCAAGTACAGCTGAAGCTAATTTCAGTATCCCTTGATATTTATGGCTATTCATACTTGTGTCTGAAAATAAATAGAAGCTTCCGATGTTTAATTTCAGCTTTTGCATGTTTCCATAATTATACCATATTGATGCTTATTTGAGGTTAATGTCGCACTGAAAATCTGGCTTGGATTTATTTTGGTGCTGGCCCTTGGTAATGCACGATTGTCTACAGAGGAAAATCATTGGACAGGACTACACAGAGGAAGTCAGAGAGAGAAAGAAGAGAGAGAGATCTCCCATCCGGGCAAGACAACAAAGTCACACAGAGGAATAATTCCGGTTAGGCCAGAAAAAAGCAAAAAGGAAATTAGTGCCAGTATCTACAGATGGTAATAAATAGCTTTTTATGTGAATCAGCGCCATTGATTTACAGTCTGGTCGGTGCAGTTTTCTCTGGCTGCCATGTTAGTGATGCTCTCTTGTTTAGTGCTTTTGCTTAGAGACTGATTATTTTTAAATTTTAACTAAATCTTTTAGGTAAAGGCTTTGAATTCAACAGAAGCATGTTGTGATGTTGTTGACAGGCCCACTGATGTGACAACAATCTTCCAAAGTGAATACAAACTCAATGAATGCAAAAATCAGCCAAACAGGATAAATACACAGAAAATGAGTCACGAGGCAAGTAAGGTGGATTAATTATTGTTAATTGTACTTTTGTAGAATGATAATGAGGAAGCAATGAATAATAAATAATAATAAAAAAATAATAAAATAATAAAATGACTGATTTTATTACTTTCAACAAGGATCTTAAAACAATCAAAACAAGTAGAGTGATTGAGTTATTATAGGCAATTACAATAAAGCCAGTGGCTACCTGTTTATTTGTGTATTTTAAACCCCAGGTACTAGTATTGGCTTCTGGAAGTGAGAGTTGGACAACTACTGACTATTAATAATTTTAAGACCTGGGACACTGGGAATCCTCATCTTGGGTGGGGGATGTAATTGGCCAGTGAGCCCAGTCCCTGAACGCACATGCAGCAAGCTCTCATGTGCACCTGACGGACAGGAACACGGAGGGGGCCGGTAAAGAGACAGAGAGGGCCGGACCGGCAGTAAAAAAACGTTATGGATTTTTTTAACGCTTCACCGGCCCACTGGGATTTTTCACGGTATGGCACATGGTTGAAGGGTGTGGTCTGTGACAAGAACAAATGTAAAACAAATATAATAAGAAACAGCAACCATGTGTACAGTACATTACCTAAATGACTTATTCCCAGAAATACAAATCATATATCAAACATGGTAATCGTTGCACATGTCCTATAAAAGGCTAATCAACAAATAAACAATAGACTTACATTAAACAATTTCCAAAGTGCAAAAACTGAAGAAAACATACCAGCTTGTTCTTTAAAGTGAGCCTATTTAACTGTTGCTGAGCAGCAGTCACCGTGGCCACAAGTGCCAGTTATATGATGATAATAAATTTGGGAATGTTGTATATCGGTAGCACAATCACAGAAGAGTCTTAAATTAGACCAAATAATCTTAAATCAACACCCACTCACTCATTTTTTCGTGTGCTTTGAACCACAACACTGACAACTGAGTAAATTCAGTCCAAATCCAGTGTGCAAACTATCTTTACAATGTCAACAACAAACTTTCGTGCTCAAAAGTCATAAAATAAGAAAACAGACTTACAAAATGATCAGTCCTGGTATATAGCTGCAGTCACACTAGCATTACCATGAATGAGCCACATGGATAGTAGATGCGTTTCGCACATGTGAAAGAAACTACCAGTATCCATAAAATAAACCAATAGGAAAACCTTGGAATAGTTGTTTCTATTTACAGTTTGTCAGCCACGCACACAACTGACACCACTTGGATGCAGTGAGGTCCACTTTAAACTATGTTCAGACAACATCTGTTTTGCCGGATAGAAATGAGAATAGAGGCTTAACTGGCACTACAGTGCATGTGGGTAAGCCCTATCGAGCAGGCTGCCTATTGGCTAGTTCTGACTGAGATACCTACATTTTATTAGGATGTTTTTTGGTGTAATCACCCATTGGTTCTTTATTTTGTTTATGGTTCTAATGTTTGAAATGTCTGAACATTGGGTAAAAGGCAATAAGGCAATGTATCATTAATCCCTGCCTTAGATCTGCCACTTTCTACTGCTTTTAGTTTATCTATTGTAAGATTAATTTTCTATTCTATTGTTTAATTCACCCTTTTATTTTATCAGATTTTATTTAGCTAATTGTTAGACTGTGTATTCTTGTTGGAGCTAGGCATCTAATAATTTCACTATACATTACAATGTGTATGATTGCTTATGTGATAATATAACCTTAATTTAATTGGATTTAACTTAATTTAAAGATGGTTTGACAGAATGACAACATAGGTTAAGTGTACATTTAATAATTCAGCAAAGATGTTCATCCCTCTTCTAGGTGTTTCTGCATTAGCAGTTTTGTATGGACAACCTTTTCAGGCAGCATCTTTGAAATAAACAAATGCTTGCAGTGTTTTCAACATACACTGTTTTTGTCATGGTGTGGCAAAAAAGCCTGTGAAAGTGCATTAAGACCACTCACCTTTGGAACCAGTATTAATGGTACTGTTTTGAGTAGGATGGCCACTGCTTTATATTCAAGGAAATATTCCACTTCAGCGTTTTAAATCACAGATCTTTGACAATGACTAATCTCCTCCCTGGAGTGCCCTTTGCAGCTTCTCACAGCCTATATGGAGTTTAGCAGAGCAATGCGAGTTGAGCTTCAGAAGAAGTGGAAAAGTTATTATTCCTCTTCCAAAAACTGTAGATAAAAATCTGTCTCAAAAGTGACTCCAAATTTAAGGCCACAGAGCTCAGGCCCCCTACTCTCTCTTTTGTCCATCACTCTACAGTGCAAGTATAGAGTAGCTTTAAATGCAGCTGCAGAAGTTACTCAAAACTTTTGTGTTAGTCAAAATAAAAACTATATTTTCTAGAAATGTTATTGGATTTTTTTATTTGCACAGTAAAACATTTTGTGCTGTAAAGCAGTCCAACAGATGTCCTTTAAAATCTGATCTGATAGCACACAATGTGAAATGCACTGTAGAGGCAGCCAAAACTAATGTGAATATGATTTATTGATAATAAAGTTATACATACAGCGTGTTCACAAACTATGGCAGCATACAGTACATAAATGTATACGTTTTAAGGGGGTTATGAGTGGAAATGGCACCCCAAAGCCATACCGTAAAAGTCCAATGTTCTACACTTACAGCTACACTAGGCTACGAGGAGGCCGTTGTATAGACAGAATGGACTGGAGACCCTATGCACAAAAAAAAAAAAAGACACAGGGTGACTCTGGTAGAATTAAATTGAGACAAAAAGAGATAATAGATGTGCCAGCAGCTACAGATGGAAATCAGTGTCTTTGGTCTGAGTCCAGGCTGAAAAGCATCCAGCTTCCCTTCACAGACTCTTGCCAGGCTCTATAGCAGTTAGTGCACTTCGGCATCCCACCAGTTTAGGAGGAAAATGTTCAAACTTGCCAGCAAGTCTTGATTTTTGTTAAATATTTTATACCGGTTTTCTCCCGATAACTTAAGCACTACAACCTTGTCCTGACTAACTCCATTCCTGTTGACCTGGTACTTTGGAGTGTATGGCTACAAAGTATGAAACCCCTTAAGCTATTTGCCTATTCTCCTTCCTTTCATGCACTGCATTTAAAAATTGTCTTCATTATGCAATGTTTGTGTATGTTTTTTATGTAATAAGTTAAGTTTTTTAGACAAGTGCGACGACAGCAGTTGAAGACCGACCTCTGTCTGGTAGCGTGCCAGAGTGGTCTACGGCGCTGGATTAAGGTTCCAGGTGCTTGAGGCTTTCTAACGTATAGAGGTTGGTTGGTGATTGATGCTACAAACAGTTTGACCAAAAAATTTACTGCATCATGTTTCGGTGACCATGAGCTTGATATCAGGGGGTGGACAACAGTGAGCATTTGAGTTTTCATGATTTCGAAATACTTCTCGTCGAAGCAGACACCCGTGTGAAACTGCCGCTAATGTTGCTTGGCGCTCAATAGCGCTGGATGGCAGCAATGTTCTCCTTAGGTATAGCTATGGACAATGACTGTTTAGAATCTCATCATTTTATCTAGCTTCTCTTGGTAAAGAAAAACAGTGTTCCAAGCAAACGACAGCTTGCAAAGCGAGGTAGTGTGGCCGAGTGGTCGAAGGCGCTGGATTTAGGCTCCAGTCTCGATGGAGGCGTGGGTTCGAATCCCACCACTGCCATCTTCATCTTAGAGTATTTGGCCACTAACAGCAGGTAACTTAGGCAATTCATCTGAGCTAAGGTCCTTACATCTTTGAAACCATGTAATGGTTGAATAGCCCTGTGTTCTCCTCCTCAGTGTTTTCAGAATGAAAGTACTATATTTGTGAACAACCATAAATTCTGTGGAGTTACAACTAACATGGAGGCAAACAGATGACGCTAATATTTCTATTTTGTGTTGAATTTGTCCTTTAAAGGCATCAGTTATGAAATATACCCCTCTCTCTGGAGGTCTGTGTGTTGTGGCAGGGCAGTATGGGTTCATATCAGCAGGTTTAAAACATCAGCGACCCTCCATTGTGCTGTGTATCTCAAATCAGCACATCAGGGAATTTCATTTAAAGGAGTCGTGCTGGAGAAACAGCACTTGGCCATGTGGCTGATCAGTTTGAGAGCAGCTAAGAAAAAAGGTCTGATCTAAAGGTTGCGCTGGAATTGGAGGGTAATAGTCATACAATGGATATTTTAGTGCCTACCATGTGACACTTCACACTGGACTGTACTGTTTTTCAGTGCAGACATGCTGTCAGAAGCCTCAATGTTTTATTTCATGGACTACATTCAACTATTTATTTTAATTTTTTTTTTCTTTCCTTGCCGCTTGAAATATACTATTAGCTGCTGGCACAGAGATCCTTGTGTTTTCTGCTCTGCAAAGACTTGACAGCATTAATTTGTCTTTGTTATGCAGTTCAGACACAAGGCACAGCGTGGCTAGTGTGAGTGCTGGGATGATTCACACAAGCCCAGTGCACATTTTAGAGGGATTCTGATTATAGGACTCCTTGGAGGGTAAGTCAGTGATGATCAGCATGCACTAATGTTTATTTATGTCTCTGCCGATATATCTTGGGGTAAAATTGATTTACAGGGAGTATCCTTACTGTATGTATTAATTGCATAAGAATTATTGCACATCAGAACATCAATGCCATTTTTCTTTCACACCAGAAATGGATGAATATTATTGGTGCACATTATTTTGCACTGCAATTTGTTAGTTCTTGCAAACATCACAGTGATTTTTCATCTTACTTGAATCAAATAACTCCAAATCAAATGAACTGAACAACTTCAGTTCTGGACGCACAAAGTCATTATAAAAAGTGTTCAGATCTTGTTATTGCTAAAAAAAACAAACTGTTAAACAGAAAAACACACTTGAGGTGAACACAAATATGCATAAGTTGCTGCATATTAAATGACAGTTATAATGTGAATATGTCTGTTTTATTCTTCTGCTGTGCTTTTAAGACCTTTAAGAAGAAATCTGAAGCTCAAAGGGTTAATGTTTTCAGCTGATTTACTTAGTGGAACAATGTTGTGTGTGTGTGTGTGTGTGTGTTTGTTAATGGGTTGAGGATTTCTTTAGAAGACAAAGCAGCAAACAAATTGGTGAAATCACCTTAAAGAATGTGTTGGTTTGTGGTGCTTGGATGTGCAATATTGCTTTAGATTGTGTGTGTGTGTGTGTGTGTGTGTGTGTGTGCTTTGCTACTTCTGCTGTCTAAACTGAAATATCACCTATTAAATACAGCCCTCTGGATATGGTACCATGTGGGCCCTTGCCATTTTCAAGGCTTGTGTGCGTGTTTGTGCGTGTCTGTAATTATATACAGTATAAATGTGCCCATACACCACTCTCTTTGTATGCATTTTACCATGCAGCACCCTGTATTTGTTTTTCTGTGTGTGTGCTTATCACTGCCTCATGAATTTTTCAACCAGGAAGGTTTTTATATCTGTAAAATGTTCCCAGAGCCTAGAGAAGAGATTTTTATGTGCACGACATCGTTCTGTGTAAACTGTATGGGTTGAGCGAGGCCCAGCAGGTGGGGCTAGTGAGCAAATCACTGTGTGTGTGTGTGTGTGTGTGTGTGTGTGTGTGTGTGTGTGGGCTGCACACTACAGAAGCAAACCAGGACACGATTAACATTTTTCAACTTATGCATGGATGAGAAAATTGTTATAGGGTTAAGGGCACCATCTATTGCTATTAATACGTCCAATGACAGAACAAGTGCTCCGTCATTGTATTACATACAATATTAGGTTGGCCATGTAGGTTTAATAGACAGTGTCTGAACCCCTGGGAACAGTACTGGGCTGTGAGGCAATTTATTACAGTGGTCACGTTCTAGTGTCACAAGTACTCAATGGAAAATGGTAAATGGACTGCGTCTATATTACACTTTTCTAGTCTACTGACCACTCAAAGCGCTTTACAGCACATGCCAACATGCACCCATTCAGACACACATTCATACACTGATGGAAAGGTGCCAACCTGCTCATGGTGTGGGGTTTAGTGTCTTGCTCAAGGATTGAGCTCAACAAAAGAGGAACTGGAGCTAGTGGTAAATTATGCTCGGATTTGTTTTTTGTGGATTTTTGGAGAGAAATTTTAATTCTCTTTGATCCCGTTATTCATGGCATTATCTTACCAGAGCAAATTGGATGTTATTCTTATATTTGAGGGTGTGTGTCTGTGTGTGTGTGTGTGTGTGCATGTACGCACAAAAGAAAGAGTACTTAAGAAAGAGAGTTTTTGTGTATCTGGATCCCCAATAATTGTTGACTCAGCAACAACTACTCTGCCCGAGGTCGATATGAAAAAATGCATACAACGTGAACTACAAATATTTACTGACAGTACATATATAATATAATTGCAGCAATGATCTCCACCCATTAATGAAAGAACCTTACAAACACAATTTAATTACATTTCAACTAATCATTTGCATATTATTATACAAAACATGAACAGAACATAAACCAGAGAACTGAATAAAATGTGTATGCTGACTGATGTTGTGCAGCGTTGTTTTTCCCAGGTCTCCCGAGTCTTTCTTTGGGCTGCAGACTGTTTACTAAAGGCAAAATGCCAAAGAAAAGAAAAACATCCAGGAGTGGACCCCAGACTCCCCACCACTCTGTGCTCCCACTGCTTTCCAAACAAACGCACATTTCTGGCTCTGTCCAGAAAAAAAAAAAAAAAGGCTGGACCCTCCATCTCTTTTCTCCTCTCCCGCCTCTGCAGTTTCTTTTGGCAAAAGAAAAAAAAAAGAAAAAAAAAAGCATCACAGCCCAGGTTCACAAACACCAGTGTCACTTCACATGATTTCTGGGAATTGTAGTTCAAACAGTTTTCAACATCACTTACCAGCTGCTGCCATGTGGAGCCGCTAATGTGCTTAGTTGCCAAGTGTCGCTTTGAATTTGATTTTGAAAAAAGCACTGGGAAATGTTCTCAGCTCGTATTCAGAAAGATCTATGCATCATCAGCATGAAAGCAGACTCTACGTTATCTGCTCTTTTCTTCCTGTGAAGGGCGTTGAGTAGGTGTGTGTGTGTGTGTGTTTGTGTATGTGTGTGCGTGTGTTTCGAGGCCTCCGCAATTGACATTCCAGCCCACATGTAGTCATTCTGTCTCGCTGATTGACCCTGTTGTCTAAATGAGGAGCGGTTAATTACCTCCTCACAGCAGCTCTGTTCACCATGCAGCCTACCCACCAAGACCACAGAACAGAACACCACACGACACCCCTGGTTAACAAATTAGACAGAGAGGCAAAGAGAGGCAGGGAGACGGATGCCGTGGAGCAACTGAACAGTGTCAGGGAACAAATAAGAGGGAGAAAAGAAGGGAAAGGGAGAGAAAATTAGATCAAAGAATGGGATGCTGTTAGCTGGCAAATGAAAGCAAGGCGAAGGGGGTGAGCGGGAAGAGAAAGAAGAAGTGGAGCAAGAGAGCAATGGGGAAACAGAGATGTAAGAGACGAAAGAGAGAAAGCCAGAGGAAGCTGGTGAATAAATGAGAGGCCAAATCTAAATGATGAGAAGTTAAAACAGATGACAAAGAGAGGTTAAATCAAATGAGATGGAGACGCGCGTACAAATGGGAGACGGAGAGGGGAATCAAAAAAAAAAAAAAAAAATCCCCCCCCAAAGAAAAGAGGCACAGAGGAAACTAAACTGACACCAAAACCGCAGGAAGCTGCTTTAACAAATGGGGCTGTGCCACAGCCTACCAGCGCTGTGCTGTGATACGGCCCATTTTTCATTAGCACTGTGATTTATCAACACAGTTCTGAGAGGAGCGTCGCGGGGGCTTTTTGATTAAGGCCATTAGATATTAGACATTAGCCGTGAGATTACTCGCACTGCTGGGGTGCGTTTGATTCTTTATGCCAGGGCTAGCCCAGGGCCCGCCTCTGTGCCCTGCTGACTGCTCTCTTTGAAGCAGCCCTTGACAATGATGGGGTGTCCCCAGTGGCTCAGCGGTTGAAGGAGTGTGCCATAGGTTAAGTGCACTGTGCTCAGTTTGACCTTTGTCATGCCTTCCATACTTTTTCTCTTTCTGCTTTTTTCTGTCTTGCCCATCACACGCTGTCCTCTTTTCCTCTGCTTTTAACATGCTCAGAGGCAGAGAATTATGCAGTTCTCATCATCAGTTCTTTTAGCTTATTGTTTTGGTTTCCTGGCCAACAGCTCTCCTCACGTCACACTTGTTTCCAGCAGCAGCTCTTTTTTTAGCAACAAGACTCTGATGAATCCACTGTATACTGCCTGACCAGCACTAAACAGCAGACAGACAAAGCTATTGACCTGCTGGTGAACATAGTGGAGCACTGGCTGCTGAAGAGCCAGATGTTTCTGTTAGTGGAGAGCAAAACGGAGATAAAAGCTAAAGTGAATGTTGGGACTATGTGAAACATTCTACATTTGGACTATGTTTATTTTCCGCCATTTTATTTTAGCTTCCAAATTCTGAGTTTGAAAATTACTGTTGTGCCACAGATGTCAGTGGTGACGCAAAATAATGATGATTCATACATTTCGGAAATTTTGATTTATTGATCACTATAGAGTAAACTACTGTCTATTGTATATTTAGGAAGTAGTGAATAAGTGAATGAGGGAGTTATTTCTGACACAGCAGTCAGTACCATTGACAGTACCAGTCGCTAAAATTCAAAGCTAAGCTAAGCTAATGGTGTCGTGGCAGTACCTTCATATGTAACGGACAGACATGAGCGTGGTACCAGTGTCCTCATCTAACTCTCGGCAAGACACTGAATAAGTGCATTTCTCAAAATGTCAATCTATTCCTTTAAAAGAGGCAATGAAAGTCTTTTATTTCAACTGTCTAAAATCAAACAGCTGGAGCAAGTTGGAGCATTCCACCACATGTATTTGTATAAGATACATAATAGATTATTAAATGACTCTTAGATGAAAGCATATCAATCATGCATCTTGAGACCTTGAGTTAAAAAGATCCCTTCTGATTTGGCCTCTAAATAGGGAATGAGGACATTCACGTCTTATGATTTTTTTCCATTCATTTTTCCATTGTGTGAGCTCCCGCTTTATCAACTTTGCATTTAAACGATTCAGTGTAAAAGTACATGTGCAACTCATCAAGCTTCACTTTTGCTGTGCCCTGCTGCGTCACTCTGTATGCTTGTAGAAAGCCATTGACAGGTTCAAGGCCTGGATTATTTGGCTTTACAAGATGCATTATCATCAGAATTATTTGAGCAAATGCAGTTGAGATTACTGATTCATTATTTACACATGCTACTGCTACAGCAGCAGAAACTGAAGAACATGAGCGCAACGCGTGAGCTGGACACGAAGGACAGATTTCACAGCAACAGGCTATGACGTGGATGATCTCTGGCTTGCAACATTGTTTGTTTACATCCGACTCAGTCCAAATGAGGAGCTGACAAGATGTCTGTTTGGGCCTTCCAGCTGACTGGAGTACCTTGGCTCTTCACTTTGAAAAGAAAATTGATATGTGTCGGCTGTGGTTAGACAGCTGTTTTCTGCTGAGTGCAGTAATTATTACTCACATGTAGGACCCAATATCGGATCACGAAGAAACAAACACCTGTGGAACATCAGTCAGCTTTGGTCTGCAATGAACAGCGAATCTGGTGGAAAGGTTTGTGTACATCTTGGTGAATCAGATTTTTGATGTTTTTCATATCCTTTCAGAGCGCATTATCTGTGCAAAGGCTAACAGCGTATTCATATTCCGGTAGTTTTAATAATAAAAATTGAGCCTGCACGGATGCTGATCCTGCATCCTTACAGATAAACCAGAGCATCTATATTTTTCCTACTGATCAGACCATAACAGGCATCGAGATCCTTTCATCAGCATGATGAGTGGCTTTGATAACCACTATCTTCTTGAGAGGCTGACAGAGCTGTTGCCATAACGATAACCCTGTAATAAACTGAATAATGATGCACCCCCGACTCCAGCCAACGCTGTCAGGCAGACCTGGCCCGACTATGAGTTGGCCAATACACTTTGGTTATCAGAGGCGATTAGACTTGATTTTTTCTTTCTCTGAGTCCCTAATACTCTTGATTTCACACTCACAACCAGCTGGTGTAATATTGTTTTTTTTTTTTGCTTCTCTCACAAACAGCCTCTTCTGACTTTCCCTCCTGCTCCCTCTTGCCTTGCCTCTAATTCAATTACTCCTTTGTCTTATCTGGCTCTTCGCTGCTCTCTCCAGCTAATCTGATTATGAAGGAGAGCTGGCAATTAAAACACAGATATGAGAGCGATCTATCCTTCATGCTGGCTGCCTTAATGAGATCCAGCTTCGTGCCTCTCATGCAGCTAAAGTTCAATTAGGTGACACACTCAAGTGAGGAGGATGGCCTCCTTGTGGAGTGTACGTCGTGTCAGCCTATCCAGGATTCCATTGTCTGGATCTGCAGCAGGCACATAACATCTTGCAGAAAGATTGCTAACAAACACTCCTTTTCTTGTTGCACAAGTTGAGAAATGGCAAGAATTGTGCATCAAACAAGATATTTAATTTGCTCGTTTTTAGTGCAAAAAAATAAGTCCACCAAGAGATTTTAGAAAAATGAGACTGCCTTTTATGTAAAATAATTGGAAAATACTAGTTTGATCTTTACTGCGACATCAGCATCACATTTCTTTTCAAACTCACAGCACTGCCACCTGACTCCATATTGTTGGACCTCAATAACATCCAAAAGTGAGGCAACAACACATGCCTGCATTTCTCTCTGACTCACTGTCTGATTGCAGCGCTTGAACCCCTTGTATTTTAATTTATAATAATAATAATAAATAATTGTAGTAATTTGAAAAACAGATGACTTTGCCTGATGGTAATTTTCTATACTCTGCCATCTTGGTTATTAATTTAGAGCAATAAAACAGAGTCATGCTGCCTTCTGCTCTGATGGATTAGCCACAGGGCTAACAATAGATTGAAGGACTTTGTTACACTCTAGTTACCAAATCAAGTGGGTGTCTCCCAAAGACGCAGTCTTTTTAGCATTTCTCTTAGTATTTCCATAGGGCAGTGTTTCATTCCCAAGTTGTGGGACACAACACTGGGAGTTAACCATATACACAACTCCCAGGATTTATATATAAACTACACTGCTCAGGTCTCTTACCCAGTGGAGTTTTTGACCACTAGTAGCGCTTATGCAGCAATGCTTTTATGATTGGTTCCTTGTAATTTTTGTATTATGCAGCCATACCTGCACGGCAAGTGTGATTTACACCCTGCTGTTAGTTTCATGCTATCATGCTGATCTCACCAACAAACGAAGTAAAGAAGAAGACTGCTGGCAAGTAAACACCAATGTAAACAATGGGAGATACTTCAAAAATTGGCTTGGCAAATATTTTATGGAGGAAGGGAAAGCACTCAGCATGTTTTAAAGACAATCAATGTGTTCATCTGAGAGAGAATTTGATTCTCAAAAAGTGTATTTTTGTAAGAAATTCAACACCCCCTAATCAAATGGATTTTGTAGATATTTCAATGTTTTTAGACTTAATTATAATAGACCAAATTAACATACTTTTAGGTTTAAATTGCAGATCCAATGCCTTATCGACAAAGTTTCATGGAAGACATTATGTCACAGCAGGAAAATCCCAGGTGTAAATAATACAATTAAGTATGGTTTAATTCCATTTAGTTACTTGAACAGAACAGTCATTTTTCAATGTTATTGGGAACACCTTTGTCCAAATATCTGCTGTGAAAGAGGCCCATCAGTAGCTATCATTACTGTATTTACAGTATGTAGAGGTCTGATGTGTTTTTGATGTACACCAATCCCTTGATGTATGGCCACAAATGGATTTATGTGGCATCTTGGTGGTTGCTGTTTGGACCCTGTGGAGTTCATTGCTCCTGTCAGAATTATTTTTTCCACAGCTGATATTTACTCATCTGGTATGGCTGTGTGTGTGTATGAATGCAGGGGTGTGTATTTCTGTGAACATGTTTCTGATATTTACTCATTTGGCTGTGCCATTGTGCGCATGTGCGCACTCGTGTGTGATATTTACTTAACTGGTCATACAGGTCGTTTGTGTGTGTGATGTTTGCCTCTTCCGAATTCAATACATTGCATTATCGTAATATTATACTCTATACTATATAGGTGGGTATACCCTTTCCCTCTAGGCCTGCTCTGAGTCGGTCCCCCTTTGCCACCATCCATTTTTATTTGTCTTTTGTCTTGTTAATTAAACTATTTTAACCTTAATTTGTAATAAAACATTTTTTTTTTTTTTTTTACTAAATTTAAATTGTTAACTTTCTTATATATGTATATGTAAAAATAAGTATATATCTGTTGTTTTGAGCCACACATCTGACCTCTTTATAACCTTACTTGCATGGGTAACAAGGTATTTCCTTGGGTGCAGTTCCCAAGGTAGCTAACTGGAACTTACTGTGCAAATCATATTGGTTCAATGTCAATCCATCATATAAGGTAACACCCCCCCACCCCCCGGTGTTTGTTAAATTACAGGATCCACATTAATTCTTTAGATGCCCTTTCTCTCTGTCAGTTTCTGTGTTCATGTCTTCCTTAATATCTCTGTGTAATTTAATTTCCATTCAGTAGAGTACAATAGTTTGAATCCATGGGGAAAGAAGTGTTATATGCTGTGTGCTAAAAATGAAGCGATACCAGGACCAGTGTGCAGCTTGGATCAGAACATGCTTATCAATAATGGATTTATAAGATACCCCTGACTGGGGAGGAAACAAGGCAAGAGGTTTACTTCTTAATTTGTAAAGATAAAACTATTACAAGATGAAGTTACATTAGGAATAAAAATTAACAGCATCCCAGAATCCCAGAGCTGATAAAAAAAAAAAAAAAAAGATTTGGAAAATAACATTTGGGGGCCGTTCTGGATGATTACACTGAGTAGTGCACAAATGACACAAATGAGTAATACACCGAAACCATCAGGCATAGACATTTGGTGGGATGAATTTTATGATGCCTTTTTTCCCCCCAGCCAATCACACGGTGAGAGGAACTATAAATGTCTTAAATAACTATGACCTCAACAAAAGGGCGTCATGTTGCAAGATGTAGAAAACATTTCAGTCAAGACCACTTTGTCAAAGAAACTTGATCTACATGCAGTAGATATATTTGCAGTTAGATATATTTGGTGGTATGCTCTATTCTGGGACCTCTCTGCCCTTCCCTGCGCACACATGGAAAGCCTAAGGCAGGGAGAGCAGCGGCAAGAACCCCCGTAGGGTACAGAAGAGAGCAGTATCAATGACAACAGAAATGACATTGATAAGTCAGACACAGCATGAAGGGAGGAGCTGGGGTGGAGGTGGGTTGTGAAGCGGCTTGCGGAGGAAGCAGCCAGGATAGGCGGCTGAAGCAGCTTAAATAGGGCGCCCTGAATGAGATCGCCAATAGATGCTAGTGGGGAATCAGCTGATCCATCAGATGATGTAGCTGCTGGATTGCAATGGTCAGCTGATGTAGCTGGGATATTGAGACAGACAGAGCAGTAAGTGATGAGGAGACAGGGAGCTAGAGATCATTGCTCCTTGAGTGTATTCACACCCTAAGTATCAAGCCATCTGCTATGCTAATGCAACCTTCTCATTTACAAGAATAAGTGGTAGACACGCAGATGTTTAATTCATGCCAAACTAATGGCTGCAAATGAGGCTAAACTCCAAAAGAAAACATTAACCTGTTAAGAACATCAAAGTAACGATGAAACAGATGCTCAGGACCACTGATGACAGCTTTTCTTTCTTTCTTGCCTTGGCATTGGTCTCTTTTTTTTCACAAAGTGGCCATAATTGATATTTTGATAATAACAATGTATTGTGAGTTTCAGCTCGTTGTTTAGCTGTCAACTTCAGTGTTTTGGTTGGCTCTCACCGCTCTCATAGCGTCATTTTCGAACGCGGTAGCCAGCTGTTTTCAGAGAACAGGCACTAAAAACCAGCGGTGGAACGTAACTAAGTACATTTACTCATGTTTTAATGAGTTCTTACTTTACTTGACTATTTCCATTTTATGCTACCTTATGCTACCTTCCACTACATTTCAGAAGCAAATATTGTGCTGTATTAGTTACTCTGTATGATGAGTGCTTTTGGTGCTTTAATAACATTATGCTACTAATCGGTCGTACTTCCACTAACGTAAAAATTTGAACGCAGGACTTTTACTTGTATTACAGTAAACAGTTTCTTATTTACACATCCAGCAGTTACGAAGCAACATTGTCATTAGTTTGGATTCGTGTTTCTGGCCACCTGTTAAGTCTAATATTCACTCTCTTTTAGCTCTGCGTTTGGTTTGTTTTTGAAATGTCGCTGCTAAATGCTCCACTATGTTCACCAGATAGACGCTTACTGTCTGTATGTACATTCACACAAAAGATTCAAGAAAAAAGTATTGCTGTGTAACTTAAAATATTAATGTGTAGGATTTATTGGCAAAAATGTAATATAATATTTATAAGTATGTTATCATTTTTGATGATCACTTTAAACTATAAATTGTTATGTTTTCGTTAGCTTAGATTTATCAAGATATGGAGTGGGTCCTCTTCCACAGAGTCTGTCATTTTCCACCGCCATGTTTCTACCGTAGCCAAGAACGGACAAACTAAACACTGGCTCTAATGCTTTTTGCATTTTCATCCACCTTAGGTTCTCCTACATGCCTGGAGAGGGAGGGGTGAGGAGAGGGGTATTAAGTTGTCTCCAATCTGCAACCTCACCACTAGATAACACTAAACCCTACACACTGGTCCTTTAAGCAACTCTATAAGGGGATAGCTGTTCCTTTTCTACAAAAAACACAGACCAACATAAAAAAGTAAAAAACTAAAAACAGCATCACATCACAGTGACATTTTAATGGTTAACATTCTTGGGTCAGACCTTTTAAAACAGCCATGATGAGGTCATGAAAGGTCAGAAGCAAGCGTCCTTGGACCTGGATTGTTGTATAGAAGAATGGTTCGACTTTAAGAAACCACATAATTGTAGCTGAATGGCTGCGGGCAGCAAGACAAAATTGTACAGTTTGTGTTAACTGCGATTGATTTTGATCTATTGATGTCGTTTTATATAAGAATACATTTATTTTGTACAAATTGTATATGGCAAGTCTTATTCCACAGCGAAAAGTAAACTTCAAACTTTAACACCTTCATCCAACAGGTTGAGCTCTCCAGTGTTAATAGCCTTTTACTGTGAGAGTAAGCTGACACTTCAAAGCCTATGTAGCCACATGACTGTGCTGCTGGGCACTTGTTCCTTAGACAGGATGAGAACTCACAACTGAAATGAAGACTCTAAAGTCAAAGGGAATTTTCCATGCTAATTATCCATCCAGGGGAAGAAGGAAAACAGGAGCAACCATTTGTCGAAAGTTCAACGGTGCCGCTCTGTGCACAGCGGCGTAACAGGCAGCCAATTAGAGGCTGGTTTGATTCAGAGCTATTATTTGGGTTTGATTTGATTGGCTCGGGATCAGAAATTTGCTGCCGCTCATCAGACTCTCAGCCAGCAGCTGTCTGTAGCTGCTGTTAGCAGCTGCCACTGAAGGAAGAAAGGGCTGCTGCAGCATACTACAGTCAACAGCCTGTCTGCGTGAGGCTACAGAGCCATCCACCAGCTCAAAGTTAGTCCAGCCATTCTGACGATTTGTCCTCATACCTACTGACAAATTAGGTAATTTGTTAGTCCATCAGTGAAACCAAAGGTAATTTGAAGCTGTTTGAACCAAAGACCAGTGTCATATCCGTATGATCTCAAGAAAAATATCCTCTGACTGTCAGAACGACTGACTGATGCTGTTGTCTTTCTGTTAAGCCTTTGAAAACGCACCATAGTATGCCGCAGGAGAACACTGTTTGTATGCTCCTGTATAAATTGACCTAAAATAAAACCATAATAGCTAGAGCTATTGTCTTTTTTCCTCAGCTGAAAGAGAAGGCTTCTATCTTTCCTTTGTACGTTCATATTGCAAGTTGATGATGTCATTATGTTACATTTCCTGTGGTGCAAAATGTGGTGAGAACCAAAAGGCCGGGGGTGGTGCCAGAGGAGCAGAGAAGCAGGTCGATAGTTCATGTCTGAAAGATTGAGAGAAATAGGACTGAGTCAGTCAGTCCTGAGTTTTGAGAGAGTTAGTTAGTTGGGTGGTTGGTTGGTTATTGATGAACTGCCATGACCACTACCACAAGTAAACATACATCACTTGCACATCAACACCTTTGCACTTTGCTCATAAAAATGTGCATCTCTCAAAAACAATTTTTTTTTTACATAGTTCAAATAACTTCTGGAGTTGGAATTATTTTGGATCGATACGTATTGTGTGTTTATTTAGTAGAATTTGATGAAACGTTTGACTGATTGATTTTTTTATTTATGACCCAATTACAATACTTTTATCAATTATTATGGTTTATTGACTTACATAACCTTTTAGCTTAGATTGTACAAATTTTAGGGATATGAAGATACTCCAAGAAATTACATCACAAGCAAAAATACCAATGTATTGGTGGACCATTTCCATTGCAGCGTTCAAAGGGTTAAAACCTGAGAGTGCTCAGTTCTCATCAGCAGCAGTCTAATACATCACTACCTTTACTGTAACCGATACATCTGAGCCGCAGTCACTTTTTAATTAGCCTGCAGTCCTTTTTGCTGAAGGGCTACAGCTGTTTGCATAGATGCATATCCTTAAACTACTTCTGTTTTCAGATTTTCAGGCATAACATTGGCCCACGCAGAAATGAATGAATCAGTGTACTTTTTTAGGTAGAATTAAATTAATAGACTTTTAAATTACCTCATCAAGCAAGAGAGAACAAACCATAAACCTTAATCAGACAGAATTATTATTCAAAGCAGATTATCTTTATATGTCTTTAAACATGTCTGTAAGGGGCCTTTTAAAGCAGACTCAGTTGCACCCCCCCCAACAGACAGTGGGCTTAATGTGCCGGGGGAAGGTCATACTCACACTTCCAGCCTTCACTAAGTGGGGAAGCTTCCTCTTTCTGAGGAAGACTCCACTGGCACAAATCGAACTGCCAGCACGAGGGGTTCATGCACAGCCCGCTGGAGCTCATTAATAGCTCACTGAAAAAAATTTCACAATCATTTCAGGTACTGCCAATTAAAAGTTAGTCCCATGTAACCTATGAGGTGACACCACATCTGTGGAACTCGGAGTCAAGACTTAACGAAGCAATTTTACAGTTATACATTATTGTAATTCAAAAATGTATATATATCTTTTTTAATTTGTTGATATGCTGAGAAACATTTAATTTACAACTGAAAACAAAACTTATTATGTTTACTGCTGCAATAAAACATCACCTTCTATGTTTAGATAGATAGATAGATAGATAGATAGATAGATAGATTACTTTATTCATCCCCGAAGGGAAATTAAGTCGTCATAGCAGCTGGTATATTTGAATACAATAAAATACAATACAATACAATACAATACAATACAGTGCAAGGAGATTTCTTTCTAAATCGTGAAAAGTAAATAGTGTATATGACACAACAAATGCATTAAGTGAAACAGTGAAAGGGGACATAAAAGCCTTTTAGCAAAGACACTTGAAGTCAACAAGCTGAGCAGTTCAGCATCAGAGGATTCTGACTGAGAGCCTATTATCAATAACAGTACTGTTAGTGTTCTGCGCTATTTGGTTGTTAGATGAAGAACTGCAGGCAACAGCCTTTTGCTGCAGTTTGGGTGAACCAGCACAACTCCAACACGTCATGATGGCAAACAACGCTTTCACCCTTGCCGTGCTGCCCTGTGGAAAAAACTTTTCCTTCAGCTTCAGTGCTCGCGGCTCCGCTCAGCTCAAGTGTCCCCACTCGTATCAAAAAATGGCCCAAGAAACCTAAAGGCCTGGATCCCAAAACTGTCAATAAATGACCAAGACATTCCCTGTATTTACTATAATTAAACTGTACAGTATATATATTCTTATATTATATACTGTACTGTATTGCTTTTCATTTTCCTTTTTTTTTAAAGTAAACGATAGCCCCCAAGATGTGGTCCCAACCAAATGTTTGCAGTGATTGTGGGTACAGCATTCATTTAAACTGCAGCTTTTCCCAACTGAGCCAACAACCTTGTTTAGGCAGTCACACTTCACAGGATCACAGAGCAACAAGAGGGGCAAAACACACAGTTCTGGGCTCAAGTAACAAATTCACACATGGTCCGCGACTGCTAGATTTTAAGTTTGAATTCAGCTCTGCATCAATATTGCACGACCCCTCTCTTTCTCATCTTTTTCCACTATCACCTAAAGGCAAAGATGCCAACCACCCTCCATTTGTGCTGAAATGACCATGTATTAACTCTAGCCATCAGGATAGTATATTTTCAGAAAAATGTGAGATGGGCAACTTTACGGTTCATTCGCAGAACACAGCACTATTTCGCCTCCTGCAGCTCTCCCCCCTCCAGGCATGATAGCATCTCCAGGCCAAAACTCTGCATCAGGCTGCGGGGCTATCTTTACTCAACATCCCAGGTCAGTGCAGCCTGGAGCCGCCGTCTGCCTCAGCACGATCACAACAGCCTTCGCCTCTCTGCAGGCCCTTTCCAGCTGCGCACAAACAATCCTTTGTAAGTTCCCCGCTGGACGCCAGCCGCTTCTATCTGCCTCCATCTGGGCAGATTTGCTCGAGAGGCAGATGGTTCCTCAACAAACAAGGTGTTTAATAGACTCAGTCAGTCAGGGTTAAACCCGCCTCTGAGACCAAATTTGAGAGAGCAAAGCTTGTGTCCTTGACAAAACTTTCACTTAACGTTTAACCTTGTATCTCATTTTGAAAATTGCATGTAACTGGAAACGAATTCCATGAATATATTCTGGATTGCAGGGAAATCTTTATGGTGAAATGCAACATACAGATTTCCACAATAAATATTTAATGAATGAGCTTTCTCCCCTGTAGGGAACTCATCCTTCGCAGTGCAGTAATTGCTCGCATCCTCTTAAGCAGATGTGTGCTTCAATAACCTACTTCATTCGAAACCACTTACTAATGGCCTTTGAAATGTATATTTATGCCCATATGTAATTGCCCTCTCATTGGGAGAGCGATTAAACTGACACGGAGAAAGATAATGACCAACTGGAATAAAGATGACTGAAGAGACTGTATAGGACTATCAGCAGGGAATTCAATTAATTTCCATACTTTACTCCTGTTCTCCCAGCCTCTTCTATCTCTTTGACAAAGTCTTCCTTTCTTCTTGGCCATTCGGCCGACCCACGGGGACAAGGTTAGGCTTCTAGGTCACATGGAGCCCTTAGCAAAAAATCCAATAGTTGGGAAGACATAATTTTAACACATATTTTTATATTCAGTGTGACTCACAATTTCTTAGGATATCATTATCTCCCTGTTCTAAGTCCATGATCACCACCACATGACCCCAAACAGATTTTCTTTCTTGTTCATTTCTTCCTTTCTTTTTGTCCATTTGACTCCCCCCCCCCCACCCCCCACCACCACCACCACCAGAGACAAGGTGAAGGTCACATGTCATGTGGAGCCTTCGGGAATGCTGCTCATATCTGTCCATCTTAATCTGGAATGTCACATTTCAATGTTTAAGGGCTGCGCTACAGTGGGAGGGGAAGGGTTTAGCTGTTCAAATGTCAGTTATATTTGTGTGGAGGAAAGTAGATATTGATCTATTGTGCTTTGAATATATGGTTTTCAGTGTAAGACTTTAGTTGCAGTTTTCAGCTTCTGACTTTAAAGCTGCTCTCAGAAATATTTGTATGTAAAAAAAAATCAGGAACACACATGACACCAACTACTATACAACTTCTACAGTAGGTTTATAAGTTTAACATTCTAACATTTAAGTCTATCAACTTATTGAAAACCTAAATCAACCCTTCTATGCATGGGGCCTTTGTAATGTTATCGTCACACTACAGACAGCAGATCTGTGGTTTCACATATCATTTGTTTGTTTTAGAAATTGTGACCATTTCTTTACAGAGCCACAGACTTTCATTGACCTCACAGAGATATTTTAGGCAGCAGCGAGCGGATGCCTGGCTGCTGTAAGTGTGATCAGTGTGTTTTTCCCCAGTTTTATTTTCCATCTCCTCAACAACAGAATCTATCATGGCTGAGTAAAGTTCAATTACGTCTCAGTGTAATTTAATAAGTAACCATTTTGATGGTTCTTTGGTTTAGTGGAATCTTTAAAACAACAATCTCCACACAAGTATTTTTCCAGCCGGAGAAGTTTATTGTGGAGTTGAATACAGATGTAATTTGAAGGGGGAATTGCCTCCGGGCTTAGCATAAGTTAGGTTTTGCTAGCACAGTGTTTCAGCCAGTATTTTTTTCTGCCCCTGCAGTCATTAAACGCCCTGTCTCAGGCCCACTGCCGTGTCCTGAGGAATGTCCTGTATCACAATTTACAAACAATAAAGAGTAATAAATAGTAATACATAGAGATTTCGGAAGCAATTAATAGATACATAGAAATAAATAATACATGGCAATTAATATTGGTTTCATGCATCAAGTGAGGTTAGCATGTAGAGCCTGGATGTTTTCACATTTGACTCTGTAAATTAAAGGTTTATTCCGACCAAACCAGAGCTGGTGATTGTGTGTTTTGGTAATTAAGCTCCTCTTAGTCTGGTACAAGAGAGCAACTAGAATTCAGACGGTTGCATTTTTCTGTTTAATAAGGTAAATGAGTATTTTCTTTTCATTTTCATTTTGTGAGTTTATTCTGAGCAACCGTGTGGAAGAAAAGCCAACAGCGAGAGGAAACTCTGCCATGGCTGCTTTAAGACAAGTTTTGTGGAGTGAAACAGAGCCAAACTGTATATTTAATTTGTTAATTGTAATGTTTTACAAGGACTGGTGATAGAATTGCCTGTCTTTTCCATTTTGTTTTTAAATAATGGAGTGTGGTATAAGTAGGTATTACCTTACACTGTTATACTGACTGAATCCTAATGAGTGAGTCACTGATAGCTGCTGAAGGGTTGGGGTTGGTGAACGTTTGCTTATATTTTTTATTTCATTTTGTTTGTAAATGGGCATTAGACAACCACATTCTATATTACATAACCTGAAGTGAGTAAACTAGAAAATAAGTATATACATCTGCTTATTAAATATATCCATGATATTATTTCTTATGATGCAGCTGGAAAGCTTCACTTTCCTAATGAGAATATGTGTTCTCTGTAAAAACAATAATTTTTGTGCTTGCATTAGTCTGTCCCTCTCATGTTTGAATTCTTCTCTCTCCCTTATCCTTCTTGCTGTCCCTCCATTTAATAGTAGCCTTTCACTGATGCATGGGCATTGCCTGGCCTGGGCATACAGGGCTGTCGCCTCGAAGATTTTTTCTTTAGCCCCTAATAATTCTCCACTTGGACTTTTTTGTCAATAAAGAAGATGTCAGTGTTGTAATTTTGTATCTGAACTCAACAGAGGCTAAACCAATCAGAGAGCTTTACAGGAAAATATGTGAAAATACTCGTGTCTTATTGGCTGACAGGTATCTGTCAGTGCTTGATGGGGTTACTCTGCCAAATGCAGAGTATGACGTCAGTCTGTGGGACAGTCACAGATTTTTTACCGGTAAAAGGGTTGAAACTGAAGCAGTGACACAAACATCTTCTAATACTGAGCCAGGAGAACAAGGTGTGTGAATGTCTGTATGACTTAAAAGTTACGTGAACATGCGGGCGCACACACAGTGTTTGGGGCAACTTGGTGACCTCCTCGCTAAACTTGCTGACTTTTCAGACCCTCTCAGCAAGGCTACTTGCGAGAATTCTCGTGAGTTATTCAGAATATCTATCTGTTATTCCCTTTCATGCTGCTCAGTGATCGCAGTTAGCGGCAGCGCAGCGAGGGGGTTACTATGGTTATGCGAACGCTCTGCGTCTCTGTCCCCCCCCTCACATCACCCACCTAGTATACGGCTGTTAGTCTCTATAATGCCATTACACAGGTGCTACTATATAATACTGCTGTATCATAGTCTAAACACATGGAACTAAGCACAGGAAGAGTACAGTAGGCCTACAACACACTAATTATATAACTACCACAAAAATCACAGGTAGCACAACAACTAGTGTCACTATTGTCTTTGTCTTACAGTTTATGTCAGGGAGATGAATCAGAGATGTTGCCATATCCTTCAAAAGGCTTTCTTTTTGCCATTTTTGTACAGTAATTTCAAGTGCACAATATGAAACTTAAGTAATTCCATTAGTGCAACAAAAAACTATAAATATTCGCTACTTGTATAGGAGGGCTAAAGATACAGAAATGCAACAGTGCTGAAATCTTGCTGAAACACATTCATTTATAAATTAATCAAAATGAATAGATGCCACATTCACATTTAAAGAGGCTATTTCCCCAAAGCAAAAGACACTAAAAATGACAAAAGATCATGCCTACATGTTTGTTGACTCAGCAGGGTCATAACAACATTAAATCAGAAAGTTGATCTACAGGAGAATGAATATTTGAAAGCAGTACAGATGCCTAAGAGCCTTACTGCATTATATTCCCTTATATTTTCATTTGCACCATAAATCGATGCAGAAAAGGCACAAATTAGTGCATAACAATTTACCAAATTGCAGAAAATTCACTTTGCTGATGATTAACAGTCCGGCCAACGCTTCTGCACTGATGATTGCAAAACCATAAGGTAGTTTTAACCAATATGAAGTCTGGATACTTATTTTTATACTGAAAAAATATTACTCTCAATAATACACAAAGTAGAGCTGATGCAAATCAAAACCATAGGCCTACATTTGTATACAGAAGCACTGATAGACCTTAAACCAAAAACTAGTACGACCGAAACCAATAAACTGAAAAATAACATTCAATCAAAAGTCTAAAACTACTATAGCCCTGATTCAGTAAATCCTGGTGTGTGTAGTTGAGTTTGGATTAAGTTTTTATCCCTTTTGTAGTAAAATATTTCAATGAACAACAGAAAAATCATAGGTGTTCTCGCGCTCCTCACTTTGCCCTCCCACCCTGCATGCATGCGTATGTGAATAACCGATTTCCACTTACCACATTTCCTCCAATCCGTCCCATTATATTGTATTTCTCAAGTGTCTCTATGCATGCTGTGACATGTCTGCATGAATAAAAGAGGGAAGAAATTGATCGTATATTATGTCATCATCAATCTGTATCAGTCTCTTTATTTCTATTATTTCTATCAAGTGAACCAGCGTGGATCCACAATTCAAAATAAAAGAAAAAACTTTTTTTCTACTTTTCTCTTATCTCATATAATGTGCTTATATGTGCATCTATGAACAGATAATTGACTTTTGTCATGCTTCCATGGCCGTTGCTGCATGTGTAACTGTGCGTGAAATAATGGTGGGGTCTCCAATAACTGACTGACTGACTGACTTCATTCTTGGTGCACTGGATGTGCTGCTGGCTCTTCAATAAGCACCATTTAGAGGGTAGAATTCATGTGTATTCAAATGAGATGAACAGCGGCTTCTCAACTCAATGTTATTGCAGCTTTAACCAAAAAAATTATATGTTTTTTTGCTCTTATGCTCCTCAGGAAAGGCAAAACTCACACAGAAGTATGCATGATGTTTTATGCTGTTTAATGCTAATAAGAAGTGGGATAAAAGACGCACAATTACACATCATGTATACAAAAAATACACATTCCCAATATGTGTGCACATTATTTGTTGCCTGAACAAGTGTTTGAAGGGTGAAAAGGCGACGCATCACACATTGGGTGAACAGCAGCTGGCTCGTTGAAAATACGCCTTCAAAGGAAAGTCTCCTGGAGAAGTTCTGGAAAGACATTTTGTCCTCAAACTTGTTCGAAAAGTTATTAAGACGTCTGGATATAATGCCCCCCACCTGCACACACCACATCCTCTTCAGCTCATCTTATCATTTCAATTCAGGTTCCCCCTCCATTGTAATTTCCCTCAAAGGCCAAGTGTTTTCCATATTTTGCAATGCAGCCACTGAGCTGGAGGATTTGTAGTGAGTATTGTCGGCCTTTAAGAGTGAATATGAAACAAAGCAGCTGGTGTGAACTTTCGCAAAAAGACTGAAAAAATAAAAGTCGTTACAGGTATAAGGATTGCATTTACAGTGACAAAACCTTACAATTAAAGTGTGTTCCATTATTGTATTTTTGTCATATGTAAAGTGTGGAGGAGGTTCATGTGGAAGCAATGCTTAGGTTTTCCTCTGCACACTTACTCATGAGATGCAGCCCGGTCTTCAGAGGAAAAGATTTCAGGTAGCGAGTTACAAAGTACAAAGGCACAGATCTTTCCCTAAATCTGCTGTTCTAGCTGCCTGACCATAACCATATGGAGTAGTGTGCCATAACTGTGATATTTCCCCAAGAGGAGGGTGGAGTTGCTGACACAGCTGCTGGCGATCTGCAAATAATAACATAAATAAGTACATTTTTTAAAAGAAAGAAAGCAGAGAAAGCAAGTCATGGCAGCCAAAATAATTTATCGATTTACAGAACTTTTTTTTTAAATTTAAATTCAAATTATAAAGAAATAGAGTGAGGTTTGGCGACCATTTTGTCCTCCAATTTAGGGGAGAGTCCAGAGAGTCTGGACGCTGTGAGTGGCCACAATGCACTCAGTCACCTCCTCTCTTACACACACACACACACACACACACACACACCCACACACACTCACATAATTGCAGGCTATGAGTAATCCCTCCACCTTCCTGTGCTTTGTCACAAATGTACACTAGTCACTACCTACAAACACACATACTGTACACTGCTACACACACACACATTCACAAAGGCTATTAGGGGTCCCTACCTGCTCTCAACTTCAGGAATGATTGATAGAGCCTTCACTGCTCCACACAGTCTGTTTAGTCATACTGATTGCCCTGCATGTGTTTGTGTGTGTGCTTGTGTGTGCGTGCGCATACGTGTTTGTGTGCATTTGTTTCATGTGGGTATTTTCTAACGGCTACTGCGGGAAGGAAGCTGTGCATTTTGTCAGTGTTTCATCAAGTCAATGTGGGTGTGTTTTTAAGACTTATATATAAAACGTGTTTGTGTGAGAGTGTGTGTGTATTGGAACGCATTTGTGCGTCTTTGGGACTGCAATGTCACATTTGAATGATGACTTGTGCCACTCTGTGACTTCTGGCTGTTCACAAAGTCACAGAGAACACACACACACACACACACACACACACACACAGTCGTGTTTCCATCACTTTCAGGGACATTACATTGACTTAGATTCATTTTCTGGAGTCTAACCATAACCATAACCACTACTATTCTAAACCTAACCCTTGACCTAATCCTAACCTCAACCTAAACCTAAACCTAACCCTTAAAACCAAGTCTACACTCTAACATTTTATGATTTAAATTATGGGGACTTGCATTTTGTCCACATAAGGAAGGTGAGTCCCCACAATGTGACTTTGTAAACAGATTTATGTCCCTACAACATTAATAATACCTGCACACACACAAAAACACACACACACACACACTTAAAGACATCTGCCAGCCACCAGCCTCTTCACACATGGCTTCACGGTAATACTGAGAGAACAGAGGGGATGGCAGACAGACAGAAGGTGAATGAAGAGAAGTGAGACTGAAAGAGGGAGGGAAGAGAGGAGACTAAGGCATCAGTCATCAGTCGAGAAGACCCTGAGTTGATTCACATTTCGTAAGTCAAATCACACCGGTTCACACTTATATCACTCTCTTCAAAGTGACCAGACTCCATTGACAAAAACAGTAATTTAACCTTGCGAACACAGAAGTTGCTAGTCTGCTGTTGCTTTGATCGGATAGTTTGTTTATGTTTTAAAGGTAAAACAACACCAAAGTCACTAAATAATCTTTTAAACACCGAAGTCATATAATAACCTGGCAGCAGTTAAAATGCTGTTTTGTCAATGGAGTCTGGTGGCTTTGACAAGAGCAATATAACGGCTATTTCTGGTTGAACAAAGTATCTTACTCTTACAATTCAAATGCACTCAATTCTAATGTTACCTCTTGTGTCTTGGGCCCCTTCGTGTGAACACACAAATATTGTACATAGGGGCTGTTGTGGGGGGCACCTGGGAGGTTGAAGGCATGTCACTCTCTGTATTAACACTTGCCTGATAAACAGGAACTACCTGGCCTGCGAGTTTCACTGCATTCGGTCTTCCATGATGAAACAGTGAATACATTTCAGTTACCAGTTCGGTTTCCAAAATGAAACAATGAATACATTACTATTAAAAGTATTATTTTGGCCCGTACATGCATTCGCCTTAGTGTTTATTATCCATTCCAGATATTCCGACTTTAATTCCATATATTCAAGTTTCATTCCATATACTCACACTTCACATTATATTTATAATGATTTCCTAAATGGCATACCATATTTATTTTTATACATTTTTATACACTTTTTAACATTTTTATTTACCTTAAGGTACCATAATTGTCAGCCAGTCATTGGAGTGAATGATGTACAGAAGAGGCCAAAGATTAGACATAAAATGGCAATTTTGACAAAGCTATTTCTGTGAGGTCATAGGGTCAGATATTTATGAGACAACATCCCACACATCCAAAGCCACAGTTTAACTGCTAGGTAATGAAAGGGTCATTTAAGGATAATACCTGTACCTACAATGTGGGTCTTATTTGTATAGCTTCTGCCATAATAATGTAGTTTATTATAACATTGTACAGTAATTGTTTAGATCTGGGAAAATAGCCACAAACAAAAGTCTGATATGGCAAGTAACAAATAGTTTAACCAGAACCCATATTGCACAGGAAAACAGTAACAGTAAAGATGCCACTGATATCTGATGCCAAAGTCCATGTTTTAACAAAGACGAGGGGTAAAATCCTCCCCGCATATGACGATAAATAGCCAGCATTAGCTGAATTAGTACCATTGGCTGATGGAGACAGTTAAAAGTTCAGAAAAAGCTAGTAAGTGAACCTTTCGTTGAGGTTATCTTGTCACATGTAGGTTTGTTTATTGGTTTGTAGGATAGGTTGGCTGCATGTGTTTCCTGACCAGTCAGACAGGAAGCTCAAATGAACCTGAGTAGTACAACGTGTGGTTGTAAGCTCTGTTGAGCCATGTATTCCCAGAGCACTCAGTAGTAATAACTTCATGAGCTTCTTTGATGATAAAATTCTAACTATTAGAGAAAAAATTCATCATCTTGTGCTCTCAGCTAGTTCAGATACATCTTTGAGTATAGGAACCTCAGGAACCTCAGAAGCAGCTGTAGAACCAGATTTATATTTAGACTGTTTTTCTACAATTGACCTTTACCAACTAACTTCAATGATTTTTTCGTCTAAACCAACAACCTGCCTCTTAGACCCCATCCCAACTAGGCTGCTTAAAGAAGTTTTACCCTTAGTTAGCACTTCTTTACTAGACATGATCAATCTGTCTTTATTAACAGGCTATGTACCACATTCCTTCAAAGTAGCTGTAATTAAACCTCTTCTTAAAAAGCCTACGCTTGATCCAGGGGTTTTAGCCAATTATAGACCTATATCTAACCTTCCCTTTCTCTCCAAAATCCTTGACAAAGTGGTTGTTAATCAGTTATGTGACTTTCTAAACAGCAATAGTTTATTTGAGGATTTTCAGTCAGGATTTAGGGAATTTCATAGCACAGAGACAGCACTGGTGAGAGTGACAAACGACCTTTTGATTGCGTCAGATAAAGGATTTGTCTCTGTACTTGTTCTGTTAGATCTTAGTGCCGCTTTCGATACCATTGACCACTGTATCCTATTACAGAGACTGGAGCATTTGATTGGTGTCAAAGGACCCGCACTAAGCTGGTTTCAGTCGTATTTATCAGATAGATTTCAGTTTGTCCATGTAAATGATGAATCCTCCGTGAACACGGAAGTTAGTCATGGAGTTCCACAAGGTTCAGTGCTCGGACCACTTTTATTTACCTTGTATATGCTTCCTTTAGGCAATATTATTAGGAAACACTCCATAAACTTTCACTGCTATGCAGATGATACTCAGTTATACTTATCGATAAAGCCAGATGAAACTGATAAGTTAGCCAAGCTTCAGGCATGTATTAAAGACATAAAAGACTGGATGACCTGCAATTTCTTGCTGTTAAACTCAGACAAAACTGAAGTTATTGTTCTGGGTCCTAAACACCTGCGAGACGCACTATGTATAGATATAGTTACTCTAGATGGCATTGCCCTGGCCTCTAGCACCGCTGTAAGGAGTCTAGGAGTAATCTTTGATCAGGACATGTCCTTTAATACCCATATAAAACAGACTTCAAGGACTGCCTTCTTCCACTTACGTAACATTATCAGAAAATCAGGCATATCCTGTCTCAAAAAGATGCAGAAAACCTAGTTCATGCATTTGTTACTTCTAGGTTGGATTATTGTAATTCCTTATTAGACTCTCCAGCTGATCCAGAATGCGGCTGCACGTGTACTGACAGGAACTAGCAAAAGAGAACATATTTCTCCAATATTAGCATCTCTGCACTGGCTCCATGTGAAATCTAGAATAGAATTTAAGATTGTCCTCCTCACTTACAAAGCTCTTAATGGTGAGGCACCATCGTATCTTAAAGAGCTGATAGTACCTTATTACCCCACTAGAGCACTACGCTCACAGAATGCAGGGTTACTTGTGGTACCTAAAGTCTCTAAAAGTAGAACAGGAGCCAGAGCCTTTAGTTATCAAGCTCCTCTTCTGTGGAATCAGCTCCCAATTTGGGTTCGGGAGGCAGACACCCTCTCTTCGTTTAAGAGTATGCTAAAAACGTTCCTTTTTGATAAAGCCTATAGTTAGGGCTGGCTCAGGTGAGTCCTGAACCATCCCTTAGTTATGCTGTTATAGGCTTAGACTGCCGGGGGATTTCCCATGACGCACTGAGCTTCTCTCTCCTCCTCTCCCTCTCTATCTGTATGCATTCATATCCCACTAATACAGGTTACTAACTCCATTTCTTCCTGGTAGTCTTTGTGCTTTCTGTGCTTTTTTGCCTTCTCACTTTCTGCAGGTATTTCTGCCTCTGGAGCTGTAGAGTCTGGATCTGTGGCTGCAGGCCGTCTACTGCCCCCATGTTCCTGCTCCACACTCACTGCTGCAGTTGTTATTATTATTAGTCTGATTTGTTGTCTGTCCTCCTGTTCTCTCTCCCCTCTCCCCCTCTCTCCTCCCCTTTCAACCCAACTCGGTCGATGCAGATGGCCGCCCACCCAGAGCCTGGTTCTGCTCGAGGTTTCTACCTGTTAAAAGGGAATTTTTCCTCACCACTGTCACCAAGTGCTGCTCATGGTGGGAACTGTTGGGTCTCTGTAAATAATATTTTAAAGAGTATGGTCTAGACCTACTCTATGTGAAAGCGTCTTGAGATAACTTTTGTAATGATTTGGCACTATACAAATAAACATGACTTGACTTGACTTGTAATAAAGTGGAATTATCCTTTAATTTGGTTGATCACACCAACTTTCCTTTATCATTCATCCTTAATCATTTTTACTGATGTATTCACTAGATGTTATGCAGCCTAATACCTGTGTGGTCCAGGCCTCATGTCTCAATCTGTTCAACCAAAACAGGAGTTACTGATCCACTTAATGATAACACACAGAAGAGGCATTCTTGACAGGGAAAAGTGTAAATAATAAAATGAATGATGGCTGAATTCTAGCCAAAATGTCTGTTCAGCACCATACAAATAAAATACAAAAATATCAAATGAGCATCTTTAATAGCTTCTTTCTCTGTACTTCTTTCTGTGGCACTCTTTCTCTTGGTTTTTGGCTGATTAAATATTTTATTCAGTCAGTGTCTCCTCTCTATCTCTATCCACCCTCTGTCTGTCCCACTCTCTCTCTACCTGGGTGGTGTCTGCAGGTGTCTTCGGGGGTCCAACTGACTCACGGATTGAATAATTCACTCAGTCCAAATGCGATCTCCCTGGCCTTAATGAAGCCATTAATGAGACTCAATGGATTCAAACTGCTGCCTCTCACCAACACTGAAACACTCTCACTGATACACTCTTACAGCCACACACACACACATACACACACACACACACTGCAAAAGCTGGCATTACATGCAAACAAAGGCTGGCATGTGCTCAAACACACACACCCGTGCACACAAATGCAGAAGCACTGGCATGCATGCCAACACACACTCTAGATGCACTGTGCTAATCACCCGTAGGAATGCAGCTTGGAGCTAAATAGGTCAACATGAAATCAACAAAATGACAGAGTGGCACCATGTTCGAGTGTGTAACAATGTGGGCTTCATATGTGCTTTGTGCATTACAGATTTTTCCCTGCACATTCTGGATTAGAGATCGTGTTGTCATTTATTTTTAATTCTTTTTTTTATTTGACGACTTAAAGCTGCTGCCATCAGTAATACGTTTCAGATTGCATGTATGTAAACATCCTGTTTAGAGCCCTGGTTGTGGGTGACTCCTTCTCTGCACAAATATTATTGTCTTTTAAACACAATCTGAGTGATTCCTCAACGTGTGTCCGAAGACATTATTATCATAATGAAACATGTTGACTGGAAAGAGCTGCCAGACTTTGTGTTAAAATGGCAAATTAATAATAAAAATAAATCATTAATAAGAGTGCTCAGTGTATTTTTTCTTTAAAACAATGTTATTTTGCATGTGGAATTAGAAAAAATATGTTGTGTCACTGGCTGAAGAAATAAATGTTAAAGTCTGATGTAAGTGTCTTGCAAACACCTAAGTGGCATCAAGTTCAAACCAAACCAAACCAAAAACATCTGCAGTAGGCACACCAGGGGTTTGACACCCCCCCAAAAAAAATAAAAAATTAAGACAACTGCACTGATAAGTAAGACCCACACCCTTTCCTTCACGACGATAAGATTCACCTAACAGAGTCTTGATTAGGGGACTGAATCAATTTTCTGATTACATGGTTCAAGGTAGGAGTTGGAGCCTCTAAGCTTATTAGCCTGGCTGGCTGGAGTTTTGCTACTTCTGCTGGTGATTGTGTTTGTGTGTGTGTGTGTGTGTGTGTGTGTAGGTGTGTGTGAGTGTGTGTTTGTGTTTGTTGGTTTACACCTGGATGACTGCCAGGGAGAGAGAGCACTGGGAGTAAGTACACAAACCTGAGTCTGGATGGGTATGGTTAATGGAGACTGAGGGAAATCTGGTGGAGAGATTGCAAAGGAAGCTTGCTGAACTCCAAGTCCCTACATCAAAAGTGAGTTGCGCACAAAAAAACCTCTGCCTAGTTTTTGAGCCAAAGTGCAAAATCAACTGGTAAGTGACAAAATTTGATTTTATGGCAAAATCAAAGAAGAAATAAATCAAATTGTCTTTTGAGAGGAAATGTTCTTACCCTAGTACAGCTTTTGCTGATATCACATGAACTCCATCAGCTGGTGGGGTTTTCACAGTCGTTGTGGCAAAGTAGATAAATAGTTAATTTGTTGTCAAGGAGGAAATTCTTTTCCACAAGGGCAAAACAAAGAACAAAGAGCAGTTCTTTGGTTTGAGATGTTAAGCTAGAGAAAGTTTTTATCCCACCATGTGCTAAAATGAGATACTGAATCTTTGTAGGCACATGGAGAGTAATTGTTGTTATAGAGCAGTGCAAGGATGACCATGTCATCTGCATATTTGAGGGAGAGGGTAATGGTGGATGGATGACAGTCATGTGTAGTCATGAGGGTGCAGAAAATGTACACCCCTGTGGTGCCCCACTGTTGAGTATAATGGTGGGTGACAGTGAATTGTCAACCCTTACTATCTATGATCTGTTGGAGAGGAAGTTTGCTAATTCCTGTTCCAGTTTGTATTTATAGTTCATTTTGGCCTGAATAATTTTATTTTTAACATCCCAGTAGATATTTTTACGTGCTGCAAAGTCCTTGTAAACAGGAAGTAGGTGGATAACATAGTGGTCTGCTAGTCGTAGAGTTCAAAGAGCTATGGCTGTGTAGGCTCCAGAAATATTGCTGTAGCACAGATCTGAGCTGTCAAGAACACTAAGGAGGAACACTGGAGTGTCCGGGTATTTGCTGCCTTTACATTGGCACTTGGTGGGATATACACACAACTGAGCATGACAGTCGAGAATTCCCTCAGGAGGTAAAAGGTTTTGGGTGGCGGTGAGCAACTCCAGGTCCAGATTACAGACCTTCCTAATACATTGATGTTGTTACACCAGTGGGAGTTAATGTACATGGACACTGCCCCGCACCTTCCCAGAGTTTGTGGTTCTACCTGCCCGTATGATCCTAAAGCCATCAAGGCTAACCCTTAGTGTCTGGGACAGACTCATCAAGCCAAGACTCAGTCAAAGCAAGGACACACGCCTCCCTGAATTTAGATGTAGCAAGTCCAGCAAGTCCAATAATAGTATACTTATGATATCAAAACCATCCATTTTTTAATACTGTAGATAAAGATAATTTTACTTTTGGGCTGCCTGAGGGCTGTCACCACATTGGGGCACTGGGTAGTTGGCTCCAAAACCCGTTCCATTATCATGCCCAAGACCATGCATAGTTTTTTAGTAATATACCAATAAGCTTCCAAAGTAAAGCATATTAAAATTACAATAGGACCCAGGAGTGACAGATAAGGATCTATTCAAAAAGTTAAAAAGGTTGAGGATGCAGGGAGGGAGTGGGTTTCTGAAAAACGTCAACTGTCTGATATTCACACTTACCATTCATCCAAGTGGAGGAAATAATATAGGCAACTTATCTTACTTTTATTTGCATCATTTTATTTTAATTTTTCTTGTTTGTTTGTTTTTAATGTATTCAGAAAAACATGTTAATAGACTTTAAAGGCCCACCTCAGCAACAGCTCCCGGCCCATCCCAAGCTCTCTAAGAAGGCAAGGAAAAACTCCCAATTAACTTTAGCATATTAAGAAACTGGAAGAAACCTCAGAAGAGACCATTCAAAGAGACCCCCTCTCCTGGGGTGATTGGGTGTGCAACAGGAACTGTAGGTGGGTTATGACAATTACAGAGCAAAAGTAGTAGAGTCCAAAATTCAGTACATTTGTAAAATCTATCCACAGCGAGAATATAAATGAGGCCAAATTCTGAGGAGTAGAGCATCATGGTCTGAAGGGGCGAGGAGTCACAAAGGTGGTGGTGGACAAGTTAGGAAAACCAGCAAGGAAGCCAACGTGTTGTCCACCTCTGCTGGCCCATGGCAAGTTCCTCCAAATGATCTGCAGTGAACTGGTCGGCCACAGCCTTGAGTTTAGAGGCCTGCTCCTTAGGATTTTCTTTAAGAGAATGGATTTCTCTCTGGAGGACTTTATTTTCCTTCATCTTTAGCTTCAGCTCAATGTGGAGCGTCTGCAATATATCACAAAGTTCCTTCTCCCTCTGACAAGCTTTGATTTGCTCCCCTGCATACAAGCCTTTCTCGAGTCTCACCATGTTCTTAAACTCCTGAACTTGTTGTTGCAGGGCCTTGTTTTGCTGGCTCAGGGACTCATTCTCTCGTGCCATTACATGATATTTGCATTGAAAGACTTTGAGTTCTTGAAGAATATTTTGAAGATCCAGCACTTCTCGTTGCAGAGCTTCACCATTATGCCTCATGGCCTCTTGTTCATCATTCAACATTTTGGTAAGCTCCTGGACTTTTTGTGCAAGGGCCCTGCTTTTTTGTCTCATAGATGTATTTTCTTGCTTTAACACATTACAATTGTGTTCAAAACCTTTAATTTCTAGCAGAACATTTTTGATCTGCTGAACTTCTTGAAGCACCTCGTCCCTTTGTTTCTTGGCATCATGTCCATCACACAACTTTATGGTAAGCTCCTTGACTTCTTGTTCCAAGGCCTTGTTTTGTTGTTTCATACATGTGTTTTCTTGGTTCATCACATTATAGCTGTATTGAAAGCCTTTGAGTTCTTCCAGAATATTTTTGAGCCCCAGAGCATGGTCTTGAAGAGCATCATTCTTTTGTCTCATGGCCTCTTCTGCATCACACAACTTTTTCTTAACCTTCTGAAGTTCTTGTTCCAAGGCCTTGTTTAGTTGTCTCATAGATATATTTTTTTGCTTTAACAGATTAAAATTGTGTTCAGAGCCTTTAACTTCTTGCAGAACATGATTGAGCGTCTGAACTTCTTGAATAGCCTCGTCCCTTTGTTTCATGGCATCTTGTCCATCACACAACTGTTTGTTGACCTCCCCAAGTTCTCTTTCCAGGGCCTCATTTCGTTGTTGCATAGTCTGGATTTCTTGCTTCATCACATCATATTTGTGTTTGAAGTCTTTGAGTTCTTGCAGATTTTTTTTGGCCTCCTGAATGTCTCTTTGTAGAACCTGGTTTTGTTGTCTCATGGTGTCTTTTTCATTTTGAAAACTCCTGTTCATCTCGTGAATATTCTGTTGCAAAGTATTTGTTTTTAGACCCAAAGACTGGTTTTCTTGTTGCAATACATTAAAGTTGTATTGAATTGCTTTCAGGTCTTGCAGATCTCTATTTAGCTGCTGAACTTCCTTTTGCAGAGTGTCATTTTGCTGCCCCATGGCCTCTTTCTCTGCTTTGCTGTCCAGAGTCAGTGTTTCTATTTTTTTGAGCAAGGTCGTCCTCTGAATTTCGAAGTCCTTAAAAATACTTTGCACTTGTTTGTTCTGTTTGCAAATGTCCTCAAGTTCTTTGCATAAAGCCTCATTTTCACTGCGCTTGATGACAATATCTTTGTGGAGGGCCTCGTTTTCGGCGCAAAACACCTCATTCTCTATTTGGAGAGCTGCTTTTTTCTTGTCTCTTGAGTGTTTAAATTTTCTGCGAAGGTCCTCTTTCATTTTATGGAGGTCTGCATTCTCTCTGTGGAGGTCCCTGTTCTTTCTGTGAAGGATCTCGTTGTCTCGGCGGAGGGCTATGTTCTCATCTCTCAGAGCACGGAGAGTGACAGGCTGCTCCCTCTGACTCATTTTTTTGCTTTCTGTCAATACAATATGTGTGTCACTGTAGAACAATTTTTTGTGTATTAGACGGTGTATATTCTGAGCTGTATCGTGTATTTTCAGCAGTTCAGTATAATTTGTTCAGCGTATGAATTCAGTGTCCTTCATCTGCACTACTGATTCTAGAATGGAGGGTTTTGTCCTTTGTTAGCTACCTCAGAATTATGATTCTGTCATCAAATGTCAGAATAAGGGGAATGTTCCAGACTGCTCCCATTTGAATAATAACAAAATGCAAAGTGTGTTGCTCTGGTCGGTCTGTAATGAATGCAATGGTTGAGAATTTATTGTATTCCTCTGCTCGTCTTTGGAGTAAACTTTGGCTTGATAGATGATGAATAATGAGAATAGACAATGAGTAATGACATTATGGGATTTATCCTCAAATTGGTTGGTTACATAAAATCAGAATTATTTAATTAATTTTATCTAGAAAAGAAAAATCTATAACAACAAACAATGTGATAATCCATAATATAACCCCAAATAATCATAATTTGTAGGCATGTTGTTGTATATCATTCAACTACAATTAGTCAAGGCTGATCTATCAGGATACTAACGTCTGTAGTTCCTCCATAATAAAGCCAAAGCTGTCCTAAACTTTGCAAAGGTCTGCCAAGACAATTGGATGATCCTGAATGGTCCAAGGCCAAAAAACAAGGACGTAGTCACAATCCTGGCCAAAAATGTCCTCTAGGGGTTGTCTTTACAATCCTTTGCAATCAGTGGAGGTGAACAGTTTGTGGTGACTTTGTAAGAAGTATCCAATGTGTCTCTTTAGCAGTACCTACCAGAAAAATACCAGCAACAATAATACTGTGGTAACTTGAAACAAAAGGAACCAAGCTGTATTTTATTAAAACAGTATCAAGAACGTAAACTGGATGTGTCTTTTTTCTTCTGTTTATTGTCAACAAATCCCATGAAAAGCCCAAAACCAACACTGAATAGATCCTCTTTCAAAGTATTATGTACGTATCCAAAGCCTTATATATCTTATTCCTTTTTGCCATTAGAGCTCTGTTGTTTTCCGAAAATTGTTAAATTATGAAATATTAAATGACTAATAATAAGTAAATAATAAGAGCTATGAACACCATGGAGGCTGCAACAAGCAACATTGGTCTACATAAATTAAATAACTGCCACTTTAATAGCAGAATAAAGCATCATCGAGGCAACCAGAGAACATAGTTGTATAAACAATATAAACTAGCTGGTTACCCCTGTTTCTAAACTTTACCCTGAGCTAACCAATTGGCTGCTGGCTATGATTTTATATTTACCATACGGACATGAGAGTGGTATCAATCCTCCCATCTAGCTCTCTGCCAGAAAGTGAAACAGCATATTTCACCAAATGTTTTACTACTCCTTCAATGAAAGCTCTGTGTTATTCGATACACATGTGCGAAACAAGTTGAATTAACGGTCTATTAAACTCTAAAACTAAAAAAAGTCCTCATTGCCCCTGGTCATGTGGCCCCCTTGCTATGGCTCTACGCACCCCCAGGGGGATAGCCCCTAAATTTGGGGATCACTGGATTATACCCATAAGGTAAGGTTGATAACAGTTTGTCATCAGCCACAATATGGGCAGATTTTAATTTGATTTAGTGTTGAGGTTTTACAGTCTAAACTATGTTGGTGATTAAAATGGTGAAAGAATGAGAATGGCAATGTTAATACATTCTCTAATAATAAGTACAATTAGTTGATGAAAACACACTAAAATAAAAATACTCTTGGGGATGTTTTAAACACTTTAAAACCAGATATTTTGTCAAAGAAAAACAGGACACACAAAGTTTTGAATTATTAGTTAAGGGATAGTTATATAACCTGTATTTGCTTTGCTCTTATTTCTGTCCTATTCATCGATGCATCCAGGATAATATTTGCTGCTGCAGAAACCCAATTTCCCCACAGGGATCTATTTATTTATCAAATGTAATCTAATACTACTACTTTGAATCTTGTCCTTGACTGTTTATTGTGAGTTACCTTCTCGCTCTTGCAGATTTTCACTCATGCATGCATTACGAAAGCGTCCCATCAAAACTAATGTGAACTCTCTCCACCGCTGGCTCCATTCCTCTGATTCTCTTGTCCATTTTCATACAGGACAAACTCTGAAGACTATTCATTACAGCAAGGTTACAGCTCTATTTTACATACGATAAGAAAACAGTAAATAACATGTAATCATAGTAGCATCTGGTGCAGTGATGCTCTGTTAATCCCTGCAGAAAGATGATTCATTTTGTGTTTTTTTCAATGCTAAAGTTGGAAATGATACATTGGTGTCAATTTTGCTTCCTTTATGGAGACACTTATTTTTGTAGCTCACTGTCAACATTATTCAAGGAAAGATATTATGAAAGTCAAAGTCTTCATCTTTATCCCCCTTCTTTGTCTCAAAAGCAACACACACAGAGAGACACACACAGGTGCTAGCAGGTTCATTGTATTTGTTTCATCATATTTAATTTAATCTCATAACATAAAAGCAAATCAAAACTAAATATACACATAATAAATGATGTGAGTCTTGGTTTGTACAGGCCTGTTCTACTTGAGTAGAGTTCTTTTCTCTTTGGTGTTTTGGATAATATGCAAATAGAATTTCACAGCTTAAGATTCAATAACACTGAAGCTTTTGTCAGATTCAATTTCACCTCGCTGTTCTCCTCGTTTGTGTGTGCATCTTTTGATTTAGAACCAAATCCTTTAATTTAGGTTTTGGACTTACATTTGGGTTGATCCTCTGACTGTGTCACTTTAAGCTTTATGGGTGAGCCAAAACCATCAGACAAACTGATCCCTCACCTGGAATGGTACAGCTGCTGCAATGCTTAAACAACTGGGTGTTGATCCAAATTCATGACAGAAATTAAGAATCAGAAAAACTAAAAAAACAAAGAAAATGTTATTACAAATACCACAATATTGTAGTGTTTTGCACAAACCTTTTAAAACAGAGAGTCTATGAGTCTAGTCTGCGGCTCTGTGAGGCACAGTGGTGCTTTGACCTAAATGCTAACATCAGCCTGCAAACAGGCTCAGGATGACAGCCTGATGTTTAGCTGTTATGTTTACCATGTTCACCATCTTAGTTTAGCATGCTAACCATTTGCCAATTTGCACAAAACACAAAGGACAGTTGAGGCTGATGTTTTTAGATTTCGCAGTAATTCATCCAATAGTTGTTGAGACATTTCACTTCAAACCACAAAGGTCAACCTCGTGGTGGTACTGGAGGAACAGTCAGGGGAGTCACTAATGTCATTGAGATTCATTGCTTCATCAACTCCACATTTTTTTCATTTTCAAACTTTAATCTTCAGACCCAACCAACACTGCCTCAAGTGACATCACTTGAGGCAGGGTGGTTGGGCAATTTCAGACTCTAAAGGCTTTCATACAACTCTTTCACATTAGCAGTAGTAATTCCCAACACCTGGCATATTTAATGGACGCCCTTTTTATGTTTCAAGATTAGCTTTGGAATAGATTTTACCTTAGTTATAATACATTTTAATCATTACTATCTGAGGCAGACCTGGTGCAGTTCAGTAGTTTATAAACAGAAAACTAAGTGGTACAAAGGCTTACAGGATCATATAGCAGACACGGGCCGAAACCAGAGAGGCAGTCCAAGTGTGGTGGGATGGAGCGACCGAGTAGCCGACTTAGACAGAATGTCACACAACAGCCTTTTAAGATTGGGTTCAAACATTTTATGGTTTAAAAAAGAACTCATTTCTAAATGTATGATGTTAGGAACACAGCTAGCTGAGTGTACAATATTCTAATATTTAGGATATGTTTAATATTTATGATCAGCATTCCAGTTCTAATATGAATACGTTCACACGATTAATTCAGCTTTAATATCTTAAGCTGCTCTTTCACTCACTGTGGTAATCAAGGGTATTCTGGTACAGTGTGTTTCTCTCCAACAGATTTCCGCCTTTCGGATGCCAACCGTCCTATTGTTGTAAAGAGTTTTTACATCTAAAGCAGCCAAGTCCAGACGATAAGCTTCTCAAGCCCCCCCCCCCCCCCCCCCCTTCTGACACGCACACTCACACACAGTACAGTAGAAAAAATCCACACACACGGACTGCACAAGCATGTGTTTAAACATACTGATCAGTATCCTTCTGTCTTCTTGCCTACATGCACAAACACACGCTGAGGAATACAGGGGAACACATGCACAAGAAAAAAAACGCCTCTAAACCCATAACTGTGTTAAAAGCACGACTGAGATGACCAGCAAGATGACATTAATTTATCACTGGTCCTTTGCTTAATCACTCCCTCTGTTACACACTGACAAGTCAGGCCTTTGCTGTGATTAAAACCTTGTAGGCTCAAGACCAGTACATTTTGATATGAATTTCATCTTTTTTTGTATCTTATTTGGTGGTATATTTGTCATATTTACAAATGTAAAAACATAAATGAAACGTGAAATAAAGCATGCTTTACAATGTAGGCCGTCATTAAAAATTATTTGAAACATATTTTACGTTAAAATCAAGCTTGAACTCAAAGGAAATTAATGTGTATTCCAACAAAATCATCTTTACATCCGTCTGTGTATAAAAAAAACAATATGTTTGTTTCTTTGTTCTTCTGACCCTGGTTTAAGCCCTTAACTTAAACCTTAACTGAAAATAATTTGGTAGGTAGCAGGTAGCATAAAGTCGGTTTATCAGAGTTTTTTCGCTGAAATCAGCTACCTATTCATTGTCATTTTCTTTCCAAAAAGTTGCCTAAAAAAACTTTCAGATCTGTATGGAAAAATCTATAGTTTGCCTGAAAACACAAACTTCTTCTGCCAGGTGTGAGTACAGAGCACCAGTTTGAAATGCTAAAAAAATACAAGTTATCAGGAGGAGCTAATTATGAGCTGCAGGGCCAAAAACAGATCAAACAGATGCAAGGACATTTAAAAAATAAAGAAGAAAACAAACATTTAATCACTGAGTGTGTTTGTTGTACAGACTAGACACTTTGAGAAATCTTTTTGGTTTTGGTCTGCAACGTCATCAGTGAGAACACTGAAAGGCAATGTAATTCAAAGACTTTCTCCATTTAAATTACCATATTATCATATGAGTCCTGTCTAAACACCAGTGCAATTATCTGTCTCTGCAGCAAGATGACCTGATTCTGAATAGATTAAAATAAACCTGAGAGTTTAGTGTGAGAGTAAGATACAAATGTTTGTTATGCTTGTCACTGTAGCAGTGTTTCTTTCTCCCTTCTGAATTAATACATTCACTTTTATATTAAAAGCTACATCTGTATCACTGCTCATTCTGCTGAAGATATTACAGGGGCCGACTTTAAAATGGCATTTACATTTAGTCACTGAAAATATATACTCCATTATCTGGACTGGTATAATATTTACACTCAGGGATGAGAAATACAGGAGCCCTGCCTCTTCAGATGGAGTGAGTGTTCCCTTCTATTTGCATACGCATTGCTTCATAAACCATCATTAGACTGTTTTCAGACCAACATTACCACTGCGCCCAGACCCAGACATCTCATTGATTTCGATGACCTATGGCTAACCAATGATTAGCCATAGACCCAGTTTCTCAAGTTCTCTGTATAATGTGTACAGTTTTTAATGCTGTAACACTACCTGGCCCAGATTTGATGTGTGGTAAATTGATTAAATAGACATTTAAAATCTTGTAACTAGATTTTACCTCCCCCATTCCCAGATTAAATTACGTATGGTGCTTTGGTTAAAGCAAAAAGTATTGTTCTTTGTCTGTTTTTGTTTTTATTCATGTAGCTATTCCTTCCTCTGGTTGCCAATCACTTAATCAAGCATAAATAAGAATGCAATCCACCATCTGATATATTTACACCCCCTTGTCATCATGAAACAAGATCTGTGTAAATGGAAAGGGTTGAATGGTAAATGGACTGCATTTATAAGCGCTTTTCTAGTCTACTGACAACTCAAAGCACTTTATACAACACATGCCAACATTCACCCATTGACACACACATTCGTACACTGATGGCAGTGGCTGCCATGCAAGGTGCCAACCAGCTCATCAGGAGCAGTTAGGAGTTAGGGGGTTCAGCCCATCAGCCCCATCCTATCAAAAGCAATTGGAGCAGTTATCTTACCAACAAAAATAACAGTTTTAACTTAACTGCCTATTCTTTAGAAATATAGGGGTGACTTTGTTTTATTTATATATCCACAGAAGGAGAAATAAGTGTTTCAGAAATATGAGGGAAAGAAAGGGGAAATATCAGATTAAGATAACATTACTAGCATGTTTTGTAATTTGAGGTATAATGTTTTTTTTTTTTTTTTTGAAAGGTCATTTAAACTTCCCATTTTAACCTAAACATTACTAAACAGGATTCCAAAGTGTTCAACCTAAACGGGCCTGATGCTAGCTAACCAGGTGTAAATACCTACAAATAGTAAGAACTAGTTTGTGTGGGGCCACCCATTTTGATGTAATAATGCGTAAATCTACACTTAATAAACACAATGTAACTAGGCTAAGTGCTTGCCGTTTCAGGACATAATTGGTTGACCTGGATTGCTCCAGGATTTACTGTAAAATGATCCAGGCAAAAACAAACACCATGGAACTAATCTGTAAAAGCCCAAATTGAAAACAATCCCAAAGCCCTCAACACTGAATACATCATACACTAGTTATATCCTCCAACATTCCAACATCTTGCAATTATTGGCTAGCTTACCATCTCTTTCAGTGTCTTATTTGATGTTGCACTGGCAGGCCCTTTAAGTCATATTGAAAATGAGTAGATTGGCTTAGCGGCAATCTTATTAAAACCTCTTCATCCTAATTCAGTAATGTGCTTCGGGCTTGTGAGCCATCCATTGAGTTAAAGTGCTCTGTCAGTCATCGCTCTCATTTGAAAGCATGACTGACACACACACACACACTTATAACTGTCATCTGTCATCAAAAACCATGACTGGTACACTAATCTACAACCACACACACAAACCCACACGCACACATGGACTGAGAGTGAAAAGCATGCGTTACACACACGACCATGCTGATTTTGATAAGGCAGGACATTGTATTGACTCGGGAGAGTACAATTTGACACCACAACAAAATGGAAAGCACCTACACCGCCTGAGGTTCCACTAGCAAAAACATAAACCCCTAATAAGACCCCTAACTCTGAGCAGTCTGCATGAGAGCAGAATTTCCTCACAGGGAGCAATAGGTATTCATTTTATAGTAAGTAAAAGCAGACTGAGATCTTCAACTTACAAAAGGAAAACTTCAATATAGAAAAAAAGAGGAAAACAAAGTTACAATTACCCCTAAAAAGCTGTGATAATGAACTCAGTGACTATAGTCCAATGGCAAAATTTCAACAATTTCAAATACTGATATATTGATTATATCCATTTTATCATCATGCTTAGATAAATAAAAAATGTTCGATGGTCTGTTACGATGTTTCGTAACTCTATTGAACAGGACAAAGTGGGGCAAATGTCACAGTGAGACTGTCCTTTCCAAGAAAAAAGACAGCATCCGTGGTTTCAGCAAATGCCCACAAGCAAGATTCATGATCTTTCCTTAAAACTTAACAAGTCGTTTTTGCGCCTGATCGTAACCAAAACCTAACCATGGTGGTGTCAGATCAGAACATTTTAGAAGACACTGACAAATGTTGTCATCCTGCTGAAAGTCAGATCAAAATCGCTAATTCAATGTGTGTCTGGTTGGTGGATAAACCAGCACAAAAAATCATGAAAAAACCTTTATTTTTCACTTTAATGATTAGATACAGTTGTATTTTAACTCGGTGTACAGTCATTAAACAGTCCAGTGTATATTTGTTAATATTATGGGCATGCCTGAAGAGAGTAGTGTGCAAACTATGTGAGAGATTTGTATGAAACACATATCAACATACCTTGGAGGGTATCTTTACATTAGTGTGTATATATTGATTGTTTGTGACCCACAACCCAATCTACAGCCCCACCAACCATCCAATTTCTCTTGGATGTTAAGATTCTCTCTCTCACTCTCACTCTCACTCAACCACACACACACATACACAGAGCAAAAGATAGGTGGAGGAAGAGAGTTATCCATCTCTTTGGGCTTCCTTCCATTTATCCATGGATAAGGTGCAGGGAGTGTTCTCGGGTATAGGGAATATATCAGTGAGCCACTGAATCACAGGAGCAGCCTGAATGGTTAAAAGAGTTTTCAGTACATTGGCCCAATGGCCAATTACTCACTACATGAAGAAAGCAAAGAAGCCTATTTTATTCCCAGTGCAGTACTAATGGAAATTCGGAGGGCTGAGTCCTTACCACAGCGGGTTCGAGTCCGGCCAGAGGGCCTTTGCTGCATGTCGTGCCCTCTCTCTCTCTCCAGTGCCTTTCCTGACTCTCTCTACTGTCTTATCAAAATAAAACAGTGCAAAAGACAAAAGCTCATGACAGGCTATGCAAATGGGTTTGACAACCATTCATGTGAAAACATTCACAGCAATTAAGTTCCATTTAATGTATTCTCTGTTAAGGCTAATGCACAGGTTTCAAAACCTTTGGAAAGGACGTCAAGCTGTTTGAATGGTGTATACTGTCTGTGTATGGGATAATCAAGGGATGGGTTATTTGACTTTATTTTCTTTGAGTGAAATTAAATTGAGACCTGACTCTCCCATATTTAGAGTCCTAGTGCTTAATAACACCAGAGGAACAATAATATTGTTTTGCAGTCTTACTAATTCTCTACTGCTTTCTTCATGTGGTTTTCTCCCCTCTCTCAACAGTCATTTTTGCAGAAGCTGTGTTTATGACCAAAATCTACTTTATTTGTTTTAATTTTTTAATGTCATCCAAATGTAAAACATATATAATTGTTGATAGGCACTTTATGTCAGGCACTTATAAATGCCAAAAGTGGCTATTAGTGGCAACTTTTTATTCAAAATAATTTGTAATGAATACACATATTAAGTAACTGTTTTGGAAAAGTTTGACATCCTTCAGTTGAAAGACATACAGTGACTGACATATTATCATGTTGCAATAATTGCCTTGTGAACTATGTATTCTAGGTACAATGCCGAGCAGAGTGGCGCAGTGGAAGCGTTCTGGGCTCATAACCTATATGTTGGTGAATCAAAACCATCTTCTGCTAATAGTAAATGTTGATAACCAGCAGGGCTTCATGCCATCTCCATATAACCCTCCACACACTGCCAAGTCTTCAGACAAATAGCCACCCGTTGCCACAAGTGTCATAACTGAGATGTCTAATCCTTCTGTTGTTGTACTAGAAACAGTAGCTATGTAACAAGCAGCAGTTTAAAAACAATATGTTGATGTTACAGCCTTTGACTCCACTTTGGTTCCAGTGAAACTCCTTCAGTTATTCTGCAAATTCTCCTTCCTTACATGCACTGCATTTAAAGACTGTCTTCAGTATGGCTGCAACGTTTTTCCTAGGTAAAGATTTTACAGCACCATGACCACAGCTTTAAAGGGGCGACCCCTTTCTGGTAGTGTGGCCTGAGGCCTGGGATATGATCTCCATTCTTTCAGAAGGTTTGGCATGGATTCCCACAGCTGGCAATCAGATGTTTTTCCTTGACTGTTCATGTGAACCTGTCGTTGCAATACCCTGGCGTGGGCCAAAGGCAAAGTGGATTGTACTGTGCCTTTACGAGTTTCAGTGATTAGAGTTGGTTGGTGATTGTTGCGGCAAAGTGTTTGACCAAAAAGTGGAGCTGCAACATGTTTGGGTGAACATGAACTAGATATCAGGGGGTGGACAACGGTGAGTTTGAGTTTTCATGACTTCGAAATACTTCTCGTTGAAGCAGACACCAGTGTGAAACTGCCACTAGTGTTGCTTGGTGCTCAATAGCGCTGGATGGCAGCAATGTTCTCCTTAGGTATCGCTATGGACAATGTTTAGAATCTCATCGTTTTGTCTAGCTTCTCTTGGTAAAAACTAACCTGGCATCATCAGACTAATTTGCAAATGCATATTAGTCTGGAACCTCAGTTCATTTTCGATTTCCAAGGGGTGTTATCAACGGGCACTACAACCAAATTAGAGCAACTAAACGCTGTCCTGTCGTGCGGTAGGTTCTGTCAGAAGTTCGGCAAACACATATTTCTTATGAACATAAAGTTTAAGTGCCGGTCTTTGTTCTTCTTTTAGAGAAAATTGACTGTCCAGTTCATTTAATACTAGCCGATTCAACCGAGCATTCTGCTTCAGCAGCAGCAATCTTGATTGTTTACAAAGATGCCTTAACAGCACTCCTCTCTGTCAGTCATCATATTAAGATAGATAGATAGATAGATAGATTACTTTATTCATCCCTAAAGGGAAATTAAGTCGTCATAGCAGCCGGTATATTGGAATACAATAAAATACAATACAATACAATAAAATAAAATTAAATGTTCCAGTATATGGAGCGGAGTGTTGTACAGGGTACACAGTGCAAGGAGACATTTAGTGCAGTTCTGTGGTGGTGACTCTGACAGAGGTAGATGAGTTGTAGAGTCTTATTGCGGTTGGGAGGAATGATTTCCTGTAGCGTTCCTTAGAGCAGCAGGGTTGAATGAGTCTGTGGCTGAAGCTGCTCTTTAGCTTGTCCAGTGTTTTGTGGAGGGGGTGAGAGGGATTGTCCATGATCGCCAGCAGTTTTGCCAGCATCCTGTCCTCCACCACCTCCTCCAGGGTGACAAGCTTAGAGCCAACCACAGACTCAGCTTTCCTGATGATGTTGTTCAGTCTGTTGGCATCCTTTGTCTTGATTGCCCGCACCCCAGGACACCACAACAAAGAAGATGGTGCTCGCCACAACAGACTTGTAGAACATCTGCAGCATCTTGTTGCAGACATTAAAGGACCTGAGCCTCCTCAGGAAGTAAAGCCGGCTCAGGCCCTTCTTGTAGACGGCCTCTGTGTTGGTGGACCAGTCCAGTTTATTGTCCAGTGTGACACCCAGGTACTTGTATGCAGGTACCACCTCCACATCCGTCCCACCGATGCAGACAGGAGAGGGCAGGGGCTTGTTCTTCCTGAAGTCCACCACCATCTCCTTCGTCTGTGCCACGTTGAGCTGCAGGCGGTTCTCCCCACACCACTTCACAAAGCGGTCGACCAGGTCCCTGTACTCAGCCTCCGTCCCGCCCTCAACACACCCCACAATGGCCGTGTCATCAGAGAACTTCTGCAGATGACACGACTCAGTGCAGTGCTTAAAGTCAGCAGTGTATGTGGTCAAGAGGAAGCGGGACAGCACAGTTCCCTGGGGGGCCCCGATGTTACTGATCAGATGATCAGACACACAGTTCTGTAATCTCACAAACTGTGGTCTGCTCGTCAGATAGTCATCGACCCAAGTGATGAGGGGAGCACTCACCTGCGTGCCCTCCAGTTTGGCCTTCAGCATTCTGGGCTGGATGGTGTTGAAGGCGCCACCCCATATTAGATGCCTGGTTCCCAGGCTGGGTTAAAAAAACTAGTTCGACAAAGCTTTAACTGTGGTAGTGTGGCCGAGTGGTCTAAGGCGCTGGATTTAGGCTCCAGTCTCTGTTGAGGCGTGGGTTCAAATCCCACCACTGCCATTTTACTCTCCATTTCCTTGGAATATCCAGACCAATCTGCAAATGTGTATTAGTCTGGAACCTCTTAGTTTGTTTACAAAGGGCATTATTGATGGGTGAACGCTGAAAACCAATTTAGAGCAAGACCTGTCAGGAGCTTTTTTTTTTTTTATCAATATAAAGTTTGAGTGCAGGTCTTTGTTCTTCTTTTAGAGAAAATTTACCGTCCAATCCGTTAAATACTGCTACTGTAGTTAGCCACGGAATGTTCTCCCTTTGCGGTAGCCTCCTGGTTATTTACAAATAGACCTCAACGGCACTCCTCTCTGTCAGTCATAGTATTAACCCCGCCTCATACTAGATAAACGCTGTGCCAATCTGATCCCCTTTTTTGAAAATTGTTTGAAATCACAAATTGTGCGTGCACGCCCTTTTACCAGTAGGAGAGAGCAGAGTGGCGCAGCGGAAGCGTGCTGGGCCCATAACCCAGTGGTCGATGGATCAAAACCATCCTCTGCTAAAGGAAAAACTTTGACAACCAGTAAGGCTCTATACCATGCCCATCTAATTTTCATTCCTTGACCATTTACATGAACCTGTCGTTGCAACGCGTAGGCAAAAGGCAATGTTGATTGCAGTGAACCATTTGATTGGTGATTGTTTCTTTAAGGTATTTGGTGTAGTGTATTCCAGTGGTCTAAGGTGTTGTATTTTGGCTCCAGGCTAAGAAGTGGAGATGTGGTTTCAAATCCCACCACTGCTATCTTTATCTCCAGGTCCTTGGAATAGCCAGTGCAACCTCCCGATTAGTGCAGGAGAATTGGAGAACTCATCTGAACATGTATCATTTAAAACCCCCCACCCAAAAAAACATTTTACATTGTGTTGTGCATTGTAGTATAATGACAATTTAAGTGGACAGACAGATAAGAAACTTGTTTGAAATAATTGTTGTCTAACAGTAACCTAGTAACAATAGTTGAGAGCAGGCTGGTCTCCTGATAATTGTTCAGATCAGATTATTGGAAACCTTTTTCAGAGCTGTCAATGTCACAAGAATACTTTTCTATGTACCCCTCAGCCCTACAGAGCTTTAAAGCATCTTTAATATCATTGTTATGGCTTTACAGCCCACAGCTTTAATGTTCTAGTTCACTCCCACCACGTTCTTTTTTGGCCGCAGCAGGCAGCTGTTTTCAGTTAAAAAGCTTTGATAGCAACTAGCTGGTGATGGTGGAGCATTTAGCAGCTAAAGAGCCATATATTTGCCTCAGGAGTTGAAGGAGACCAAAACAGAGTTAAAAGAGAGTGAATACTGGACTTGCATTCATCACATGGACAGACACCCAACTCCAAATTAATGATAATGTTCCATCATGTCTGCTGGATGCATCAAAAGGTAATGAGGTATGATCTTAGTGCAGAATAGGATATTTTGCATCTTGAAGTGACAGAAAGTTAATCATGGGCCTTTTTAGAGGTATAGGTGTAACCACAATCCCCCAGTTTGAAGTATATAAAGAGAAGGCAAGCATGGCACCAAAATATAAAAATGTTTAGAGGTCCTTATTACTAAAAAGGTGCAGGTAACATCTATGGATGACTACAGGCATCTCAACATCATTGATGACGTATCCACATGTACTGAAAATCTAATTTTGCTGGAGTATAAAAGCCAAAGAATCATCCAAGTGCTCTAACAAAGCTACAAAAAACAAAGTTGCTTTAGTTCGTAAAGTCCTTTATTCTGTTTAGAAAAAGCCTTTGTCTCTCCGTCTGTTTGTGTCTCCCTCTGATTCTCTCTCAACCCTGTCATCAAGCCAAGCCAAGCCAATCATAGCCATATTCTGATTTGAGCATTAGTCAAGTGACAAAAGGGTTGACAAGAGAAAGAAATGAGTTAACTATGGTTTCTGTCAAATTGACGGTTTTAGGCAAACATAATGAAATAAAAATGACACCTTACTTGATGTGAAATGTTCCATTATTTAAGTTAAGACGGCATTGTTTCTATAAATCGGTGACAAGATATGAGGGTTTCCATTACAGAGAGAAAACAGTAGGTGCACATCCTCATTGTACAGCCGTCTTCATTATCATACTTTACAAAAGCAATTTTCACAAAGGCCAGCTCCTCAGGGTTGGTATTATCCTGATTTCAGAAGATCAGATTCTAATCAAGGCTGGCTTCTTAAGATGGGTATTACATTGAGAATATCCGCTGGTGGTACCAAAAGATCACAGAGGCCCTCATCTCTCCTGCTGTGTGTACAGGGAGTGTTTTGTTTTATTTATTTCTCATATTTTAATAAAATTGCTATAAAAATAAAAGTTCAAATGTGAAGAAATACGTTAAGGAGTGGTACCTCTGTTAGAATCTCATTTGGGAGGGCTTTGTACAGAGAGTCCAAGGGATAATAGAGTGACTGAAGTGGATAAGACAATAGAAGAGAGACACTTGTCACTAATGGCCTTATTGACACAGTCTCCAGATACACAAAATGCATTTGATCCTGTCCTAATGGTTTTGGCATGTTGACTGGAAACTGGAGACAAAAGCTAATGAAAAGAGGAGGGAATGCCAGAGAGAAAGGATTCAGTTGTTGCAGAAACATCTAATTGGATCCTACAAAAACAATGACAAAATGTTCAGTTTAGCAGCGAAGGGTTTTTGTTCAGTGAACAAAGGTTGATTTAATGACTCCATAAGGATTATAGGAAAATGCTTTGATGAACTTGCTGACTATTATTGGCCTTTGAATAAGCTACTATAGGTATTTTGGAGTGCAAACTTGGAACATGTACTGATTAATGTGAAATATGCACAAAGGCATGCTTCAAGTGATTCACTGCCTAAACCTGAATAGACATTAGCATATGATGGCAAAGTCTCTTTCCTTGAAGGGGAGTTCGGAACATACACTAGATGCTATTATTCAATATACTAATTTTCTCAGCAGGCAAGGTTTTTCAATTGCAAAGTCTGAAAAACTCTAATAATTAGATCCATATTAAATCACCATCAGAAAATCTGCTCTATTCACTGAAGTAAAAGTCAACTGAGACATTAATAGTATTTATTTCTGCACAGTTTCTGCACAGCAAGGGGATTTGAGATGATCCAGATCATTGGATGTAGGTTCCAACAGGAGTACAAAAACTCTTCAGGGCCATATGGCAAAAGGGTTATGAAAAGGAAAAGAGCGATGGAAAGGATGGAGAAGGAGGGATTTAAAACAAACTGACTGTATCGGTGAAGTTCATACAGCATGCAACGTTGCTCCAAATCAAATTGCTCAAAGAAAGAAAACCAGAGCAATCATTTACCAGACGGAAGGTAAACACACACTCACACACACTCAAAGATAGATAGCCCCAGTGTTCCCTTGTGTATTTTAGAAACAACAGAGCAGAGTGAGCATCCACAGGGCCAGATGGCAAAAAAAGCAACCTCATTATTCAGACCATTACCTCAGCTAATTAAAGCACTACACACACCACGCACACATCACAAATGCATACACACGTGCACATAACTTCATCAGCTTAACTCACACCTGCACACCTATACATAATATATTTTATGTGCATCTGCAGCTACAGATGTGCTGTCTGTGGATTTGTAATATACATATATAATATAACATGCATATTCATGTTTATGTGCCTTCAGAAGCCCCCCCCCCCCCCATTCACAAACACACCATCAGTTCCCTAGTAAGGACACCAGTGCATCAGCACCTCTGGAAACAGGGTCTTTTTCAAAAGTCCAGGCATAATTGAAAAGTTGCAGGCCCTGTTGTAAGGCTGTAACTCCACTCCTGGCTTTGTTTAAGATGAATTTTGGACATCCAAAATGACCCACTTGAGCATTTTCTGATTTGGCACACATGTCCAACAAGTCCTCATCCCTAAAAGACAGAATATGCCTGTTGTCCTTTCTTTACAAAACCACCTGTCATGATCTGTTCTGATTTCGTTTGTTGTCACTTTCTTGTCCCTACTATCTGTCACTGTTTTCCCTGCCTTCACTTCTGCTCACTGGACTCCTTCTCTGTTCCCCTGACCTGCCATCCCCTCACCTTCCACCAGATGCCCTCTGACTTTCCTGACTTCCCATCACCTGACTGCCCCACCCATCTGCACACCTGTTTCCACTCCTCATCAGCCTACTCCCTTCACCTGTTCACTCAGCTGCCTCTAGTCAGTCATCTACATATGTCAGATCCTTGTTTCCTACTCCTATGTTTCCTGTTCCTTTGTTCCTATGTTTCTTGTCCCTGTGTTTCTTGTTTCTGTGTCTGTTCTGGATACCCTGCTACCTGATTGTTCACTTGCCTGCTTTGGACTCATCTGTTGACATTGTTTGGAAATAAACTCTTTATGCCATACCTGCCGGTCTCCTCTCCTCTCTGCAATTGGGTCCTACCCCTGCCAACCGGCTACCCCCTGTGACACCACCAGTGTTACACTAACAAAAATGATTAATGTCAGCGTTTCTTGGCCTGACTCTGCTATGGTTTAGGTTCGGTTAAGTAAGGCACCAGACCTGACAGGTCGTATGTTCCATGATTGTAATAGAGGACGCTGGGGCTAAGAACCTCCACTTAATCCATTACAATCATGGAATGTACAAACTTGGAGGGTATTATCCAGTTTATACCATGGCTACTTGCCAACAAAATTCCATATGTAATCAAATTATGCACACAACGCTTTTCTGTTTAAAAATGATGTCTATGTATTATATTGTTTGCGTCACAAGGCAACATCTACCTACATAAGAAGAGTTTTTAAATCCCGGCAAGTGATGAGAGAAAAACAAAATGTACTGATCACTGTCAATCTCAAGGATAGAGAATAGCCACATGATATTAGTAAAGGCTACATAGCACTCTCTCTCTACCTCAAACAAGCTGCCTTTCTCTTCCCCTGTAACCCTTCCACATCTCTTTATTTCCTGTGTCGGTTTGGTCACCTTCTCCCCTCCGGTCCTCTCTCCTTTCCCCTGCAGCTGTCGATCAGACTCTTTCCTCCTCCCACCGTTGATTTGGTCTTCCAGATTCATGCAACTATCGAACATGTTTGGAGTTAAATTAGCTTGGTTCTCACTGAGAGGCTATTCACTCTTTTTTCTTCGGTTGTTGTTGGAGGCTACACAAATAACCCTTAGCGCCAAGCTCTCTAGCTAAGCCCTACTGCAGCTTCTTAACTTACAGTTTAATATTGGCACATCCATTTAGAACTGAAACACTTATATCATAGGTGTCCGTTTATACCATCTGCATATTAAATATTATTATTATATTCATCCACCACTCCCAGCCAATCAGAATCCAGGATTTTCAGTGGCCATGGTATGTTTCTACTCTGTAAGGTTAGTTAAGGTCATTGTTATGGTTCAAAGAAATGTTGACTATTGGTAGGAGACATATGTGTGAGTTTCCACTATCAGATCCAGATATCCTCCCTATCATGTCATGACTACGGGATACGACTACATTCTGGTTGCGCCACGACCCGATCAAGTCTCTGCGGTTGGCCGGTCATGGGAAACGATTGTAGTAACAGATACTTTGTGGCTGTACTTCACTTGTTTGAATTACTGTACACGTGGAAAAAGCACGCTCTTTTTTTTTATCCTAATTGGTATCTTTATTTCCTAAATAGTGGGTATTAGCAGAAAAGAAAACTAGTTTTTCCTTTACCTGCTTCACAGACTGAGTGGAAGTGGCATCATCAAGAAACAAGAAAAACTAGTTGTAAGTCAGTGACAGCCGTCAGCCTAAATACATTAACAAGTACATTTCAAGCTTCAGAGACGTGAGCTGGCCCACTCAAGCGTCTGGTGGATGTGGTACCTTTTGTGGCACGTTTGCCTTTACATCAGAGAGAGAAGAGTTATTATTGCTAGATACAAAGAGACATAGGAGAAATACTTTCTGTGAGGGAAATCTTAGAGCTGGTTCACTCTAACAAGAAGTTTCAGGAGACCAGGATGTCTTACACAGGAATATTTATTGAAGCTCGATCGAGGAGAAAAGGGAAACACCACGTGTGAATCACAGCGTACTGCTACCCAAATCTGAAGATGGTGTCCTGAAGCTCAGTATTTAACCCTCCCCAGAACTGATAAGTTCCACTATATCCAAATAGGGTTATTCCTAACTCAGTCTGTCATGTGTGATGACTCTATTGGATATCAGATCCAAACAAGGAAAGACGTCAACCATTGCTGTCCTAGCAACAGCATAGCCTCTCTACAGTCTCTCTTATCCAGCGTCAACAACCAGGCACCAGCCTGTTGTGTCTAAACCCGAATACAGAAGATATCTAGCAGACCTTGTTCTACCAGAGGCCAGAGCCACCTCGGCCTTGTCTGGCACACAGAATGAGACAGGCGAACAGAGACAGACAGTTGACCTGACCTGTGAAGCACTGTCTTAAGTTACCTTTAACCTACAAGAGGGAAGTTTAACATACAAGAGGGAAAATTCCTTCACAGTTTCGTCTTAATATAGGTCACCATTTAAGTAATTACACATAAATACTAGAAAAAAAGGCTCAGATTTTTAATTTATTTATCATTTTAGATCATTTAAAAATAAAACTTAATTCATCTAAACATTATATGGCCAAATAATATGATGTACAAAACTATGTGTGCAGCAATGGTAGTTTTGTTCCACAGGAGCTAAATGAACACAGCTATGAGAACATGCTCCATATTTTAAGACAATGTGATCATTTTACAGTTATGGCAAGCCTGTTATTTGTCATGGGACTTTTATTCCTCATGTTCTAGTCTTGTCCGTATTATTTAGTACTACTACTGCAGCTGCTGCATCCCTCTCGTCACAGCCGGCAATACGCCTCATCCCCGGTGACTCAAAGCGTTTCCCATGTGTCACTGCCTTACAGTTTGTGAAGAAAATAAAGATTAGAAAAATATATCTAATTTCCTCTTGGTCTGGTTGCAACAGACCTGGTTTTATTTGTCACTTGGGAAATGAAGAAAATCAATGTATGCCTGTACTACTCTGACTAATTTCTCACCAATGGAAGTTGTAGCATATGTATCTCTCTGAGAGCCTGTCCCCACTGTGTGCTTCTTCTTCCTTAAAGCACAGGACCACCGTATTTTAACACTTAAACCAATTACGACAGGGTAGGGGAGGCACTTACAAACTGCGGGGATTCAACATGGAAATATGCTGATTGCAGTCTGGTAAACACGGCTCCTGGGGAACACTGCGAACACGCTGCTGAACTCAGTGAACTCTTGAATGCAAAGCTTGTCTTTCAACCCCTCAATATTAGAGAGATTTCGGCTTTTGCTAAAAGCGGTTTCCCTTTCTTTAGGTCTCACTCTTTGAACAATCTGCTGCCGTTGATTCCCGCCATTCTGGGAAATCTGGAATGTTCGAGTGGAAATCCTTCCAACTGTCCTGCAGTCCCTCCTCTTTTCCCTCTACATGCAGTATCTGCGTCTTCTTGTCACAATCCTCAAAGGGACTTGACAAGACCCTTTGTTCCTTAATGTCTAATCCTGTGCTCCTGACGAGGTTGTTGATTTTGACTCCAAACAAACAATACGATGGACGGATTTCTTCGCTTTCAGCCAGAGAAGAGGAACTAATCATTGAAACCTGCACTGGGGCCGCTGGACAGCCCTGTTTGATACCAAATGCAAAGAACCAGTTTCAAGACAATACCAGCAGGAGCAAGAGGACAGTTGACTAATTGGCATTTTTGCCAACAATGTGGCATTGGTATCCCACCACACCACATAATGTTTGCGCTTGGCATGGCGTGGTATTGCAGATGTGGGCACTGCAAGAGTGGTTTTCCGAAGGACAACGCAGAAAATAAAGGTTGTCCTTGATGAGAGAGGTGGTGTTGGAGGTGTGATGTTTCAAGTAAACTACGGTAGACCCTGTTCGCTGCAGCTCTCCATCTAACAGCTTCACTGTTGCTTTTCATCCCTCCCTGTTTAATATTCAAAACTGATATGGTCACAAAATAGGGATAAAAACGTCAATGCCTTTTTGAAAAAGAGCAATGCTAACAAAGTACTGACAAATCCATTTTCTATAGCTGCTTCATAATAAAATACTATTTTTTATTCATATTTGTTTGATAGTGAAAGTATAAATAGACATAAAAAGTGTTGAGGGAGAAAGGGCATGGCACACATTAAAGGTCCCTGACTGGAGACCACATCTGGACCACCAGGAAAGCAACAGGATTCATACAGAAAAGACATCATCAAACTTTGAGGTTGCTTTCAGATCAAATTAAGAACAAGAACGTAGAAACAAAACTCCAGACCACAAAGATTTGGTTACAAACTGAACACAGCGAGACATATAAAATGGCATGCTGTCTCATTGTGCTGTCTGTTGGGCCACCGGTTTGAGCTCCCTGTTGGCTGACGCATGAAGATTCCATTAACCGTTCAAAAATGGCACTCTTCTCTCTATTCACCCGCACATCCACACCTGATGTTGTGCCACTGGTTTGGTTGAGGGAGGAAGCTGTCTCAGGTTTGGTGGTAGGGAGTATTGAAGTATTTAGTTCATTATTTCAACTAGAAAAACAAAAAACTGTCCATGTTTCAGTGCATGCCCTATTCCCTAGGCTTTGATTACATACTGTCTATAGGTACAAAGAAGTGATTCCTCAGTGAATTCATTCTTCTTAAGGTGAGCCACTGCAGAGGGTGATTGAGCTGTTTTTGTCATTCTCCATGGTGCTGTTGGAGCCAGTCAGGCTTTAGCTAATGGTATGTGTCGGAAACCATTCTGTCAAACTAACTGATAGCACTGAATGAAACCTTTTCCACAATATCACACTGCAATGGCAAATAAATTGCTTAGACTCGAGAGCAAACACTGACCTTGGGACAATACAAAAGTAAAAAAACAAAACAAGTTTTCACCATGTTCTACCACCTGATATCATATCTCCTGTGTTATTTTAAAGTTCTAGCATTAAGAATATTTTATACAAGCTGAACAAACTCTCAGAAGACAATAAACAAGGTAAGGATGAGAATTTTGGATGCAAGGTTTCTCCCCTGTGATGCGTGCAGCTCTAGGTGCTTCAGACTGCCATGTTTTATGCATGAGAGTCTGGATAACAAACAAGAACTGGAGTGGAAAAAAAACCCACAATAAAGAGAGAATGAGAGAATGAGAGAAGATGGGAGAATCCTACAAGTTGGCAGAAATCAACACAGCTTCCCAGACTGACAGTGAAGAGAGTGAGATATGTTCTTTCAACATGCTCCCAGCAGAGCCATGTTCAGAAAGGATCCCTGGAAAGACAGCAGAGTTGATTCACTGTGCACTCCTCCATCTGTCTTTCTCCTCCCACCCTTATCTCACTCCTCCTCTCTGTCTCGTTCTCCCACCACATCTCCCGTTAGGAGTAAATGTGTTGATGAGCCAATAATACCTGATTGTAATTTGTAAACAATGATAAGTATTCCTGTTGGAGGAATAAACTTAATAACTACCCATCTAATCTGCCAAGCAAAGACTGAAAGATTTAGTTTTGCTGGAGTGCTGGGGAAGAGGGATGGAACCAGACAACCGCATATTAGGAGTTTTCTCATTACTGTATTGCTTCACAAAAGTATGGCTCGGGAGGTAGAGAGGTCGTCTCGTAATGGGAAGGTTCCTGGTTCGAGTGTTAAGTGTCCTACAACCCCTGACCACTCCTGATGAGCGGGTTGGCATGGCAGACTCTGTGAGTGGTCGCTAGACTAGAAAAGCGCTTATAAATGCAGTCCATTTACCATTTACCATTTATTGTTCATCAGTTTCTCATCCCCTGTCACATGGCATTCCAGATGCATCTGTACTCACTGTCAAAAGCAGCAGCCAGTTCTGCTACAACAAAGTTGAACTGAGATTAAGTTAAACAAATATAAGGAAGGAAGAAGTTTTAAAGATGCTATATGCGGTATTCTGAACATTAATATAGCAGCAAAATACAATTTTCTATGTAAAAATATAATGGAGTGTTTATCTGTTCTGGTTTGGTAGCCCATCCAGCTGCCCGTGCATGTTAGTGCATGGGAGTCCCTCCCTGTGAAACTGCTGGCCTCCCAGCATTTAGAAAGAGACGAGAGTGATCTCCCGTGCAGCATTGTAAAAGTGAGATGGCAGTGTGCAGTTCGAAGCCTCCCACTCGCCAGCAGCAGTAGCAACAGCAGGGGGTGCCGGACCTGTCCGTGCCGCTGCCTCTGGTTAGACACAGCGCCACCACCAGCTGCCTTGTTATTTAATAAAAGGCGGAACTGTTACATGACTGCCGAGGGAGTTTTTTTTCAGCACTTAACACTCTGACACAAAGGTTGGTGCACCCCTGTGCCGCGCATAACGATTGAGATAATGTAGTGCCAAAGAAAAGGAAATATAAAGAAAATATTCTAAATTTAGTTTACACTCAAACTGATATTGATTTAAATTTTTTTTTTTTGGCTGGTTGGTTCAGATATTAGCACTGTTAGCCATGAGAGGCACCTGGGTTGGGCGTGTGCTGCCGAGTGGTGCCGGTCATTTGGCGGTTACTGCTAATAAGGGAAACTTGTCCCATGTGCTCCTGATCCACGATGGTGGGACGCCAATGTTGCGGAACCGTGGTGCCCACCCTCTGGTTCCCCCTCACGTTGACCTGTTGAGTAAGCGACTCTAGGTTGAGCGCTGCTAGCCGCCGCCATTTTGGCTCGGCCACCTCTGGCATGTGACATCAGACGCCCATTAAGTTCAACATCTAGCGTTCAGTTGCTCAGAAACCAGATGCTTAGAAGTTAAACAATCAAACTCGATGACGTATTACACACTGAATCCTGCACAAATATTTTCGATATCTCATGCATCATTTGAAACATAATTTACAAAAGAATAACTGCCAGTGGGTATCTTCGGAAAACTATGAGATCATAGAGTTAACATCAAAATTCTGAATCTATAACAAAGGCACCAATACCTGGACTTTTGCTGTACATCACCATCTCTTAACCTACATGTATTAGTGGCACTTGCACATTGTAACAGGCCTGATTGGTGCAATTCCCTCAGCTTGAGCTCTACTGATGTTACACAACCCCTAAATTTTCTTTCTGAACTCATGTGGTAGACCATTATTAAGTAGAAACACTTGACCTTTTCCATTTTCTCATTTCAAGCTGTAAATGTGCAATTATCCTCAGTTCTACTGAGTGACTTCAACAATTCCTTTGTAGTCTGAACAGAAGACTTCGTCATGGAAAAAGGTTTTTAGTTTTCTCAATTTTATAGAAATGAATTCAAAATGCTTAATGTTTTGGATATATGCCACCTTTAACATGGTTAATGCTCTTTTGTAGTGTCAGTTTAATTGTAAAGCCAAAAGTTCCCCTTCCCCAAGAGTTTTAGCTGTTTCTGCCCCGGGCTATAAACGGAACCTAATGGTTCATGCACATGTCATTGTGTGATAATCCCTATTCAAAGTATACTTAAGACCGTTGTCGATGCCTCTATAATTAGTACTCATCACACAGGTTACAAATTCATATGATATTAAAGTGATTTTTATGCTTTAAGTGTGACAAATTGTGAATAATTTCCCCATTTGCCCACATGTGCCCACAAACACATGTACGCACGTGCACACACACACACACACACACACACACACACACACACACACACACACACACACACACACAAAATACTATTTGGTTTAATTCCAAAAGGTACAAGTCAGAATGAATGCATGTTTATGAATAGTTTAAGAATTTTACATAAGAGCCTTAGTCTCTAAGTGGATTGGATTGGTGAGTGTGTACTGTACGTGTGTATGCCTGTGTGGTACTCAGTTGGAATACATCTCTATCAGTGTTTAGCCCCATAACAAATGGGATTTGGCAAATCTGAAGGTCAAATCGAATAGCAAACAGTGCCTCTCAGCCCTGGCCCCTTCTCCTATGAATCCTTAACAAGCCACTCAGGGTGCAACAACCGAGCCCCGTTTTTGGAAGGCAGCCTGTTTCTCAGCTTGTGGCATCTCTCTAATAACGCAATCTATTCACCATCATAAATAATGTAGGCGGAAGACTTATGATTCCATTGTAGTTCTGCAGCACTGACCTGCTTTCAAGGCCATTTCTCAGCTGAGTAAAGAGGAGATAATATTGAATATTTTCAGAGGGATAACAATATTTCTACCATTGTCCTACAAGAGGGGATCTATGCTAATAATAGCTTTTTGTTATGCCCATGTATTTTTGAAACTTTACAATGTTTGATCAAAGGATTGGGCTCTTTCCAGGATCATCAAACATATTTTGCATGTGGGCAACAATGCTTGCATTCAGTGGACAGATGGTGGAGCATAAAATGGTAATGGAACCAGAAACACGGCCAAAGTTTTCTATCAAATACCAGCTTGTAGTGTGACATCTCATTGGTTGTTTACTATTGAAAATACTTATTGCTGAAGAAAGACTCAGACTATAAGATTTTGAAAGTTATAACTTGTTGATACTGTGACTTATTAGTTTCTGATACCCAATTTATATATTAAAAAAAAAAACAGCAGTCCTAAATGTGCTTAGAATAAGGTAAATAAATAAAGTTTCAACATCTGCAGTTCCATGACAACTCCATGTCATGTCCATGTGTGACATGGTTGAAAACAAGCAAGGAAGCGGACCTTTTGTTGAAATAGTTGTTTCCAAGGCCAAGAGTGAACTGTCAAGCTCAACCTTCCAGCTAACATGGATGGAAAGCCTTAAAAGTAATGTAAAATTTATAGACCTCTGCAGTTCCATGACAACTGAGCAGGTCCCATCTGCTGTTTAAGACTGTTTTGTCAGTTGCCATCTCCAAATGTCAAAAATGCACTGTCCTGAAGCTACTTTATTGAAAATATTTTCTAAAGAAATAGTCACTATAAAAACAGTTGAAAACATGTTCTGTGGATTATCCAGACTAATGGGGACACTAGAATGATATGTTGCTATTGAATTGTAGAAATGTTACTTACTTTAATACTGTGAACTGATCCTTTAATATGGATTCAGTCATCAAAAGTGACTTTTTTCAACTGCTTTTATAACTTTTGTTAATCTTAAAGTTCTAATGTACAAAAGAGTGAAGCACTGGTCAACATAGTGGAGCATTTAGCAACTTAAGTGTCAAATATCACCATCGGGAGTTGGTGGAGACCAAAACAGAGCTGAAAGAGAGTGAATACTGGACTTCATCAGGTGGGCACAAACACAACTTCAATTGAATGAATTCTCAATGCTGCTCCGTAACGCATAAATAAGCAACTTTTCATCATCTTTAAAAGGGTTGATACATCAATATATTGTTCTCACAAGCTGTTTCCTCTGACCCAAAGTGGACAAATTGTCCACTTTGTTATTGCAGGTTTAACCAAGTAGTTATTTTAACCCAGACCATTATCTTTCCCTAAACCTAAACAGGTCAAGTCAAGTCAAGTAAATTTTATTTGTATAACGTCAAAACAAAAGTTATCTCAAGACGCTTTCACATAGAGTAGGTCTAGACCATACTCTTTAAAATATTATTTACAGAGACCCAACAGTTCACACCATGAGCAGCACTTGGCGACAGTGGCGAGGAAAAACTCCCTTTTAACAGGTAGAAACCTCGAGCAGAACCAGGCTCTAGGTGGGCGGCCATCTGCATCGACCGAGTTGGGTTGAAAGGGGAGGAGAGAGGGGGAGAGGGGAGAGAGAGCAGGAGGACAGACAACAAATCAGACTAATAATAATAACAACTGCAGCAGTGAGTGTGGAGCAGGAACATGGGGGCAGTAGACGACCTGCAATCACAGATCCAGACTCTACAGCTCCAGAGGCAGAAATACCTGCAGAAAGTGAGAAGGCCAAAAAGTACAAAAAACACAAGAACCACTGGGAAGAAGTGGAGTTAGTAACATGTATTAGTGGGATAGGAATGCATACGGACAGAGAGGGAGAGGAGGAGAGAGAAGCTCAGTGCATCATGGGAAATCCCCCGGCAGACTAAGCCTATAACAGCATAACTAAGGGATGGTTCAGGTCTCACCTGAGCCAGCCCTAACTATCAGCTTTATCAAAAAGGAACGTTTTTAGCATACTCTTAAACGAAGAGAAGGTGTCTGCCTCCCGAACCCAAATTGGGAGCTGGTTCCACAGAAGAGGAGCTTGATAACTAAAGGCTCTGGCTCCTGTTCTACTTTTAGAGACTTTAGGTACCACAAGTAACCCTGCATTCTGTGAGCGTAGTGCTCTAGTGGGGTAATACGTCATACATCATAAAACAACAACGTGTAAATTCCAAATGAACCTATCCATGTTGACACTCTTGTCATTGCAAATCATAGCTTTACAGTCAGGGCGCAAAGGGAGAGAGAAAATAACACATTTTCCATCACCTCCATCCAAGGACATCTGTTATATAACCACAGTGGCTGTGACCCTTGTTTAAAATGTTGATCGTTTTCCATTCTTGCACTATGTTTAAGTGGCAATGACTAAGGGCTGAATGGCTGAAATTTAGTAATTGCAACTCAAAGACTGCAAGGTCTCTGCTGTTGATACAACACTCTGCTTCAGCACTCAAAGGTATCACGGTATCCACGTCATTCATTTGTCATTATACAACACAGGGTTGCATTATGAAATGGCTGTAAGTTGCAGTGCCTTCATGCTACACACACATAGAACATACAGTGGCCACCACACAGAATTGCCGCTTCCAGCCAACTGCCAGCCAAGAGATCTTAGGTTGTTCATAAAATTAATTTGTTTAAAAACTTTGTGAAGCGCTGTCTACAACAAATCCTTAATGTGTAATATTTGCTGAATTAACGAGAAGGCACCAAAAATAACAATTAGTTATTGCTTTGTTTGTGTGAAAACCTTGGACCTGGCTGGGATACAGCAAGGATCTGCCTCGGGCCTGTCAGGGACCAGCCGACAATTCTAGGTGGTTGGATCTGTACACTACTGTTCAAAAGTTTGGAAAACAAAATCTAACTATTTGGAGGGAAAAGTGGTTACAGCTGTATTCTCCCCTGTCATGCAACACTGTGGAGACATTGACTGCAAGGAGGTTATCATCATTCTATTATTCTTTCTTTGGGGCAAAAACTATTGTGAATGTAAATAATTAATTTGTTGTCTCAATAACACTGTTTTTATCAATGTTATAGCTATTATTGAAGGAAAGAAGAAAAACATCAAAATAACAGGTAATTCCAAACTTTTGAATGGAAGTGTATATACAAATATTTAAATAGAAATAAAATAAAATAAAACAATATATATATATAGTTATTTATGTACATACATGTACACAACCACAAAGTAATTCTTTACTGCTTTTTTTTATTCAAGGCTGCGGGAATGTAAACAGCAGCAACGATAGTGCGATAGTGTTGATATAAATTCGACACCTGGGAAACATTGTCCATCAACTTTGTTCATGCTTTACATAAACTTGACAAAGACTGAATATATTTGCGAGAGATAATGAATAATCCAGATTTTTTCTTTTCCATAGGCATATTAAAACAAATAACACGCCACCCATGTACTTTGACTGTTAAATCCAAGTTGGGTTAACTTGGCTCCTATCCCAGCTCTCATCCCTCTCCCCCGCAGCAAATATATGTGATTAAATATCTGTCTGATACTATTTCAAAACAAGATTTGTACCATGCCATACCATAATTTAATCAAAATCTTAGACCTGTTTCGGTTTATGTTGTATTTGGCCACCTGATGCATATCATCCTCTGTGAAATGCTCGCTGGCAGTGACTCCCTCATATTTATTCAGTAGCAACCAACCACGGAGAAAGAAAGCAGGAAGAATATTTTCTATTTTCTGTTTGGAAAAAGAAAAATGATGCTCTATATCCCCCCTAACAAGCATCTCTAGAGAGGAAGCATGTACGGAAAGCAGGTGATATAATTACGTTATGGGGAACTGGACACTGATTTTTCCTAAATGATGTCAACATTGCATATTACAGAAACGGCCCTGACCTTCGATTACCCCTGAGAGCCTTAAAGGACAGATGGAGGGAAGATACATGTAGTCCTGGTAGAAATAAGAATAAAAAATAAATAAATAAATAAAAAATAAAGTCTGCAAGTCTGAATGAGTCTTAGATGAAGATTTAGGGTACATAATTTGCTGTTTGTAGACTTAAAATAGCAATACAAAACCTGCACCCCTTTTAACTTTTAAAACTGTCAGTAAAAAATACAGGGAATTATTGTGATTTTTATACCTGTTCTTTTTATTCTCAATGTCAATTCCAATGTAATTACATGTAAAATTGTCTTTCATCGTGCCTATTTATACTGCTGCAGCACCCTGTGTCCCCATGGGGATCATCAAAGTTCCATTTAAAGTACAGTCTTTATCTGCTTTCCATCTTTCCAGTACTAGGTCCTTATTTTTATGTTTTCTTCTCTCCCAGGAGACCAGGAGATGAAATGTGTTGTGGGAAGGGGAATGGAAAACTGCAAAAAGACAGGAGGACAAAGGCTCAGCAGGAGAAAAGTTTTCCCACAGAAAGTGACTGCTGTCATTCTTGGATATATATCTATAGCAGCAATGCATTTCACTACTTGTATTTATTTGTACCCTGACTTTGGAAAATAAATGCTTTTGATTAGCTACTAAGTATCTGTTAATTAGTGAGTGTTACAGAAACTGATCTCCTGGACACTTCATGCACACAGACGGTGATGAGAGCAGTGTCGGTCTTCTCGTCTAACTTGAAACCAACACCAAAATTTTGAACTTAAGCTTTAAACTGCACATCAGGACTCCTCAGACACACACTGATTACAGTCATCGGTGGCATCGCTATTCTAAATTGCTGCCCACTGCAAGTATACACAGCATCAATAATGTTGAAGCCAAATTAGCTCATGATCCAATCAAAGACACTCATTTAAAGTTAAAGGAACATAAAAACTTGACAATTGTCAGTTTTTGTATATTGTGATGTTTGGTAGGTCAAATCATTTCTTTTCAAACTTTATTTAACGTGGTTTGTACTTGTCAGTGACAGCAATGGGCACCCTGTTCAAACACATTAACAACTGATAGCTGCCCACTACAACACCAACCCACTGGCCACTGAGCAGCTCTGCTGAGGAAGTTGGGGGGTTTAGAATCTTGCTCAAGGGCACCTCAGCATTGAGGGATGGGAAAGCTCAGCTCTGACACTTTAATCCTGCTGGTTTAGGGATCGAATTGCCAACCTTCAAGTCAACGTGAAGTGATAATACTCTCTGAGGGTGTCCTAATGAAAAATAACTTCTATTAAACTGGATAAAGTTGGTCAACGGCGCGCATGTGTATGTGTGTGTGTGTGTGTGTGTGTGTGTGCGTGTACGTTTGAACGCTCATTCCCTAAGAGAATATGGTGCCAAGTTGCTGTTCATTATTATTTTTTCAGTATCTTCAACACTGAAAAAGTATTTTCAATATTACATTTCTACTCATGCTCAAAGAATTTGATATGCAAAAACCCCTCACTGTCATTTTACAACTTATAAGCTGTCAAGTGAGTTGATGGGTTTATTAACAATAGCACCATGCAGATACACATCAGTGTTTCTGTGCATCTACAATATTTGGTTATTGTAAAGAGCAGAACGCAGTGCGGTTTGATTCATATCGCTGTTGACACACAGCATAGCATGTGTCAACAGCATAGTTTGAATACAGAATGCGTTGTCTAGTCTATCTTTACTCCCAGGTGGATTGGACACATACACACACACACACACACACACACACACACACACATACTTATGAAAATGGTGCACTTAAAAAATTACATGCTGAAGTGCACCGTTCCTATTTTTGCTTAGACACTCCTATCCTACTAAAATGTTTGTGATTTCCGCTTGAAATCACAAAAGTGCTAAAAAAAAAGGTCTTTGGGAGAAACATCAGAAATGTTCCTTAAACCTTTAAGCCTGTGAGTGAGCGGGCCAGTGTGCATGATTGATTGACAGCTTAGCTCGAGCACAGGGTTACAATAACCAAAGTCGATGTGACCGATGTCAAAGTGTGCAGGTACGTTTATAAACTCTCCAAAGTGCCACCACGTTAACTTGCTCAGGGGGGCTGGCCAAAGTCAAAGGCTTTTTCTGTGCTACGTCTCCGGCAAAAAGCATAACCTACATGCAAACAGACACAGCATACAGCTGAAAAACAGTATTTTACTAAAGTTAAGGTAAGATAAGTTTGCTTCCCTTAATACCAAATATCACAAGAAAAAATAATAAGCTAACCACTTAGTGAGAAATTTAGACCTGTTTCTAGTTTCATAACTAATTTGGGGTGTTTCCTACATCCATTTTACTACATTCTGCACATCCAAAACAAATACGTTACACACATCATTAACGTTAGATAGTCAGTTGCACTGAGCGGGGCAGAGATGTGCACATACATTTAAAATGACAGAGGACAAGACATTTAATTCTTTCACTGCAGAATTAAAAATGCTAATGGTTATTTAGATGCCTAAGTCCCCCACCACCCGCGGCTCCCTTATCCGAGCACTCGCCAGCAGTAGCTACTTAGCAAAACAACATAAAAAATGAAAAAGGGTTTTTAATATCATGAGGTATTTTCAAAGGTTTGGCGAGCATTATGCAACATTACCAGAGGAATTAGATGTACCTGTGAAAGCACTTTTAGTGGAAAGGAAGCATTATTCATCACAGCATTATTCCAGGTAGCGGTAAAAGGCTTTAAGTGGGAGTTCCAGTGTTGGCAGCATAAAACTTTACCAGGCTTTAGTTAAAGTCACATACAGATGTATTCGCCCGGAGAACACTGTAAATAAACCATCACTATCTCAGAATGCATCGGGTGGGGCACTATGCATGTAATGACTCAACAACTGGGATATGAACCAGTATCTGTAAGTGCTCCATGAGAAGATAAGACTCTAAAACACACACACCCTGTTAGACTGTGTTACACTGTACGTCTGCAGTATCCTCCCTGGAGTCAAACCATTAGGAAGTGAAACACTTGCATGCCCAGCTGACCTCTACATGTTGCTGTGGCATGTGTGGCCATGTATGTGCGCACGTACGTTTCAGCGCCATTTGAAAGATGTACATTTACTTATCTCACGCACACACATGCAGACATTTTACGAGCCTGGGCGACCCTAACATCTTAAATGGGAGCGCTCTAAATTCCCTCCATTATGGATGGCTGTGGTGAAATATGGATGACTTTGGCTTCCCCAGTTGTAGTACGTTGAGCTGCTGCGGCCTGCTGAGTGTGATGGGTCAAAAAGCTGAGAGGCAACATGGATTTAAAGACTAAATGACTTTGACCTGGGCATAGGCATAGGGGAGGACACACACAAACACACACACACACACACACACACACGAGTATGGTAACACACATACGAGGCATACATGCTACTAAAAACGCAGTCACACAAACAAAGGTTACAAATGAGTTTAACAGCATTGAAACTGCAGATAATACAAATGTTAGGAGGTTAAACCACAACACTCGGGTAAAAATGACTTGTCTGCAGCTCTGATGTGTGTGTGTGTGCAGACCCAGTGACAGAGGCAGAGAAAGCAATAATGTCTGAGAGAAATAGAGATTTTTATTGTATGCCAAAAATACTGTTTAAATCAATGCTGTACTTGTACATGGCAAAGTTTACTTTTATTATTGGGCCTCCCTGTAATGAATTAAGCCATTGTAGATCTGTTATTTCTATTTTGATCTTATTAAAACCCCAATATTTTAAAAAGTTTAAGCTGTGGAAAGTCTGTCTCTGTACAAATGCAACACAAAGACCCAAATAAAATTGTGGCATCTGGTATAAAACATAACCGTCTCCAACTTTCTTCCATTGGTTCCACTTTGCTGCGTTGCTTTTCTGACTTTGCTGGCGTAGAGAGAACTCACCAGACTAGGTAAAGTATGAGGCTGTTACTGCAGCATCGCTAGTTTCCCCTCTGCGATTACAAAGCCGTCATCACACGTGCGCATCGATGATCAGGACAGACTGCGGGGGTGGGAGAGGAAATGTGCTTCTTAAACGCAACACATTATAGTGTATGATGTGTGATATGGCTGAATGAGCGTTACACAGAAGTGTATTCACTTGCGCGTAACATTCAATTTTGTTTTCAGTCAAGTGAGAATGAGAATGATGTGATGATGATACCATCGGTGCCCGAAGAGATAGAAGATGCCTGGTAAATAATGTGAGTGTGCGTGTGTGTGTGCTTGTGCATTCTTGTGTATGTGCGTGTGTGTGTGTGCTGAAATGATTTAAGTCATCTACTACCATATTGTGTTTTAAAACTGTATTTTCCCACAGGGTTAAAATATTTCCTCTTAATGTTGGCCAAATACACCACCAGGCCTCAATGGATGTAGATTAAGAATATGAACACAGTACACAGACAAAGTGGCTAGATCTTTGTGGGCTGTTTGACACAATCGAACATCACATTTTAACTGACAGACAATAAAAATGGTATATTTGGAAATGACTTGTATTTGTATATGTATTTTATTAAAAACAAGCAGAAGTAAAGTTCTGCTTGAAAACCCCTGCTGGGAAGCCACATACACACTGACTGACTATGTTTTGGTGTTTGCCCTGGCCTCCACCTCATTGAGGATCCAAGTTGTCTCTGTAAGTGTGTTTAATACACCTGTACGTGTGTGTGTCCATGGCTAGTTGACTCTCTATTAGTAGAACTCAGTTTGACTGCCTGGCCTGAAGGCTTATTTGTTGAATCGACCCAAAGCCTTGTTAGATTACCGAAATATTAGATCAAACTGCTTTTGTGTAGCCAACTATTGTGAGAGAGTGTTGTTCTGTGTGTGTGTGTGTTTGCATGGGATATTTAGCAGCGCCAAAAGCAGTTAGTGCTGATGAACGTCACAGAGCTACATCGCAGTTCACATTCACAGATTGTGCGTACAGACATTCCCACACAAACACACACTGTTTATTATTTAATAGCATGAAGTAGTTTGAACCTGTAATTTAACAAGGCTCTGTGTCAATACAACAAATTAGCGTTCAGGCCACGAATTCAGGCCGACTTCTGTTGCGTTAACTAGGACACACACACGCTTTTACGCAACAGTGCACAGCTATTCACACTATTTATGTATTTTCTAGCTTTCACTTCTAATTGAACTGTGAAACTGGCTGACAATAGAGGCCATCATGAAACATCTGTAACAGCTGCCACACTGTGAGTAAATGAGCCATGTTTCATCAGTAAACTGATAATAAATGGTTTGGGGGTGATTGAAGTGCCTCAGTAATATGAATAATAACTGAATGAATGAATGGACACATGAACTGATCCAATTTCCCTAATAACTTAGCATTTTAGTTATTTATTAGAAGAGGTTTTACAGAAGCAGCATAAGAGAAAACACAAGAAAAGCTTTGGGTTTATTTTCTTCAGAGAAATAGAGGAAATCTGTGACACAATGGGGGATGTAGAGGGAATGAAAGAAAGAGAAAAACCAGAAAATAAAACTGGGATAAAACTGGAGAATTTAAATGAAGATGAAAGGAAATGGAAATGGGGGAATGAAGCATAAGGAAGAAGGATTAGAAAAGGTTAAAGAACGTAAAGGTAGGGAGAAATGGAGGACAGGGAGAGAGGAAAGAGGGAAGAAGGGAAACAAAAACAAAAGAGAGAGTAACATGGGCAAAAAAGGGAGGAAAGAAGAAAACAAAGAGGAGCACACACTTAAAAAATGTAAACATTGACTTTAATTAATTTTATTTAGTCAACAGGTTCCACAAAATTGTATTAGGTTAGTTAAAAGCAAAATATTTAAGTTTATCTATGTTAATGAACTTTTATTACAGTAACACAATAATTGTGAATTGAGCAAACTAAAAAAAAATTGTTCTGATTAACAAGAGATTTGGGTTAACCTAAATTAATGTTATATAGACATAAAGAATATATTTACAGACTACATATTTTACATTTATCCTTTTAACAGGTATCTTATTTGTAGAAGTAAAATAATAAATTTAAGTTCAATTAATTACATCATTAAGTTTTCATCAAATTTATTTTTTACTAGTTAGTTTGACATGATAATAATAATTTCAGTTTGTCAAACAGGTTTCACACAAATGAATTCAGTACACCCAACATGTTTCTGTTATTTCCTATATTCAACAACACAGCACTGATTCAGTTAACATTTTGGTCCATAAAATACATTAACATTTCTGGCAACACAAGCGTATCGATGCTGCAGTGCTGCAACTATTAGTTGATTAACTGATTAGACGATTGACAAAAAAATAAATCACACAACTATTTTGACGATCGTTTTGAGTCATTTTTAAAGAAGAAAAAAAAATACTAAAATGTTAGTTTCTTAAATGTGATTTATTTTTTTTTTTGGTTTCTTTACTCCTATCTGACAGTAAACTGAATATCTTTGGGTTGTGGACTGTTGGTCGGGACAAAACAAGACACTTTGCACCTTGGTCAATCACAGATTCCCAAAGCCCAAATGTCTTAGAGATTATTGAAAAAAATCAGCAACAGATTAATTGATGATAAAAAATGTATTTTAAAAAAATGTGTTGCAGCCCTACATATAATAAACCATTTTTAACATTATGGTGCAGAATGGTCCAACACAAACAGTTGTAAACTGCATTGATGCAGCATAAAAATCCAATAAAACATTCCTTATTCGTCAATATTATAATCTAACAATACAACAGGCTTGCAGTTTTCAAATTTTTGTAACAGAATAATGGTGTAACCATCTAACAACACACTTGCTGCTGTCAACATTTATTTTAAAATTGTAGGGTAATGAACCTGAGATGTTAACATTTTAACAAACATATCAACTCATGTTGCATTCTGGTAAAGCAGCATTTGTTTTTTAAGTTGTCAGTAAATGCAAGACAGTCTGACAATCCAACTTCCTTACAGTTGCTCTTGGTGAAGTTAAAAAGTCCACAAAATATCCAGTCAGATGTCAACAATTTTGCAGCATGGTCTCTCAATTCAATATTTACTTGTCACGTAGTAGTACCACTTTCCACTTATGGTAGTAGTTTTCCAAAAATATACAAGATTTTCAGTTTTGGCATAAAATATGATTTTGCCTATTCAACAAAACATTCAGTATCCAAATCAATGTTTGGCTTATTCATGCATCTGTACCTTGGTTGAGAGTCTGCAAGCATCCAGTTGAAGGACGAGCTTCTGAAGAACAGAATGCTTTCAGTTCTTGAGGATAACTTAGGTTCAGTGCATATATTACACCCATTAAGAGTGCACATGCAGAGGTGATGTCATCCAAGTCATGCAGAACATCAACACCCTCGATCACAATTCCAACATCTGCTGGAGGAGTGATGGCATCACCTCCTTCAACACTGATGCTGTAGATGCCAAGGATAACTTCTTTAAGCTCCCTCTCCGTAGCATCAGAATCCTTTACATAGGAGAGAAAGAAAGGACAAAATCAAACATTGGAATCACAAAAGTTTGTTCAGTGTTTCAGGTTTCTCTTATATATAAAATTAGAAGAAAACATATGTTTATATGTGTATAAAAAAAAATGAAGTAGTGCTGGGTGATTCTATCAAACTTTAGAGAAACCATTGTAAATTATTTAATATACCCTTTCCAAGCACTTAATTAGGAACACATATGCAATCCATGCAATCCAATACAACAGCTGTGCCATAAATGTTAACTTTAACTAAGCATAGACATTTTCAGTTTTGTTTACATTGTGTCAACAAGTGTTCCCAATATTTTGTCCCCCTCAGGTATGTTTTTGGGGGAGACACAATAGTAGGAACACTTTCCAGTATAATGCACTCCAGTACACCACAACCACCCACTGGGACCTCAGTTATAAACATACCGTAGAATTATCACCTTTCTGACAATGTCAGCAACAACTGAAAATGTATGAGCTTCATAAAAGTAGAATGTACAGTATGGCAGATTTGTTGGATTTCATTAGATTGCACACATGTGCAAAATGCATGGTAAGTGTATGTGTGTGTGTGTGTGTGTGTGTGTGTGTGTGTGTTTGTGTATATATATATATATATATATATATATATATATATATATATATATATATAGAGAGAGAGAGAGAGAGAGAGAGAGAGAGAGAGAGATTTCCCAAAAAGTTTAAACAGACTGATTCCATGCAAATTAAAACAAGAGTAAGTAACACAATTAGTTATTCAAGATTTGGTTGAATACAATAAACTAAACTGTTAAAACTATGAACCAGGCATTCTTTGAAGAGGATGTTTGGGTCTTCATTCAGGTAAATACAGATTGCCCTGAGGATGCACTCCCTTTTCTTTTCAACACTTTCATTCTAAAGAGATTAAAAAAAACACACAAATACTTTAGAGCTGCACATACACACATATCACACCTCAAATTTCAGCATGTGAAATGGATGACATCTCAAATGTAGAGAGATATGTACACAATGACCAATTATTCATAACATGGACATTAATGGTAACCATGGCAAACAAGGTTACCACCACTATGTCCACATTAAGCAGGGAAGGGACAGAAAAACCAGTACAGCATCTTCATTCTCTGTTCTAACATCTTTCACATTCAAAAACGTAACTTTTCAATCATAACTTTTCACAACACTCTAATGAATAAACCTGAAAACAGAAGCCTCAAGTTTTTGTGAGGATCAGGGAAATATCGCTGTTCTATATGTTGAGAAGTAAACTTTCTGTTGCTCATTCCAAATATCAATCCCTCTGATCCTTAAACAGTGTGTTGAAATTGTGAGGAGAGTACAAATTAAAAAATAGCATTTTTTTTTAAAGAAGCACAGGAGTTGCTGTTCAGGCTTAAGCAAATGATATACTTATTAAGGCACATTCTCAGGTGTGATAGGTTTCTGACTGAAGAGCGCCGCTGAGGCATCTTCATAAATAACTAAGACGGTTGCTGTTGATGCAGAGCATTCCCCGGCCAGCTACAGCGGCAGTATTAAATGGACTGAGGAGTAAATTTTATCTAAAAGAAGAACAAACAACTGTACTTCTGACAGTCGAACAGTATGACAGGAAGGAGTTTTGCTGCTCTGACTGGTTGTCTGCACCTGTTGATAACGCCCCTTGGAAATGGGAAATGAACTGAGAGGTTCCAGCCCAATAAGTATTTGCGAATAAGTCTGGTGAGGTCAGGCTAGATCATACCTCTATAGCCTCAATAGGCTTCATCCTCTGGGGGCCATGAATGTCTGTACAAAAGTTCATAGCGGTACAGGACCTTGGCCAGACAGAATGTAATTCTGTATTGACAGAAGTACAAAATAAACCAAAGTATATTTTTTAAGATATTAAAAGATTAATTTTGCTGCACTCTTGACAGTGTTCTTCAGAGATACAATCATTCCTTACCATGACTTCTATGCACTCAACCCAAAATAAATGCAATAAATGTCCTACTGCTTTGAAATAGAAGATGAGTACCATGCAGTGTCACAGCAAACCATGCCTCAGGTCCACAGATGGGTACTGTTATCAGTGTTTATCTGTTTTGCAGAAAGATAGCTTCAATTATTTATTCTAGTTTGAAATAAAAAAATTATACAACAACCTTCTTTCTTAAGCAAGTCCAATACAGTATATCATGGCCGGGCCCCTACACACTTTCTTTCGATATGCAAATCATAAAATTCACTATAAATGCAACTCCGCAATGTGAGAAACTTCTTTTACTGGCTAAATGAACTGTATATTTATCTGTGTTGTGGTCACTTCAAATGCCCAACATTTGTTTGATTTCTGTAGCTGTAACTCAAAACAAATTTCATACCAATGGTGAACTGTGGCAATACCTATTTCCAATCTTTACTGGCTGCACAACATTGCAGAACCACAATACATAGCTTCTCATTAGCATTAACTGTCTGTGTCACACTTGGAAAAATAAGCCTAAAGCTGCATTAGTTAGGCATTATTTAAATATATATACTGTGTGTTGCACCTCTAGGAAAATGTAACACCAAAACCAAAATTGTAATATTATTATTTTTTATTTTATTTTTTAAACGTTATGGCCAGCATTGATTTGATCTGAAACCCATGTCTGCTCTATGACGCAGCACTCTTTTTTCCATTTATGTTACCATTTAGCTTACACAACTTTAGGCTGATAGCGGTTCATTCGAGTTCATAAACACTACAAACGTCACGACAACGCTGATTACAGACGTGAGCGGAGTGTGAGCCGGTGACGGTGCTCAGGCCCACAGACACACCGGTACTCTATTTCAGTACTTAACATTAACTGTAACTTTTGTCCGCTAACCGAGGAGCCCAAAATATCTGGCTGTTTAAAACAACCTGGTTTCACTGGCAAGCAAACATGGAGGGTTTCCTGCACCTGCTTCACAATAAAAGCCTCCAGCTGGTTTGCAAATGGAAAGTTTTTTTTTTTAATGAAGCAGCAGCAGGAAGATGATGGGTTTGTAACAGCAGTACCTTCAACAGCTCTGAAATGGCTGACAGGGATCAGTCACCTGTAAAATAACGTTTAGCCTGATATCTGAAAGTACAGACAGGAACACGAGAGGAAAACTAATCTCCAAACCACAGAGACTCGGTTAGGAAAGCAGCTACACAGACATGTAAAAACAGAGGTTACTCGCCTGCAGAGAGTAACGTTCATAAAGCTATTATAAAGTTATATGATGGTATTTACATACTGACTAAGGTATTGTTTCACAGTGGTAAAGTGTCCATGGTTTGGCTGGTGTCGGCGGGATAAAAGCAGACTGACCTGGGTCATGTCCAAGACCCACCTGTTCTCCAAAACTAACGTAAACAAGCAGGCGAAAAATATAGAACATGTCTTGTATCTCAAACACAACGTTTAATCATGCTAAACTTGAAAATACTGCAAGGAAAATAGGTACCGGTGAGAAAAAAGTCCCCCTACCGCTTCCAACTCAGAAAAAGAGAACCATCGTCACCAACCTGTCTGCCAAAATGAATTCCTAAGATTTGGAGGTAAACTAGTGGCCTTGCACATGTGCAGTCTGAAGCATCTTCATCTTCTTCTTCTTTGGGGTTTTACGGCAGCTGGCATTACATTACTCCCACATTCTGGATGTAAGAAGTATCTCAATCCTAATCCGTTTAATGTAAATATTTTGTGAATAAACAAAACCATTAATATTTTGTACAGATAAGGAGCGACACAGTTACATGGACTTTATCAGAAAAAAAATATTTTCACTTAACAAAGCCATGTTTTTTAAGTAAACACACAACCCACTCTGAGTGGAGGGTTACTGTAGGGTTTGATGCAAAGATGGACAAGAGATTGAAGGAAAGACTTGGACCAAAAAAGTAGGAAAGGGAAGGGAGGATGGATGATGGATAGGAAGGAGAGCGGAAAGACAGAAAGTAAGGACGTGCATGAAAGAAAGGAGGGGCAAAGAAGAAAGGAAGTAAGGAAGGGTAAGGCAAGACAAGATGAGAGAGATGACTTGCGAATGAAAGGGGACAATTAAGCTTTGTTCCCCGCTGGCAACAATGCTGCTATTAACTCTGGAAACAATCTCTCTCTCACACACACACACACACACACACACACACACACTGTCTTCCCATTTGTCTGACTTGAACAACCTGCTGGGACAAAGCTGCTATTAAAGGGTGGAGCTGAGTCTGTGCGCTCCTCTCTGTCATTTCTTTTGCTTCTCCCTTTATGTGCTTCAGTCAGTCTCGCTCTTCTACTGTGCCTCCACCACTGTCACTCTCCCCCGATCTCTCGTCTTTTTTGTGTCACATTCTCTCCTCTCCATCTCGCTTATTCCTACCTCAAGTCATTCAATGTTTATTCTGATTTAAAGGTGTTTGTTTTCTTCTAAAGATTCGAGCGACATTTTGCTGTATGAAGCAGAATGTGGGTCCTCAAACAAGGCAAAAGAAAGCAGATTATAAACGTTAATCAAATAGGAAATCTAGCTTGTTTGAAATATTTCTTTATATGAACCAGTTCAACTTAAAGGAAGTGTTTAATGTTAGCGTCATCTTTTCTTTCCCTTTCTTGCCAACCTTGATTTACTAAAACGTCTCTGCTTCCACCGTCAGTGTAAATGTGTTTCGGCTCCACACCTCTGCAGTAATGGTCGGCGGTGCTTGAGAGCGCGGCACATGAAATCGGCTGCCGGATTCGTCCATAGCCGCGGTTGCTGGACAGATGTTGGAGAAAGTGTCATTTGTCAAGAAATAGCTCCAGCACGTGACTCCAACAGCACGTAACATCCCAAATTAGAGTCTCTGACGTTTCTCCTCATGTATGGGTTAGAATAACTTTTTATGCTAAGCTAGGCTAATCACCTCCCAACTGTCGCTCAATCAACACTTTACACACCAAAATTGAGAGCGGCTCCAAACTTCTCATCTGGCTCTCAGAAAGAAGGTGAATAAAGCATATTTCCCAAAATGTTGAACTATGCCTTCAAGCCCTGTCCAGCTCCTCAGCTGAAGATATCTGCACTGCACTCCCAGGACCTTCTCTCTCTCTCTCTCTCTCTCTCTCTCTCTCTGTGTGTGTTTGTGTAGGAGGTTGTTGCAGAGAATAAACAGATATGCCGTCGCCATGCCACTGATATAGCAGCGGAAAATAGGAACAAAATTACATTTCCTATCTCAGCATGGCACTGCTCCAGAGATCTTTGTGGTACTCTGTCTCTACCTCCCTCTCGTTTCCCCTCTGCCTCTCTCTCTCCCTTCTCTCGTTGTCTTGCAAGAGTCATATTGTCTGCTAACATTTCTCCTCCTCCTATCCTTCACCAGTTCTCCATCTCTCCTCATTTCCCCCTTTTTTTTCTTTTGGAGGAGTCTGCAATTAGGCTGTAAAATGACCCATTTGTTGTCTCTTTGTGACTACAGAATACACAGGAGTGCATAATAGTTCCCATTTTGCATGGTACACTCCTTCCAATTAGCTGTGCATCAAACTCTTTAGAGCTGCAGCATTCGACAACAGAGCCACTGTCTGAGCTCTTCAGCGGGATGGCTGCACACTGTTTCTATAAAAGAAACAGAAATGGTGTGTGTGTGTGTGTGTGTGTAAAGCCTACAAACACTTTTAAATTCATTAAAGTAATCTTCATTTCAATCTTCTCCCTATTATGAAAACTAATAAACTGCAAAATCTTCCAAAGTGTTTCACTCTACTCCTCCTTTTCGCCACTTCCCAACTTCTCTCCTACCACACAATATCACTAAGACAAGGAAGCAAATGATTAGAGGACATGTGAGGGACAGTGGAGGCCATCTGGGACAGTTTGTAAGGGTTGGGCAATTAGCATGACAATAGTCACCAGCTGAACAAAAAGAGAATGGACCTTACAGAAAAATAAACCTTCCTGAAACAGGGTCATGGGAGCGGAGCAGTTCAGCAGTATAGCAAAGAAAGGTAAGAATCCCAGTTCAGGGACCTGTAAACACGGCAGTGCTTCCTAAGAGCCACTAAGGGCTAAAGGGCTAACTGTGAGCAAGTAAGTTCCCTCTTGAACATCGAAACAAATAAAGTTTGACAAATAAAAAACACCCTACAGTCCATTTTCTTGCTTTTTCTTGCGCTTTCAATCACATCTAATGGTCTTCCTCAACAGATGGAATTTCTCTTCAGTTGTCATCCAGGAACTAATTTTGTGAGTTCACAGACAGTTGCAGTTGTCTGTTCCAATGTTTATTCAGTCTCTTGTCCAGGACATTTTTTTATTTTTATAGAACTTGGTAGACCTAGTTTTTAAAAATAACAAGGTATAATGTTAAAGGTGACCCTTGTAGTGATGGACCTACAAATGGGATATTTATCACCCAACAGCTTTATAAAGCGCTTAAGGATCTTTTAGTTTTTTGTTTTGTTTTACTGCCAGAAACCTTTTTCTGTTTTGGTTCTCGTCGGTCTCATTCACACCTCTTCCACCAGTGACAGGCAGCTGTCATGGACGACAAAGCTTTGATAAACTCACTGTACACTATCTGGCCGGTGTTACATGGTGGACAAGTTAGCAGCTAGCTGGTGAACATAGTGAATCATTTAGGTGTTAAAGAGACACATATTTCCCTCTGGAGATGGTGAAGACCAAAACAGAGTTAAAATGAAAGTGAATATTGCAGTTACATTAGACAAATGAATGATAATGTTGCTTCATGTCTGCTGGTTGGGTGAACAAGGCTAACATTTAATTACTTTTTAAGATCATAAAAGGTTGTTGTGTTTCCAGATTGTTGCACTGCCCCCAAGTGGCCAAACAAATACAAAATGCAGGTTGCTGGTACAACCTGAAGACAGGATCCCCCATCCCACACAGAAGAGGAAAACTAGAATAGTGTACAACACCACATTCATAAGTAACACTGTGGTGAAACGGACAGGACCCTGTTTGTTTCTGGGACTGAGCAAACTCCATCCACTGATGAAGATTCGCTGACAAGACCATTGGATGTGGTTGTGGAAAAAATGGTTGGTAAGGGAAGGTAAAAGATAGATGTGCAGCGGCAATACACCCAATTTATTGTAACACTAGTTGTCAGGAGTTTGACAATGAGGTGGCATGCAGTAATACTGTGCGTGGCAAAGAGAGTGAACATTGTGAAACGATAGAGCAGATTACTTTACTAATACCAAGCTAATGACACCCAAGTCACCAGTAACAGAGACTTTTGAAATATAAATTTGAAGCAGAGAGATAACTTCTTGAAATACAGCTTTACTTTCAAATAAAAGCACCGACAAAACCAGTGCCATATGTCTGAATATCCCAAAGAGACAATTCAGCTTAAGGTATTTGTTTGAATGTTACTGTGCCCAAAGGTACTGCAGTTGTTTGGGCACTTTATGGCCATTTGAGCTACACACAGCTTTATAACTGGTAATCCATTATGCTTCGAATTGTCTGATGTTCTGGCATGTTGTCATCTGTGTTTAATTTTTCCAGGGAGAAAAAATAAATCCCTTCGCCTCAGAGAAGGTGTTGCGACATGTAATCTGTCTTTCATTCTTTTAAATTCCACCATACGTTGGCATTCGGCCACCTCAACAGATGAATACCTTATAATGCTGGTTGCAACCAATTATAAGTCTTCAAAAGCTTAAATGACAAATCTGCATAAAAGACAGAACAGTTTATGCAGTCAAAAGATACTACGAATTACACTGGGCCCAAAGACATGTTGATTGATGAAGTATCAAGAATACAGACAAAATAATTAAAGATACAATGGATTTTCTGGCCATGTGCTACCTGCAGTTTGCAGAACTTAGTAAAGCTTTTTAGAAAGTCCATCTTACAGTAAACTACATGTTTAGTACCCCAGCACTAAATGATTTGAGCCTACAACTTTCATTAAACAGCTGACACTGCATTCAAAGTCGGTAATTAGGGGGAGAGTGGCAGATCGAATCAACCTCCATTTCCCAAGATTTTATTGAATCAGTTGTTTTAATGATGTCATTGTTCGGCATCCTAACTGAAAATGCATGGATGTTTTAAAAGAACCGGATATAGCCTGGTAGCCAGATTGTCTAGTAGCCCAGCCTTGCAGCAAAAAAAAAAAAAAAAAAAGGAAAAAAAAGTCTTGTGTGGATTAAGTGTGGGTGATATGGCTTAAAATAATATCACTATATTTCATGGTATTTTGACAAAATACTGAAAAAGATTTTATTACTTACAAAACTTAGAAAAAGCAGTCCAGAGTCCTGTTACGTTTTGAGTGTCTTCTCAGTGTCAGCCTTAGTTAACCTATGAACTGCAGTCCAATTAGAGAAATATTCTTTTATTCCTATCTTTTCCAGCCTGCAGCAATGCTAAACTTCTTGTGTACTGAAGCATTTAGTATGAGTGGGCGTTTATCATTATTTCACAGGCTGTACGACTTCAAACACATGTAACATCCACTAAAGATCACTGTGAGGTTAAGACATAGCCTTAAGGGTCGTCGCTTTGAATGTACAGCATGTGTTCATTTTTCCCCAGATTTTAATCTTAATTAGTGGAATATCATCAGATGCTATTTAAATGCTTTTGCTGCCAGACAAATACACACTTGAGCAGCTGCTTTTCTGTCTGTGTTTGGTTTCCCCGTGAGACGGCACGCAGCGATGTATGAACCATTTGAGCCTTAAAAATAGCTCAGCATTCAGCCCCACAAATATGGTGGACTTTCCTTTGTATTATTTATTAAATCTAAAAACATTTGCTGTGGGTCTGACAAAGATCAGCTGAGATCTAAGTATTTCTCTATATAAACAATACGTAAGCAACATTCCCAGGGGGGTAAACTATCTTATTTAAGTTATTTTGCAATTTAATGGAGAAATCTAATCTGTAACTTTTTATCTTTTTTTTTTCTCAGAATAGATGTGTGCGTCTGTCATCAAAATTTGCTTGCAAATGCAATTACATTTATTAAATTTGGAACATTTGGGGGGGAGAGAATTTTAATTCTATACTTCATAGGTCACAGGTTGTATGTAAAGAGCTTGATTAATGACCACTGTCCACTATTGGCCCCTTCTGTACCAAAAATCAGTGCTTTGTTTAAATTTGTGCATCAAATTTTACAAAAATCTCTTGACCTCTCTTGATAAATAAAAAAAAAGACAGAGAACATCTCACTTATAATCAATAAGCATTTATACAGTATGCCCACACATGCTATACAGTGTTGTTATATCGCCAAAAACACTTCCACACTCACTAGTCAAACAAACATTAGAGGCAATTAACAACCAAAAAATAGGTCATTTTTAATATGCTAAAATATATGTCATTCCGTTGCATTTCGTTCTTGTTACAGTATCAAAAAAGCCAAGGAGCATCTGTCCTTTTAAAATTTGCTCTTGTTTCTTCACAAGGTCAACTTGATCATCTCCAGCTACAAAATGAGACACACATGTTTTGACCTGGTGGAAGGTCAGGAGCAGAGTGAAGGCAATCGCTTTTGACTATTCTTAACAATAAACAGCCTAATGAACTAAGGCAAATGCAATATGACAGTGTTTCATAAACCCAGAAATAGTTTGTGGGCGTATTGCTGTTAGCTCCTCGCATGATCATTGTAATAATAGGTTTTAATGAGCGTGGATCCCAGGGCGAGATGATGAAACGTGGGACGATTTCATATAACTGGGTCAAGGTCTGAAAATATTTAACACCCGAGAAAAATACCAACTCTACCATTTTATTACGGCAGCCAACCCATGTATGCATTTGCATTTAAAGTGATATATATTTGCGATGTAGAAAATGTATGTTGACATCCTGCTGCTCAGCAAATGGTACGTTAAGGCCTCCAGGTCAGTCTAAACTCTTTCGGGAAAGTATAGAAGGATGTACATGTACAAACATCTTCAAACTGAATTGGTGCATTTATTTTCTCTACCTGCTTCTTCCCCTTTTGAGTCATATGGGACTGGAGACTATTCCAGCATACTTTGGGCTCAAAGCAATGAGACATGGGGAAAGAGAGGACACAAGGTAGGAAATGCAAAAGTCTGCTTTCAAAAAGGAGAAAAAACTCTTATTAGCTTATTTTTCTACTATGTATCATTTAAAAAAATCTGAGATGACTTGAATTTTACACATTACACATAGTAATTTGAGCTGGTGAAAATATTATGATATATAGATTAGTGCAGCTTTAACATGTTCTGGTGACTTGACCAGGACTCTATGAAAAAAGAGATCATAATGAGACCTTCCTATAAAAAAAAGTGGATGAACTAAACAAATTAAAATAAATGTTGGTCACTCCCATTTAGCGATTGAATAATATGCACTAATATGTTGCCACCTTTAAACAACCCATGTGCGTATTGAATTGTTGAGACCTGCTGAATAGCTGCTAATTAGCCTGATGTGTTAAAGACATTAAAACAGCTTAACGTCCACATAAATGCACCTGTACCATCTGTGTGGGCTTCCCCAGACAATACGGCAAGCAAGTAGTGTGTTTCAGTGTAGGTGTATCTTCATGCAGTGTTTTTGCAGTATCCCTATCCTTATGGCCCCCTGAGGTATCCCAGTGTTGTTCCTGTGTGCTAATTGGCTTAATTACAGGCAGTGTAATGTGGAGTGAGGGGACCCGTCCAAGTCCCCGAGCTGCTTGTTCTGTCCTGCTTACTTTGTCCATATTATTGGGAGCTATACATTAGAATTAACTCAATCACACACACAAATCCATTTTTTCCCCATTCTTTCAAACACACATAGATTTACACTCACAGGCACTTACCCGAGGGTAGATGTGGACTACTATTAATGGTTGAACACACTGCATCCTTCACTCAGTTAAATACAGTGTGTCAGCTGAATGTAGACAGTGGTACTTTCATATTAGTGCAGTGGAGCAGCACATTTTCTGTCAGCTTGTTGTTAAACTCCTTCCCTGATGATGGATTCACTTTTGTACGGTAGTGTCCAATGCACCATTTCACAGTAAAACCATAGCAACACATCAAGCATCAGTCATGTTTGATGTTGGGTCTTTAATTTTTATTTGGAGTCATGTTAGCAGCTGTCTGTCGGTTGGTGACTTGACTTGATCATCAGGTCAGAATTTTAATTTGTCCAATTCTTTGGTTTATGACTAAATACTTGCAAAACTTCCCATCAGCCTCAGCTGTACTTTGTGCTCTCATCCAATGTTTGCATGCTAAAACTTGATGAAAGATGATGAACATTATATCTGCTTAACATGGTGAACATCAGCATTAGCACTTAATGTTATAATAAATGACAACTGGTCAGGGGCGAATCTAGAGAAATATTTATGCAAGAAAGTGGCATGGGGACTTTAAGGGGTAGCAGAATATAAAAGTTGGAGCAAATGTGGGTTGTTTTTCATTCATTGTGTGTTTCAACCTCCTGCCCTTCAATGTTTCACAACAGAATTCTGAAATAAGTTTCAAAGTGATCCGTCATTACGATGTTGTCCAATTGGGTGCTTTTGTATGTTTTACTGGCATGAATGATCTGACATTTGGGCATGCTTTGCTGTTTATTTTGTATTTGGAGGTTAGGGAAATTCATTCCAAATGGTTAGCTGTGTTGCAGGTAGCTGTGGCCAACGTGTTGACAGCGTACCTGAAACTAATGGAGTCAACACAGTAGCTCTCATGTACAATAGCCACTGTTTCATCACTGCTCATAAGTGGCTGAAACCATTGCCTAATTAACTACCTCCTGATCATTTCCCCTCCAGTTCACTGTCTGATTAACCTTTTACCGCTCACACTGCTGCCTTTTCTCTTTTCTTTTCTTCTGTGCTCTTGTACTGCAGATGGCATGGTATAATGGGAACCACTAATTAGATATAATTAATGCTCTGACGAAGTTATGTAAGATCCAGAATCAATACTGGCACATTAGTAGTGCTGTTCTGTATAGACCTGGCAGCTTTGGTTTGGGTATTTATTTGAACTAATTAAGCACGGGTGTAGCATTGAGTAAAAAAATATCTTTTTTTTTACCTAGTCATGAATGCAATGCAATAAAATCATGAAATAAATCCTTATCTTACACGTCGTAAAGTTCCCAAGTTTTCCAGTGTTTTCCTCTGACAAACATTATTAAATTTGAGGTTAAAGTGGTACTGCATTGATTTAGTATTCCGCTTCCAAGTTGGAGGATTTGCATGACAGAGATTAAAAAACAGTGGTCAACATTGGTTGAGGGCCGTTGAAGAATGCATCTTGAGATGCACCTGGAGACATCATCATCAGCACATCATTACCTCATTACATCATCACATGGGGTCATGTTTCGGGTCTTTTAGCAACCAGACAACCTCGCCCGGCCGATCCTCCCATGGGACAGGGAGCTCTAGGACGTTGACTTGCTTGGAGGCTACTGAGTGTAGGGGCCGCATCTGGCCTCAGTGTTGTCACTGCAATGTTTTCTGGGGAACTTAAGTTGCTTCCTGCAGCAGGAGTTGGATGGGCTTGGAAAGGTACCCTGACTTTTATTCCCAAAAAATTATGGATCCTTCACTTGATAGTGTCTCCCTCTGTCTTATTCTCACCCTTTCTCTAATTGAGAATGTTGGTATTGGCAGTAGTAAAACAATCTTGTACACCAATAATTTGATTGCTGTAAAAATTGTACTAAATTTACTAAATTCTGTAACCCTTTATAGATAAAAAGGTTCAACAAGACATTAATGGAAAGCAGCTTAAATCACAGATAAATTTCACAGCTACTGAATGCATTTATTGGTTTATAATGTTTAATTTTATCAAAGCAGTGGGTGTTTAATTTAAATGCTCTTTATGTGTGTGTGTGCATGTTGATAATTTTATGCATGATGTAAATCGTGTGTTTTATGTTGTTTTATTTGCGCTACACAGTGTGTGTGCAAGTAAGCTTGTGTGCACATGCTTGTACGTATACTGAACACACACACTTGAGCGGGTCATTGTGTCTGTGGGTGTGTATTTGCATCTGAATGTGTGTGTTTGCATCAATGCTGAGAATGCGTATGTATGAATAAACAGCCAAGTTGCACTGATGAGGCTTCACACTTCGCTGCACAATGGAGATGAGGTCATTAACTCCCCCTCCCAACCAGTAAACAAGCACCTGTTACCCTCAGACACGCTCACACACAAACACCCATTCAGAAACATTCCTGAACCTGCTCACATACCTCCATCTCTAGCAGAAGCCATTTTGTTCTCACATTGACCCAGCGAGAACTCCAAGTGTCACCTGGCACACCACACCGGGTCTAAGCATCTGCTTCGAACAGAAGCCCAAAACTGCTGTTTTCACCTCACAGAGGATGTTAATGAGAAACAACTTATTAGGTCTTGAAACCACCCAGTAGTATTTAACAATTAACTAAGCATATAATCGCACACTCTGACAGTGATCTAATAAATATTTTACTCTAAGTATGTATCCACTGCCCCTTGTACGTGCTTGTGAGAAGTTAATTAACAACATATTACTACAAGTATATGCTACACTGATCTGTTTTCATAAAGGCAAATGATTATCTCAGGAAATACATATTAAATAGTTGTCTTATAGCTTCTCATAGCTGTTGACAATGAACACAATTACTAAAGCTTCCAAAGTCTTGTACCCTTCATAGCCAAATCATTCTTTCTTCAATCGTTTCCCTGCGCTTCCTCCAAGCCAGGTGAGCTATGCTGAGCTAAGTGCGGCAGACACTAAATCAATAGAGGGTTGGATAAGGTTGTTGTGGCTCACATTTAGCAAAAAGATAACTTCAGAAAACACACACACAGCTGGCTTGGACAGAGATGGGAGCCGACACATCGCATCAATTAAAAAAAAATAGATAAGAATGCAGGGCATCGTAACACGCACTCATGCATGCATACAAACCTGCAAGCAACAGAAACATTACAACCAAGAGGCACCGAAAACAGGTAGAAGGCGAGGGGTGACATGGGGAAATGATTGCTTCAGACATTTGGAAGTTACTTGTGTAACTTTTATAGCTTCCACAATGCCCCAAAGATGTAAAACATGTATAGGATACAGTAACAGTGGCTCTGGGGGTACGTAGGAAATGTACTGGAGCCAGTGGGAGCTGTGAGGTTGGGTCAATCTAATTGGCTTTCTAAAGTACAAAGTTGTCAATGTGCTGCAAGAGTAAACACTATTGGTGTTTCCCAGTAGGGACTGGGAAGTCCATATTTTCTTCTCCAAACAGAGTGTAAAAGCCCAACAACGCAAGTCCAATTTCAAAGGCTCCCCCAAATGCAGCCTTCTCATATCACAGTTTGGAAGATTCATTAAAAGAGATGACCTGAGCCTCCACCACGGAAACCTGGAAAGAGGACACGCGAGCCAAAGTTTGAACGCACCGGTCACACAGGTAGGAGAAAAGAATGAAACACACAGAGGCAGAGAGAGAGAGAGAGATGAGGACGGCATGCACACAATGGGGAGAGAGAGAGAGAGACAGAGAGAGAAAGGGACAGGGAGAAGATAAAGATCCAGGTCTAAAACATCTGGAACTAGGTACCGAAAGCCAGGAGGGAGAAAAAAAGAGAGATAGAGAGAGAGAAAGGTCCCAGGATGGTCGGAAGTCCAGCACAGAGAAACCTGACTGAAAAGAGAGGACAAGGGGGTGAAAACCAAGGAGAAGGAGGGAGAGAGAGCTGTGCTTGTGGGATACAAAAGCGCTGGAGAGATGTTGTGGTTATAAGAAAATGTACAGTATTCTTGTTGGCTAGACAGACATGGACGGACGGATAATACAAGGCCATCAGACACAGGAAGCGCACGATAGGAAGTGATTTCTTTAATGTGCTGATCAAACGGAACACCAAGAAACACACAAACATGGCAGTGGTGGGATTTGAACCCACGCCTCCATAGAAAGTTTTTTTCTATTATCTTTAATTTTTATATATATATATATATATATTTTAAACAGGGAACTTTTTGGAAAGTATACAATTCAAAGCATACAAGATGTGCCAATTCTAATACAGGTAGAGGCCTCCAAGTAAACAGCTGTAGCTATCACTCTCAGCTTTTTTTTTTTTGATGGGCCCGGGCCGTGCCAAGCCAAGCTGTGATGACGTGCGTTTCCACTACTAACTCACAGCAGTGTATGACTGCAGTGTATGGTCCTGCCTGGTACCACACAAACAGCCACATAGAGCTGAAAAGGGCCGCGGGTGACAGGCTCATACTGCGGCTTGTGACACCTCCAACATGACATCAAGGTGAACAACTTTACCTCGCTGTCCTGTACAGTGAAAAAATACTCGCACCACGCCGGCGCGACTCCACTGCTCTGCGGGACTGCCTCCCTGAAAACCTTATTTTATAGTGTCAAATGGCAGAAGACAGCACCATTGAGGAGGAGCACACAGAAACTCAGGAATCCAATGTCTCCGTATTGACACAATACAGTTAAACCGTTGCAACAGACTTTTAATGGGAGTTTCAAATGACTGTTTTCCAGTCATCAGTTAGATTTTGTTGCTACCAGGGCATAAAGATGGCAGAGCTGGAATTCAAGCCTCCATAGAGACTTAAATCTAGCACTTTCTCACACAACAATTCTGTTTCTGACGTGTCATTTGCTTGGACCAATGGCATTAACAAGAGCAAAAACACAAGAGAACAGATTCTAAACAGTCATTGCCCTTTGTGACGCCAGCTGAGCACAGAAGTTTCACACTTATCTCTGCTTTGTTTTTCTAAATCACAAAAACTCCCCTTTGTCCACCACGACAAGCCGAGCCATGGGGCTGACATGTTCATCTGACGTGGATTTGAATCCACCCCTTAGACTACTCTGCCACACTACTGCATGACTGCTGTGGTTAAAGCTGTTGATATTCTAAATTTAAAGAAGATCACAGAGTCCGCAGTGACCCACAGCCCTCATGGAATCAGCCCCAGCGCTTGCAACCTTCTGTCTATCTGTCTTATTGCTCAGCAGGGGCCTTGTAAAGTTTTGCAAGAGGCATAGTACCCCCACTTTGATTGGTCTATTTTTCTTTTCTCTCACCCTCTAACATTTATCTTGGGCTCAGGGCCCTTTGATCAGTTCATTTTACCGCCAGTTTTTTCTTTTGCTCTGAAGAATTTCAGTAGCGAAGGACCTTTCTTTCTTTCTTTCTCGCTCCCCCTGTTTGACGGTATTGGTGGGTAGGTACTTTAAAGGGTGCATCTCAATTTCTATCTCATTTCAGATGTCTTTCCTTTTTATCTGTGCCTCCACATCAACCCCAAACGATCTTGTTTAAAATTTAAACCCAGGAGCATTTTCAACCGATACCCTGCTTCAAAATTCACACGTTCACCTTGGAGAGTTGCTCACCACAACCGCAGTCCTCTGCTGTTGACCTCTGAGCAGCGCCAATGGAGTCGCAGATGGAAGGTCAGTTCCTTGCTCAAGGTAATGTCGATAGTTGTTACAGAAGTGGTGTTACTCATTCACTTTCAACTCCCGCATTTTCCCCGTCCCTGGAAGCACAGGAGCCTGAACACACCGGTGAGAATTTGACTGACTCACTCCCAGACTAAAATCACTTGTTTAAATAGGCCCCTTTTCTGCAGCGGGGGAACAGAGAGCCTAGGAGGAGATGGTGACGAGATGAGAATAAAAGATGACACGATTGAGACAGACGCAGGAGCAGGTGAATGGGAGGGAAATAAAGAAGAGAACAAAGAGGCCTGAGAAAATGTGGCTAGGTCGAGAGAAGAGACAAGTCCAAAGAAGATGGAGGAGGTGAGGTGAGACGAATAGAGAGGGGAGTTCAAAAGGGGGGAGGAGGGGGGTGGGACAGAGAGGCAGAGGCCGCAGAGAAAGTTTGGTCGATGGAGGCAAGAAAAAATAAGTTCAAAAAGAACTTTTAATGAATCTTCATTTAAGATAGTTGTTTATTAACAGGGAGTTGGTATATATTTTGCAGAGAAATAATCACTTAAAGAATAATTTCATTTGAGCAAAGGAAAATCTAATTTTGCTCAATGAATTAAAAAATAAACAAAAGCGTTTTCCCCATTCACAATCAGCCACCGGATGTCTGGGATACGCACCCTCTCAACCGGCTCGCTGGAGAAGGAGTCTAGTGAGCATGCTCAGCGGGCCCAGGCCAGCAGAGGCTTTTTCAGGACACCATCTTTAAACGTGATATCCAGTCCTCCCTCAATATGTCCACGGTTACCCTGTGCCAAAATTCCAACCAATGGGAAAATTGGAGAAATTAATTTCTCATTGGCTGCTTCATCTCCATTAGACGGGTTTCCCAAGGGGACATCAGCAGGGAGACGGTGACGGGTGACAAAGCAGATTTACTGAGAGCTTGTGAGACGATCAGTGTCTGATTAACATCACCACTAACGGATAATCCTGCAGCTGACACAAAATCACCTCCAAATTTCCTTAAGTGATAATTATTTTTTCTGCAAAATATAGTTTTTCCTGTGCTCAGAAGGTCCCATCGCACAGGCACGAACATAATGCCCTAAGAAATTGCCATTTACACATACACACACACACACAGAAGTTCAGACTTAATATGAAGTAATAAATCATCAACAGAAGTCTTCCCTTGTGGAGTCCAAGGGATCAGACCTTATCAGCAGAGGGTCCAAGACACTAACACGTTCTCAGCCGTGGTCTTAAAGGGCCGGTGTTCTGCAGGTTTGTGGCCCTCCATGATAGCTGTGGTTCATTAACCACCAGAGAGGAAAGCAGCTGGACAGCCTTAAGTAAGACTGTCCCTAATGAGTGTCTATTCCGGGTTCCTTGACATTAAAATTTTCATTTACCTCGGCTATAGACCTCATGGTGTCTCAGAGAACCCTCTGAATTATAAATGTGTTTAAAGTGGCATACTGTGGTTCTCTAAAAGGTACTTTTTTAATAGTACTGATGAAGACTGTATTATAACATTTTATTTTAACTGTGTTTTAAAGCAGTGGCCATAAATCCTGGGTCCTTGAATTGAAATGAAAACCCCCAAAACCAACTAATCTGAGATCTTAGGACAATGATTGAAAAAGGATTTGAGCATTGGAATCATATGGATCTTTTATAGAGGCCTTAAAAAAATGTAAGTATGTGAGTGAAGAGGAGAGCAGGTCATAATGGGAGCAGCAGGAGTACAGGAATTGAGAGGTCAGATTGAGAGGTGAAGAGAATAGACAGCGGCCAAGGACAGATGAAGAAAAATGCTTTGAAGTTGAAGAAGTGAGAAGATTTGAGCAGGTAAGATTGTGAGCGAGATTGCTCCCCAGTGTCACCCATATGACTGAGGCTTATACGAGTCTTCAGCACTTTTGCCCTGACAGTTTGCCTGTTGGTTTATTGCTCATGTTTAGTCCAGGAGTTATCCCTCAGTCGCATCTGTCCATGGAAAACACAAAGGGGAATTTTGGTTCGTGAAACCCCGGGAGGAGGATGAGTTTTTTTGCTCAAGTTGAAACCCTTCCCAACTCACATGGACATGTCTTGGCTTCAGTTCACACCGCCCCAGGGGAAATTTGCATCTGTTTGTGCTTACTTGTGCTGCACTGCCTCGTATTCCGTCTAAACACGCCTTTAAAGTAGTCCTACAATAGAGGAGGAACGATTACAGCAAAAAAGCCCCAACATGTCTCTAAACTAAACTAAAAGACAGAGGTCATTATTCACACAGCCACAAGAGGTCGCTTATCAAAGAATTCAAACATACTCTCTGTTGAAAACACGTTTTTCTAATGAATACAGTATGGTGGGTACACTCCGTGAAAGAAACAAGAGCACGAAATCGAATGTAGAATATTTTGGAGGAGGAAAAGCTGGTCTTCGGGTCCCCTCAGTGGAATGAGGTGTCCGGATGCTTGTCAGGGAGATGAATGGAAGCGATGAAGAAATGCACCAACATGAGGATGCCTGCTCACTGTTTGAACTGTATCTGCTACTCCACAGCAAATGTGTCCTTACCGGCTAATTTCTTTCAATAAATAAGAGCTGCATGTCACGTATGATGGTGCCTATGACCTTAGAAAAAAGAACATTTGCAAGCTTGACATTAAAACAGCCATGTTGGCATAATTTATGTCATAAGACACTTTATTGATTGATTGAAGTGTATATTAGGGATAATTCCATGTTATTGATGTTTGAATAAATTGCCCACTAATCACCTTAAAACCTCCCTGTGACCTTTCGGAACGAGAACCATGTAGACTCAGCCATGTTTTGATGGTTAATGCATTATGCATCGATTGTGAGCTGGTTATTAGTTTTAATACCTGAGCTACTCAGCAACATGTGTTGTAAAAAAGGGAAAAGTATTCCGGCACAACCAAAGCCACTAATAAGTAACACTGGGAGAGGAATCTTCAGCAGCACTTTTACCGGAGAACAAACATGTTTCGGCAAAAGCTTTGTTCTCTGTACTGCCATCATTAATACCACTACTGCCACAGAGCTGAGAGAGTCAGAGGAGGAGAGAAGAGGAGAAGTGCAGAGGGAAGGAGTTGAGAGGGAAGCGCCCGATGCTCAGATGCTTCCCCCTTTGATACCGCGGGAGAAACCCAGAAAAAAAAAAGAGGCGGTGCATTTGCAAAACAGGTCAGGTTGCCAGGTTTTGTTTGGAAGATTATTGGAGAGGTCGCGCTACAAGGGAAGGTGGTAGCAAAGGGAAAAGAGGAGAAAACTGGAGCGAAAAACGCTGTGCTTAGTGCTCATTATTTAGATATTTAAAATAAATAAAATCTAAAGATCAAGTGATTATTTGGTATTCAGAAAAAGTAATAATAATTGGTGTTCTGTTGGTGTTGGCTCTACTTCCTCACTGATTGGGGTCCCACTGACCCCACTGCTGCATGTGCAAAATTAATAATAAGAATTGCAAAATCAAATATTTTTTCTTGTAAATATTGTTTAGTCTCCTGATCTTATTAAAATCCAACATGTAGAGCAGTGTTGCAGCGAAGGCCACACACTGGGCTTGTGCGTTGATGAAGGCAACAACATGCACAAATGACCATAAAGCGCTGTTGATTCACCAAATAAAGAAATATTTCATGTTTGATATGTTATATGGGCTATGCATGAACAAATCTATATTAACCACATCTTATAGACGTTTCTCCGAGACCCCAAACCGAAGTCTAGCATCATTTTCTGTCACTGACTTCTGAAACATGCCAGCAGTTAAAAAATCAGGGTTACAGTATGAACCATTCTCATAAAACAAATATACCTTTTTTTCTCCTCAATATTTTAAACCGTACTCATCACTTTTATACTGTTAATTGAGGTGAGCAGCATCTCCTTGCAAATGCCTCTTTTGCATGTGTGGGGCATAAAATCCCGCTGAAACTACATTTGCACCTATCAGGTACGTATTAGTAAAAACCAGCAAAGACAGAAAACAATGAGCCTTTACTACAGTGTGCTGTAGACTGTCCTCTGTTTAAGGTTACATACAGTCACTCTCAGTTACATATGGAAGCTGCTAAATCCAACCAGTGTACAGACTGTACAGACATCGATACTGTAATGACAAATGTGTGTGTGTGTGTGTGTGTGTGTGTGAGAGAGAGAGAGAGAGAGAGATAAAGGGTGTTTGACTTCATGCATGTTGGGTGTATGTCTGTGTATTTAACAGAGAAATGGCATTTGTTCCGGCTGCGTTGGTTGCACTGATGTGGAAGAAATCCGGAGATAAATGTGAAGACGTGCGCATTTGAGTCAGTGAGCGAGCGAGTGTCATTTGTGTGTGTGTGTGTGTGTGTGTGTGTGTGTGTGCGCGCACTGACAGCTGAAAAAGAAAGGTGTATTGGTCCATGACAAGTTGTTGACGGTTTCATATCCACTCTGGGGCCACAGTCAGACTCTACTGGAGGAAGGAAAAAAAAAAAAAAAAACGGAGATGAAAAGATGAACGGAAGGCAAGTGGAAAAACACATTATGGCATCTCCCCGAAGAGTCACCAACGCCACTGACTTGTTATTGTATGTCTGCGTCTGTGTGTGTGTGTGTGTGTGTGTGTCTTTTATCTTGAACCCTTTCAGTCTATCATTCTCCCATCTCCTCTCATTCAACTACTCCTCATAGATGCGCACGCCTGTTATTTCAGGCACGTTCTTTTGACTCTGCATTATGTGTGAGAGTGTGCGTGTATATATGTTAAAATCCCCATGGTGGGCCCTTTCCCCAACTTCAAACAAGGCCGCACCCCTTCTGCTTTCAAGCCGGGCTTTGACACAGTTTTCCGATGGCTCTTTTGTTTTCTGCTACGCGAATTATGATTCCTTTTAGACCAAAGAAGGAGGGAGAGGGAAGAAAGGAATGAGAGGCAGGTGCAGGGTGTAAAGGAAAAATGATGATGGAGAGCATAAGAGAAGGTTTACATATTAAAATATTAGGTTGAAAGACATAAGGAGGGTTAAGAGAAGGAAGAAATCCACAAACTACTGCCTGCTGTAAGAGGCTGTACATTCTTAAACCGTACAGCAAATCATGAGCCAGGTTTCCATCCAACTGTAGTGCAAATTTGAACCGAATTTTCTGAAAATAGTCAAAAGTCACATGCTTCATGTACATCACAACTCATTCACTGAATCTGTTTCCACTGCACTTTGTCGCATTTTTTTTTTATTGCTACACCAACTTTTCCCCCTTCCCACAGTAAATCGTCGGAGCTGATGGTTGGGTGTACAAAACACGAGGCTCTGACACCAGAGACCAGCGTTAGTGTCCTCTGGTCCACATGTTGTTCACTTTGAGCTGCTGAAACGCTTGATTGGGGTGAAGAAAATATTGTGTTTTAGCTAAGTATTAAATATTCAACATGTCCTTCATTGTTTACTTTTTGAATATTTAATCAAGACCATGATCTTCCCTTAAGTGCTTAAACATAACTACAAAAACCTTAATCATGCTTTACTTGCCAGAAGTGGATACAGACCTTTATTTTTCTCTTACTATGACAATTTGACTTGTCATAGTAGGAAGATCAGATGTTAGTAACAACATGAACAATAGCTCTGTTCTAGTCAACTGTCCCAGTCAGCCATGACAGTGAGCCTGTGCATAATACAAGGGCCCTGAGTGATTTTGTCAAACTCAATTGAAAAAATAAGTTGACATTCTCAAGGGAACATCATGCTTTTTACAAAATGTAGTGAAAAGTCAATAATTGTATAAGGACGTATTTTTTAGGAGACAGAAATGACATAGAGAGATGAAAACTACTGGCTGTTAAAGAGAGGGACATTGTGCTGTGGTCCCCAGATGATAAAATAGTTCTGGTCGAACTCACGGTGCCATGGTGGAGGGTACATGAGGGGAAAACTTCAAACTATCAACCCTCTAACGCAGCGCGGATAGCAAGCACAACAACATGTACAACTGACAAAAAGATGAAAAAAAAGTGAAAAATTAATGGGACATTAAAGAGAGCCCAATGCAGAGAAACACAACAAAAACAACACAAAGAAGCAGAGTGGGCGTGAAACATAAAGGGACGTTAGGAGGATGGGAGAGGAAGATGGAGAGAAGTGGATATCAGAGAGAGTGGGAGGGGAGGAAGAGGCGAGCGGGTCCAAGGAGTCAAAGAGATGAGAGGGGGCTCGTATCTGTCTCGTGCCCCTGTGGCGCTCAGATAAACAGGCCCAAAAAGACATCAGAACTGCTGAGAAAGTTTTTTTGCTTTCCTTTCTAAGTTGTTGGGTGGTTGTGAATGTCCTTGCAACCCTCTTTTTTCCCCTCTGTCTCCGCTTGTCTGCCTACCCCATTGTTCTGCCTGTCTTTATCAGGAAAGGTGGAAGTTTGTTGATAAAGTTTGCGTCTTGGTGAAGGACGCCCTTGAGCTCTATCTTTGTCTGACTTGTCTTTGACGGGAAAGTTTTGGCGTAAAAACAGACGGTTTGATAGATGGAAATTGGTGGTTATTTGCTACATCGTCTGTTTTTCTTCTCAGTCCTTCCATCTGTTGTTCGGCCTCCCTATTTGCATCTCATTTCATTCTCCCTTATATTTCTGTCTTTTGAATGGGTGATGACTTTGTGCCTATATCTGTTTCTGATATCACTGTGATATCACGCCACCTGACTGTATGTCCCTTTTTTTCCTCCTGAATTTATGCATGGCAATTGTTTACCAATATTTCAAAAAACTCATATCACTCCAGCTGCTCTCGCTTGATAGCTCATCTTTTAAAGAAGCGCCTCGCATCCCCTCCGATTCACACAATCTCCTCTACTGCTCATACTTTCTCTCTCTGTAAAAAAAAAGTCTCTGGTTTTAGATTTCTAGACCATCTCTCTAACTCTCTGGAGTCTAACTACGTCTCTGACCCTTTTGTAAAAAAAAATGTTTTAAAAAAATGAATAATGCTGCTTTAACCATAGTGGTGGCAGAAAACATAAGCTGTCAATCAGAGTTGAGCTACATTTAAAACAGTTGAGTCAGTTGTATTCGCGTATGCATAAAAGAACCAACCCAGGTAGTCCTGATAAGGCAGATAAGCTGGTTGAGTGTGAAACGCTTGTAGTGTTCAATGTTTAATGTTAATTAAGATTTCAGGTTACAGTTTGTTGGGTCATCATGTTTTGCTCACCGGAAAAAAAGAGATTGAAGTCTCAATTTGAACTTTACATTTTTGGATCCATGATCAGTTGTTTGAGAGCATTCACAGAATGAAAACCAACTAACTGGCACAGTTGACTGCATGAATTAAAGCTTGAGCCGTCGTATCAAACCCTGTCCTGATCTGAACTATTTCTGTTTCCCCCCCGTTCGGCTTACTGGCACGGTCATTGCACACAATGCAGCCAAGACGCTCAATATTGGACAGCCGTCCACACAGGCTTTCACGGCCATATTGTGTTGTTCCCACATGGGTAAGATGGCCGCCTCTTGTGTCTTGATTGGATGAACAAACACAGATCGAGATCACATTGCCTGCTCGCTGTCCCTTCCAACTCCGCACGGCTGTTGGACTGTCATCTTCAAGTGTCTGTATTTGAAAAAAGTCTGTCACTCGGTTTTCTGACTGCCAGTTTACAAAGCCCAGCTGCCAAAGAGTTTCTTACCTCACTGTGAACAGAAATACTAGTAAATGTTGAATAATTTTCAATAAATTAAGTTGGTTTCCCCCACTGACTTCTTGTGGTATCTAGCCATGCAGATCTTTTTTCATTTTTACATAACTGTCTCTAAGATTTCCACTGCCACATCCATCACAATGGAGGTGAGTAGAATTCCCTCTGGGGAGCTCAAAACATTGAAAAATCTCACTTGCAAAATAAAACAGCAAAATGTCTTACCAGAATCATTCTGAATAATTGCTCCCTCTAAAACTGTAGAAAATTGTAAAAGGAACTAAAAGATCAAATAAAATGTAAGAGACACAAATAGAAAAGTAATGGGACTGTAATGGGAGTATACATGTAACTGGTTGTCAGCTGTTAGCATAATACATACAATACATACGGTACTTAAAGGTATGTTATGGAGTTTTTGACCACTGGTGGCGCCATGGAGCAATGTTTCAAAGTCATTTTAACTGACTGGTGGTGGTAATGTCTCCAGTCAAGTTGCAATTGATTTGATGATTTTGTGCCTAAGAGGCAAATTCGGAACTGCAAAACCCTTTTGTTGAGCATGGTGGGTGGAGATTGCTTTCAGCAAAATGAGTGACTCTGACACAGGAGTGTGCTGTTTGCATCCTAAACCGTCAATATTGGTTTCTTTTAAACTAACCTTATTGTGGGCCAAATCACAATCTAAACTAAACTCAACCTAGTACTTGTGCCACAAAAAAAAAACTTTACTGTTTTGGTTGGCTCTCATCAATCCTGCATCCTGCTGAAACAGTTTTTATCAAAACAGCTCTGATAAATCCATTGCAGGCCACCTGCCCAGCACCTGATAGGCATGTTGGTCGGATATTCTTCTAGGATTTGCCCCCAGTCAGTCAACGGCAGGTTTGGGGAGGTATACACTCTTAGACTGACAAATACATCCACCCAACTAATCACCATCCACCCAACCACTTAACATCAGCCACCACCAGACCAAACGGACTGACAGTCTACTAACTGAGTAGAGGGCCACAGATTAACAAGAACTCCAGCAATCTCTGATCCCTTTGTGTGTGTGTGTGTGTGTGTGTGTGTTATCCATGGGTTTGGTATCATCTGACAGACAGCCAATGATCCTAGACAGAGAGAGAGAGCCAGAGAACATGTGGATGCAGAGATAACAGTTGCTGAGATACTGCAAAGAGGCAAGAACTCCTATTGGAATTACAAGGGTGCTCGTGTGTTTGTGGATACAATCCTGCTTGTGCGTATGCGTGGGTGCGTGCGTGGGTGCGTGGTACACAATGGGGTCTGAGGAGAGCGACTATGGCTAATGCTAAGAGTGACGTGGAGGCCGATTTTTCTCTGGCAGCGTTTTGTTCAAAGTAACAGTAAACCAGATCTAAACGCTCAGCACCATGAAAGACTTTTGAGCCGGTTTGTCCTCCCCAGTCGAGTTAAATAAACTTCAGAGCGTCTGAAAAAAAAAAAGAAACTTAGAATGGAGTTTGCCTATGTTCAATTACAGTGGAATTTTCCTTCCCCTGGAAATTCTGACATCAGGAGCATGTTAGGAAAAGCAACAACGGTCGCACAAATACAACAGCAGGTCCACTAATCAAGAACCACTCAGAGAGCACGCTGACACAGACATTTTCTGTTAACAAATTAGCATCGTTGTTGTCAACATGATACTGTGAAAACTTGTTCCCAGTGACCTTACTGTAACGCTGTGCTGTAACTCAGGGAGCGATTGCTGTCCAACACACACCACCACACTGACATGTCAGGAAAGAGATGTGAAAGATGAACATGACCACACTCTGAATCATATATGTACACCACACACGTTATAATCCATGCGGTATATAATAATAATCACAGTGTTGTCGTTTTTTTTGTTGCCTATATACTGCAGATTTCCCAAATTTTAAAAAACCTGCACTCATTAAAGCATCTTAAACCTGCATTCATTGAGTTTATGGCCACTTGGGGGCAGCACAACAAGCTGTTAAAACAACACTGACATGTACATCAAAGTTGGTGTTACGTGTTAATAAGCAGTTGCCTCCGGCAAACTATCAACCAATGAGTAGGATTATAATTCATTTTAGGTTGTTGTGCAACAGAACCAGAGATATCGTCTTTTTTATTCCACGTAATTCCTCTTGCACATCAAAACCCGGTGCCTACGTTACCCACAATGCAACATGGCCACTGAAAGTTCAGTCGGAGATTTGGGTGCGTCATGCTAATGGGAGCAAACGCGGCCTTGAGCCGCTGGCCTGCAGCAGAGATGAGCATCGGGCTACAGAGGTCTGGTGAGCTTGCTTCCTTCTAACTCCATGCCTGGAGATGTTTTTTTCACATTCAAACTTAGTACTCTTCAGCCCAAAACCCACGCTGACTCAAGTGACTTCACACAGCTCCTTCTACAGACACAAACATGTGCAGTAACACTCAGGACTGTATACCTTCAGCACATATTTTAGAGCTGTGGTGGATCATCACTCCACTACACCTACAGTCACTGATGTGCCTGCGCTGCTTCGTTGATGTTCAGGCATCTGTGCGGCATGATGGGCAGGTTAAAAGGGAGCTTTTGTGTGTGTGTGTGTTCAGTGCAGGTGAATTAAATCCCGCTGTCCTAACAGTTCAGATAGTTAACATGAGCTGTCCTGCCCTGACTTAATTAATGACTTGTGGTGTAAGAGGGCCATTTTCTCCCTCTATTGTAATGCCACTTCTTATTAGGGTGCGACTGTGTGTTTCCAGAGGCCAGTAATTACTGGGACTCCTACTCTGAAACACTTTAGATGATTGTGGAACATATTTTCTTTGCTGACTTCAATGCTTTGTCTATACTTTTCAGTGGATTGGTTAAGTAAAACCAGGTTATAAAGAGTGGAAACATCAAGATAACCCATAGGCAAGAGGTAGAGGTGTTGTGATTCATCACAAATATTGGTGGACTGCACCCTCTGAAGGATTCACAGCCATTGCTTTGTATGTACACATACAGTATGTCGCTGTGTGTGTGATTTTGTGTGTTTATTTGCATATACTTGAGGCCCGGGGTGTAGCCCAGTTTTAAACCCGTGTGTGTGTGTTTGTGATAAACATCTGAACACGAACTACGTTATCATCTCTAATTTGTACAACCTTCTCAGGTGTATTTACAGGACACGTGTGCATGTAGAACAGGTGGGTAAATAATGTGTTGTGTATGCAAGAGACTGGAATGTATAATTACACGGGAGTCTTCCACATGGAGGTGAAAATTGCATCCGAAGATTGGCTTCAAGACACCAGAGGAGGCGTTGGCAATATGATAATGAGGTTCATGCGTGGTGGGACGGAGGGGTGCTAGGGTAAAGGGGCTCTGCGTGCATGCCTGTGTCTTGGTATGTGACGTCTTGATGCATGCCTTGTATGCTAATAATGCAAATGCAGAGCTTGTGATCGCTCTACTTTTAGCAATGATACTTTTTACAAAGATACCTAAACGGCGTTCGTCTCTGTCAGTCATCGTATTAAACCCGCCTCATATTAGATTAAACGCTTGTGATTGGCTCGCCTGACAAAAAACGGCAGGGAAATCAGTTTTAAATGGGAGAGGGGCCAGACATATCTGCCAGAGCAAATGAAACATGAGCTCGCAGATTCGTCTGGTTCCCAGGTTAGTAAAATTGGCTATAGAGCTGCAAAGTGGGGGGTGAGCTTTAGCAGCCACTGCTGCATTGTTGCCAAATTTATCCAAAATGAATCAAAAGTGAATTAATTAAAGACATGTATATCCAGTTTTCTAAAAGGTGTCATCTATAGCTTCTGCCCTGTCCACTTTGCAGCTATAATACCCCTTCATCCTGCATGGGGAAGTCTTTCACAGAGAGGTGAGATGTCAAGGTCAGGCCCACAACAGCCTAAACCAACCCTTAAACCTGTACATTACCTTGCTCAGGTGCACCTTGGCAGCTTTGGGCCCAGTCATCTTTGGACCACCCTGTCACCCTCACGCAGCGGGCCTTCGGGTGTTGTAACATGGCTGCTACTTCCATACTAATGCAGGATAAACACAGTAGAGGGCACTGTCAGGAAGCCCTGCTCAAATGTGGGGAAGATTAAGAGTGTGAGACTTCAACTGCGGAGGAGCCGAGGCATCAGGGAGTGTTGTTAAGTGTAAGAGAGGCTTAAACTCATTGTCTCGCTCCCACTGGAAATACAGGGGTTAAGACTGAGTGGACCATGTCCAATCCACGCTTAGATGGACTGCAGCAGCAGAATTTCAATTGTGCCCAATTTCCATTTCCGACCCTCCATCCTTTACTTTCGCTCTTACTTTTTCTCTTCCACGTCCATCATTCCCTCCCTCCCCTCCTCCGGCGCTCTGTGTGGATTTCAGAATATTCCAGAGAGCGGGATTGAGCTGGCATGAAATGGGATTAGCAAACGAGACAATTTTCCCTACAAAATCGCTCCCTCTTCGCCGCTCAGCTCTGTCAAAGCCAATATTTTCCCCAGAAAAAAAGCTTGTACATGTTCTGTTCCGCTGTTTCCTCCTTCCTCGTTTCTTCAATTTTCTCAGACAGCCAAGTTATGTCTTACTGTGATGACTGGCTGCCCGCATGCCTCCAACATGAAAAACACAGGTCTGACCACTAAGATAAAATGCACTACTATGTCGGGTTCACCGTGGGGAGACAGTGCTGATGGAACTACACCTGACGACCAGTTTTCTATAGAAATTGTTTCAGTCCTTCCTTCTCTCCGTTCTCCAACCTTTTCTCCCTACCCTCTGGTCCGATCCAGCAAGTCCCTCTATTGCGCCGGCTCATTAACAAGCCAATCATTAGCAGGTATTAAATGATTTCTAATGCTAAGTGGAAGATTACAAACCTGATGGTGGAATCTAAAAGGAAATTAATTACGTGGTGACATTGCAGAAAAAATACAGCACAAGCACGTGTACTATTTCCTTTTATGTTCTGCAGACAAAATACTGGGACAGGAGCAGAGGCCTCCTTGGTTTTGACCTTCCATTGTAATTATCTGTTGACTTTAATTTCCAGAGAGTGGTGTGAAACTGCTATATGACACAGAAACGCTCCCAAAGTTTGCCTGTGTATGTTTCCTGGTGTCTGAATGTGCATCATTAAATATTGTAATAATCCTTAGTACAGATAGCAGTGCATAGTTCCATTAAATTTTGTAATTAGGTCAACTTTTATAGTGCTATTACCCCATTGTGACTGCAGAAAATAAGTTAAAAGTAATATTTTTTTCTCTTACAAAAAACCTTATTGTTTTGATGGCTATCCTTCACTGTGGTCATTAGTTTATACCAATAATGAGGTTTAACCTCATCCTACATCCACTGCATTTGTTTGCTGTTTTTTTTTTTTCATGCCAGTTTTCAATGTCCTGCAGCCCTGAACAGGACAGAGCGGGTAGAAAGAAAAATGGACTGATGAATGCGTGAAGTTTCTTTACAGTGGATCATTCCACGGATTGTTCAATCCACCCATTATGTCAGTTGAAAAAAAAAAAGGTACATTGAGCGCCTACTTTTGCCTACAGGGGTACAAACTGGAGAAAGAAAAATAAATCTTGAAATGATTTAAACAAGTGGGAGGATTTTATTAACATAACATATTGTGTTGCTTTGCTTTCTACATCTGTAGGTTGTGGATAAGATACAAAGCCTCACAGAAACGTTGGTTGCGAAAAAATGATGATCATTGGACTGAATTGCATTTTTATTTTTTTTTCATTCAGCCTAACATCAGCCCCCGTCAGCATTTGTTAACCCTAAAAAATAGTGTTTTCACGTAGAAGGACTTGTTGAAGCTTTCAAGCTGGCCAGTCCCAAATTGGTGATGTCACCACAAGTGCTTCCTATCAGCTGCAACACCTGTAAAATGCAAGTAGGAAGTTCGAGGAAGGTAATACTGCACTGACTGCAAGCACTTTAACTTACACAAAACAAAAACGCTGACACAGTGACAAAAATCTGCTCTAAAGTCCAGCCGGTATCCAATTACAAGAAGCAGACTGAATTACAAATCACTGGAGATCATGCACTGCTCTAAATAAGCAATATTGTTATTAATTCTAAAGGTTAAAATGCGCGAGCTGTTCTGCTGGGGTTTGAGTGTGAAACTCTGTTGTTACTGTGAAATATACCACACAAAGATATTATTACTGCATTTAATTAGATCGCACCTAAAATTCAACAAAACATCCCTTTACCAAGACACAGTGGGTTTACAGCTCCATTTTGTCTCTGAGAGTTGAAACGCCGTTGAGCGCGTTGATGTATGGGACTGCAGGGAGTTCTGCTGGAGTTCATTACCATGACTTATTCCTCTGAAGAGGTCCGTTCTCCGCTCTAATGCACATTCCACGTGAATTACACTGGCACGCCGCTCTACAGTAAATACTCCCTAATACCTGGGCTGGTGAGTGTGTTTGTTTGTGCGCGGGTCGTGTTTGTGTTTGTTCGGGCCAGAAGGAGGTTCTCCAGTATCTGTACTCAATTCTGGCGGACAGCTGCATGAAATATAAGCTGCCACAATGACAAATGGGTCTTTGTATGCTCGTGTGTGCACTGATGTCGCTGTGTGTACGTGTGAGAGTTTCTGTTGGTACGCATGTTTGACGGCAATAAATTCTGCTCGCCATGTAATCAAGCCTTGTGGGGTGTGGTGTGTGGGTGCGTGTGTGAACGTGCAATTTGTGCATGTCACTGCCGTCACATGTGGAGTGTGAAGGTTCCCTTTAAATCAGCAGAGAGGCAAAAGCATTTGCATTTACTGCTAATTTAATGTACAAGACATATGGGGCTGAAAAATGACTACTGGTACCAAAAATTAAATGGGCAAATGTGGGTAATTATTAAATATATATATATATATATATATATATATATATATATAACCTATAATATTTATTCCCCATTATCCACTTCAAAGTCCAACTTTCCTATCCAATCAAATACATCTTCTTGGATAAATAATAATTATTTTCTAAATCACATCGGCTGCCAATTTAACCATCATGTCACTGATGTACTGTAACATATTTGTTAACTAATTAGCATCTAGTGTGGCAGTTCTAGCTAATATTATGACATGTGGATGTGAATATTAATGTCAGTGTGCTCAGAGTATGAAAATTAGCTATCATGGTAGCTAGGTTAAACAGTAACTATTTGTCGGGTGGATAGGATCAAGCTCTACTCCGCTTGAGACATAAAACAATAGCTAATATATGCACAGTATGGACATATTAGTGTCTTACCATCAATCCATTAAGGTAACTTAATAGGGCAACAAAGTTGATTCATAGCATAGGTGACATGACTGCTTTTGAAGACCTTTATGTAAATGGTTACCTAGAACTGAATACCATATCAGAGAATGCATTGACAGCGGATCCCCGCTTCTCCTCTGCCTCTAAACTTTGTTAAACTTGCGCGTTAAGATCGGTAAGATTAGATGATCCTGAATTCTAGCTGCATTGATTGTTAACAATGTTCACAGTGTGTTGCAATAAACTGTTCACTTTCACACTCGCCATCTTTGGTTTGGGGAAAAGTCTGGAGGAGAAGTCAGAGCATCACCAAAGTAATAAGGATACATCAACTGGGACACATGAGTGTCTGTGGAAAATGTTGTGCCAAATTCATCTAATAGTTGTCAAGATATTTCACTAAAAGCAAAAAAAAAGTATCATGCTTATCCGGGCGCTACAGAAAAAGTCTGGGGAAAACCAAATAAGTCAGATCAGTAGGATTTATACTCTGGGGACTGTGCATGTCTGTACAAAACTTCACTGCAATACATCCAGTTTGTGACATGTTTCAGTCTGGACCAACCTGGTGGACTGCAGTCTGACAAATTGTCATTGCTATTCACAGAGCCATGGCTGGAATTACTAAATTGTATTAATTTATTTACTTTTAATGGATGGACCATAAGTCCAAACACACTACAAGCCCACGAGTCCTCATACCTACCACAGCAGTAAAATGTAAAAAAATACTTAACTACTTCAGTACATTTTGCTGATAATTTGATGATTTTGAATTCAACACTTTCACTTGTTATGGCGTAGTTTTATGTTGTGGTATTGGTACTTTCATTAAAGGATCTGAGTACTTGTTCCACGCTGCCCGTTTTCACATTTCAAATAGGCATTTGATCTTTTGTCAATATGAGAAATACTAATAAGCATTAGGAGGTTTGTAAGAAGATATTTAACCACATGTATTCGGTGAATTGCAGTCAAGAAAAATGTTACAACTTCTCAGGTACATTTATAGTCACACCATTACACCAGCTCATTAGTGTGTACTGTGCTGCAAAATAAACAAAGTTAGCAGTGGGCGTGTTTGTGAGTCTGGTAATAAATATGACGATAATAGAGCATGTGGATTTGATCAGCGTAGAGGTGTATCCGTGTTTTACAGTGTTTGAACAATGCTAATGATGTAATATTAGCATTTTAGTTTTAATGTGTCTATTATGCTCATAATCTGATGTGTCCACTGGCATCCTCACACGCCAGGTGCTGAGACAGGTGCTGTGAAGGGCACTGACTGTTTTGGAGACGATTTTGACTTTATAGTGAGCATCAGGGAGACAGTAAAGAACTTGCTTATTATTTTGGCATATAGGGTGCCATTTAAAAGCAGACTACAATCTATTTGGGTGAACAATCATTAAAAGCACTTCCAAGCATTAGCATAGAGCTCATGTTAGACAAAACTGGGCTCAAGGCCTGTTTTTTGGAATGATAACTTGCTCCAGTAAATTTCTCCTCCAACAACCAAACAGGACACCAATTACTGGGGTGCCATTAACCGAAAGAAGCATTTTGTAGTGAATTAAAGCTGAATTAAATAGAGAGTGGAACACATTAATATCAGCTACCAGAGTGATGAAACCTATGGGCAGCATTTTCAGCATAAGTATATACGTATGTGCACAGCCTGCTAATTTTTTTACAAGCCGACACAAACGTTACCATAGTGATTTGCCAGTGTTTTAAACCATATATAAATCATAAATGACATTTTCGTACAAATCATCCAAGAAAGACACCATGCTGCTGTATATGTCCTCATTCCACAATAAAGTAAAGAGCAGTCTGGGAAGAGATGGCTCCTGCATTAAATATTGCACAGCGTGGCCCACTGAGGAAACTGAGTTGGATAAAGCAAATATCCAAACTTTTGTTAAAAACAGGAACCAGCAGAGAGACACTGGACGTCCTTTAGTATCCCAGCCTCCAACAGCAGCTGTAGAAACTGCAGCCTCCACTCTCTACACAGTTCAGAAGGCGAGGGGATAGATTTCCAGGTACAGCAACACAATTATGTCCTGAATGGCTTACACAGACTGTGTAGGCATGCATGCATCACCAGCCCAACAGAAGCTTTTGAAAAGTAATTTAATTCCAACACTGCTCAAAATAATTCACTAAAAACAGTTTCCCACTAACCCTCTAACCAAATAATCTTGTCAGCCCCACAGCTGACAGCTGCTGTCAATACACCTGCAGCAGAAGAATAGGTAGTGGCAGTTGATGAACAGATGGAAGATCACTTTGTCACCAGTGAAGAGTAAAAAACACAAGGCCAGGGTATCAGCAAGTTGCGCCTCTTTAATGTGTTTTGTAGTGTTTGTGTTGAACTAATAGCTAAATCTGACACAGATCATCTCTTCTTTTTGGATATGATTAATATGTTTTGTACATGGTCCCTGACAAATACACGTAATAAAACAAACAAAACAAAAACTACAGGCTTGAGTATCATTTGTTAGTCAACTGGACAGCAAGTTAAAAAAGAAATCCAGTGATTATGTAGCTCAGCCAGATTTCAGGTGTAAAAGTTTTAATGCCAAGGGTTAAAAATGCATCACACATTGAATTCCAAATGGCCCCAGTCCTTTGTGCGAATTGGCATTCATGTCATAAGTACTAGGGAAAGCTGTCTACCTTCAGCTAACAGGTGTTGTTTTTTTTATTCCACTCATGCTGTAACATTGGGATTGCTGCTGAGAATTACCAATGATCCTATGATAATTGTATAGACTTTAACAGATCCTTCATTCTACTCAATATTACCCTACATTTAATGCCATAGGACATATTATGATTCTACATCTCCAAAAGTGTTTGTACATTATTAATGAAGCAGTTTTCTATGTATGTTTAGTGTGGTTACTCTATTCCTTTTAGTTTGCTCAAAGATTTAAAAAATGGTGTGCCACAAGGGTCCATTCTAGGCCCCATACTATTTTAATTATTCAAAATTCACTTTGGATGCAGATAATTCACAATTGTGCATATAAGCCAGTGACCAACCCAAAAGCACTGGAGAGCCAGTGTTTTTGAGTACTGAAAAGACATCAGGACCTGGTGTTGGGATCACAGCACTTTGTCAGGGTGCATGTGCAAGAAAACACAAATAAATAGTCCTACACTGGAAACACCTTTGAAAATCAGTTTATATACAGATTGATTTTACGTAAATCTAACAAAGGCAGCAAGTTTCTAGATGAACATTTAGCAGGGAAAAATAGATAAAATTCAAAAAATATAAGGCATGAAAATAAGGTCTAAAGAGTTAATATTTGCCAAGTGGCACAATACCCTCCGCCACTCATGCTTTGTCTTTTATCTGTAGCACACACACACACACACACACCAAATGTGCCCTTTGAGAACCAGCAGTAATTTAAAGTTGTTAAGATACTGATCTGTCTCAGGATGGTAGACAGCAGGATGCAAAACGCAATCTGACCCTTAAATCTGTGTGTATGTGTGTGTCTGTATCTATGTGTGTGTTCTGTATTTGTTTGTGTATGTGTGTGCTGCATATATCCATGTGACTCTGTGAATGAGAGAGATAGTATATGAAATGGAAAAAGTTAGACAGATAATGTTTGGTTGCGTTTGTGTTCATGCATGTGTGTTTGTGTGTGTGTGTGTGTGTGTGAGTGTGTGTTTGGGCTATTAAAATGGCAGTCAGTGTATGACAGAGATGGATGTGGTGGGCTCTCTGCGATCAAATCACAGTGAGGGGGAGAAAGAGAGCGAGAGTCAGAGAGGTATGTATTATTGCGGAGTTAGTGGGAGTATAGAATAAATGCATTAGTTTGTGCGTCCTTGGTTGCGCTATCGATTTTTACCTTCTTCCAGGAGGACATATTCTGCTGGTTGTTATGTCAGAGAGAAGGACCATTGCAACAATCCATCGACTACATAATACAACATTCCAAACTTGAAACTACATTTTCTAGTAAGTTCAATTACTGACCAGTATAGGAACTCATGTACATTCCCCTCTTGGGCTGATTCACCTATGACATCAAGGAATTCAAGCATATTTTTAAACCTTGCGCTTATTGTTATTTGCTTGATTTTATTTTTTCCAAGTACCTTCCTAAGAAATTAGTAAGTAAATATATACACATGATGAAGTGAATGGTGACGCTTTTGCAGAGTCAGTTTCTGGTTCAACATTTGGTCCCGTGTAACCTACCTAATGCAGTTGTGTGCGCACACAATTTTTCTATGGAATGTCAGTTTTTCTTTTTCAGGCTCTCTATGTCAAAGAATTGAGATGTTGGTTGGTGATGTCAGTCAGTCAGTCCACCAGACTGAAACATCTTGACAACTACTGGATAAATTGCCCTGAAATGTTGTACAGACATTTATGGTCCACAGAGGATGAATCCTATACTGACTTTGGTGAGTTGCAGTAACTTTGGTGATCCTCTGATGTTTCAACCAGTACCATCTTCAGGTCAAAATGGTTTACTTTAAAACAAAATACCCGCAAAACTGTTGACATTCCCATCAGCCTCAGCTTTACTGTATTTCATTTATTGCTATAGTGACCTCTCAACTATCATGAGGATCTACATATTGTAGATTCCAAAGGGGAAGTGAAGAAGGGCACCTCAAACCACTATTAAAACATAAAATCAGCTCTGTCTCAGCTGTAGTAGTTGCTGATTCTTTGTCTGTCTACCTCCACCAGCACTTTACCCCTCTTTGCTTAATTTACCCACATAATTGTTGCCTGCTGTTGGCAGTACCCCATCTAACAGGGAGTGCTGCTTGTGTCATCTTTGTTCAGTGGGTGCGCCTTTGGGCTGGCATTTACAACAAATACTGGTGAAGTACCACTTGGATTTCCATCTTCAGTTTCATAGTATCCTATCGAAGCCTGTGTGCACTGTTGAGCTAGTATTCCTGCCTCAGAAACGGTTTCATAAAAGCATTAAGAGCCAGAGGGAATTCCTTACAGTAACTGTAGGTAGTTAATTGTGCTCTCATACTTCACCTCACGGTTTGACTCCGGTAGCCATAATCACAGTAAAGGCAGACCTGTATTGTCATTAGTGTAATACCTAAAATAATGAGCTTCTACCCCTTTGTCTGTGGGATTAAACCTTGCTGAAAAAGGTACATACAATAAACTATCAAAGACTTGGTGTGAAGAAAAGGCTATAACCCTGATTCACCCAAAATGAGACAAGGGAGGCAGAACAGGTGTGGGTAAAACAGTCCAGCAGTGTTTAATTGGTCAGAAGGCAGTCAGATAGGCACAGTAAGCAGAAGAAAAAACTGGATCACTAAGGCAACATAGATGATCTGTCTTCTATATTTCATGAGACACAAGGAGCAGCTGTGTGGTCAGCTAAAGACCTGAGAAGGGAAACCCAATATGATGTGATGGTTGGTGAGGAACAGCAGGTGTCTGTTGAAGATTTTTGACTGAAAATAATCCTTCCAGATTTGATATTAAATAGAAGTAAATTCAACAAATGTGTAAGGGACTTTGCTTGAATTCAGTTCTGTGTGTTACATGCATTTTTGTTTCACCCATATTTTTCTATTGTGTGTGTGTGTATATATATATATATATATATATATATATATATATATATATATATGGGACATTCTAGCTAATTTAGTATTGCACCGCCACAGAGTTGGAGGACTTGTGAGAGACAATGCTACCATACTGATGCTAAGCAGGTCTAATGTTTGTGTCCATGTTTACCATTTGCTTATAAGTGCTGAACACAAAAGCATAGTTGAGGGTGATGGAAATTTTATTTGTTTTTTTAGGTATTTGGACATAAACCAAAGTATTGGACAATTTAAATTTTGACCTGATGATGGTGCTAGATGACAACTCAGGTGAACATCAAAAAGATTCCAATTCATTCTGTGGGGGACGTCTGTACTTTAACACATTAGTTTTGGCAGGAGAAGTTAAATCTGATTTAAAAGGGTAACATTGTGCTACGAATCATATAATTTTTTCTTAGCAAAAATTGCCTGTACAATAACCACAAAACATTCTGAGCTGTAATTTCATAGAAATACTTACGTTTTGACAAGTCTAAACACATTGGAGCCAACAGAAACCTTAGATCCAAGGTCAATAGACTGTAAAGTTTGTTTTTTCCACTTTTCTGGATAAACCTTAATAAATGCAGTGTGGCATGCAGGTTAGAAATGGTAATGAAACAACTGTGTTCTCTTTCTTTCACTTCCAACATTGCCTCTTCTTCAGCATCTTTCAGTCCTTTGTTCCAGTGGAGCCTCTCACTGGTTATGGTCAAAGGAGTGTTCTTTCTTTACATGAATAAACTTCTTTGATTCTGTGAACCTCAAATTACCTCTGAGGAAGCACTGTGATGATGGACAAATTGTTGGTATTTCATCCAATACATTTCCAGCAACAAATCCTCATTGTTAAATATGCATCCAAAATTAGAAGTGCTGTATTTTAAAGTGCGGAAGATGTTATGTAATAATATGTAACATTATAAACCAAATGGGCTCTTTATTGAATGCTTTATATTAGTCATCATCTCATAAGATTTTAATGTTATAGTGATGTGAATGGAAAGTGATTGCCTTCCATTCTTTTTATTGTAACTTCATTAAAGCTCTTGCACCAAGCCTAATTTTTTATACATCAGAGGTTACAATATATTTACAGTGCAGCATGAAAGACGTATTTGGTTGTGTTGATGTGTGTGTGTGTGTGTGTGTGTGTGTTCCCTTGTCTCTACTACCCTATGTTTGCTGATATTCACCATTAATCAAAGAGGGAGGGGTGATTGTGATGCAGGGAGAAAAAGATTAAAAGAGAAAATGAGAGAGACCAAGTGAGAGAAGCCAATACTACAGAAAAGCTCTGTTCCTTGTGGCAAGACAAGAGTGTTTCTATTGATCCATTACTCCAAAATGTCACCAAACTCTTTACTCTGTAGTCAGCATGAAGTAAAGGAAAAGGTTGGAAAAGAAAATGGAATGAATTTGCCTGTATAAGGTGTACAAAAGTGCAATTCAATTTTCCAGTGTCCCTTGTAATTTAATGGGTTACTCAGGAGAAACAAACTGTATTACAGGGTCTACTTTTTCAGTCTTTGAAGATTCAAATTCAACACAGAGTGCACAGTTTAAAGGTGAGCATACTCAGTTATAATGTGATTTTGTCTGCATCCAGTTGTTATCGTTTAAAAAGTCACACAAATATATATATATATGTTTGGCTGATGCTCTTGCATTTTGGGCTAAGTTGATTTAGTGTCTTTGGAGCTCTGCTGTTGCTGCGGGGCCTTGACCCATGATGGCAGATGGTTATTTCACAGCTTTGTGGAATGTCCCTAATTACATTTAATTTCTACACCATGGTATTGACATCAGTCACTCACCTACTTTAGTGAGTTTACCTGCATTTAAAAAACCTTCCTTATACACATACAATTTTGATTAAAAAGCTTATAAGACACTTTATGTTGTTTTTTTTGTCACCCATCTGTCAATATCGCAACAAAAGGAAAACCTAAAATATGTGGGATTATATCTACTTGTGAACTCTTTACTCTTCAAGCAAGCATAACAACGTGCCTAACCTGCACAGGAATCCACAAACTACGTTTTTGAATGATGGGGTATGACATCAGCTAAGTCATCATGAAATGGATCCATATGGCTGTTTGTCTGAAGGCATCAAGTGTGACTGGGGTGTCTTGGGGATTGTGGGTTATTGTTTTCAACCACCCACCAACCTCCTACCAGGCTGCGTCACGCTAGGAGATTCTGTAACATGTCTTCCTGTTTAAATTATCATGCAGAGAATATAAATTTCACAGTGTTATCACGCGAGTGTGTGAGATCTGTGTCTTTGTGTGTGTTTGTGTGCATGAAGCTCCCACCATCAGGTCTAGCAGATGTTTAGCTGCTGGTGAAGAGGACTATCACCCAGCAGGATAATAAGGTCACGTCAAGGAGCATTTACATGCAGATGTCTACAAGCTGTGTGTGTGTGTGTGTGTGAGAGAGAGAGAGAGAGGGTGTGTGATTGTGTCACCCCGAGCTTTGCCAAGTGTAAAAACTGAAATTCATGCAGTCCACCTTGCTGAGCAGGGCAACACACACACAATGCATACTTTTTCTAGCTCACATAAACAGGATACTCACACATACACACACGCGCACACAAATTCACACAGAGATGGCACAAGCCCTCAGGGTTCAGGATCCATATGGTAGCGATGGTAGGAGACAATTGTTGAAAGGATTTCAAAGCCTTGTATTTGAGTCCCTGTTTGCTTCTCCGCTGTGTAACATATGCTCTACACTCACTCTACTCAGTTAACTGTGAGACAAACACTAAAACATCACAACACTTGTGTTGGCATTTCTACAAAACGCTGCACAGCAAATTGACACAGAAGGAACTGATGAGTGAAATGTTTAAAAATTTGCAAAAGCTATTTAGAAAAGTCCATTAATAACTCTCATGGAAGCATTGGACTGATCACATCATTAGAGTGCATGTCACACTTTTGAATGGGCTTTCATTGAGAAAACTTGAAGGAGAGAGTTAAGCACCGAAGTACGTGCTAATATTTTTAATGGGTTTTTGCAGCTGAATTGCCGGACCATTCCCACTGTTACAGTGGTCCTTTGAGCGACCTTACGCAACAGTTAACGTTTGTATTTTTTATTGTGTTTTTAAATTATATGAATGCATTTCATCTGATGGCAATAAACATAAAGGACATAACTGTAAAATGTAATGGAACATATAAGCTCAGTTTGCGGTATAGCAGCAATTTAAACCACAACCACACTTCATTGCATCAAACAAATTCCTCCCAGCCTCCTAATGCAATTGCGCTTTCCCTTTTGAGTCTTCCCCCATGTGTTGCCTAGCATTGTTCTGCCAAAACAACTGACAGCCCAGCCGTCCGACCAGCTCATTCATAATATCACACAGTGCTTAATAAACAGACTCAAGTTTCATGGGGTTGTGATCCTTACCTCGTGAAATAGCTCTCGGTCTCGTTGTTTCAGCTGTCCCCAGGTGGCCGAAAAAAAAAAGAAGAAGAAAAAACTGCAGGTTTAAAGAAAGGTATGTTTAGGAGCAGGTTTACTTGATTACAAGGATTGTTTAATGTGAGTCCAAGCTCTGGTTTAGTGCATTGAGATGAAATAGTCTAAATTGTTTGCATCTTTACATTTAATTACAGGAAATATACATAAAAACAGACAATCCACCAGACTGCCAACCCTTTTCAATTGATTGTCATACACCTACTGTGTGAGAATTCATTAGCTTCTAAATAGCATACTCTTTCCTTGCAGGGTCCTGAAAGGTCACATTAATTGTCAAGTGATGCACTAATGGTTCAACAGTCACCAGAAAGCAGTAAACACTACCATAAATGTCTCATTAGGCCTCTTCTTATTGTTTCACATTATGTTTTGCATGTTAATAATGAAAATACTGATTTAAATTCCATAAAAGATAAACTTTTAAAGTTTTTACGGTAATGAACCACTCACCCATTTTAATTAAAAATGACAGCGGGTTGTTAATGCTGTTAGACACACCTGAACTATGAGTACTTCTGTGAGCGTATACTACTACATTGTCACCGCCAGTGTCATTAGTATCCTATCTGAAGGACAGTAACTGAATCACTCAAGCTTTCTTAAGAGTTCCCATAGCAAATCAACAATTAATATATCACACACATCACACCAGCCACACACACAGGGATGAATGTATACGCACACGCACGAGTGAATCCATACCCAGATAGCAATTAGTAACAAACACCCTTCAGTGCACCGCACACAGCACGCCAATTATCACCGATCACGCTACAGTGAGCCTCCGCATGAAGACATCAATTAAGTTTAAACACAGTGCGGTTATGGCTGTCAATGACGGTTAGTGGGAAAAGTGACCACGTACGCCGATTGTGGATGCCGTCTTTTGAGGGGAAGTAGACCTTTAATTTTCAGAAATTGAAACATTCCAACCTCAAAAAGTAATGCTTTTATAGAGGCGACGGAAATCATCTTGAGTGCCAATGCAAAAACCAGGTTTCAACATGTTAGCAGCCAATGGAAGCTGTGGTTAGCAAAAAAATGAGTGTTTGGAACATGCTGAGCGAATGGAGGGGACAGTGGAGAAGTGGATTGGGCTGCAGGAGTGCTTTGAAAAGTTTTTTGTGGAAATGTTAATGCTTTTATTTGCAGTGAAACTGGGTCACTGTTTGAATCCACTACAAAGGAGCAAGCTGCGAACTTTTCAGAGCCACATTCGAAGCTTAGGTATGGAACCCCAAAGCTGACGAAAGGCCGTATAAACGGTTGTAGTGTAAAAGCTCAAATAAATCTTTATACTTTTCCTTTAACCTTCCATGTAGCGTTAACTATCTAACTTGCTAGTTTGCGTGCTGGCTAAATTGCTTTAGCGTCTGTCAGAAAGGTTTGAACAGTGATGCTTCAGCAGGAAGCTGATGGATGGTCGACTAATTAGATAAACTGGTGGAGTTTTGTTAGCCTGGTTCTAAGATAAGAATTAGCAAAATGGCAAATGTGACGAGGAAAATATAGCTTGGGGAAAATAAGATAAAGATAAATAATAAAATAACAACCAAAAAAATAAATAAAATTATCGAAAAACTGTGGAATTTAAAAGTAAACTGTGTGGGAAAAATAATTAAATAAATAATAAAGTAAAATGAAATGTAGTTTTATTTTATTTAATCAGCTGATTGTGGTAATGGAAAAGTATAAAGCTTTATATTTTTTAAATGTATTCATTCATGTATTCAGTTATATTTTTATACTTGTCTGGTAACCTTTCACTACCTTTTGTCAGTTTTAAGGCTCCATAACTTCATAAGGTGAGTGTTTTACAAAAACAGTATCCCTTTCAAAACTCAATTAACAATAAAGTTTATTTTATGAGTACTTCTGCAATGACTCTCTGTACTTGTTTTAATGAAAGTTTTATGCACTCGTCTCTCTGCTGGTGTTCACATTCATATTCTGACTCATTTGCAAAAAACAGTTTAAAGCATTGAATATACAGCGGAGTGAGCTGTGCGACATGCTGTCCTATGCCATAATCTAACCCACTGTGCAAATGATTCCTCTACAAGTAGGATTTCCATTAAAGCATCAGTCTAATGACTATACTTAGACGTGTCTATGCACTTTCTATAGCCGGTATAGCCTGTACCAGCTCTCCATTTGTTTTCCATTATTCCAGATGTCTGACACTTTTAAAGTGTTACTGACTAGTCCACCATGTAAAATGCTTAAGTGCCCCAGATGAAAGCCCAAAGCAGATCTGTGCTACTGTTGCTATACTGATAGTCATGTTTTTGCCTTTAATGAAATGTAGCCAGACATCGCTGCTGACTGGAAAATGAAAAGCATGACTGGCTTTTTCAGTACATTTCAAGGTGAGACTCTATGGATGTCTGTGAACTTAATTTTTTGTTTATATTTTAAGCGCTAAACCAGGGCTAGCTGAACTTCCGCTTTTGAAATGATCCTCCAAGAAATTAGTTTACATGTATGGAACACTACTTGTGGTGGAAGCAAAGACGATCAACCACAGAATTGCATGATAGCTGATGTGTAATTTTAGGGTGAATTCAAAAGCAAAACTAATATTAAGGGTACCCTGTTGTACCGATGCATGCAAAGGAGGGTGCACGTGCACTCTCACAAGCATCCAGAGACCTTCCTGCTGAGGGTTTCACTCAATGCCAACTTTAACTGACAGCTGGCTGCAATCACGTGCCAAAAGTGCAGCAGCAAAGGTACGGAAAAAGATTGCAGACTATCATGGATTTAAAATAAAGCTTTGCAAATGTTTTATAAGGAAGGCCTCAAGGAAACATGCAATGTTTCTTTGGTGATAAATTATGTACCTTTCAAAGCCCCTTTAAAATCTTCAGTTTTTCTCTATGACATTAGATATTCATGTGTAACCACGCAAAAATCCAACTTAACCCACCTAAAACCGATGCAATGAGCACTGACAAAACACAATGCAGAAATAATGTATAATTTAACCAAAACTGTTAAGCAGAAAATTGTGTGTTCATGTCAGACCCCCATCGCTTAAAGCAATAAGCAGATTGAGAAGATCATAGCCTTTAAATCCTGCTGCTGATTGTGAACTGTCAAGCAATCTTGATCTATATAAACAATGTATATTTTTATGCAAGTAATTAGTATGCAAGTAATTAGTATGAACTGTGTGTCAGCATGTGTGAAAGGGAGTTCAAACGGATATGTGTCCTACTCCATTTCTTATTAAAAGCTGACTCAAACACAGTGGCTATCTCTCTGTAATATTAAGATAGAGTTATGCTGCCATGTGCAGGCTGTATTGTCTGTCAGGAAACCACTGATTCAATGCTTGTATTCTGAAAATGTCTTTCTGGTTCTGCAAAGTCTGAGATAAAATCCGACTTCTGTCATGTGAGTTCTGACGATTGAAAAGGAGCTTATTTTGCATTTTCCAGTGGCCAATGCAGATATAAAGTGTACTTACATGATTTTATTGCCAAATAAATTCTGGAACAGCGGGATAACATCCAACAGAGCCAGTGATTCAGCTCAGTGAAAGCATTGCTTGGAGCTCCTTTACAGCCATATTGACTTGGTCATAAACTGACCATAAATCTATAGGCATTTAATAATGAGCCTATGTCATCAGCTGACAGAAGCATATGTCTTCTTCTATGGCTCAGAGAAACCAATGGGCCTGGTAAAGGTTAAAAAAATCACAAGCATTCGGACAGTGAGCTTAAGTCATTCTGCTTTGATGCTGACAATGATACATTTCACTTTAAACAGTGAATGTGAAGGAAAGGACCTGACTGTCAGCATTTAATCACAGGTCAAAGCCTGGCAGCACCATCAAGGCCCAGCAGCTCACTCTCCCCACACCAAAATTTTACTGTGTGCAGAAGATTTAACAGACTTCTTGCAGTGTACAGCCAGCGCAAGATGAACTAATGAAAACATTTACTTGTTTCCCTTGTTCTAGCACACTGTGTTCCATTCCATTTTGTGAAAATGCTGTTTTATTAATGTATAAAAGTTCACAGAGCTAATGCACTTATTATATGCCTCGCTCAGAACACAAGCGTTTTAATGAAAGCGCTAAATTGTAAAAGGAAATTCAAACCCATAACCACTGAGAGGCAATTTCATAATACTGGGTCTTGGCATAAAGCAAAGGCAGGCAACACACGCTTGTTGATTGAAAAGTCCCATCAGCAATATGGGAAGTGTCACTGCATTTGCAGGGTAGCCAAAAAGAGGAAAAATAGTCTCCTTGGTACCTTATTATACAACTTTTCCAGCTCTGTCACAGCTTTAGGAGTCACACAGGACAAAACTACACTCAGTCTTCTTCAAGGAAACACGTAGAGTTAAGACGCTGTCTGAGTGTGCGATAGAGGGATGTGACAAATGCCAGGTCTTAATTATAGTATTCTAATGAACACTGCCTGAGATCACATTCATCCCAATATCCTGCTAATGATTACCATGTTACACCAACACATACCACATTGCCACCATAACTTACTAACTTACTAGACAGACTGGAACACTGGTTACAAATCTAGATGTGAGAGTGGTATCAATCTTCTCATCTAACTAGCTGGGCTCTGTCTTGGGCAAAAATTATCTTCAGCCTGTATAGGCTGTAGAACTGTAGCATTACACGCACTGTATGTATTAGGTTTATGGGTCTAAAGTCCTGTAAAAAACTTGATTGAACACTTTTGAAATGTAAATCTATGCAGGACTTCTTACAGCAGAATCAAGATAAAACTGTGTGCGGGTCACTGGGCTTTGAAAAGCACATTTAAACATCATTACACTACACCAATTATTATTAGTCCAAACTGGAAACCCTTGAGCAGAATTAAAATCAAGTTCAAATGTAGCATTTTCAGTTTAGTGAAAATGAAATGTTCTTGTCAGTAAACACGAAGCCCTTATCACAAGATTGGATGTTCTTATGTCAGAGTGGAATGTCCTTGTCCATGAATGGTTCCCCTGAAGGAGCAGTGCCAAAGCCACTATTACACACAAATGCATGAAGGGCAGCAGGATTGCCTGCTGGATCAACAACGTCTGGTAAAAATCTTAAAAAATGAACTTACACTGTGGGACTGAAATCATGTGTTGTCACACTTTGTGCGAGGATGCATGTTGTTTGTATGTCGATCACACTTTTTGAAGGTTTTGGCTCGAAGTAAAGGGAAGCTTTGGGGGTCAAAAACAGTTTCCTGGCAGACTGGAAGAATAAATGTACAAACTCTTCCACCACTTCACCTCCACCTTCTTCTTCTTCTTCTTCTGCGTTGTTTCACTGTGAGACTGCTGCCGGTCGCAGTCATCCGTCATTTGAGGGCTGCCTCAAATGGGAGGCTGAGCGAATGTGTGGCCGGTCTCTGGTGAAGCGCTCGGATGTGCGAGTTTCTCAGAGGGATTTGCGAGAAAGCAAATCATGCATCTGACAGCTGATGTGATTTTAAATGCTTTGGAAAAAATCAAATTCTTCAAGGAATCAGTCTGAATAATGAACAGCATGTTGCGGTGTGACACGACAGATAATGTGAAATTAGGCTAAAAGTGTTCATGGTGGATTTTTTCTTCTTGTATGCCAAGATTCAAAACCATGTCTTATTTCAGTCCATATAACACACCGTATTAACTTCAATTAATCACCTTTTATTTCTTTTGACAATGAAGGTCATCCGATGCGTAAGAAAAACAGGCATTAATTTGAAAAGACAGCAGGATGTCTCACATGGTGTATCTATGACAAGCAGATAAAATAAAATGTGACTCTGTATGTTTTGGAGCACAAACATTTGCAGTAGCTGCCAACACATGACATTTCCCATTTGAGTATAAGAGACACTATTTAATATTTTGCATTTGATGGAAGTTTAATGGAACACTCACTCCTTTCATATTGCAACAACAAAAAAAAAGCAGCAGGCAGTGCTGGTTGTCAAAATACTGTAAGCGAGTGGACTGCTGGCTAAAGTTAAGACCAACTGACAGGGGGACTAGTGGTGAACTGATGGTTTAAATCAATTTCAAGTCAAGGTGAACTACTAGTGATAAGACAACTTGACATTTGATTTAATTTTGAGAAGTTGATCAGGGTAATTTTTTAGATTCTGTAAGCCTAAAATTTCCTACAACTAAAATTAAGAGAGAAGATCATCAGAAGTTTGTCTTACTCTCCAAAAGCTTCATCCACATTCTAATCTGGACTTGATAATAACATGACAAGGCGGTCCCTGTTCCCGTAGGATTGGATACATGATGATAATTGGATAATTGAATGTGAATTGGCCGACACAAACGCAAACTCAAGACATTCAGTTTTGTCTTTTTTATGCATTCAGTGGACAGACTGGGGGACTCTCCAGGGACCGCTATGACCCTGTAGTAGCACAGGCTAAACTGCGAGCATGTTTGCTGCTGGCTGTGGGTTTAACAATGTTATTTCATGGGTTTTTATGAAAACATGTTGCAAGTGATATATTGAATAGGATTTCTTAAGCCTGATAATGTTATGAGTTGATCTTCCGAGTGTTTCCCTGGGTGACAGATGCACACATTAAAGAATACGAAAAACATGTTATATAATTGTAATATTGGTATTAGAAAGTGACTTATATTAAAGGGATCCTGAAATATGCTTTTCAAAATGTAGAAATAGTTTGCATGAATATTCATGAAGGGTGTACAAGTTATAGTTGTTTTGAAGGATGCTGACTATGTACGTGTCTTTAGTTTGTTTCACATATTTTAGTCATTTTTACAATATTTTCTTTTTTTTTTTAACATTATTGCTTTACTAGTACCACTTCAGCCCCGTTCGAGACAGTCTCATCCACTGTGTGGCAGTAAGTCCCGGAAAGTTCCACAGAGAAGCTCAAGGAAGTTGCTGGCTGGCGTACATTTGCCAAAGCAACAACTTAGTCTTCATCCTTGAAGTTTTTTCTGTTGTAATAATTGAAAAATACTGTTTTCACAAGTGAAGAATTCGGGTCCTGGTTTTTGTTTGGGAATTTGTCAAAGCATGGATGCACACCACGCCTTCAGAAAAAGATATTGCTGATGTTTCATGAAGTAAAAGATGCAGTATGATGCAGTATATAAAGTAAACCCTGAGTAAAAAAATATGGAAACATAAACAAATGCAGATGTTTCCATACAGTCATCTTTTTCTGGCATGGTTAAAGGGAAGGGTTACTGCAAATTGAAAATTAAAGCTATTCTGCATGATTTCCTTTAATCTATGATGAAATATGTCTGATGGGAGTGCAGGAGTATGAGTATGGTAATGATGGGAATCATATGCTAGGGCCTTCACAATCACCTGATCTCAAGTGGCTTGTGGTGGAACAACACCATTTAGTAAGGCAAATAAAGTAAGACCACACCTTGAGCTCTGAAAACTTGTTACATTAAAAACTAAAAAAGTAAAGTACATGAACAAGCACACAGTGTGTGACAGTGTCCTTCGATGAAAATTGGGGCGGGTGGCCAATTGCCTCAGCCCACAGAGTCAGGAGATTAGCCTAGTTTTCACTAAAACAAAACAATGAGATGAGACAAGGGAAAGACTGAGGCATGAAAGACAAGATGGATGGCTGGAAAGAGCAGACGGATGGAAGTTTTGAGGGCCAGATTTTAGGATTCCTTGCTTCATTTACCTAATTTTCATTCTGAAAGCTCATTATGATGGCTAACATTGTGATTTGGCGACCTCAAAGTACTCTGAGGATTAGCCTAGTTTTCTCTTTGGAAAAAAAAGAAGAGGGGGAAGAGTAAGAGCAGTGAGAAGAGAAGTTTGTAGAAACAACAGTGTACTTTTGAGATCAGAATTTTTTTTAAATCCTGAGATGACAGTGAAATACAGAGAATACACTCTCAATTTCAACATGTCCTCAAGTCAAGACCCCCCCCCCCCCCACCTGCAATAAATGGTCATACAGAAAAGAAAATATGACATTGGTCAGAAACATGTGATGATGGCACACTGGCATATTGAACACTACACAATAGTATAGGAAACCATTGAAGGAAACCTGTGGTGCAGGTTGTATTTACCTAAAACACAGTTATTCTGTTATCACACCTATCGAGATCTGACATTGCCTTACTACCCTGGGCCTGTTTCAGTTATCCACCCATCCTTGTAAAATGTGTCAATGACCATGAAGGAATATTAAAAAAAAGAAAATGTGAGTGTGCTCCATGTTCGGGGCTATAAGTCAAAGAATTTCTATTGTGGTTGCTAACAAATCTGAAATAAATATGTAATAACCGGAAGTGTTGAAAAGAGGGTTTCAAATTCTGGGCTTAGACTTTGTCGTAGTAATTTCAAGTGTATGGTGGTACCAGGCTCATACAAAGATGGTTTAAAGAAAGAATGAAATATGGTGAAAATTGATGGAGTGAGTCAACACTATTTTGTTTTCACAAAAGATATCGTATATCATTATTCTGAGTTTTATAATTCGGGAGCATTTTATTACAAGGCATTTTCTATATCGTTGATAAAATACGTATGGTGGGATTATGTAGGTATGTGGGAAGTCTATTCCAATAATTAATAAATAAATGATATTTTAATAAAGCTATATAACTCTTAATCAGACTTATCTTACAAGCATGTGTGAAACAACAAAGTCCTTAAGAGTGTATAAGGGAATGTTATGACAAAAGATTGTGTGTCTGTGTACTGTCAGGTCACAATGTCCTGTTATTGTGCAAAGTGATCCTCCACTTACAGATCTATTTCTGAGAATTGAGGAAACAGAACTAGCTATGTCCAGAAACTAGTTGGCAAATTCAATTATGATTTCATAAGAATATCCTTATGGTTATGGTCCAAAAGCTGTCAAAACAGAAATGACAGATTGGGCTGTTGTTTAACAGACTTTCAAATAAGGTAAAACTGAAATCAGATTGGACAGAGAAGTTATGTGTTATAAAATCAAGTGTAATAGGCATTGTTCCAGTTCTTTTCCTTCTGCACAAAGAAATTACTCCAGGTTTTTGTATATAAGACTTGTAATAAGGAAAGAAGTCAAAATGGCAGTCAAAATGGAACGCTTAAAGAAATTGAAATGTAATTGAAAGCACTGAGTAAAGTCGCGGTGTCAATTTGAGTAGAGGTGCTAAGGGAAGTTGAATTATATTATATTCAGTTGAAGTGCAAGCACTGAAAGGAGTTGAAATGTCAGTCAAAGTGTAGGTGATAAGTTGAGCTAGGAAGTGTCTGCTGAAGTGTATAAAGTGAAAGATGATTTTGTGAAACTGCTCAAAGGAGGTGTAGATTCAGTTAAAGTGCTTCTGCTTCAAACTCAACACAAAGACACGCTTGTTTGTGAATGTGCCCCCCTCCCCAACCCCATTTATGTATTTATTTTCTAAGTAGCAAAGTGCACACATACAAAAAAATCACTACGCAGTGTACAGTCATTTTAATATATGTAGTTACCAGTGAAAAAAATGACTGGACAGTAAAGTAAAGCGCCATAAAAATCTTATTGGCTGTAACAATAACAACCTTGTTACCCTTTATTATCATCAATGTATACATCCATTTAACATTATCTTACAGTTCCTGGGATGCAAATACTGATCAGAAAAAATGCTGATACTAAATTGCCTAATGATTATACACAAGCCACCTTCTGTTCTGTATATACAGTATACAGTAGAATTGGAAGAGGGACACATAGGGAGCCACAGGGCGCGTGGCAGCCCTTGTCAGTTCCTTATTAAGTTCATGTGGCTTTAGATAATTGCTTTTTTACGTCAGGAGGTATGTGGTCTAATTCACCTGAGGTGAAGAGCTCAGAGGGGTTTTTATGTTCAAATAGATTAAAATGAAAAAATAAAGTAGAATTAGAAAAGTAGAACTACTTTCAGATTTCCATGTCATTTTCATACTGTAGATGGGAGACTGCTTTGATATCCAGATGTGGCGTACTTTATTATAATTGTGTTATGCATGTGATTAATGGATGTTATGCTTTAGTTTAGGCCAACAGGATTGATAGGACTGCAATTTATGGCGTTGTTATTAAGGAGACGAATTATCACAATTTTAAAATGCATGGCTGATAGACGTTAAATGTAAAAGGTTTTTGCTGCAGCAGTTGTGTTGGGCTTGTTATCCAATACCATACTTGCACATTAAGATGCCATATAAAAGTCAAACTAATTTCAGCTTTGTGAATGAAGAAATATTTCTCCTCTCTGACACAGTGACCTTGGCTTTCCCAGAGGGTGCCTGCGTCATATATACTTTGTTAGTTTAATCATTATAAATCTAAATCCATTTTGAGGGCCGTGGTACAGTAAGCTTAGATGACAGTCTATACATGCTCTACGTGTTGCCTCTGCTATCATGTTTTATCAGCCTCCTGCAGACCCAGATCCAATTTTAAATTTCTTGGATTTGGACCAGGTGACAACTGGTCTTGTCCCCAGTGTGAGAATATTATTATGTTAGGATATTCTTACCATATCAATATTTGATAAAACTGAACAACTTGCCAACAACTTGCTTATGCTACACTTTACCAGAATGTTTGTTTGTTTGGTTATTCCTCTTCACATCACTCTCTGGCTTTTCCTATACGTAACTGGATGGTTCCACGTGAGGAGGTTACCATCTTACACTACTTGTATATTAGCATGGGTAACTTTTATAACCAAATTACTTACACTCTACCAAAGTTGTTCCGTATTTTTGGGAATTAACTACCCTGCAGCAACGTTACTTGTGCTTGAAGGTGGGGTGATAATAATATTTAAAATAATACTAATAATTTTATCTGTTAACGTAAAATCACGTGGTTGCGCAGTAGAGCTATATTTATAAATAAAAAATAAAATTAATAAATAAAATGAATTGTCAGGCAAAAAGGAAAGTTGGTAAAAATGTGTCTTAAGACAAAATGTAAAAGTGGAAACAATGTCGGCAGATTGAATACTAACTGGAAGACTGTTCCGGTGCTGAGGTGCCACTATAGCAATCGCTTGATCACCCTAAGAGCTTAACCTGGACTCTGGAACGGCTAGCAGGCCGAACCCCGCGGATCTGCGAGGCCTCTTTGGACATTAAAGGAGTTAATTGTTTACTGATGTTTTGGCGCCTGGCCGTGTAAAGCCTTGTAAGTAATGAGTACAATTTTTAAATGGTAACCAGTGCAGGGAGGCTAAAACTTGTCAGCAGTTCAGCTGCAGAGTTCTGCACAGTCTGAAGCATGCCATAGCCTCCTCCTGGCTGCACCGCACTTCCTCCCTATTCTCCCTCCAAGAATTCTCTTTTTTGTTTACAGGAGTTGTGTACAGAAAGGAAAGAATTGAGATTGAGAGAGAGAGAGACATTCAAATCCTGCCTCCGCACACCTAGCCAATCACTGTGTAAAGTGTCTGTAACTGTCTGTTTAGGAAAGATACAAAATTGGAAAAATCGGAAAACAACTTAATTTGATTCTTAAGACCTTGAGATGCACAATGTGATTCATGGGGAACCTGACTTCATTCGGTTTACATTGTGCGCTAAAATGATAAGAGCTGGGCTTTTCAACTTTTTAAGTCAGCTGACATCAGTTTATTTCATGCTTCTTGTTTAATAATAAAAAAGGACAAGGTCTCTCGAATTAAAAAAAATGTACCCTGAGTGTACTAGGACTCAAACTGTGTTGAAAAGTGAATAGAACACAAAAATTACTTGCCTTTTTTATTACTCAGAGAGAGGAGGCTATTAGTGCTTTGACACTTGAGGAAAACACAGTATTTTTGTCTTTTTAATAGGATGAGATCCAGTCACCGCCTGCAGCTCATTCTCTCCGAGCCAGTTCATAAAAGCATTCATAGGGGGACGACAGATGTCTCTCCCATGGCAAGGAATAAGAAAAAGAACATTAAATTTCAAGCCGTGACAATATTCAACAGGTTGACAGGAAATCTTCCGTCAAGGTCCTGCACCAGAAAACATTTAGCTGTTGAATAGCTGCTGATACAATGGCTTGAGCCAACAATGAAAAGCCTTTTAGTCAACACATTTAATTAAATTGGGAGCTACTAGATATATTGTTCCTGAAAGTAGTTCAGAAAAGATTTTTTAATCGGTTTGAACAGGAATTGTTCCTAATATCCAATGTAATGTAATGTTTTTTTGTTTTTGGAAGGGGGGCGGGGGGGGGGGTATGGCTGTCCACTCGATACTACTAAATCGATACTACTCTCATCACTGTACGTGAAAGTAGAGCCAGGCAATTACCTTAGCTTAGCACTGGAAGCAGGGGAAACGGTTAGCCTGGCTTTGTCTAAAAGTGAAAAAACACTTTATATCTTATACATATAACATGTCATTAAAACAATATATCTTGCTTGTTTGCAGTTTTACAGGGCATTATGTGCCGAAAAAGATGTCTTGGTCGGGCTAGTGTCTTCCTACACTGGTTGCCTGGAAACTGCCAGTTCCATTATGTAACTTTGCACAAAACTGATGTTTTTACATTTTGGTTTATGTACAGATTCAACAGACAAGATATAATGAGGTAATTAGTTAATTAGCAAGCTTTAAAGGTGTTTCAGGCAAATTCATTTACCTTTGACTGTTTCTCCCTGCTCACATATGTATGCCACATTGGTGCTAAGCTAAGCTAACACCTGGTGATAATCACCTGATTCTTGTTGTTGGTGGTTTGGACTTTATCAATAAATATTGTCATGGTGGCACTAGAGTGACAATTAGGATACTGCTGAACTTTTTGTAATGTGTGTTATGACTGCAATGGAGAGTATATGCGTTTTTTAATCATCAAATAAATTCAATCAACCAATCAATGGCAGGGAAAAGCAGATACAGGTGTTAGGAACAACAAAAGTAGTCTTTTGTAAAGTGGTTATAGACTGAACAACTGCTGCATGGTGTTCTAGTGATACAGAGTTGCAAAAAGCACATTTAACTGGGGTGAGATATAGCCGCTCCCTGCAGCTCATTGTGTTTGTCTTAGTCGCTTTACGAGCGCATTCGTTAGAGGGGTAAATTGATTTTTGCAGGGAATGCTTTTTCTGTAGGTAATTATGGAAATGGTGGCGTTTCCTGCACATCTGCTCAACCAGACTGTTCTCTTTGGGTTCTGACAAATGACTATACAGGAAATGCTGAAATAATTGCAGGGAAGTGCCATGCATACGGAAATGTGACTGCACTGTACACAGGTTTGTGCGCACACACACGTCTACCACGCAAATGTCACTTCTCTGAGTTTTCTCATTGTGTATTTAATATATGCCGTTAGAAGTGACAGCGTGAATCAACCACAACCAACACACACTCACACCCACCCACTACCATAAATGCAAAATACACACACATTTATAATACTCTCTTCAGGTGAAGGACCTGTCTGATTGTAGGAACAGATTAAAATGTATTGAGGAACATACACACACTCACATGGTTTAATAAAGTCTACAGTGATCCATCCCCTCCTCTCTCTGTCAAACACACACACACATACACACATCTGCAGAAACGCACAGGCACTCATGCAAACGCGTGGAAATAATGAGCGAGACATAATCTAAAACCCAGTGGCTCGTATTTTTGAGGCTATAATGAGTTTTAGACTGAAGAGCCCTTTTAATCACATACAAACACACACACACCGACACACATATATAAGGACACGTAAGCACACCTCCTATGCAGCATTTCTTGGAAGCCTCGATATCACTGACAATGCAGCAAATGTCTAACACTGATGTCATCTTTGAACACATGCACAGCATGTATTGAGGGAAGGAATATATTTATCATTTCACAAGTTTTGCTTTAATGGTGGCACTTTCTGTGTATATATTCTATTTGTAATATATCTTCTTTCTGTATGTGCAATGAAATATTTAAATTTTAATCTGTGGTCGCACAAAGCTGTAAGCATGTCTCATCTACAAACAAGGACATGCTGTATGTCTTGTGCATTAGTTAGCACAGTGTACAGCTCGAGACAGCGGCAAATGACGACACTAGTCAGTTTAGATGCTAAATGGTGTTTCCCTTATCCTATCTGAGCTTGCATGGTACAGTTAGCTTATTAACTGTCCATCAAACATGTAGGCCTACACCAGGCCACCCATTGAGAGGCTTAATGACTGAAGAAACATTGTTTTCTATTTTCCAAATACTATTTTGTGTCCTTTCACTAAAAACATGCAATAATCGTCTTGACATGATTTCATGATTGGCTGTCAAAAGTGTTGACTAATTGTGCTTTAATTTGGATTTTAAAAGGATTAATCAATTATCCAAACTGTTAAGTTGATGTTGATCAGCTAATGAATACATTTCTTTGTCCTGTTTGTACTATTTTGCCAATTAAGTCAAAAATGCAAGGCTCTGAGGCAGAAATAAGAAAACCTGCAGCTGTTTACATAACTCACCATAATATGCCCGGTAACTATTATGGCGTCAAATTGCAGGACATCAGAGCTTCAAATATGCTCATGTAAAAAGACAAAACATCTGCAATCAGCATAATGTATTCATCTACACATAGACACATTATACAATTTATTATAATTAGTTATTTTTTAATTATTCAAAGCCTTCAGTCATACTGGGCTGAATTGTACACAGACAGGAACACATTTGGATGATAATATATTTACATGCACATACATGCATGAATGTGTGTTTGCATAGACACACATACACAGTATAAATGTGTCGACTCACATGCAGAAATGACGCACGCACATGCACTTGCTCTCCTTGTCCTTCATGTGTACAGAAACACACAAGCAGAGAGCTCTGTACTGTAGAGAAACCGCAGCACATATCGTTTGCCCTCACAAGAAATCATCATTAATCTGACTACCTGACTTAAGTGTTGAAGATGATAATATTTTCAGACAAACTGCCAAGTACGATATTTGCTCAGGGAAAAGCATACCAATGATGTTGTGTTGATGAGACCTGAAATAGACCTAATCAGTGGGTAAGCACTGCACAATCAGGTCAATCTATAGAGGTGACAGCAGAGGTGGCACATCGAGGCAGGCTGATGGGAGTCAAAAGATGTAAAATCACAACATAAATAATGACTAATGGAGATCTCAAGGACTCCCTAACTCACTCATTCATGATAAATGAATCATTTCCACTCAGTGACTCAGCTAGATGCCCTCCTTCCATTTATTCATGCACGCAGCGACATTTTTGTTGATTGAAATGGGTTTATGCTGTGTGTTATTCAGAATCATAATCATGGCATAAACCCAAATTAATAATCCCTGACATTTTCTTATAAATAAATGTCATCTGTGTCACTCCATCACAGACTGACAGCAGTACAGTGATTCAACCTATACGGCCACTTCTTGACTGCTTTTAAAACTCTGGGGTGTCTGGTAGGTCCCAGGGTCACGTCAACGTAAGTCATGTAGGAAATGGGGTTGGGGCTGCCGAATACAAATATACATTTTTCAATATTACTTTCAATATAATATTAATTTGAAAGATGATTGTAAAACAGATTTTAAGCATATTATTAAATCATGACAGATACATTTCTGCTTGTGTACATATTAAACAACGTTGAGAGGTTCTGATGAAGGGGATTTTGCCATTTTATCATTTTGGTTCACTGTCACTGCTCTCACGGCAATGTTCATGCCAACAGCAGGCAGCTGTTTTCAGTGAAAAATTTCTAAAAAACAAATGTACACTTACTGCTTAGCACCAAACAGCAGATACAGACTAGCTGTTGAATATAGTGAAGCATTTAGCAGCTATAGCTCCTATATCAGGAGATGGTGGAGACCAAAAACAAAGATAAAAGAGACTATTTATACTAATACTGGACCTAAACCCGTCAGGTGTCCGGAAACATGACTTTAAATTGATAATGTTGCTCCGTAACTGCTGGATGTGTGAAGAAGAATACACATTGGGGCCCGTCCATACACACTGGGGCCCTCTCCAGACTTGTTAATTGACTATGTTTGGAGCCCCCCTTGATCCCAATTCAGACTGATCAAGAATACACAGTGGGGCTCCCCCACAGACCAGGAGCCACTTCCCCTCTGCCACTCTTGACACTTTGATCTTATCAACTTGGTGTCCCCTGCAAGTCCGATAGCAAATGTCTCCTTCCTACCTTTTGTTTCCCACGTTCTTACGTCACTGCTTTGTTCTTACTGTATAAAACTGTACCTCTGTCTTGACTCTTGGTCCATTCACCGACTCAGATCCGCTCTGTGTCCGTCAGTGCACCAGTGTGCTGGCATGCTTGAATAAACTCACACCACCACAGCAAACCTTTAACCTGGACTTGGATTTTTCCTCAACATGTGTAAATAAGCAACTGTTTGCTTAAAAGTTGGTCACATCAACTTTAAAGGTGATGACATGATTGTTTCCGCTGACTCCAAGAGGCCAAAACAATCAATTGAAGGTTTGATGAGGTTGCTGTGATTTAGAAATTAACCTTGACTTCTGGTCCTCGTACAGAGGGTATGTACTGTACAACAGGTACAGAGAGTACAAAGGTATCAGGCCAGTTTTATCCCCTTGATGTGAGACTCCTCTACTTCTTACCAGGTTCAGGTGGTTGTCCATGAGGAGTGGGAGGCCAGCATAACACTGGAGGCTGTACCATGTGCATCCATGTGTTTTTTACCTTGGTAGCTTGCATATGTGGAGGTGTGAAGGACTTGTTTCCAAATTTCTGTCGACAAACGAATGCAGCGTTACTCACTCAGGAAGTGAGGTGAACTTCTGAAAGTAGTAGTTTGTATGACTATGATTTATGAAGAGCCATAGATAGGCCATTACATACAGTGAAGTTAACATTTCATAAACACAAAAGATATGGAAAAGGATATCATAGTGCTTGATCTTTGAAAAACATGCTGTGCGAAAATACCACCGCTGAGGAAAAATTTGAGAAAAATAAAGTTAAAGAGGATTTGACATTCTAGTGCCTCTAATTTAATGAGACAGGGCTTCTGCTGGTAAATAAAATTGTGTGTACACCATGACCTTCACTTCGTCATCATCGTAAAGCAAACATTTACAGATATGAGAAAACATAACATTTTCTGAAGCACAATTTTAGTCATTATCAATCTGCCATTCATTATTCTGTTTACTTGATTCATAAAGATTTATTCCAGCCTGCTGGGTAAAGTTTAATCTACTCCCTGTTCCACAAAGAAAAAAGGTAAACAAATGCCTCATCCTAACCGCCCACCTGTTTATCCCACTTGAATCTCCACAGCACTCCTGAATTCCACTTCAACTGAAAGGACCGGTGCGTAGGATTTAGTGGCGTTTCCTCTCCCAACCTAGCATGTAGGAAAACCTACAGTGGCTGATGCAAAAATGGCCCTATCTGGAGCCAGTGTTTGGTTTGTCCATTCTGGGCTACTGTAGAAACATGGTGGTGCAACAAGACCTGCTCCTGCTGTAAATATGAAGGGCTCATTCTGAGCTAACGAGAACACAATTCATTGTTTAAGGTGATTATACACAGTGAAAACATGAATATCATATTCCATTTCTGCCAATAGATCCCCCCAAATCCTACACACTGGACCTTTAAGAAGCGGCTTTTGCATGTAATGCAAATCTTTTCCAAGAACAATAGAATAGATGGCTCACTGTTAATTATCCCTGTTATTTAATATCATCAACCAATCCTATTTTAGTTACCGCCAAAGCTCAGAGACCTTAAGTAAAGACAGCTGGCTTTCACTTTTCTAAATACACACACCTCACCCAGAGAGAGACACACACACACACACACACTCTGGGTAATATAGTCATTTCCGAAAAAGCACTGCCTATGTATTTCTCTCTCTGCTGTGTGTGTGTGTGTGTGTCACATCATATCACAGGGCTCTTGAGAATTGTGCCATATCCATGTTGTTCTTTCATTACCGTGGGCTTATGAAGATTTACATGAATATTGAGGTTGGTTGGGGCCTTAAACCATAGGGGCTTAGGCAATCAGGCAGTTGACTGTGAGTGAGTATGTGTGTGTGTGAAGGGCGAGGGGAGGGGGAGACGGCTAGAAGATCGTTCACTTGATGAAAAAAGTATATGGCATGAAAGCCCGTCAGCTCAAATAATCTATCCCCCAACCCCCCTCCATCTCCCTGAACCTCTCGAGTGACACGCTACATTTGCATTGCCAACTTACATTAACTTTGTTTCACCCATGTGACACGGAGACAGTCAGCTGATGTGTTTGGCACCAGCTGTATGAATGCCAATTAAAAAGTGGTGAAAAGACAGCTTTGAATCTGAAGTCATGGCTGGCACACAGGCACAGTAGACGCCATGTGAACGTGATTTGGGAGCATGTAATGTGTAAATCCAACTCTGATACAGCCTCCCTGCTGAGGCTACATCACAGGGCTGGATCCTGAAATTCCTGATCACATTCTTCTTCGGAATCTTTATCAGTTTTGAAGCCGCAAGAAGCTGTCTGTATGTGTTGTGCACTTTTGAGTTGAGTTTTTGTTGTTACACATAACTCCCCTTCTGTGTTGTTATGTTTTACATGCGTCTTTGCAGAAGCATAATTCCAGTTTTAGGCATTCTTTTTTGGCACATTATTTATTGTGGACATCTAAGCTGGCTTTGATTTTTTTGGCAAAGCTAGGAACAAACCCACACCTCGACGCCAGTTCAGCACAGGTGGGACAATTAAGAATATTTAGGACCAAGGATAGACAATGAGAAAAGATGAGGAAAAACAACCTTCTGAGGAGCTTCAGTAATGTGTATCACTAAAATTGCTTCAAATATATGACACCAAATGACTTAATAATGACTATTTCTTTCAGTGCACTACATTGATTTCCCAATGAACTCGGGCCCTGACACTGAAACAATAGCGGCTTAACTTTAACACTTTGATGTTGATGCTGATCAGCCTGGTCTCATCTCCTGATCATTGTATTGTCCTTTGTGTCATCAAGAAATAACACATGTGGATGCAGCTGTGTACACTGAGACTTTGCAACAATTACCATTTGGCTCTTATGGGATGAATGAATGATGTGAATGGCATTATGGAGCATGTGGCACATATGTTCCTGTGATGTTAATGCATAATGGAATTTCCTTTATGCTCTTATGGAATTTCCGCCCCAATGCCTCATACATAACTATCAGCAGGTGGGTTTTGAAGCTGCTGTAATTGAATTACAGACTGGCCTCCCGGGTGTTATAGCTCACATACAACACCTGTGCCGTTTCAAAAGTTTCACCAAAACTGTTGCTCGCTTGCAACAGCTCAGTGAACAACAGCTTAGAAAAGTGCATTCAAGTAAACCGAGGACTTTTTTTTTCATCTCTTTGCTGTATTACCTTTTCATTCAGAATGGGCATCAAGTTCAGGCTGCTTTTATGGCAATTCCTAACGGAACATTATCATCACGTCATGACTCACTTGTTTGTCTTTGATTTTTCGGCGAGGTATTGCTGACGCACAGCCGACGCAAAACAACAGGAAGTCACTCATTTCAGCTTGTGACTGGTTTGACATGTTCATTAGTGTGTGTGTGTATGCGTGCATGTGTGTGTGTGTGTCTTATGGCTCCCGCTGGGATTGTCTACGGAGAGGAAGAGGAATTTTGATGATGCTACGTGGGCACATGTTCTGTGAGCAGCGACGTATCCGAGCCTGTGTCGTGTGTGAAAAGCCATTAATTTGGGTGGATGCAGCCACTGCGGCGCCTCGTCATCAGGGGCTTATTGTATTTATTTCTTCGTGATCTTCAGGTGTCTTTCACTTAACAGGAGAAAGTGGTGCATGGAACAAAACAACTGATGTGCTTTTGCTTGTATGAAACTATTAACAAATCAGTGTCCGGCTTCCTCCACTCCACCCACCGTGTTTTTACAACCAGTGAACTTTTGCTTCTTTCCAGTGTTGCAAGGTAGAAAAGCTTAGGTGCCTGTTATGTGTTTACTCTGTAAATGAAGGAAAAGATCTAAAAAATATTATCACAGATGGGGTAATTGTTTTAGCTGGTTTCTAATGACTGCTCAGGTGCAGTTCTAACCCAAATCTAATCTACCAAAAAAACTGACAAATGTATGTTGGACAAATTGATAAAGAGGTAAACAATAAAAACTGTATTTTGACATCCTGAATCCCATGCCCCTGGAAATATTAGGTTGAAACTGCCATAGTGCTGCACGGAATCCCTCTCCAGTTGGTCGAAAAGATGCGTCTCTATGTAAATCTTGCAGTAATGTGTGTGCAACATGATTTCCCGTTGATAGACTCGCTATATTCCCCTGATCCTGACGGGGGCTCTAATAGAATTCACACCTCTTCTGTCGGTCTTTCATTTCCATACTAATACATTGCCATGTCTCATACTGATTCTTGGCCCTCCTTTGGGTGAGACTGACATCACAAAGCTGCCCCAACGACTCGCACGACAAAGGGAGGAACTGCATATACAGTCCTGTCAGTCAAGTGAAGTCTTTCTGTTTTCTTTTTTTTTCTTTAAATGGAATCACATGGAGACATGCATTCATTGTGGAACTTTAAATTGAATTATATACCGACTTTTCTCGATGTCTGGAGCATGAGCTACCCCAGCAGCTTGATACTAGTCTGACACATATCTTACCAGCTAGCAGCCTCCATTGTGTGAAGTGTAGGTCTCACTAGGGGCCATGCCGGTGGCATAATATCAATCCCTACATGTTAAAATGCTAGGAGGACATGGCCTGTGATCCACTGGGGGGAATGTCATTCATGTGCATGGAAAAGAGAGAGTGACAGGCTCAGTGCCGTGAACTTTTTCTTCACCTGGTCCCCAGAGGCAGACAGATAAGATATAAAAAGAAACACATAGAAAGATTCAGAGGCAAAAACAGAGAGAGAAACAGAGAGAGAGAGAGAGAGAGCAGCAGAGAGACCTCCAGCAGAAGCAGCAACATCCCCGCCATCAGCGACTATACCCTCACCACCAGCATCAGCAGCGGGACTACCACCAGGAAGAACATCCCCATCAACAGCAACTACTGCAGACATACACCCCCCAAAAAGAACGTGCCACACAGAAAGACACCTATGCTGCAGTTGCTTCCAGAACAAAGGTTTGTGTAGAGCAAAATGAGTTAAGAGACATTATCTATTCATTTGACTGAAAGTTAATAAGTTAAACTGGGCATTTGGTACAATTACAATTTAGTTAAGTACAGTACAGATTTTCATTCAAATGTGTTTGATTGTGTATTGAATACTTTATTGTGAAGTACTACATATTTAAATGAGAAAATAGCATCCTTTTCAGGTAGTAGTTGGAAAATTCAGGGACTGAACTTTTATATTGAAGACTACAAGTCCTGAATTTATAAATAGTATAAACAACATCGATCTGATTAGCTTACATGAAACATGTGGACATGATAACGCCCCATCAAACTGTTCATGTCACTATACTGAACCTGATACTTAGTTCACCCTCCTAAAAATGTTCCCACATAAAGAATGGAAGACAATCTGGGGGTATAATTATTTGGTATAAATGGGAACACCACAATTATATATCACCAGTCAAAAAGGGAAAACTTATATTTGGCAAAAAATCAGCCAAGCACTTCTTGAAAACATTATATCTGTTTATCTGTGTGCTGTCTTTTTACCACTTTCAAGATCCCCATATTATTCAGAAGAATATCTCCAGAAAGAAATACTTCACTTCCAGTCACTAGGCTCTGAATTGTTATGTGGGGATTTCAATGCCACAACTGGCAAGGAGAAAGATTGTATTGATACAGATGGCAATAACCATTTAGATGTATCCCCTCTATACCAACCCGCTGTTACAAAACAGAGGCATAGCTATGATGGTATAGTGAATAAGAATGGAAAATAAATTTTACAAATGCGCAAAGCCCTGGGATTAAACATTGTTGATGGCCGGACACAAGGAGACTCCCTGGGCAGGTTTACCTACTGCTCTGTGTTGGGAAATGGTGTCATTGATTATGCAATCACAGATCTCTATCCAGAAAACATGACTGCATTCACAGTTTTACCGTCCCATATCAGACCACAACCAGATCTTGCACTACTTGAAAAAAGGAGAGACCCATACCCCTGATGACAACCTGTTACCCCTCCTGAAACACTCCAAATGGACAGAGAAAAGTCTCGCTGATTACACCAATTCATTTAACAACACTAACATCCAAAACATGCTAAATAACTTTCTGTTTGACAGTGAATGTTCCTTTTTCAGAGAGCATTTTAGAAACCTGTCAAACAAGAAACACAATAACCCTGAAAACCAAGAGTTACTGATACAGTACAAGTAACAACTAACAACCAAAAAAAGGCTAAATACACTGATGATGAGTTAGTCAAAACTGAAAAGGCAATAGACCAAAACTCTTTTTGGAACTTGTGGAAAAAACAGAATTTAACCAAATAAAAGGATAGTATTGCAATACAGAATGGCAATGTTTAGAAAAACTATGTCTCGCACTTATATCAAGATCCATTGCACTATGGTATAAACACACATCAGATATGACAAATTGACAAATTGAAATCATTAGAACATGCCATAAAAGACAACCAAAATGCTTTGGAAAGTCTAATTAAACTGAAAGAGCAACAAGAAAAACTGGATGATTTAAAAAATGGAAAGGCTTGTGGCATTGATAGTATCAGGACACAAATGTTGAAACACAGTAGCTGTACTAAAATTATTAAATTTGGTACTAAAAGGTGGATATATCCTTCTATGTGAAACAAGGAACTGATTTCTCCTATTTTTAAAAATGGAAACAGTCTAAATCCCAATAATTATAGGAGTGTCTGCGTAAATTCTAACTTGGGGAAAATTTTGTGGTATATGAAATTCAAGAATACTGTCCTACCTATATACTACGTAAATCTCAAATTGGCTTTCTACCCAAACATAGAACAACAGACCACATATTTACTCTCCATACTCTGATCCAAAAATATGTACTCCAAAAAATGAAAGAAAAAATGTATGCCTGCTTTGTTGATTTGAGAAAGGCTTTTGACTTGATTTGGCACAAATGTCTTCTATATCTGTTACTTTGAAATGGTATTGGAGGCAAAACCATTTCTGGCAATATATGGCTTAATTAAATGTTAATACTCAGAAAATGAGTGTGCTGTAAAAATTGGAAAAAACAAGAACAGAATTTCTGCTCAAACCCAGTTGAAAAGTACATCTTGAGTTCTGTAAAAACATACTGAGAGTCCATAGAAACTGTCCAAACCACGGGTGCAGAGCTGAGTTGGGCCAATTCCCTCTTACTAAAAATAAAAAGAACAATCAAACTGGAACCACTTGATGGAGTCAGATCCAGATTCACACCAACACAGAGCATACATAGAACAGCAAAGCTATCTGAACCCAGATAGTGATAGTGCTATAAAAATAATTCCCAACTCACAAGTAAATCACATAGACAAAGATTATAAACTAAGATATTTCAAGCAGTGGAAACAGAAATCCAGTCAATACATAAACTAGAATGTTATCATTTACTGGACACAGGATTTCAATTAGTTCAATATGTAACCCAAATAAAACATCCTATAAGACGACAACCCTGACTAGATATAGACTTAGCAACCATAAACTCGGTATTGAAACTGGACGCTATAAGAGAGAATGGCTGGAAAGAACAAAGAGAATTTGTATCCATTGTGGAACAGGAGAAGTTGAAACAGAGATTAATTTTCACAAGTTGTCCTAAATACAAAAAGTTAGAGAAGATTTTTTCATTCAAACCCTTCTGGAATAAGACAGCACAACAGTAGAACTGGAAGGAGAATATTTAACTGCATGTCACAAACACATTTCAAAACATTTTTATTTTTATAAATTTGTTTCATTGTATTTTCTTTTGTTTTCTTATTTACTATTTATATTCTACTGTTTATATGTGACTTTTTGCTTTGGCAACATGTTTGATCTAAAACATCATGCCAAATAAAGCCAATTGAATTAAACTGAATTGAAAGAGAGAGAGAGAGAGAGAGAGAGAGAGAGAGAGAGAGAGAGAGAGATAGGAAGGAAGAAGGAGCTTGGAGAGTTGACTATGACATTTCCCAATCCACCCAGATATGTTTCTCGGCTGTGAACCTGCCCAGTATCTCACTCTGCTTGCTTGTGTGTGAGACTCTGGTGTCCACGTTATGTAGGAGATCTTATTTCCCTATGTTTCGGGTTGACAGGGTGTAGTGGTCCTCTAACATTTAAATGTATTCTACAAGCCATCAACAGCTGAAAAGACGTCTTGTGACAACCCTTTTTAGAGACTTGATTAGAGGACAGCTCTGATTTATTAAAACATGGCTCTTGTGATTGCAGCCTTGGCCATTGTGTAATACAGACATTGCCCATTGCACAGCTACAAGTACAGTTGGTCAAAATCTGACCAGAGATTCAGGTTGTAAACTGTAAGGAATTTTTACAATGGACATGTTGGCTAAAATTTCTACCATCTGCCTTTGTTTTTTCTTCCAAGTTAGTTTAGGAAAGCTGGAAGTTTCTTTTAAAAGCTGCCCTGTAACCTCAGCAATTAACTTGGTGAGTAACAGTAGAAAGTAACTAAGTACATTTACTTGAGTACAATCTTTTGGTGCTTGTGCTTTCCTTGAGTTTTCACATTTTCTGTTACTTTATACTTCTACTCCACTACATTTATATCATAGCTTTAGTTACTTTGCAGATGAGTGTATTATTACAGACACTATCCAGCAGTATATAAATGAATTGAATCAGCTCCACCATCACCAGCTGCAACATTAAAGTGATGAACACAATAATGCGTCAACAATTATAGTTAAAAATTATATGCTGTATTATTCTGAAATGTGGCATTCTACATGTGAATACTTTCTGTACTTTTAAGTATATTTTGACACAAATACTTCTGTACTAAATTTGGATTCAGGACTGTTGATTGTAATGGTACGTTGTATTGCTACTTTTACTACACCACTACTAAAGGTTCTGAATACTTATATAGTACATATATACTTATCTACATATATAGATAGATCCCTTTTAATTTAATGTAACCAAACAAGCTATGTGTTGATGAGGTTTTTGCAAAAATATAGACCAGTATTCATAAAAGAGTGGTAAGCATGTAACATTACCAGCATCACTTAAACCGTAATGTACTCAGTATATCCCATTTCCCCTGAAGTGCTTATTTTACTGCTTCAATGAAGTTTTATTATTCTCATTTTTTATTGCTGCATCATTACTTCAATTAGAAACGACATACTGTATTTTCTATCTTTGGAAAAAAAACTGTGGTCTTGAATAGAATTTTAAATAAAGTTCAATTGAGTGCAGAATAACCTGAGTCTTGAGGCTAATGATGGACCTGCCATGAGGTCTGTGGGTTGGAGCGATAACCCGATTACTTAAGCTACGATGGACTATGACTAAGAAAGCAGACCCAAGGCAAAGGACTTGGACTACAACTACCAGCTGACAGCTGTGTTCTTGCTTTTGAAAATGACCTTTCATGACCGACGTGTGTGGTCCTCTGTATTCTGACTATAAACACAGAGGATTTACAGCGGATGGAGATAATATCATTACCCATTTGTTCTCTTTATGATAATCATCTGGTCTTTTAGGAAACACTAATGCACATCTGTCATGTGTCAGTTCAGTCTGTTCTCATATTGTGAAAGCCAAATGATTCATCTTGATGGTAATAATCTATAGTTCACAAACCTATGGTGATGCCAGCCATTACTGTGTTTGCTGTTAGCTTTGTTGCGCCTTGCATAATGATTCTAGTAATGGAATTATACAAGCCTCACCACATGGTGACTGATGAGACAAGAGTAATTTCTGCAAGTTCAACTGTATATTGACAATCAATAACTAATGTGATGTAGTTACCTAACTATACTGCTTTTTTTTTTTTTTTTTTTACCAAAGTTACTTCTAATCCGTTTGTGTTTTCCTTTCATTTGAATATGTTCTCTTTAGGGGTTCATTTTCATTTCTATAATCGACCAACATCATGGTTACATAATTTCTTAAGTTCACGTAGTTTTTGTTTTTATCCATGACAAAATCTTCTTCTGATATTTGTCTAAAAGCCATAGATCTGCAAAAGCACTGTGTCAAAAAATGCAAAACAATTGTTGCCTGGCAAAAACGCTAAAACCTGCTGCAATGTAAGGCATTGTTATCTGGCTTGCCACTGGGCTGGCCAGTCAAATACCTGAACATGAGCGGCATAGTTCTAATGTTGCTTTAGGGTTGTCAATTGAGAGGATGAAATATTTGTTGCCCTGATAATGCGTTAGAGTCAAAAAATCCTGTCTCATTGTATTAGAAACTGCTGTGTTTCGGCATCTGATGTGCCTGCAAACTAAGAGATTTATATGATTCCAGCTGCATGTCCTGGAGTGTTGAACATTATCTTACAGGTACCTGAAGCAACATTCTGTCAAAATGGCCACTGATGTTGAATCGATTGTGCTAAACTCAATCTTTAACATAATCAAAGCTACTTAAGTTCCCCAAAATGAACCATTAGCTCACCATGTTACATGACAGCAACATAAAAACCACAGTTTTCTGATTGATTCTGATTCTTCTTCTTTTATTGTAGAGGAGCATTGTCCTTGCAGGATGAATTTGCAGCACATCATCTGCTTTTTTCAGATTGCAGTCATTTGTGAGACTCTGTTCACCCGATTTAAAGCCCCTGTTTGTAGGATTTGAACATTTCTGGCTTCAGTGCCCACTGCGAGTATCAAAACAAAATGGCGGCTGTGGCAAACGACATGGCCAGTACTGATGTTTTTTACGGAGTTGTCACATTTTCCCATGAATAAAAAATAACGCCATTAGAATAGTTGTACACATACTGGCTTAAAGTAAAATGTTGGTCACATCTTCTCAGTATTTCGCAGAGCATATCCAGTACAGCTGCTACTACTCTTACTGTAACTGCATCTGTTGTGAATGGCAGTACTGTATGTAGGGTTTTGACAAGAGAAACACGTTTTGTGTCTGAGTACAAGTGTAAGAGCAACATTATATATATGTATAAAAAATAAATAAGAAAATACTGAATAATAAAACCTAATCTGCTACATAGCTCATGCAGCTTTGCTTTCTATATTCACTGCAGCTACTCCCCTATCACTGTACAATAATCATTATTAATCACGTGCATTTAAAATACACTCAATTATTTACCATCACATGACATATTTAACACATGATATTGATGCTTATGTAACATTTAGGTGATTTTATGTCCTCATGAGCGCCTGTAAGCATGCATGAGCAAATGTGTAATTGGATTGTGTTGGGAGTTTCACATCTTGAGGGTGTGCAAGTGGTCCATGATGTAGCACTGCACGGAGGTCTAATGGTGGTTTTCTCGTATGAGACAACACTATATAGATATATAGTGTCTCTATGTGTGACAAACTCATAATATGGATTACATAGATTATGCTGCTGTGCCTGAACCAACATGTTGGTATGTTTTATTACACTGCTTTAAGTGTAATTTTAAGCATTTTGCTCAACTCAGTAATTTACTTAAAAATTTGTTGAAAGTAAAACATTTGCTTTAGGTTAATGGTTGGTTAAAGTTAGTGCAGCTTTATCGAATATGAATGTAATTCCTCTGAACACTGCTTTCCAGCTTGTAGTCCTTCTTTTATACATTAGCAGGTTAATCAGTAATCAGGTAATGTCTTAGTGTTGACTGTAAGTTCCCTTCATTTACCATTTGTCAGCAAGAAAAAGACCTTAGTGAGAGGACATTCCAATGAACCAAAGGCAAAACAGATTAATGCAGACACTGTAAACAAGTCCTTGGTCCTCCAGATCAGACTAGGATCACATCCATCATGGCATGTCAATGCTTCCCTGGAGTTATTTCCATTCTGTCTGCTCTGTCTCCCACCCGAGCTCTGTGTGACTCTGAAGTGTTATTCTGAATAATAACTCCCTGCAACCACGCTCCCCTCAGGTTCACTGTCAATTGTTTCCTTCAGTCAATCATCAGGAAGAACCCCTCAGGTGGTCATGGTGGCCTATTAGTCTAAGACGTATGGACTGGGGACCTTTGTCGCATGTCATCCTGCCCTCTCTCACTCCCCACATGTCCAGCCTGCTTTTTAAACTGTATAGTATCAAATAAAGGTAAAAATATCCCCAAAATAATCATCTTTAGGAAAGGTTTTCCCCAAGTACCAATACTGGCACTATGCTATTCATGTATTCAGCCTGATGATTCAGCAGACCAAAAGTAAAAGCGCCGTTGGAGGGGAACCTTCCCAAAATACCCTCCGCATTCCCCTGCACCGAACTGGCCGTTGCAACCCCAGCATCATCCTCTTCTTGCCAGTAAGCCAATATAGCTACTGGCACAGGATGACAGCCAATAATAATAATAACAGCCACTTTTTCTCCAAAGAATGATCAACCAGCACTATTTCAGTCACTAGCACTGGAGTGCCAGACTGGCCAGCACAGGCCGCTAAATATGGACTCCTCAGGGAGACAAGAAAAGGACGAGGCAGTTCTGTTCCAATAATGCAACAGTGTCTGGAATCTTTCTAACGCTCAAAGTTGAAACATAAACCTTTAACATAACTTCTTCACTTTGTCCCCACAACTCCATTACTTTGTAAACACCTTTCCATCAACATACCAAAATATAACATAGAGGTGGCTCAACACACTAACATTAATCAGCACCCCAAACCAGCTATGTTAAAAACTCAGAGGAATTTATCTGCAGGATTGCGTCAGCTTCATCTTAAAATGTATATGTAGGCTTTAGAACACTGGAATAAACTAACTCTTTTTTTTTAACTTTTGTAAATAAGATTTTGTGTATCCAGAAAAAAAAAAAAGAAAATTTAAATGGTAAATTATGTGTTCCAAAGGAGTTTCCTGGGAAAATAATGGGGATTAGTGATTAGAAACTGGAAGCACAACGAAAGAGTCACCTGCTGGAACTATTTGTTGACGATGTAACAATAGTTTATCCATATGGCCGCTTCAACGACATGACTCCAGGAAATCATGGTTAATCAATAAATACTTCCAATCTGTAACTGCTCTTAAAGCCATTAACTCAACTAGTGAGCTTTAGAGATGTTGGAAGATATTTATCTGTTACCCCCTGCTTCCAGTCTTTATGCTAAGCTAGGCTAACTACCTCCTGACTCCATCTGTATTAAACGCACAGACATGAGAGCGATATCAATGTTCTCATCTCACTCAGAAAGACTGCAAATAAGATATTTATATTTAACTCAGGTTTAATTAAAAATGATATTGTTGGACTCCTTGAATACAGGTACTGTAGAACATATCCAAGTGTGCTATTACTGATGATAATTGTCAGAGAACTTAATGTGGATGCATGGGGCTGCTCGAATAGCTGAGTTGAAAATATGAGTTCTCTTCTTGGGTTATTTTTCACTGAGAGCTCGCTATGCCCCAGGGCCAAAACTGCATAGCTGAAATGACTCTGGAGTGCAAATTGTTTTGAAGAGAAGATGCATTTCATTTTTGTTTAAATGCATTTATTCCTGTGTTTTTTTTTTATATATCGGGAGTTTCAAGTGCATGAACCCAAATGAATCAGTATGATGGATGGGGATCAAGACAGAATAGTTTAGAACAGAAAGCTGTATTATATTGTATTGTATTAAGTGTTTTACATACTTATTGTTTTATTTGCTGTCAGTTTTGCCTTTGATGGGATATAAGTGCAAATTCGATCAGCTCCCGGCAAGCACATGAAAATCATGTGACATGAAAGGCAGAGTGACAAAGGAAAAAGTAAACTTGAAAGATCCAATTAAAGTGTATCATGTCTCTAACTGAAGAATGAATTGGTTTATTAGAGCTGCGCTCCCCTGCTGTGAATCTATGTACAGCTCAGAGGTGAAGCGGGATAAATACCCCGTCATTGACTCAAAGTTACTCAGTTACTAAGTCAAAAGTATTTTCTTCTAATGAGCGCAGTGGAAACGAGAAGCCTACTGCCTCCAAACACAGGGGAGTTTTGTTTAGTGCAAGTTTAAACTGCTTCTGTAAAGCAAATAATTGGATAACAGTTGGGGATCAAACACAAAAGTATGGTGTTTTAGAAAGTAGAACTAAAAAAAAGGAAACGTCTTTGTGCTGTTTTATGTTTTCAGTCACTTTTTTATTTGAAACTCCCATCATTGCAAATAAATCATATTCACAGTTTGACTTTTTATTTCTTCCTAGGACAAATAAAAATCTGTAAATCTGATTCAGATTTAGTTTTACTCTTGTATATGGCATATATATGGTGCTACCTCTAAAGGCTGCCATGGCACCATCCCATCAGTGGTTGACAGTTTCTCTCAATAATTCTGAGATGCTTTTCGCATTTATATATTTATTATTAGTTTATTAATTTATAGCCATGTTTGTTTATTCAGCCTATGTATTTATTTCATATTGACTTCTCCAATGTGATCACAGGCTTTTTTCAGAGCAGACATTTTGTCATAATAGAAATATTATTTTTTTCCAATGTAAATTGTCATACATGTCTACAATATTTGTTTACAAAGGTTCAATTTCTTTTATTTTAGTCTTGTATTTTTTATGTAGGAAAAAGGCCGTCACATCTAGAAGATTTGCATTTTTGTCAAAGAAAATACAACATACCAGAAAAAATGACAGGCTGAAGAACAACAAGAAGAGAAAGAGATGCAGACGGACTGCGGTTCACGAAGCGGTAGGACAGATGAAGACAAAGACGGACGTGTGGCGACAAAGGCGGCACCACATCTGTTATCAGAAGTGCAGCTGGACAGCAGATTGAAGGCCTAATGATACAGTCCAGCAGCCCTGAGACCAGAGTGTCTCAATCACATCCATCCACTACAGGACACGCACACACACATCCAGCCTGCATCCCTCTCCTCCATTTGAAAACAAATGACAGCGGTGTTCTCCGGATGAGTGGGCGGCGTGTGGATGTTACTTCTCTCCAACCAGAAACAGCAAACACGTGACATGACACAGCGCAGCGAACGGCTGGCTGTAGACACCTGCCGCACCGCGCTAGTTATTGAGAAGCCCATTATAGAGGCTTCGCGGCCTTCACTGTGTCCTAGCAACTACAGCCAGCATCATCATGGAGGTTCATTAGAGAATAATGGCAGTGAGCAAATAAACAGGGCAGGGAGACACCTAAAAGAGGCTGCTGACGTGCAGATGACAATCAATTCTTAATTTTCTTAATGGAAGTGAATCATCTGATAAGGTCAGTTTGTTTGTTTTGTAGGTGTAAGTGTACCTAGTTATCCTCTCATTCCAGCAATCTGCCTGATCTCTAGTCTTTACTCATTTCCTCCTGCTTACCTCATTTTATAACTTTGCCCTGTCAGATAGCTTTCCTCATCAATCCCAACCCATCATACATCGGTGAGAATTTCCACTGCTCATCTTCTACAAAGTAAATAACTCCGGTGTTACTTTCTGACGGCATCTCTGATAATTGGCAGTGAGTTTCTGAATAAGCCACAGAGTCAAAGTGAACAGTGGGAGGAAAATTCAAACAGATCCAGCAGGGAGGAAGATGATAGACAAGGAAAAGGATTACAGAACGTACTAACACTGATGCAAAGATGAGGATAATATCGCCTGTGTCAGAACGTAGATTTGTCAAATCCCTCACAAGTCAAATCTCTGTGGAAGGGAGTTTAATACCGCCACTGGCTCCACTGTTATAAATGACTGCGAGTTTTATGTTCTACTCAACAAAAGTAAATAATGTAGATAGTTACAGGCTACGTGTGTGCATGTGACACTAAAGCATATATTATACTGTAGGTCAGAGCAAGGGAAGGGTGAGCTAGATTACACTATGGATATTTCAACATGTTACATCGTTAAGCAGTCACTTCATATAAAATATACAAAGAAAATATAGAATTTAACATAAAAAAGTTAACCATGAATCTAAATGAATCAAATGATAAAGCATAAGTCTAAACTGCATCTAAATCAAAGCTGTGTAACTGTCAACAGTTTATGGAAATTAACAATGAAAATCGAACTGTAGGTTTAAATAGTGGGAAAATACGAGTCAGGATTGCATTTGGCCATATTGCATCTTTTTCCTTTAAAACCTATAGGTTGTGTATGTACTCGGGGAGGCCCGGATTAAAATAAAGCTGATCATAAGGGATGCAAAATGAGCAAGCTATCGACAAAAAAAAGGGCCATTATAGCTGATTGGGTCATATTCCATAACAAAAAAAAGATTCAATAGGAAGGTATTGCAATAGGAGGAGGTCCAGAAGAAAGTTGTTTTGAAGAGTCCATTAAAAAGGAGGCACCATTATATCCCACAAAATGAAAAAAACAAACAAACAAACAAACAAACAAGTCTGTATCAGTACAGTAATTGTGGCTCTACATGTAACCTCTTCAGTTCTACAATGGCATATTTTCCTAAATGCCTCCAGGAAGTGGAAGTGACACTGAGTAAACTAGTGGACAGCTAGTCTTTCACGCAGCAGTGTCACACCAAGCAGGTATCCAACAGTGAGCGTGATAACAGTCATCATTTGGCCTGATCATGTGGACACAAGGCCGGTGCACATGGCTGTCAAAGACTAGATCACACTGAAAGAACTGCGCCCCCGTAACTGCCTCTCAGTGATCTTCAAGATGACTGCCGACAGTGAGCGATCATGTCTTACCATACATAGTGACACGGTGCTGTGAAATAAGCTCAAACCTGACAGCATGGTCTCCCTTCGATAACGCCCCTTGGAAATCCATAATGGACTGAGAGGTTCCAGACTAATGTGATGCCAGGCTAGGTTTTGAGTGAAATTTCTGAAAAACTATTGGGTGGACATATTAACATCCCCGCTGCTGATGGTCGCACGCTACTAAAACTGTTGTGAATATACAGCAACACACAGTGGCTAGTGCGGCTGTGGATGTTCAGTCTTGTGGTGAGACAACTTTATTGGTCTTCAGGTAAGTTAAAACAAGTTTACATACTTTTGCTCTGCGAAATAAAACAATAGCACACTTTGACTTCAGTGCTACAGACGTCTTGTTGCAGTGGGTGTGACATTCAGCCCGACTTGTTCAGGTTCAACTGAGATTATTAGCAGTCGTGCGCAGTTGCTCAAGACAACGCTGCGGAGGCCTGGCCGCCCCCAACACCCAGTCAGATGTGAGACAGGTGAACTCAGCATGGCACCTTGTCAGACAGTCTCCCCCACAGTCTGGAACCACTGGAGATAGCGTAGGAGGAGGGAACGTGTACGTGCGTTTCCTGAATACCTTCAGGGGCCAAGGTGCATCGGGATGAGCGAGAGCAATGTGTGTGTGTGTGTGTGTGTGTGTGTGTGTGTGTGTGTGTAGTTTGTGTAGAGTGTGTTTGCTCTCGCATGGATGACTAAGGGCAATCAAGAGTAAATGCGTGAGTGTGATTTCCTTGCTCCGATGGGAATTTCTCAGCTTGCCATCCGACGGTCAGTGTGCCTTTCTCTCTGGATACCTTCGAATTGCCAGCGAATTGCTTTGAAATAAACCAAATATCTTTCCACACCAATCCATCTTCCATGCTGTGCTGGTTTGCTGGAGCTCGGAGGTTTTATTGTGACATGGGCCAAGAGACACAGGTCAAGTGGAATCCTTTACTTTTGAGTATTCTGTGTTTTGTCCTTCAGACTCCTGTATGTCAGATGATGCCTTTTTCTACCGTAAGAAAATGCTTTGTTTCTCATGAGGGAAGAGATGATGAGCCACATCTCTGACAGTGACTTTTCCAAAGGGACAAAAATAGATACGAGTAAATTATTAATAATTAAAGTGAAAACCCTGAAGTTGTTAATATGGTCCCTAATCGATGAACACAAAGCACAGGTCTCTCACTCACTAAATATTTATTTTGTCTTAAGTTTAATGCAGACTCCCAGACTATAAAACTCTCATAATTGCTCACACTGTAAGACATTTTTTGTCATGTTGAAGTGTGTGTGTGTGTGTGTGTGTGTGTGTGTGTGTGGACATATAACTGATTTCAGACATGCTATACATCTCATAAAATTGTTCCAGGGGTGGAGCCAAAACAGGGGGGGGGGGGTCCGGGGTCATGCTCCCCAGTGTAGATCCTTTTCCCTTTTACGGCAGCTATATGCACAAGCTTATAGCTTATAGCTTTCAAGCTGTTTGAGACAACAGAATGCCTATAAATCTGCACATCATCTGGAAAAAACATGATAGTTGTCATCCTGTAGAGCCTACATCCTATGTTGTATCTTATTGTTGACCAAGTGCCTTTATCATTCTGAAACCACAACTGAAACAGAAATGTTGAGGTTGACTCATTTTTTTACTCCTGCCAAAAATTGTCTGATGTTCATAGGTAGGGTAGGAATTTGGCATAGACAGCATTACTAATCTTGAAACCTATTTGTATTATACTTATGCTGGAGTAGTAGTAGTAGTGCAGGAGTACAATACAGCTGCTGTCAGGGAAACCATGGCAACCTCTGTGGAACAGAGACACGCTCTCCCAGCCCTGGTATACCTAATCCAGCCAAACTCCTGGTTTTTGCCTATTTGGCCCCTCCCATCAACAATTTTACAAGCAGCAGCAGGTGGTACGGAGGATGCTTTTTTTCACACTTTTTTTAGCCCTATTTTTACCTCTTAGGTTACACACAGGCTGCCTCGTCTCATTAGGGTAGGGTCTTGGGGGCTGTGTGCAGCCTGAAAGGAAAGGAATACCTGCAGACACTACTCATAGCTGAAAGTAGATAGTCCCAATTTTTTCAGGGAATGTTCAGATTTACAGCTAATATTCTCCTGAAAAGATGCTATAAAACTTTGAAGTAAAGATGCAGATACAATGTCATCTCTTAGAAAGTATCCAGTATCTATAAAGGAAACTAGAGATGGTTTTACAGATTTTTACGTAGCCTTTATTCTGTAATACTGCTATTATTATGTATGAGTATAATAGCTCTCGTTATATATAATTCATATGTATATATTAACAATTATTATTTTAAGACACCTGTCAAATCAGCCAATCGGCTTCATTGGTTTGATCAGATTTGATTGGCCTGTCATCAGTATCTAATTTTAAGTGTTGCTGAATCCCGATTGGTACGCAGAAGTACGTTAGCATCACCTTTTTCCAACGAGAACTCCGCCCACATCAAACCAGCAAGAAGTACGGCGAAAAACACAAATACAGAAATCTTTCATGCCCAAATAACAAAGTTAATAACTTCCTTGAGAAAGTTGTGTAAAATATGGACTGGAAATTTAATAAAAACAAGACTTTAGTTTTGTGCGTGAAATGTGAGGCTTCAGAAACATCGTTATGAGCAAAGCCACCCCAGTGAGGTGAAGCATGCTTGCCTGGAAGCTCTGATCCTCTAATACTGAAATTTGCAAGGCTGTCCTTTAAAATGTCATAATGCTGCTGCTGCTGCTGCTGCTTTGTTTTCCTCCACTTGCGTCCTGCCCTTCAGCGTCTTCTTTTAAGTTGTGCAATCTCCTTTATTTTTCACTGGGGCTCCTGGTTTATTTGTGACTTTTATTACTTTTTGTGGAGCAAGACAGTCAGTGGTTGTCTTTAGCTTTGAGCTTAGTTCTTACTCTGTGCAAAGTCATGTTGTTGCTTTGTCTGTATAAAGGAAGAAAATTCTCAGCATTTATGATGAAGGTATGGCTGTGTGTGTCTGTATTCCTTGTTCCATAAATCTGCATGACAAATCAAGAGCAAAGCTGAGAAGAGAGAAAAGAAAGACAGGGAAAAGTCAGGAAAGAAAGGAAAAGGAAAAGAAAAGGGAAAAAAGAAAGAAAGACAGATATGAGAGTTAAAATGGAAGTCGACAGCTGTTAGTAAGGGAAAAGGGGCTGCAGAGAGGTTTTTACACGTCTATCACTGCCAGAGCTATTCATGTGATTTGATTTCGAAAATAGTGCTCGGCTTCGCTCGGAGAAAGGACTCCAATGTAGTAATACACAGGAGACAGCACGACTGAAAACCACATGTTATGAAGTCACGTTTCACGGCTTTGAATTTTGCAAACTGGAAATAACCGACTTCTGTGCCATCACCAAAGGGGAAGGGAAAAGAGCAGGAAAAGAAAGGAGGATGTCAGGTGTTGCTAAGTGGTGCTGGTGGAGGTGGGATGAATGAGCTCTACATGTCACACACACATCCATGAGTTTGTAGTATTTCTAAGTACAAGTTACATTAGAAAAACTAATGCGATTCTGCTTCTTTCCTGCTTTCTCCTAACTTCTCATGCAACATTACAGCACATAAACTGAATCTTTACCATGTAATTTGTTGTACGAAATTATCTCATCAGACTATAAATAACAAAGTTGCACATTTTTACATTTAACAGTTAGACTGGAACTTGAAGTTCCAAACCCCTGGCTTATAAATTCTACTCTAAATAGGTCTATAAGCTGTGTGTGGGATATAGATTGGCGGGAGCGATGGCTTCAGCACAACTGAAACACCGTTCTAATGTCGGCATATACAGTATGAAAAGTGGCTGTTATTCATTTCATGGTGATTATTTGAAAATGTGTCCGTCAAGGAAATCTTGAATTCAGACGCGTTCTTTTTTTTAGATAGAGTGCTCAGTCTCAGCATCACACTTGGGCCCGTCACTGTGGGTTGGACTGCAAGCACCTGAGATGGTCGATCAGTGTCAATAGTTCCCCTTTGATTTACTGTTAATTTGACTTTATGTACTCTTTTTCTTTTTTCATTTTCACAAATGATTGTATTTAAAGGACCAGTGTGTAGGATTTAAGAGGACCTATTGGCAGAAATGGAATCATCTTCATATCTACATACGGAGCTGCCATGTTGCACCACCATGGACAAACAAACAGAACAGACAAACCAAGCACCGGCTCTGGATGGGGCTTTTAGCGTTGTGTGGGGGCCACGGTATGGGGGTATTCAGTTAGTTCAAACTCCAACCTCACCGCTAGAGAACACTAAATCCTACACACTGGTCCTTTATGGGGAGATATGTGTTTTGCAGCTCACAATACATCCGTTTTCTGTATTGTATTTCTGTACAGTATAGACATAGTTCATGTATATAATATATATGAATATGTGTATATTATAAATTCATAATAAGACTGGTTCCAAATCAGCAGGGGTTTGACAAATGGTCAATTGCAATTGGTTCAAACACTATTGTGTAATCCAGTTTCTGTCTAGGTGAAAATGTTGTGAAATCCCAGAAAAGTATTCTAGGTGACAAACAGAAGGTCTGTGTCACCAAGAATCGTCTTGCACTCATCAGCCCTCGTGCGACTGGGATTTAGATGGATTCATTTATCACGAATTTTCACTTCAACCAAAATTGGGGCTGAAACCCTCCCTTTGAAAATTCAACACAACTGCAGACAGAAGTGCACTTTAGACACAAAGTGCTGATGGGGGTAGATGCGGCATTTGTGTTTGTGTGTGTGTGTTTGTGTGTGTGTGTGTGTGTGTGTGTGTGTGTGTGGTGTTGCAGCCTCTCCCAACCATCTGCACAGCAGTAATTTTATCTCAGTGCATACGTTCTTATCGCTGCAACCCAATAACACACACGCACACACACACACACCTGCCACTGAGTAGCAGTCTCCTGTGATTACATTGTGTCGCTCTCCTAGGACTTGCACACACACACTTACACACACCTGACTGCTACCAAGTAATCGCCTCCTGTGATTACACTGCATGTTCCCTCGAGACCTACGTGCACACATGCCGCAACACACTCTCTCTCTCACACACACACACACACACACACACAAACACACACACACACACACACACACCAGACACACAAATGTGCGCAGTGCCATTTTACCCAGAGGAATAATCTCTGTGGCTGCTATTTAGAGTGAGTGAGTTTCCTCTAACTGGATTACTGCAGCCACTCCCGCTGCTGTCATGGGGGAGATAGAGCAGCTATAGGGCTGGAAAGCTTTCCCGTGATGGGACGACGTCCAGAAGAGGTGGGGCAGCGGTGGTCGAATCCAAACTTGATCTCAAGTCTCAAATTTGAAAGATCTTATTTTAGATGTCGGAGTCTCCTGGGTCTCCTGGGGCATGTGCACAACAGTCTACTTTTTTTTTTTGGCCAAAAAGAGAGGAAAACAAAATAAAGCTGCCTTAATCACATTTTGTGCTGATCACGAAAACACTTTATTTCCATATGAACTCTAGCTGCAATACCTTTTATTTACTTTTAACAAAGTATCTAGACAAATATCTGATGGATTGCTCTAAAATATGGTTGAGATATCCATGGTCCTGATACTGTATCTCACAATATAATTAATTAATTCTGCCCAAACAGTTTTTAATTGCATGGGGTACAAAAAGCATCATTGCAGATGTGTCATTAAGGAAGTAAAGAACATCTACTAGTCAATAGCAGTATTTCACAAATGTGCTTTAAAATGGAAATAGACAACTTTTTTGCTTTAACTTATCATTATGAAGTAAATGTCTATTGCACAGTGTAATGAATATAAAATAATGACACCATCTGCGTTTATTTTGGTTCCCTATAAGACCTGCTTTCACTGGGAAACTGAAGGCTCAATTTATGGCACAAGGCATTCTTTCTGCTTGATCAGTAAGTACCACAACCTGCCTGATTATTGATACTACCGGATGTTTTACTCCTTTATCACAGCACTGAGATCGGGATTTCTAGTTCAAATTGGGATTCTTACAGTTGTTTCTTGCTCTGGACAGTAGTAGGTTGCGAGCGGTATCTGCCAGAAAAAAGACCCAGGAGCTACCAGGACCCCAGATCCAGCCAGAAACAATCTTACTATATTCTGTTATGATCGAGGTTGACAGGCAGACAGATGGTTGGATAAAAAGTGATCCGGTTGTTTTTTGCAAAAAGCAGCAAGAAAAGTAAAGCTGTAAAATAAACAGTAAAAATGACAACAACTGTGGGGACATGAAATTGAGTCTCATTTCCTATTTAGTAAATATATATATGTTTATATTTTGTGGCATTTTGTGTGGACCAAGGGTGTGTCAGCATGAGGTCCTCTGTTGTTTAGTCAGACCCAACAAATAGCAAATCTCCCTCTCTCCCATAATTTTTCTGATTCCCTGTCAGCCCACCTGCTTTAAGAAATATTAGACAAATATAAAACATCAGGAAATGTTTTTTTGGGAAATGTACTTGGGCTTCAAATCTATGAGCAGCACTGTTACATAGCACCTTGCTGCGTCCTCCTTTTTAACTATACATTGTTTTTAAATGGGTTAGTTGTATCCTGTAGCCATGCAGTTTGCTGCATTTGTCATATAGGCAGTTTTTCATACTGTTGTCAGAAATGCTCTCTCATGAAGTTAAAATAATTGCTGCTCTAATAGTAATACAGTTGTTTTTGGTGGCACAGTTTCTGTGTACACGGTGCTCAAGCAGCATGCTAAAGATTCCTCAAGGAAAGCAATCAAGCCCCCGGGGATGTACAGAAGAGGAGCAGCAGACATTAATCACTGAGATGAAAAATACATCATTTCAAGAGACAAGCCTACAGAAACATATGGTAGATATTGAAGGATAAGGAACTAAGCAGGAGTGTACCAGGCAGGGGTGACAGTTTAAATATACCACCTTGTTTAAGTGATGTGTATCATCATTTCATGTTGCATTTTGGTTGTTTGTGTGCCATCTTAGTTCATTGTGCTAGCATGCTAACATTTGTTAATGATCACTAAACACAGAATACAGCTGAGGCTGATGGGAATTACCTTAGCTTTGCAGGTATATCTGGTTGTGAACCCAAGTATTGGACGAAATTAAAATTTTACTTGGTGATGGTGCTAGATGATGGGGATCCGGAATCAGGATAGAGAATCGCCAAACTTATTACACTTCATCCTGAGGTGAACATGAATGTGTGTATCCAACTTTAAGGCAACAGATCCAACAGTTGAGATATTCCACTTTGAACCAAAAATGTCAACCTGCCGGTGGCGCAAGAAGACTAGTCAGGGACACCTTTAGGTCACCAGACAGATTTTGGCCAAGGCCTTTGCAGTAAAATGCTTTGCACCTTAAACAGACAGGCCATCAGGATGGCCCAGGAAGCTGCGGTCTTAGTGCATAATGCGCTTCACTGAGGTAACAACAAGTGGCTTGTCAAAATATCTATGCAAAGGCCAAAATGAACATTCAGTGTAGAGAAGCAACTGGAATTGAAAATGAAGTGGACCTCTTATTAATGATTTAGACTTAGTCCATAGTGCACTTAGCTATAAATAGATGAGTAACAATACCACACTATTAAATGTTAATACTCGGTATAGGTGGAAGCTCTGGGTTTGAGTTTGGACAGCTGGGACTGCAGATTCCAGCATTAATGGTGACTTGACATAATTTGCACGGGATAGAATGGTCTAGGATGAGAAGGCCAAATAGAAGTCGTACATTGGAAGGCTCTGGTGACAAAAGTCGCTGGAAATGCAGCAGGGCAGTGTAAAAGACAGTTTTCAACAGCTTGAATGCGTGACCGTGTGAGGTTTGGATGTTATGACTGCTATCAGGGTTGAAGTTCTAAAAGTTTGGACTCTCACTCTTAGCGGGTGTCACGGCAACAGTGGCAGAAGCAGCCGAGGAATCAGCGAGACCGCAGCTCTCTGCTTTGACAGAGCCTTCTCCAGACAGTGGGAGGATAGTTTTATTTGCCAGAAGAGAGCTGTAACAGCAGGTTTTTCATTTGCCAAGGTACCCAAAATAACTCCTCCTGCCTTAGAACAACGACGACAGGCTCAAAGCTAGACGTGAGGAGAACAACAGAGAGCCAGGGGCACTGCAAACGACACTTTCTATGACACGTAATGAACAAATGTTGAATATCCGTAGAAATCCGAGTGTTGACAACAAGCGGTACAAGCAGTCAGCGGCAGCACAGCAGGAACAGCAGGGGTGATTGTGGAACTGACAACATAAATGAAGCGGCTTGTTTGAGGTGCCAAATGTGGTCTGCGTTTTCATGGATCAGCTGATGCGGCGTAAAGGACTTTTGTATTTTGTTTTCCACAATGTGGAACAGTAGATATTCTGAGAAAGAGAAGAAGATTGAGACTAAGACATTTTAATGACCCACTTTCATATATTTATTAAGGATTTTTATTAAATATGTAGCAGCATATGTGTATGGATATACACACACAAGCCCCTACACCTGGATAATATCAAATGCAGCTACCAAAAAAAACACAGGGCTAGTAAGTCCCAAGTAAAAGACTCCTATGCCTTTCAACATTTCATATGCTAAGGAATTCATTTTGTTGACTGCGTTGACATAGAAATAATACAAACAATGGTTCCCTAGTCTGAGGTCTCAGACAGCAGAAACAGTCTGTGTATTCATTCAGCCTAGCTGGATTTATAACAACGTCTGTCTGGATGGGGTATTAGGACTGTGTGTGAGGCACACACAAGCGATAGATGAACAAGAAAGACAAATGTGACAAAGAGATGGCAACAGGGAGAGGAAGTCAAAGAAAATGATAGACAGCGAGGACAGGAAAATGAATGTGATTGTGACGGCACGGAACAAGAACTTGGATGTAGTTTGGAGATTATGACGACCCCTGTTCCCTCACCTCATTTATTTTTGTTTAAGGTGTCACGTCTCTTTTCTAAGCACCTTCCATTGCTACCTTCTTTATCTATTTATTTCTGACTGTCTCATTGCCCTTTGTCTCCACTAATCCTTCTCTTTACTGTCTTGCATTGGCAGGCCTCTCTTTTATCTGATCCTTTTTCTTCATCACAGTACCGCATCCTCCACCGTCTCTCTCGCTGTAGGGTTTCCCAGCCTCTTTGCTGATAAATCACTGTCCGCCTTCGAGGGCAACCTCAGAAAAATGCCAGCTTCATTTTGATGAAGTCATGCTGCATCATGACCATTCCTGCCAAATTGCATTTCATTTTCATTAACACTGGCCAGCAGTGCACCAGTGATAACAGTAATTGCAGTATACTGAGGGCAGAGGACAGAAAACGGCCATACAGGTTTTTTTTTTAGAATTTAGGTCTGATTTTCATAGGTTTATGATTACACTGAACACAACCAATGAATTTCTATGATATGAGAAGGTGGCAACATCACCACAAAAAAAGTCACACAGTGCAAAACACAAAGACTTTACATAAACCTCTAGCTCAGTCTAGCCAGAGAAGTAGACGGTAAATGGTAAAAGGATTATTCTACTGTCTGCTACATCCATCACAATTTACAAACTCCCTGTTCAAGTTTGACCTACTGTACTATGCTGCAGGTGTATAATTCTTAAGGTGCAATCACTCCAAATAAAGTGGTTTATATAAACTGTCTGAACTGTGCATTATGACCAGCATGTATTGCAGGTTCTACCCTCTTCCTGTTTATCTGGCTTTCCTCATCCCTTGTGTTGTATTTGCTTTTTGGACCCATCAAACTTGACCCGGGACATAATTGGAGCCCTATATTCCCATGCTTCACATGATGCCAGCCTGCTTTTGGAGCCATCCAGATCACAAAAGCATTATATGCCAAAACATCCAACATAAATTTTGGCGTCTGCATTGTTGTGTGTAGGATTATTATTCTGTAGGAGCTTGGTGTAATGTGCACACGATTCAATGAAGGTAAACCTAGGGTTGGCCATTGCTTAATTGTGCTGCTCTCTGACAGATATTGTAGAGCTACTATTTAGAGATAAATGCAGATAAATTTACTGATGTTCCTGTTTTTGCCACATTAAACGTTTTGATTGATGATGGCGGTTTAAACGCATCAACGTTGTTGCACAAAAATGGGCCCCACAGATTGCCATTTTAAGGTATTTCTTTGGTAGCTGTAGCAGGATAGCACTTAGGTCTACACACCCCTTTGTGCCATTATTATCATCCGGTATGATCTGTCCTACAGTGCTCCCGGTCACTGATCCATCCATCTGTGTACTGCTTCCTAGCAGCTATATGATGTTAAAGATTAACGCAGGAGATAGAACGGCCACCGAGTACATGTTACACGTTCGTTCCAGAAAATAAGCCAAGGACGTGGAGTTTCACAATGAAGAACCAATTTTTTGGTTTGTCTTTCTTTGTTGTTTAAAATTGGTCATTTTGACTTGAGCACCACACGGGTGACGCCACCCAGTTATCACTATCAGCGTGCTGCCAGAAAACTGCTGCATTTGAAACCCGCGACGCATGACCAGCAGGTAACATGGATGGGAGTTCATGCAACAAACAGCCAGTGAATTTAAGCTGAATACAACCAATAAATTAATTTGAGTTGAATGTATTAATAAATGTTTTGTCATGAATGATGACAGTATGCGTACTGAAAATACTCGTTAGGTTAGCATGCTACACCCTCATGTTTACACACACATCTTTAAGGTATTCTTTGCTATGGAAAAGCCTTTTTCCTTTTTCCATTCCAGTCCTGCTCCCCTTGTCTATCCCAGCCTCCACTGGCATCTTGACGTGTGAAACCTTTTTTCTTTTCTTTTTTTCTGTTTCTTCAACCCCCACTACCCCCACCCCACCCACCCACTACCCCCCCCCCCCCCCCCCAATCGGTGTATGTGGTGACATATGGTCAGTGGAGGAGCCTAAAAACCCTCTTAGCTCCCTGCCACCTCACATAACTGCAGTCAGTGACGGATAGGAAGGGGGACACACACAAAAACATACTGTATGCAACACACAGACAGCAAATGCGGACGCGCAATGACACGATTCTACTAGGACACACATCCAAACACACACTCTAGTATGCGGTTGACTGCCAGGTTTAAGTAGCTGCTACATCTAGTGGTGTGTGTCGGGACCACCATATGTTTCCCTGCACTTGACATTTCAGTGAATACATATTGGAGCTTTTTCTAGTCACTGGTGTCAATCTACAATCTGTGTGTGTGTGTGTGTGTGTGTGTGTGTGTGAGTGATAGAGAGAGAGAAGGCGTCTAGGCTCACACAGACACACACACACACACACATACACCAAGTTTGGAAGACAGTGATTTTTCTTTTCGTTGCCACTGCTGCCCCAGCTAACATCAAACATTCAACAGCCATAAACGCTGTGAAATATCTTGGTGGCTCTCCATCTTCTGAGCTTGTACCAAGGTCTATGGAGTCAGTTCAGTTACATTCAGTTCAAAGGTATTTGTCAAATAAAAGCAGCTTTTCACTTGGCTCAGTGCACTCTTTGTAGATTTTTGTGGGTAAAGGCAGAAGGTTGACCTTGAAATTGTGCTGAATTGTGTTTTTTTTGGTTAAAGCTTTTTACATCAATAAGTCATTACCGTGTTAATGTTGAAACATTTGTGTAACTGTAGTAAACAAAACAGTCTCTTATGTTCGCCACTAAGATGCATTTCAGTATGCTTCAGCTTTCCAGAGCAAAATGAAAATGAAATGAAAATCTTTAAGATGGAGGTTACCAATTTACCCCCCGTTTGTAATAAATTATTAAAGCTGCACTGATCAGTATATGTGTAATGTGAAATTAGTCTTTTGTAGTGATAAAACTACATAGATTTAAGATATGATCAGCTTTTTTTGATCCCCAGAAGGGAAATCCCCCAGAAGGGAAAATTCAGGTGTTGACAGAAATAAATACTGATAAAGGTAAAAAACAAAACTAACAAAAAAATAGTGTATAAAATGGAATGGAATAAATCAGAAAAAATAAAAGAGCAACTAAACTCAAAATTATAAAACAATAAGTATACATAGAGTACCCACGACCAGAGTAATATGATTCACCCGCCTCTGCCGTTCCCCTTGGCTCTATGGTGAGCTTCTTTCAGCTCATTGTTTTGGTGTATGGCCCACAAATTTACCAACCCACTATACACAACAAAGTTAGAGACTAGCTGGTGAACGTAGTGGAGCAGCGACAGAGCCTTATATTAATCAGGAGGCCAAAAGCACGACTTCAAATGAATTCTGATGTTGTCCCATGTCCCAGATACGCAAATGTTTGCTAACAGATTTGACAAAACAAAGTTATAAGGTAATAATATGTCAGTGACATGTTTACAGTTTGTTCTTCTGCCTCCAAGAGGCCAAAAATGCACATGTGTGATTCATAATTTGTACAACATACAAAACTTCTCTATAATTGCACCCTCGGTACAGATGAGGAACCACGGTGAAGCAATATATAGAGAGAGCAAACAAAAGAACATGGATCCAGGAAGACTTCAAACATCTTCCAGGTACTTCCACCACTGTGAAGACGCACAATAAAAGTAAGCTTGGAAAAGCTTGTGAAGCCCCATCACAACCACAAACAGATAAAATGAAATATACAGTCTGCCAGTTTACCTTGAGAAATCTCAAGAGATAACCCACTCTATTCTTGGAATAGATAAAGCATCGCTTTGCAAAAGCTGAAAAGACACTGTTTCCTTTTTAAAATGTACAGACCCTTTTCTAAAGTGCGTGGACCTTTTTTAAAAGAGAGCGTGGAGTGAAAGGTGAAGGAGACACAGCACGGCGAGAAAAGGCGAGGTGAGTAACAGAAAGTGAGAGAGCGATGGAGCCACAGAGGGACTGTACGTTGTTGTGCCCGGCACCAAGGACTGTGGTGAAGACATGTGCTTATGCTTCTGTCACGACTTTTCATCAACCTAAAATAGTCTCCTGATCAACGAGCACACAGAAACAAAGGACCTCCCGGACTTTCTAGCAGCAAGAGGAGAGGTTAAAGAGACTTTGGTGTGTTTTTTTCTTTTTGGAGAGGAATCAACTCTGAAAAAACAAAGAAACATAAAACTAAGATAATAATTACCAATATAGTAATAGTGAGGCAGTCAGATTCAACGTACGTGTATTTTATTTTTTTAAGAGTATTTATACTCTACTTCTAGTCCACTACATCTGTAAGGCAAATACTGTTCTTTTTACACCACTCCATTAATCTGACAGCTTTAGTTACTTTTCAGATTGCAGTTTTTCATTGCATTCCAGTACAGTCGAAACTACGTAGCTCCATGATTTTGAACATTTGAGATAAACTGAAGGATGACGTGTTCCTTTCGTGAGATGAGAAAAATTCTCTTCCTTCTCTAACTAAAAAAAACTGTTTCAAATCCTGTCGGATCACCTGGAAGATGCATTGTCACAAAGCTGAAAAGGGCAGCAATAGTTTCTATTTTAGCAATAATAGAAACGTATGACAATCTTATAGCCCATAATGCATTGCTGTAGATTAAATGGCCCAACAGTATATAAATTAGTCAAACTGCAGCAGTAAAATGAATCCACAAACATCAGATACAACAGCGAAGCAATGACAGGGAACATTTTACTGCGCAATGAGTTCTTCTAATTTTCATACTTTGAGTACATTAGGCAGATAACACTTAGATACTTTTACTTTAGGTTATGAATACAGGTCTTTTTCTGGTGGTGAAGTATTTTCGCACCACTGCTGAGTCAGGACGTGGCTCGACTAGCTTTAGCATGCAGACTGGAAGCAGGTGGAAACAGCTTCAGAACCTCTGCCCCATGAGACGGGAAACATTCTGAGAGGCCACAGCCTGGCGACGCTTGTGAACTCGCATCGTTTGGACACAACAGTGATTCATTTGTAAAGGACATAAACGCCCGTTTGCATGTGCATGTCCTTGTCTGTACATGGATAAATAATGTTTCAGTGGTAAGGCGTTGCACTTTAACAGCACAAACAAGGAGCAGCTAGGGGTCAGAGACAGAGTATAATTGGATACAGCATCCTCAGAGTGTGTGTGTGTGTGTGTTGCTGCCCCACAGATGTCAGCTATCACAAAGATCTAGTAAAAATAGATACATATGCATGCGCACAGACAAAAACAGAGTCACGTGGCTATATTTATGCTGTTAACCTTCTCCATAACCTCATTCCGGACCTTTTTCCAATGAAGCTGCCAATAAGTACTATGGAGGATTTCCCTAATCTGTCAGTCATTACGAGCACACTTTGACAAAAAAAAAAAAAAAAGCGCACACACACAAAGTAGCTCAAGCTCTCTCCTACGTTGTGGCCTTTTATGAGTAGAGACTCCAAGGAGCCTGGACGCCAGGGACTATTTTCATACTGCAGCTTTTATGTCACGTCCAAATATTTACTACTTGTTTATAATGTAAAGAAGTGTTTTTCTCATTCACTGTGTTTACTTGGTTGTCACTAAATGTGAATGGACAGAAGGGGTCAAACTTTAGCCCTTTGGCTACATGAGTCACCGCAGAGAAAAAGCGCAAACCATGAGGCTATTTTTGACAGTGGTCAAAAAAAATTTAAACAAGGGGCTGCTGTTTACACTGTCGGCACTATGTGTGAATTTTTTTATTGCAGATGTATCTTCTGTAACATTAAAATACAATAAAATACTTAGTCAATGAAGTCCTAGATACATATTCTTTTTGGTAAGCGATCGTTATCTGGTATTCATTACTCAAACTGCCCTTGTCACTGTGCTGTAATTATAGTGTCAGGATGGATGAGTCTGGCTGAAACCTTCATGTCTTCTTCTGCAGGGGAATTGCGCCGAGGGGACCCAACAGCAACAGGATCTGGCATTAACCAGCACGTGGGCAGAGGTGGCCTAAAGGTCAGGCGTGTGACCTTTACATTCACCCTATGTAACCTGTGTTTTTTTTGTTTTGTTTTTTTTTGGGGGGGGGGGGGGGGGGGGTGGTTCTGCAGTAACCTGATATCTTCATGAGTATAAAACTGAAAACAGCCCTGTAAAAAAAAAATAAAAAATGTTAATGAAGGAAATACAGTCCATAAGGCCAGTTTGAGAAATAGAATCGCTAAAATTGTTGTGGTTACAATGTATAAATGCTAGTAATAATTACAGAATTATATAATTAAGAAGTAAAAATATAACCTTAACTGTACCATAACACATGTTACAGATGCACTGAACTTATATTTGGCAGTAAAATTATATTCATGCAAACTACCAGAGTGAAACTCAGTTTGACAGGAATTGTTACTGGTGGAGGAATTCATACATCACTTTCAAAGGTGAACTTTCAGAAGAGTTATGACATTTAAGTAAGGTTATAAGGTCACTGAAGGAGGACTTAAATATTATTTAAAGGGCCCTTTCTCTTAATGGCCTTCTTTTATGCGTAACCTTGTTCCAGACAGCCGACTTAAAGGAGTGCATTGAAAACCAAAAGCAATGCAACTCTATTATCATAGTAGGTACTCTGATGTGGATGTGATTTTGTTCAGATTGTGGCATTGGTTGACAGTTGATGTTTTTGGGTAGCACATGTTGCCGGGGCTTGTGTCAGAATTTCAGATTATACCTCAAGATAAACCTCTCCCAGCCTATGACATCCATTCAGAGGCTTGACAAGAATGCCCTGTGGACTGTATTTCTGCCAGGTTCCCGTTATACTTGGTGACTCTCTGAGTGTGATTTACATAACAAATCCGGGGCCTGAAATGTATAATGGTTTGTGGAGATTAAAGTCTGAAACGGCAGAGGTTTCGACATTTAATCACATATTTATAGCACCATGTACACCCCCTTTTCATGAACCACAGCATGACACAGTCAACACACTGTACAATTATGTTGATGTGAACACAGTTTACGTTTATTCCTACAATTAGGCATACATTGATGTTGAAACGCCCGTGATCCAAATGAGTGGTATTAATATCACAATCAGCAAAATGCAAAAATAGAAAAGTCACAACTTTTTTGAAAGTGAATTTATAATTTTAGTAGAGGAACAGGGAAGAGCCAGAATCTCCTTTAAACAACACTTAGAGTCTGCAGCCTTGCTAGCAGCTCAGAGGGGCTGCCTATCTGCATGTTAACGCACCCCACACCGACACTAATATGCTGATGTTAAGCAGTTATTATGCTTATCATCTTTGTTTAGCGTATCAGATAATCAGCACCGAAACACAAAGTACAGCTGAGGCTGATGGGAATGGCATTAGTTTTGCGGCTATTTGGCATGAATCCAAACTACTCTACAAGCAAACAAATATGCTGTCTTGATGATGGCACTTGGTGAAAAGTCAGGGGATCACCAAAGTTATTACCAGTCATTACCAGTCATCCTGTTTGTCACAGAGATCTATTTAATAGTAGTTTGGATACTACTAGCTTAGTGCAAACTGAGATAAGCCCTTTTGTTTTCATTTACTGCCACTGAATTTTGCTGTCTTGTCCACATCAACTGAACACTGAAGCAAACTAACAAGCAAAAGCGGTGAGTTAAGGGTTGCCTCTACTTATTTTCTGTGCGACAGGCGCCATAGTGAAGTGCACCAGCTCTCCAGAAAAGCAGCAGTTGTGTCAAATTAGCTGTCTGGATTGGCATATCCCTGAGACTGCTCCTTGCCCACCCCCTTTGCCTGTATGGTTCACGCTGCACAAAAAAACACAGACTTAAACAAACCAATTTTCATCTCACAGTGGACCAGAATGCTTCATTAACACTTTAAAATTGCGAAAGGTTTGTTCTGTGGGCCGACACTCCCGGACCCCTCTACAGCAGCATAGTGGCATAGGTCACCAGTCCCCAGAGCAGCAGCAGTTCTGTCTGTATGGTGCATCCAGGGTGTGCTTCAATATGAGCGGAAATTGACTTGTGTCAAATGACCTGACGCAACCCAAGCCAACGTTAGTGTGTGTATGTGTTGCTCTAAAAAGATGGGGTTTCACTACCACATACCCTGAACTGCAGCAGAGAGAAGTGGTCGAGGTAGAAACAGAGGCATGAAAGAAAGAGGCAAATGGGTAAACAGCAGCGTGTAGTTGAATTCCTGGTATTTAGGCCATAAGACAGGCGAAATTGTCCGTTCATCCATCCATCCAAATGATCCATCCATGGATGAATTCACGAGGCATGGCAAGAGGACTAATGGCACCTAATCAACTGAGACTGCATTGAACACTGTGAAGGAATTTTCCCTCTTGTATGTTAAACTTCCCTCTTGTAGGTTAAAGGTAACTTAAGACAGTGCTTCACAGATCAGGTCAACTGTCTGTCTCTGTTCGCCTGTCTCACTCTGTGTGCCTGACAAGGCCGAGTTGGCTCTGGCCTCTGGTAGACCAAGGTCTGCTAGATATCTTCTGTATGCAGGTTTAGACACAACAGGCTGGCGCCTGGTTGTTGACGCTGGATAAGAGAGACTGTAGAGAGGCTATGCTGTTGCTAGGACAGCAATGGTTGACGTCTTTCCTTGTTTGGATCTAATATCCAATAGAGTCCTCACACATGACAGACTGAGTTAGGAATAACCTTATTTGGATATAGTGGAACTTATCAGTTCTGGGGAGGGTTAAATACTGAGTTTCAGGACACCATCTTCAGATTTGGGTAGCAGTACGCTGTGATTCACACGTGGTGTTTCCCTTTTCTCCTCAATCGAGCTTCAATAAATATTCCTGTGTAAGACATCCAGGTCTCCTGAAACTTCTTGTTGGAGTGAACCAGCTCTTAGATTTCCATCACAAACACAATACAGGTACTTGTGCTATTTAATTGACCTACCCATAGCTATTAAAGTTGGTGCATTGCAGCAAAACGCAGTTGGATCTCTGCTGCTGTTGGCTGGCGCTGGGGTTGGAGCTCATGGGGGGTCATCAAGCCTCTGGTCCTCACTGGGAAAGGGAAATCCATTTCTAATCGCAGGACTGCACGACCTAATAATGCTGCAGGCCCTCCCTGGGTGGTAGAGCAGCCTCCCCCCTGTGGCACTGAGGCCAATCTATTTCCCCTTCAGTGAGTCAGTAGCCTGCTCTACCCCAGGGGGAGCCCAGCACTGTTGTATATTACAGTGTCCCCCCACCTACCCCTGTGTGCTCTGGGGTTTTACAAAAAGGGTGAGTGGCCATGTCTTCAACAGGTATCTGTCATTACCTTAGGGTACAAAGCGTGTCAGTCGGGGTGCAGAAATGGTGCAGAACTCGCAGATGAACAGACGAGTTTCACAGTGCAGGCTAACCAGGCAGCCGGCTGTCAGACCCAACTGAAGTGACAGAGTCATGGCTTGTCCCAGGCCACTCTCCAACATTTGCTCGTTTCATCCTCCCTCATAGAGACAGAGCCGTTGTAGTCGTCGTCGTCATCACCAAATGAGAGTTTACCAATTTGAATGTTCAGAAAAGTCAAGTAGCGAGTTTATTGTATGGACAAGACAAATTGAAAGTATATAAAGTACTGCATGGCATATCTGAGGCTCTGAGGTACATGAGTACAAAGTTTTTTTGCATTTTCAGATTCTACTTCCAAAAGGTATTTAGTTTGCTGGCTACATGTACACATACAGTTTGGAATTGAAAATCATAGTAAAGCTGTCTTAATTAATTTTTGGCCACTTGGGGGCAGTGGAACAAGTGGTAAACATAATTGTACCAGCTCCACCATCTTGCTGGATAGCTGGGTTATGGACATCTAAACACTTGACCCAATAAACACAAGTAGAGATCTGTTTGAGAACTGTTGTTTTTCACCTCCAGCAGGTGTCACTGTTGTTTGCAAAACAAGAACAGAACTGACAAATGAGTACCTATTAAAGTTGATCTGGCAAACATGTTGGGAAACAGTTTCCTATTTAGACAGCCAGCAGCCTTCATTTTGTTTCTGGCCACCTGAAGAATGTTAGTCACTTAGTAGTGCTAGTTACTTTTAGCTCTATTTTCATCTCCACCAACTCTTGTGTAAAATATGCAGCTCTTTAGCAGCTATGCGACATTATGTCACCAACTAGATGCCAACTTGTTCTGTCTGCTGTTTAGTGCTGGGAAGATAGCTGGTACAGCGGGTTTTTCAGAAAACAGCTGTCTGCTGCTGCTGGAAACCAGGTAAATAACAGCAGTGAGAGTGAACCATAACAGTAAAGTTCCAGACTTAAATAACACAAAAGAATGAGCTAAAAGACACTAAAATGCTGTGTATTGCTAAGGGAAACTGTAGTGGGGGATCACGACAAGTGACTCCTTACACATTGCACATAATCATGTTATCAATTTTCAAAACAATAAAATTGATTAGAGCAGCTTTAAGAAGGATTTTGCATAGGCTCTAATTTCTATGATTCAATCTTTCTCACTATCGTTAACATTTCTAAGGCTCAGATATGTGTGTTTGATGAAAGGTAACTGTAAAGATCAAACTGTACAACCAGGCAATAATACTAATAAATAAATCGTTAAATAAAATGATAGTAACTACACAAAATATAGTATTTATAAGTAAAACTATACTAAATTGGTGCAACTTTAGTATTTTATTCATTGATCTCAGGGTGATTTCACACTGATCTCACATCAGGGAAACTATTATGGTTCTATTAAGAATTGTATTTCTAACCATTCCATGCTGGAGATGGTTAGAAATCATCTGGTCCATTTTATATCCCTTGTGTAACTGACAAATAAACATATGCACGCCACTATACATGTATTCATCTCTCTCGCTCATTGCTGTACCAGTATAGTGAATATGAATGAAGCAAGGGCAGAGCAGAGCCATGCATATCAATGTGTTGATAAATTATGAACCAGATGTAGAGAGAAAGAGGTAGAACAGAATTCATTCCAGACAATACATATATATATATACACACACACCAAAACTTAGTGGCCCCAAATGCAGGTTGGGAATGACACATTGTGACTTCCTATGTCCAACCACGAACAAATAAAACAAAAACCTACTAAATATGCAACCTTTTAGCCGTACCAGATTTTGTGCTGGGTTTCCCGATTGAAGTAAATTACAAAAACGTTCATGAAATGGATGCAATGGATGCATGGATTTATGCAATTTGAATGCAGGGTGGGAATGGCAGACCCCGCCACTACTGATGAAATCCACTATGTAGAAAGGAAATTACAGAATATATATACATTGAATGGTTTATGTAGAAAAAATGCAGACCATAAATGATTTCATGAAAACATTAAGGATTATAACTGTTTACATTTACTGACTTGGTCAGAGGAGCTTTCTGTCACTTGTGTCAGTTGAGATGCAGCACCAACTGTCAACTGGCCTATTTGTGATTCTGATCTAATATTCTAACTTTTCTTTAAGCAGACTTAGTTGATTAGCTTAACAATAATTTTGTGTGATAACATATGCTCCAGTCAATTTGATGTCCATTAATCACATATTGTCAATCAAGTTTGTGCCTGTATTTTTTTTGTTAATTTAAGTTAATGGGCCATTTGGCCACTGCACATTGAGCACCCTAACTACGCAATAAGAGAACTACAATAATCTCTGTGCCTAGCACCTTCTGATGTGAAACACAAAATAGCTAAGTTTTTATACACACACACACACACACACACACACACAGCTCTGGAACAAAGCTTTGGATGGACAAAAGGCCAGACTTATATTACCATTCTTTGGCTCTGCTGCTAAAAAAGCTACTTCTGTAATTGAAAAAAGTCATCAGATTGAAATATAGACAAGGCAGCTGTACAGTATGAATGGCGTTAGCTTCCAGTTACTCTTCTTTAATGTGACAGCCTCGCCACACAGTCTCACCTGCCGTCTCTACCATTTAATCCAGAGCAATTCAACATGATAGCTTCAGCCCAGTGCCAGTGGATCAGCTCCCTTTTGTTATTTTTAGGTCAGTGTTTCTTGGCCCTGCATCACCTGCTACAAGCTGAACATGATCCAACAACAAGAAGCCCATAAGCTTTGATTAATTCATTAAATTGTCATAAGGTTGTTTTGCAAAACCACAACCGGCAGCATGTTTCCACACGTTCACCCACGCCGCACGCTTGCACAAGTACACACATACACACACACACACACACACACACACAGAGACAAAGATGTAAACACAGACAATAACACACGTTCATGTTCACAGAAGCAGCTTGTACATGCACGCACACACACACACAAACAGAATCATTTGATCAGTCCAGCTGCTGTTTAATTGATAGTTATCCTTTACAGTGGAAGTAGATCCAAAAAGGAACTGAGCTGATCACCTGTGCTTCCTCTAGTATCATATGATACTGTCAGCTTGTATATGTGTGTATATGTTTGTGTGTGTGTGTCTGTCTGCCCTTGTGTACGTGTGAGGTGTTGAATCACACTGAACAATACGGAAGGTAGTTGATTTATTTCCTTATTTGGTGCCTTTGTAGCCACACCTCTCCTCACTGTGTGTGTGTGTGTGTGTGTGTGTGTGTGTGTGTGTGTGTGTAACGCACTCCCGCTGGCCCTGTGCGCAGACCTCAATCTCATTAAGACACCTCTGAACTTTCTAGAATGTCACGGCCCTGTTACCTGAGGCCACTGTGGGCTCACGCTTTGAAGGTTTACTCTACTTTCTGCAGCTGGCTGGCAATTAATTTCAGTTAGGAACATGTTTCACATCTGGACACTCATATTTTTTTATATACACATTCCTGGGTTTATTTATTTCTCTTAAATTGCCTCAGTAAGTTATGGTAGCCATTTTTCAGCCACATTAGTATTTTGGGGACAGATGCTGTGAAGGTCTTCCTCTCCAAAATGCTATAGATGTATTTTCTAAGAAAACATTGACCCGTGCAAGATTGTTTTGCAAAGTAACATCTGGTTATTCAGTCTAAATGAAATCCATTTCTCCGTCAGCGAACCTCACTTCAACCAGAAGCTCATCCTGCCCGTGGTTATAGGTTTTAATTTGTCATAATCTTGTATCCATCATTCAACCACGGTTTTTCCGAACCCTCGGGGCCCGAAATGCAGGTTGGGAACAACACGTGGACCACTTCTGACTTCCTCCCTCCAAACCGTGAACAAATAAAGCAACAACTAATACTACAGAAAATAAGATTAAAAAAAAAAAAACATACAATTTGCCCTTTATAGTGCGACTAAACAGATACATGACAGCTCCACAGAACGTCCCACGATGATATTCTGTGCTGCTCATATCTCTGCCGGCAATGTGTGTAGCAAGTGTGCCAGAACTTACTAAACTGACGCCATGCGGCATCGTTTAATATCAAATAAACCATCAGACTATTTTTGTGTTCATAGAAGAGCAACAGACTGAAAAAATGGAACATTTTGTGTTTGGTATTTTCAGAGTTCAGTTGTGTGAGTGTGTGTGTGTGTTTGTTTTTACTATTTTGTGTCCAACAAATTACCAAGATAAGAGTCTTCATATTAGCGAGTGGTCCTGGCCACTTGTACATTTTGTTTTTACCTGCAAACATATGGGAACAATAAAACTTTGATAAATCAGACAATAATGTGTATCAGATTTGTGCGTGTGAACATTTCAATAATTAGGTCAATAATACAGTGATTGAAAAGTGATTGTAAATGTGTTGATATGTGGTTATTTGTGTGTGTGTGTGTGTGTGTGTTAGTGGGGGGGGGGTACATTGAGGACGATGCTTTGGAATTATCTCCCATCCTTCAGCCTTAAACTGCCGCAATGTTTCTCAAAATCTGCCATTTTTCTTTCCTTCCTTTTGAAGCCTGTCTGATCATCTCCCACAACTTAGTTGTGATTTGCTGAAGCAATTTGAGAATCAAAAGAAAGCTGCGCTGCACACAAACGCACAGCGGAGATGGAGCATCGATTCCAATGACAAATCTGTTGAGAGTTGAAAAGCTTCAGAATGTAATTTCTTCTACAGCAACTTAAGGTAAATAATATGTAGAGACACAGTTAGCGTACAGTAGAGCAAATACACACACACACACACACACACACACACACACACACCTCTGTTTTTTGTCTGTAAAACTATACTCCCCTCAAACAAAACCTGAACACACCCGTGACAATCTATCATCGCATGTAACCCTGCACTGAACATATCAGCTGACTCCTTCACACACACACACACACACTTGCTGGTTAGTTCACTTGATAGTTGATTCATGTCAACACACCACTTGTTGAAATACAAGACGAGTGTGTAGACGCACGTGTGCGTGTGGACAATTGCGCCTACATTGTGTTCATTAATGATGTGTATATTTACAGTACATTAAGAGTACATGTGATATCTGCATGCGTACATGCAATCCTGTGTGTCATTCTACTGCCTGGAACACTTTTGAGATTGATCTAAATGTTAAATGTTAATACAGGTCCAAAAATAAATGATTGCACTTCTATGACAAACCTGCAGTAAATCGTCACTACAGCCAGAGATGTTTAGTACAGTTATTTTTATGAGTCGTGTAATTTAAAGTTAAATATGTCTAGTCCAAATGCTGGTAAGTCAGCTTCCTGAAATATAGCTTCATTCCAAACAAATCAATGGAGCAAATTTGGCACAGCTGTAAATCCTCCCACAGCAGGACATAGTCAAACACTGTGTGTGTGTGTGTGTGTGTGTGTTAGACGGTCAGAGGAGGTGAAGAAGACCACCAAGATGTGTTGTTTTTCCATGGGTACAGTTTGGCATATAATTGTGGGTAGACGTTAGGGCCTGCTACCAAACAGGCCCTAATGCCATTTGCATTAAGTCAAACATTTTCAACGACCCTTTTTCTTTTTTTTGCCCAGGTCCCATAGAAAACAAATGAAGGCAACATTTGTGTCGCCGCTTTCAGTGGATCTTTACCCTTCAGCAGACCGCTGTAATGGTTAGTCCATTCACCGAATACTCCATCAATGATCGGCTAATCGTTCCAGCCTCTCAAATTATTTGCTGATTTCTTTTTGGAATGTTATTTGGACAAAACAGGACAATTTTTTGACATTTTACGGACCAAAGAATTCATCGATTTATCGTAAAAATGTGATGTTTTTATTTTTTTAACAGCCAGTCCACAGCGCAGACATGTAACCAAACAGCCACTGTTTACACTTGTACACAACCTACATGTGCTTGTTTGCGTGTGACATTGCTAAACAGGCCTTTCTGCAGGCCACAATAAGCTATTTTGACAAGACCACTGTGAGTGAGTCATAGATGACGGACCCCATAGGTGTTGATGGCTTGACAATGCGGATGACATCCCAACATGCCGTGGCTTTCGATGTTACGTATCCTCCATTACTATTTCAGCCCCAGCTGGCTCAGGGGAGATGTGATTACAGGGCTCTGCAATAAGCCTGCAATCTGTAGTGGAAAGTACAAGGGCTGAGAGTAAATAATTGATGAAGATTCACTGTTTGAAGGATTGAGTGACCGACTGACTGACTGTCTGAATAGCTGCCGTCCTAGAGAGAGAAAAGGAGATGACCACCCTTTTTTTTCTCTCTTTGTGAACTTTATTCACTTGTTTTTTGATGTGTTTTCTCTTGCTTTACTTTTCCTAATGCCCTCGCGTCGCCTGTCGTCTCCTCTCCCATCTGCTTTTGTCTTTCCCCACCTCTATATGCCTCCACCGCTCCTCTCCTCGATTTTGTTTCCTGCTCCTCTTTCCCCTGCTCAGCTCTGGTGATATAAGGTATGGCGACAGCTATTGAAACCTGAGGGATTAAGTAAATCTATTTTAGTACCTTGGGATAGCACCACGGTATCTCACAAGCAGAACACAAACACGCCGCAGACAACCAGGTGATACAAGGTAGAGAGACAGAGCTATTTAAACTTGGAGGGCAAGCTGGGTGGAAGTGTGTCTATTTTCTTCCAGGCAGGGATAACAAGGTTGCAGCGCACGCACACACACACACACACACACGTCCAAAAAAATAGAGGTGAACACAAGCTCATATACTCCACCCACACACACACACACAGAACGTGGTGTGACACAGCTACTGTCGGGTTGTTCTCACACTCAGGAATCCAGATCACCGGAAGTTAACACCCAGAAAAGGCTTGCTGGAGCACATCCTCTCTGCAGACCCATATTGTCGACTTATTTCTTCACCAGTCAAAGCTCATTTCTTTTGAGTGTGTGTGCAATTGTGTGATGTACAGTATAAAAAATACAGTGAAAGGGATGGATACCACTGCCCCCATTTTTTTTTTTTTTTTTGTGGTTATGTATGCTGAATACAAAACTCTGAAGAAATAGTAATATAATATATATAATAACATTTTCAGCCACTGTTTTTTTCAGGTGGCCCACTAACTTGGTCCAGACTGAAATATCTCATCAGCTATTGGATGGATTTCCATGAGATTTGGCACAGACATTTAAAGTTTAATCCTCCTCCTTACAATTTGTCCATTGCTTTATGACCAAATGCCTGAAAAACTAAGGACATCCCCATCAGCCTCAGCTGTACGTTGTGTTGAGTGCTAATTAGCAAATTTTAGCATGCTAAGATGCTAAACTAAGGTGATGAACGTGGTTAAAGGGGAAACTTAACCAATTTTCAACCTTCGATCTATCTATCTATCTATCTATCCGAGTTAGGCATATAGTGTGAAAAATGGCTGCAGTTGTTGCAGATGTTCCGTGTCTCTGGGGCGCAGCTGCAAAATCTGCAGCTCTTCCACCTCCAGTGGCATCCAGCGGCAGGGTACTAAAATAGATTTACTTTTATTTTTTTATTAGCTGCTGCCATACCTTATTTCACCTGAGCTGAGCAGGGGGGAAGACGAGCAGGACACAAAGTCGTGGCGAGGAGCGGTGGAGGCATAGAGAGGAGGGGAAAGACAAAAGCAGATGGGAGAGGAGAGGACAGGCGACATTAGGAAAGGTAAAGCAAAAGAAAATGCGTTAAAAACAAGGAAAAATTGGTAAAGTTTCCTTTTAACATTATTATGTTAGCAGTGTGGCCTTTGACATTAGGTCAGCGTGCTGTTTCTTTTTGCACTGACATCTTATTTTTGAACCATTCTCCTTTGAAGAACCAACTCCTCGCCCCTGGTGATGTATTTTGCGTCAAATACCACACCTAGTTATTCCTGCACTGAAAGCCTTTCTATAGGACTTTAAATATGTTTTTCCATTTAAAAAGTCTTTAAGATCATGAATAGCACCACTCAAATGCCAAATTATGGTGTTTTCTGAGTACCCTAGCTTAAGTATCCTGAAGATAAATGAAAATAAATCAATACACAATTATCATACACAAGGCATGTAAGGGGCGTGAAAACCTAATCTGAAACCGGAGTGTATGAGACAATTTCCTGCAAACTTAAAACTTCCTCCTTCTTTACCTGCTGTCTTAATAAAATAAATTAATCTGTACAACCACTCAAAATGACACTTCATGACAGAGCCACAACAGTGGTCAAACGTGAACCTTAAACCATCTCAAACCAGTCATTTAAATTTTTTTCATATCATCATATCAGTCATATCTTGCTATGCCTCAGCAAAATAGCCCACTTTTTGCAGAAAACACTCAAACCTGGCAGCTCTGCACATATTTAGCGGTTAAAATGACTACATCTTTTGAGATCTGTGGAAATATTGGTAGGAACAATTCAACAGCACGTTGACACTGGTAGTCCCCACCACCTTTACCCAAATCCACGCCTATGGTTCAAACCCTCTAGAATGTCAGGTGTAGCTGTAGAGCTTACCTTCTTCTAATGAATTTTCAGCAGACAGCATGCTTAGCCACAGCAGACTACAACTTTTTTTTTAGTTCAAATGCACAAAGTTGAATTGGTGATTTACCTACTGGTTAAATAAGGACGTGCTCAAAAGCAGTGTTTCATATCAGAAGACTGATGGTAACAATGACCCTCCAAAGCTCGGCCACTGGTACAGAACATGCATTGTTGAGGGAGCTGACGACGTCGCAATTGCAAGGCAGCACTGTGATGCTTTGTCCTACAATTGATTTCATCAGGTAAAGGGGACATGAATGCATGTTGCTATGGATACTGTAAAAAAAGGGGTGCTCTGCTGAAAGAAGAAAGCAGCAAGAGGGTGGCTGTACTTTCTCCTCTACTTTTAATCTCGCCATCGCTCAGAGGATATAAACACTTTGGTCTGGTGAGTCATGAAAAGAGTTTTATTTCAGTATATTCTTTATTGTTAAATACCAGAACAGGAGGGAGGGAGGGAGAAATAGGTCAGATGAGATGATGAGCCGACATTAACTGCACTTTGAGATTCTACAGTTGGATCAATGATGGCATTAAGAGGGCTGCTCTTTTTACCAGTAGTTTTGAAATTGAACTAAATATTTGATCACTTGTGTGCTGTAAAATTCCAACCGTTTGTATCCATGACAGATACAATATAAATCCGTGTCTGAGGTCAACTTTGAAATGGGGAAAAATACTTTTTGGGACAAGAGGCTCGTCACTCCCTCCCTCATTGAATGAAAATGTGCGATATCATGTGTAACAGTTCTTTTTTTGCAAAATCAAATCAAACAATTCCCAAAAATACACTCCAAAGCAGATTTTTCTTTGTGATTTTATTATTTATTTAAAAAAAATCAACGGATTCATATACAGTATACTTCAACAACTAATTTACACTCTCAAGGTAAAAACTTTAAGGAAACAATGCTAAAGCTAATCCTAGAGTTTAGGAAAATAATTAAAGTCCATACTTTTGAAACGCAGTTACGTTGACAAATATACGCAGACTCTTTTTTTTTTACTTTCCTTTCAAACAAAATCAAAGGACACAGGACATTTTCTAAAGAGACTTTTAAAGATCTGAAACAGCTAAAAACTTTTTGGACACTTTGATAACAAGAAAAGTTGGCCAGGTGTTCTCAGAATGGACTCCCCACAGGTAAGTAATGTTTTGGGATCCTTTGTATTACTGACAGAGAGACGGGCATGGTGAAATAGAGGAAAAGTGGATGAAGGGAGGATGAAGTGTGATATGTACAGTATGCAGTGAGTAGTTGGTGCGGGAGACGACCTGGTGAGCTACAAACCCCTAACACGTTAGCTGGCTGGGAACAAGTCACAGTAGTTTGCCGAGCCAGCTGTTTCCCTAATAGCCAAGCCGGCTAGCTATTTACTGATTCGATGGGAAGTTTGGTAAGATTCATCGACCCCTGACTAACAACTGACTAACCAAGCAGCAACCTCTGGGTCTGAAAAGTGAAGCCAACATGGAAGTCTCTAAAACCTGCATTCTCTCTAATGGCCAGCAGGGGGCGACTCCACTGGCTGCAAATAGAAGTCAATGAGAAAATAACCCTACTTCTAACTTGATTTATTACCTCAGTAAACATTTTCCTAATGTGTTTATGGTCTCAACTGCTAGCTTAAAATCTCCTTCAGTACAGCATGATGCTCATTATATAAATTATGGTCCCATCTAGAGTAAAATAGATGATATGCCTGAGGGCGGGGCTACTGCGTGATTGACAAATTGTTACCACGGTGACTGCCAATCAATCAAGATAGAGGCAGTGCTACCCTCTCATCAGACTAACGTCACGTCTGGTTCCAACAACCAAGATGGCGAAGGCCAAAACACCAAACACACGGCTTCAAAATGCCACTCACAAACCAACGGTTGACGTCCTGGACACTACGTCTACTTTTTTTATACAGTCTATGCTGCTAACCATGCCGCTTTACTTTTACCCAAGGAACTGGGTGATAGTGGATTGTGCGACACCTAGCACTCAATTTTCAACTCTAAGGTTCTCTGTTCTCAGAGGTCAGCACTGTCAAGATTTGCTTATGGTCATTGGCTTCCAACGGCCTTTCTACAAAAAATGTTCTACCAATAGGGCGCTGTGGTTGCTCACTAAGTAGGGCGCATAACATAAGGTTGAGTCCTTGTCATAGTGGCCACAGGTTTGCGTCCGATCCTCAGCCCTTTGCTGTGTGTCTTTTCTTAACTTAACTCATTTTGGATTTGATTGTCCAGTTAAAGGCAGTTTCTCCAAAACAAGTTGAAATTGATACTGAAAGGATATTTCTGCTCCCATAATATTGTTGAGAGTATCTTTCTCATACACTCTGTTACACATCCATTTGTTTCCATTACAAGTTCACTTCTCACTATTAAGGGAGCAACAATCATGTGACTGGACTTATAGGACTTGGCATTAGACATTTTACAAGCTTGAACACACTCAAACTCACGCTAGAAACATTTGGACTTAAATAATTGAGTGTAAAAAGAGCAGACATTAACATCCAATATAAAAGTAAAAATCTTTTAGAGCTATTTCTTTTCAGGAACAGAACAATTAATCTGATCACTGGACATTTTGACATTTTATTATGTATTAAAACTTCTAATTTGGTCCCAGGTTAAGGAAGCATTTTCTGTCTGTGGGACACAATATCAACTGCCATTATTAAAGGAAATAACTGCCTTTCTTTTATACACAAGCAGTTTAATCTTTCGTTTTGTCTAGCTAGTCATGCTGTCTGTTCTTTCCCAGAATCAGGCTCTCTTTTTTTTCATTTGTTTCCATTAGTAACAAGAGCATGCAACGCATTGTTTCCTTTTGATGGTCTGGTGACTGCAGATAGGTGGCCCAGTGGAACAGGGTGACGGTGTGTGGGAGCATATCAGAGACCTCGGTATCACTCTTCTCTCCTCTCTTGTGTTCGTCTCTTGCTCCCTTTACCTTTGTTTCTCACGCCCCTCTGTGTGTTACTTGCCCTGTGGTGCAATTTATTCAACTCAAATTCTCTTTATTTCTCTGCTCAGATCTACTCCTCATGTCTGTTGTTTCATCAGCTTTCACAGCTTCATTAGCAGGAATTGTGAGTCGCAGTGTGCAGGGTGTTTTGCCTCGGTAGCGCCGTGACTTTTGGGATGGAAATGTTTGTCTGTGATTGGTCTGTCCCCGATTTTGGTCCAGACTGAAATATATTAACAACTATTCGTTGGATCACCATGAAGTTTTGTACAGATATGGTGCACAGATGAGGAAATACTCTTTTTTTACTCTGGTGATCCTCCTATCATGAGATTGAAATTTGTTGTTTCTGGTGAAATGTTTCTATTGGACGGATTCCAATTAAATAATCATTTGACATTCATGGTTTCCTAAGGATGAATTGTAATCACTTGTATATAATGAAGAACATTGTAAATATTATACTTGCTAAGTTAGCGTTGTCATTGTGAGTATGTTAGCATGCTTAGGTTAGCATTTAGCTCAAAGCACCTGCTTAGCATTAGCGTTTTATTTCTTAATAAGCTCTAAACACAAAGTACATCCGAGGCTGACTGGAATGAATATTTGTCATGAAGTACTGGACGAATTACATTTTTGACCTGATGATTGTGCTACAGGAAAAAGTAGGATTCATCCTCTGGGAGCCATGAATATCAAAATGTAATATAAAATTTCAGTGATGCGGTGATTACATTTGCATTCAGTGTTTAAAATGTCTTTTTACTGCTCCTTGTATAGTATAATATTGAATTTTTATTATGTACAGAGTAGATATTATGTAAAGAAAGGAATTTCAAACATAAGGCTATATTCTTTCATCTCCAATTAAAAATAGTTATTTTATCAAATTAAATTTGTGAAAATTTAAAGTGAATTCAACAAAAACTCTTTTTTTGAGCTTGACACACGCCACAATGTCCCTGTAGGTAACACCAGCAGCACTTTCATGTGAGTCACAATGTGGTATCTTTCACATTTTTCAGTAACCTAGCAACAATCGCGACAGTCAACTTCAAACAAGTAGCTTGTTGCTGGCTCCGCTCTTAGCCTCCCTAATATGCTGGACACTGCAGGACATACTGTATTTAAAACTAAAAACAGTACACTCTAATGAGACGAAACCAAAGTATTGTAGCAAATTATATTTTAAGCATGGGTATATAATCTGCTGAAAATGTTTTATCTTCATCTCCCTGTGTCAAACCTCAGTATTTTTCACTCTTTACATTTTTCTCATTCTCCTTTCGTGTCATTCTTCCTTCTTCTCAAATCTCCAGGACCTAGATGCTATTTTTTGTCATTTGTTTCCATTAGGATCAGGAGCAGGCAAAGCACTGTTTTCTCCTGATGGCTACTTTTGCTGATAGGTGGCCCAGTGCAACAACACGATGATGAGGGGTTGGCACAGAGAATACAAATGAAACCCATGGCTGTCCCTGCTGAATATCAATGACAAGGCCCACGTTTTCAGTGTGTGTATTTCACTTGTGTGTGTTTGTCTGTGCATGTAGCCACATGCTTTCATTTGTGTTTTCTTTTATCTATGCAATTAAGTTCACTAACGCAACCTTGTTATTGCCAGCTTTCTACTGTTACATGGTTTATTAAACATGGTAACAGTGATTCACCGGTAAAGTGTTGATAATTTTCCAGCTTTTGTTGACCGGGGGGGAAAAAAAAATAACGTGGTGGTCATCCAGAATTCATAGAAGTGTAGTTACATTCATAGCTTCACATTTAAGGTTCGGCCCCTGGCAGCTCGACTCCCCCCATAACTGTGTGCGCTATTGTGGGCGGGAAGCTGTTGAGGGATCACGTCCTTGTCACAGCACTATCATTGTAGATATGACTTCAGCTGATTGGTCAGGGCGTCTTTGCAAGAAGGGGTTGGTATCTGGGGGATGCATGAGAGAGCTGTCAGAGTGAAACTCTTCCCACGGGGGTTGGTACACTGATACTTTGCAACCTACCTCATATTTTCCTGCACATCTCAGACCATTGTTTGTATCCTCAAGACAGTTTGAAGCAGAACTGACACGTACCAACGAAAAAGGCTGTGTAGCCAAATACACCCCGCTGCAACATACATCTACATTTACTATAATGAACATCCTTCTCTGAAACCTGCTTAATTTCCCATGAGATGCACTGTAACCAGACAAAATTTGGTTTTACACTTGTTTTCTGCTCTTACCATGGATTTCTGTCCAAACTACATATTTTTACATTGTCAATTAACCAGAACTTAAGCGCAATGCTAAATATAAGCAGACATACGTGCACAATTTTTTGTTTTGTGGTTATTTTTATAATGCTTTCACCTATTTTGTGATGCACGGAAACTGATTCTTCTTTTTACATACAGATGTTATTTATTTACTTTTTATTTTTTAACCACATTCTACAGTTGTTTTATATTTGAATTGATGAACTACAGCTGTAAATGGAACCGTAATGCATTTGCTGGATTTCATTTTGCTTCGTCTGACTTAAAATAAATGAAAATAAATGATTTTGCAAGTTTTTTTTTCTCCCAGAGCCCTTTCAAGGAAACAGTTAAGTGAGCCTAAAGTATGCTGTGGCTGCTCTAATACTTAGTTTTCCCCTGTAACTCCCATTTATACATTTTATTTAAATAGTGGAAATTGTTAAAGGCATATGTTTACATAACCCCAACCAGTATGTTCGTATTTTACAGTGAATTTCTCTATAACCGTTGATTGTTCCCATGTGTTTTTTAGCTCTATTATTGCTGCAGTTACCTTATTTGCCCAATGGGATCATTAAAGTTTCATGTTATGTTACCAACACAACTGTTTTAGCTGTATTCTCTAAGTACCCTGATGAGCCAGGTGGGTCCATGTTTAGTGAAAGCCACACTGGGTGTGGGATTTTTTTACTGAGATTCTCACCGGTGTGTTTTTGGCTGAAAAGTGTTAACTGATATGGTATTGGTACTGGTATTAGGTGGTGAGTGGCAGGCCAAATCCCTGCTGGAGATCCCGTTGACTCACCCTCCGTGCCCACTCTGAGTGTTTGCTGCAGTCCTCCCCGGGTGTAGCCCAACAGCAGCGTGACGCACAGCATGCTGTCACACTCACACACTCACACACACTCCCCCCCCCCCACACACGCACAAACAGTGCCTGCCTGCATGGATGTGTTTGCATGGGGGAGATTTTTATCCTTCTGTGTGTCTGTTTTTGCGTCCTCCACGTGTGACGCGACCAACAGCTAGTTCACCCTGACAAACACCCTCATGTGAAACACTGCTTTTAGAGAACAGTTACCAACACGTTTGCCGCCTCCAAAGCTTTTAACCGAAGTGGGGTACACACACAAGGTTAAAAAAACAGAGGTAATGGGGAAGATTGCTTCCAGCTTCCTGTTTACAGCAGTGCACATAAGAAGTAGAGAATTAAGGAAAATTTAAGTACTTTTTAGCACTTATCTTTGACCAATCAAATTGCTTAGGTGAGCTGAGAAGACTGTAACAACAGGTGAAATACAATATATGTGGTGAGGGAATTATAGCACATACAAATTAGTTTCAGTGGGTAAACACACTTAATGAGAGTTGGTGGAGACCAAAACAGAACTAAAAGGAGGTTGCATATTGCACCAGAAACAAGACTCCAAATAAATGCTAATGTTGCTACGTATCAGGGAGAAGTGTAAATTCGCAATTCATACTTAAATTGCTTCACTTGCTCTTCAGTGGCAAAAAAATAAAATAAAAAAATAAAAAATTACTGCAGCTTTAAATCAACTGAAAACGTTAATGTCACCGATGCTGTTCCTCTCCTCCACACTGCAAACTGTACACCTCCATCTGTTATTCACAGAGTTGCTTGATGAGTCAAATGATGGTGCACAGTGACCTACAGTATATGGCAGTCACTAGGCTTGTCTTATATGAAATCAAAAATAAACAGCTTTAATAATTAGTTTTCAGGAATTTGCATAATGTTGCCCTTATTTGAGGCATCTTATTTAACATGTAAATTTATGTAAATTACCTTGGAGCCAGATATGAGGAACACAGTGGATTTACCATCACTGGCACATACTGGCACAACATGCCAAAATTAACTAGAGAAATTAATTTGCTCCTCTGGGCTGTTGCTGTAAATACAGAAATGTTTTCAGTCAACCCAATAGGAAAGTGAATGTTAAATAAAGGTTTCATAGAGCTTTAAAATGCCATAACCATCGACCATGATTATTGCCAACATTTCTCTGTTATTTTGATAGAAATGTAAGGTGTATGTCATGCTTAAATTTAAATATTCACTGTTCTCAGCACAAGGAAAGGCCTCCTGACATTTAGCCTAAAGCTTTTTTTTACCATCCCTCCTCCCTGATTCCAAACCTTTTTTTCATGCTTGCAGTGTCTAAATCAATGCTGGATCACCGCTATCTCCTGAATTCACCTGCTCTGCGTAGAGCTGGCGGTCCTAAAATTCTGTTTATGTGACTAAAGTCCTGTCCAAACAGGATTAGTTTTCTTGAAATATTATGTAACGCCATTTCCACTTGTATAATTACATTATTTTGGTCCCCTGAAAATAAAATTCCATATGATTTTGGGCGTAGAATTTATATTTGAGCCAAGCCGATGCAAAGTGCACCTAATTCTGAGGTCCCCTCTGGTCAGTGTGGCCAGTATTGTTTTAAAAAAAAAATAATTAAAATAACATTATACACAAGTCAAGTAATCAAAACTGACAAATCGTTAATTATACAACTGCACATAAGCATCAGTGTCAATTGCAAAGACATTGTGAAACTCAAAGACAAATCTCAACCAGGACAGAGTAGTAGGCTGCAGTTACCGGTGCAGTGTGTTTTGCTGTTTCATGGTGGCTGCAGGCTCAGCAGAGTGGTAAAAAATACTTTTTTTCTGTCATGGGGCTGAGGCTGGCCTCCCTGGAGGCAAAGAGTGGAGGGGAGCAGGGCATAAACTCTCCATGCGGTTGTTTAGGATCACACCAATCAGATCACTGGAAAAAACGGCATCATTCCTACAGGATCCTGGTACGGAGTAAAATGTTTACAGCAAAGTGACAAGTAATAAACAACAATAGATATTTTTAGAGATGAATGAGCGTCAATGCTTTTGGAGCTCAAAATAATATGAGGCAACTTTGTGATGATAAATGGTACTATTATAAAAATAATCCCCCACCCTCATAATGAGCTCCCATGATTCTAAATGCAACATTTTGGTCAGATAGACTTCATCAGGTGTTAAATATTTTTCTTCTCCTCTCTGCGTTGGCAGCAGAAACACTCCTTTACTTTTTCTTTTACATATATTCATAATAGTTATTCATCATCAGACTACAAAGCAAAAAATACTCACTATACAAAAGACATGTATAATAATAATTTCCACACTTAATAGACTTACTTTTAATATTTGGAGACTTTGAGTGTTTCTATAGCTTCTTATTCTATTCTAGTTGTATGATAACCAGCCTCATGATACCGGTTAAACAGGATCACTAACGTTCAGAGACCAGACTGGCTTTGTGATACCGCACCTGTCCCCTGCTATGGTGAAAAAAAAACAACAATAAGATATTTATTTTTTTAATTAGTGTTGTTAAAATGCTATTTGGATATAAGTGCTAGGATTATCTTGAGTGCTTGCTGTTTGTCTTAATCTCCTTTGTATCCATTTTTCTCATGCTGCAATGACCCAGTGTCCCCACAGGGATCATTACACTTTCATCACTGTGTCTCTCTCGCCTGCTGTCTCTCGCTCTTTTCATCCCTACAGAGGACATTGACCTTTACCTCCCGTATCATTATCCCCACAAAAGTCTAATAGTGATCGCTTTCTCATCTGGCTCACACGTGCGTATCATCTTCCCTTATCATCACCCCCTGATTGCAATCCACACATCAACAGGTTCATTTGTGTTACAAGACTGATGCAATATGGTGCTCTCCTCTCCCATGAACACACTGAAAACTCATTACTGGATGTGTGGTAGGTAGGGTCTGACTGGGAGAGTTTGAATCAACGCGGTTGCCAACTTTCAGGTTGTGTGTGTGTGTGACATAATTCAGATAGAATATGTCCATGTGTTTGCACCATGCTAAACAAAAAGTGGCTTTTAGAGCTCTGGCAATTGCTAATGTGTTGCTTTTATTATTATTATTATTATTATTATTATTATTATTATTATTATTATTATTATTATTTTCAGACAAATAAACAAGGGTCATTTTGAAAATAAGGTGAATGTGTATTCTCACTCTGTGAGTGAGTGTCTGCAGTGTGTTTGGGATGGTTATTGTTGGTTCAGGTGTGTGTGTAGGTATTAATAAATGTGACTTTATTATGCTCCCGACAGGCTGTGATTACATGTTTTGGTCCCTTTTGTTGTCACTGACGGTGGATGTTCTGTACTTCACTGCCGAGGATGATGAAAAAAAATATTCTGTAAACACTACCTCTTGTTATCTGTCCCTGCCCCCCCCCCTCCCCCCGCTCCCCAAAACCACCCTCCTCCCTCTTTCATTCCTCTAACTCCCCCTCCTCTCTGTAGGGAGCCATGTGGCGGCTGTGGTGTTTATGGCCTTGATATAATAATGATATAGAGATATATTTTAACGCTTCCTCCCTTCATGTCTTTGTTCTTTGCCTCTGACTTTAGCAGCAGTCAGCATTTGTTGCAGATGTGTGATCGCTCAGATTGCACCGAGGCCTTTATAAGATGAATTAAACTGCACCCAAAAAGTCGGAGGTGAGCTCTTGTCGCTGAAAGAAATTACACAGTAATAAAACACAGTGAATGCCCATCACCACCTTTTTAAAAAAAAAGCAGGGCCAACAGCTTTTACTCACTGACTTTGTGCTTTCATCCAAAGTGCCTGACAGTGAGGAGGGGAACCATGAATGTTTGCAGACACGGCCACCGATCAAGACGATAAAAAATACTGAGCTTGGATGTCAACAGATCAATCTCCATGACAACTGAGCAAACACCATGTGCTGATGAAGCTGATAATTCATACAGTTGAAAGCTCCAGAAAAAACAAGTAAGAGCACCTTGAACTGAAGCTGTTTTATCCATCTATGCTCTCATCAAAGCTACCAGATTCCTTTGACAAAAACAGTGATTTTACTTAGCAGAACACGGCAGTTTGTGTAACGCTGCCTCGATCAGTTGGTTTGTTTGTGTTATTGTCCTACTTTGGTGTTTAACATGTTAATTTGGATCCGAAATGACGTGTTAAAGACTTGTAATGAGTCAGAAAATTAACTCCTCTTTTCTAACCTCTCTGTTTGTTCTACTTTGAGTAAATTTGTCTTGGTTCTTTTAATAAAGAAGGAATCACCTGTCACTCTTTCTCCCTCTCTCTTTTCTTTTCTGCCCATCTGTAGACGTTCCCTCATCTATTTAACTCTCCCCCAACAGCCCTTCCTCCATATTTAAATGTAATGGCAGCGGCCGTATGACTGTCTGCCCCATTGAGCTGCTGATATGAACCATCAGCAAGTCATTACAGAAGGGGGGCATATATAATGAAACACAGAAAGGAGTATAAAATAGTTACAGCCAAGCAGAGGGAAACTAAGACAGGTAAAGAAGAGATAAGAGAGATAAAAGACACAGAGAGAAAGGTAAGGAAAGAGAGAAGAGTTATCTATGAAAACGCAGGCACTGGACGAGGAGATGAATGGTCATCCAAATCATCAGTGGAAGATCATGGGAGAGGTCCCGCAGTGACAAACGCTGATTAACAGAGCGAACATCAAGAGGGTGGGGGTATGAAACTGTTATTTAGATGCTTTAGCAGTGTTTGCTGTAACATTCAGGGGTCGCTGCAGATAAGATGTTTGTTGATGGTCTGTGGAGTCTTACTAATCATACTTAAGATAAGCACCACGCTGGTTTTAATGGGCCCACAGAGAGAACGAGGGAGATGGATAGACATGTCGTCGGGGCATGCTGGGGGACGGGGGGGTTGAGAGAGTGTAAGAGAAAGAAACTACATTGTGTAAACAAGCCACGAAACTTATTAAATATGCACATGCATAACAGAATATGCAGGCCATATTTATTATGTATTTTATAGGAAATGCCAAGTTCATAAAGAAAATGATATAATATTCCACTACTCTCTGCAATGGTACACAGACACACACACACACACACACACACACACACAAAAACACACGCACACACACAATTGCACATGTGCATTATTGAGTGCATAGTAAGCAGAGCTCTAAAATATGAGTACCATTGATATGGTCATGAATGGAGTTGTTTTTTTAAACCTGCAATAATCAATATTTTCATGTTAACAATGGATGAAATGACAAACATGTAAGGTATTATCGGCCAAACTTTGTGGTTCTCAGCTCTACGGAGCATTTTAGCATCTTTCAGCTCATTGTTTTGGTTTTAAAGCCCACAACTGGAGCGTTTTGGTTCACTCTCACCGCTCTCATCGACCCCGTTCCTAGCAGGCAGCCGTTCATCGGGCAGCTGATGAACCAGAATGCTACGTGACGGCTGGCTGACAAAGTTAACAGCTAGCTGTAGTGTAGCATTTAGCCGCTAGAATGAATATTGGCCTTACGTTCATCAAGTGTCCAGACCCACAACTTCTACTGAATGCTGATGTGTAAAAAGCCAATTTATTAAGGTAATAATATGCCAGTGTTGTGTTTGCAGCCTTTTTTGCTGCATCTCAGTGGCCAAAAAAAATACCAAACAGTGCTGCTTTAAACTGCTAGATTGAGCTGATTACGAACTCCTTTAACAACAGATAGTCTTGTGGCTCATACAATGTGACAAAGCCCAGTGTGAAACGGAAAGTTGAAACTGCTCACTTCATAAAGAATCCATGCTGCAGACTGCTTCTGTGCATCCCTAACGGTGTCTGTCATACAATAATTAGACAGTAACATTAGCTGTAAGCAATTTGAGTTGTAAGAGAAGCTGTGAATCAACCAAACACTTGGTTGTTGGTAACCTATTTGAATTTAAATGTCTAAGTTACAGAAATCTTAGTTTCAGGGCGATATTTAGCACAAACAAAATAATTTCTTTCCTTTTTAAATTGTACATATTTGCATGTACAATTTCTAGCCTCCCTCACCCCTTAATAATATTTGAAGCCTGAAAGGACTAACTATATATGTGGGGAATAGATGTAATTTGTTGCCATGAAAATGCCCAATTGAAAAATAATGATGACAATTACTAGACAGGACAATATGGTTGCTATTTAGTCTCATTGTCATCTACCCTTGTCTCCTTTTTTCTATTCGCCTTTCCATCTGATGTCAATTTCACATTTTGAAAGACACAATAACGTGCTGAAAAGATTTCTCATCTGCTACGATTAACTGCCCTCTGCTCATCGCTGTACAACAAAGTGACCAGACATTTGCCTTTGTGTGTGTCAAGCAATTGCAATGGCAAAACTAATTGTATGAGTTTCACCTGGCAGCATAATGTGTATTGATTATATAAATGTTGTCATCTACTGTACGCACAATCAATGTTAAAGGTGGATTTGCCGCAAAGTAAAGACATACACACTCACACCCTACCATATGAATGATACATTTATTTGACTGCTTTATTATGTCTTTCCAATTCAGTCATCTCAGTGGCCAAAAAAGGGTGAAAAAATGAATACTGCATTAATGGAACTAAGAAATCTATTAAGATCTATAAGCAAGCTCCAGTGGAGCAGCTTGGAAAACTGACCTCTGAACCTCTGAGCTTAGTTGAGTTTGTAGTTTTGGGAGAATCTTCCATGCTCATGAATATGGAATTTAGGCTACTAAAGCACATTCGATAACATACAGTCGTGGGCGACATGAGCAAAAGGCTAATCCTTTTTATTTTCTGTCAGGAAGGCCTACATGCCAAAGCTGGCAGTGTGTTCTTTTAGCTCATATCAAATCTGCTTCAGGGTGGTTTTTATCTTTAAGGTGATATTTTGTTCGGTGCTGAAATACAGCCTTATAGAGAGGTGAATTGCGGGCAGGCTAGGTGCTTGTTTTCCCAAATGCCACACTCCGTTGGTCATATTATTTCATATCCTTTCACTTTCTCTATGTGGGGATATTACAATTCCGGCACCGACACACAAACATCCTCTCACATTCGCTCACACAAAATAGCTTGTTGGTATGTCGGCCTTTTTGCACTATAAAGATATTGCTTATTACGTCCAGAGCCCAATGGGGCAGAGGAAAGGTTGAATTAAGGTTTTGATGAGATAGGTTGTGACATGCTAGCATTTAGCAGAGTAGCACCAGTCCCTGCGTTAGCCCCGGCCGGCTCGGCCCAGCCACTGGGAAAGGTCAATGATAATGCTGGCTGCTTAGCTCATGTGTCTCGCTCTCTCTCTCTCTCTGCTTCACTTGCTCTTTCTGTCCTTGTCCACTTGTGAAGTTATCTCTTATATACACTCGAAAGCAATGGGTGGGTGTGAGAATCTGAGATTTCCAATGGTACATTTCCCCTGCTTCCCGCCCGAGGGAGAGCGGAGGTCAGAAAAGCCCCATCGGAGCGCGCTTTGACTCCACAACTTGCTCAAGGACACTTCAGCCGAGCAGGAGTGTGCTGACACAGAGGTTTGAACCCCACTCATCCATTTTGAAGAGTCTCTCTAAACCGCCGCAGCCCTGGTGTGATCAGGCAGATTCATTATTTTAGCAGGTTCCCTGTTTTTCTCCCCCCGCTAAGGTTACTGCTGGTGATTAGGCTTTAGCACTGCATTGCTGACAAGTCATTGCAGCCTGGTCGCCTTGTTAGTGCATCCGAAAGGTCACAACTAATACACTGCAGTTAGCTCATGCATTTCAGGCTGTATATGTGATACTGGGTGGTGTTGCTTTCCAGACACTTAAGGAAAACCCTCCATGAAAAAGTAGGTTTTTAACGAACGAAGGTGTTCCTTTACACATTTTGTGTAAATGTTGCTCAAGTGTTTACATAAGTTTAATGATTTAAACAATTTCTCAATTTTTTTTCATGAATTGCCACCTTGTTGTGGTGGGGATTTTCCAACTAAGCGTTTTTGGAGCTAGGGATGCTGGGGCCATTGCTACAAACCATCCGTTTCTTGTTCAACCAGAACAAGAGCTGTGTTTACATTACTGGAGGTAGGTCAAGCTCCTTTTTGTTAGGTGTTGGACTTTGTAAATGCATCCCTTTGTCACCAGTTTAGTTTGTATTTTGAATGGACTTTATCTTTTGTATATTGCATGACCTCTCTATTTTGCGTGGCCAAGAAGGGGAGAGTGTTTATGGTCACTCCTCATATCATCATATATAATGTAAGCCTGTGAATATTCTCATTCATCCAGATCATAGTTATCTCAAGGAAATGAATCGAACGCAACTGGACTTGGTTATATGTCTTTGAAGACATTTCACCTCTCATCCAAGAGGCTTCATCAGTTCATGCTCGTCTGACTAGTTTCACCTCTCACTAGGCTGGGACTAGTCTGAGACTAGACTAGTCCCAGCCTAGTGAGAGGTGAAACGTCTTCAAAGACATATAACCAAGTCCAGTTGCGTCGATTCATTTCCTTGAGATAACATATATAATGTAGTTCCACTGGCAAAAAAAAAAAAAAAAAAAAAATCTAATAATCGTGACATTTACAATTAAAACTCATCATCTTAAGATTTTGCTTCAAAGTGTCTACAGAGATTGTGAGTTCCATAAAACTTCTGGCAGACTGTTGGGAATAACAAACATAGTTTCTCCTTGCCTTTAGTTCCAGCCTTAAGAACCTTAGTGCAGCACTGATATTTCCATAATATCCTTCTGAACAGACAGGAAAATGTTCTAGTTCACTTCATCAGCACACTTTTTTGGTTCACGTCCTACTTAATAGGTTGACAGTTCTTATGGCCATGGTCAACCACTGCTCAGATAAGCAATTGAAAAATTGCCACCCGTGGTGTCCCTCAGGGCTCTATTCAAGACCCAATTTTCTTCAACATGTGATGTGAGATTGACTGGCAGATTGTTACAACATCATCAGTCATGTGGACATAGAATGCATATTCTTTATCAACTGAATAGCAACAAAAATCTTAAATGTAATAAATGCATGGGCAATTGCAGCAATTTAGCTTTGCCTCTGCTTCCACATCACTTTTTCCAACCTGTGAACTTGCTCATTTATCCAATCACAGCCACCATAATGTCGTCAGTAAGCCGTGACTTACAAGCCACCCCATTTGGGAAAGTGAATGTCTTCTATAAGAGCAAAAAAATAAAATGTGGGAAATTAGGTAAAATGTGTGCGTTTCTCAGGACAGGTCAGAATTAGCAACATGAGACTTATCAGTGACGCAGATGTGTCTTAGAATCTCTAAGAATCTTGAAGACGGAGCAACTGAAGCTTCCCTGCATGGGGGTTGGGTTCAGGATTTCTGTTTGACTGAAGATAGTCCGCATAATAGATTGAGCTAAATACATTTATGTAAAATATTTAGAAACTTTGCCCGCAACTGGGTGACACTAAAAAGTAAATTGTTACATGGCAAAGTCACTGTCTGTCAGATGACAGACTTCAGACGGTAACCTTTTTTTGCTCTTTTCCACATCTGCCCCCACGGCCAAACTGACAAACTTCTATCAGCACACAAAGAGCGAGTGCATGCGTGTAGCTATCGAGCAGCTGCTGAGTGATAGATGAATGGACCTGAAAGAAATTGGTGTCCATTTGAACTGATGGAGCTCCGGCAATCACTGGGAGACAGATGGGACTGGTTCAGCACTTAGAGCAGCAACATCCACTCTTTTGATACCACTGCATGATTCAGCAAACTATTCTGTAGGTCTCTCAGATGTCATAAGGCCACCTGAAAGTGAACTATCCAAAGACCTCTTCAGAACAGTGCAGCATCACTTGTGATGCATTTCCCTGGTAGACAGAGGCGGTCGGTTGATTCTTTTCTCTCCTCTTTCCCTCCTATCTGCCCCTTCCCTAATTCTGCTGCAAAGAGACTCTTATTTATGCAAATAAATAATCTCTAGAATTGATTTGTGTTAATTTTGTCTGTCCTCTCTGTCTCCGGCCTTCACCTGCAACCTCTTTGTCTCCGTCTCGGCTTCCCTCTCTCTTTTACGTCACCTCCTTTATCTCTGTTAGCAGGTCAGTACAACGTGAGTTGACTCTGTAAGAGGAGCATCCTGGAGAATTTTGGGGCAATAAGTAAAAATAGATGTCATACAGAATGGAGAAGAAAAAAATACCTTTTTTGCCTTTTGAAAGAAGTTCAATAGTCTATTGTCAGGTAACCATGCCTTTATCAGTTTCCAGATTGAAGCCTTGGAATAAAAGTGTGAATTTGAGCAGAATGAGACAACACCATCCTATTTAGAAAGCATTTTAGAGCTGTTGTTGATAGATTTAAAGCGATTTTCTTTATATGTGCTTAAGCACAATAACTTTAGTTTCTCATTTTAAGCAAGTAACTTTGTGTATTACATAGAATGCAGAAAGCTGTAAGCTTTATCAGTACACAATCATTTTGTGATGGGTTGTCATGATTGCACACTATTGAAGAAGGAGGCTCAGAGCTGCAAAAACAGCTAGTTTCTACTGCCCCCAGTAAGCAGCCAATAAATCAGTTAATGTGGGTTGAAATGTTTGAAGAGTCAATTTATGAAGTTTAATGAGCAGTAAGTAGGGTTCCAAAGTTGCAGTTTTATTGATATCCAATTCTGCACACATGGTATCATTTCCTGTTAGAATATAATAGTAAAAGTATGTTGATTTATTTTATACTAACTAAAAAGAACTGTCCATCATATAGCTTGGTATATACTATGTACAATCATTATGTAGTATGGAATCATGACACAGCAAGTGTGTGGTACACAACTCTGTGGGAAAAAAAGGAAAAAAGGCTGAAGTTAAGATGGAAGTATAGGCCGATTTTTTTCTGACATTGTTTTGTTCACATTTATGGTAAGACAAACCAGTTCCTTAAGTTTACACCCCACCAGGAAAAAGTGTGCCTTTTTATTTACAGTTTGGTATTGTTCAACTAAAGTAGTTTGGGTGAAGACAAACAAACTGAATCTGGACATGCACTGCAGAATAATTTCCTCTGGGAATTCGGACCATTTTCTCAAGCAGTCCAGCAAAATAAACATCTGTCACACAATTACAAAAGCAAGGCAAGCCTTTTCCAAATCAAAATTAATCAAAATCTACCCTTGCTGCAACAAAATCTACCCTTGCTCCAAATCCGTTTTTAAAAAACGGATTTGGGGAAAGTTTACGGATAGCTATGTGCTGCAAAATGTCTTGGGCGGGTGCAGTGACTACCTGGTCGTCATCATGAGGTTGCCAGGCTTCAAATAAACTGTACAGACAGAAGAGTGGTATAGGTCTTTTTATGTAACTCTTGGCAAGAAGTCAAAGACGCATGTTATCCAAAATGTCAGATTACTCCTTTAAGATGATACCTGCATTATTAAGTAATATTGTGGCCCTTCCTTGTAAAGGTACCCTTATTTATCCCTGTTAAGCTGGTTTAAGGTGTTTATTCTTTCAGTTTATGTTACCCTCACATGGTGCATACTCTAAATAAATCAAGTTATGACCACTTAATTAAGATAACAATACAAAAAGCACAGATAAAGAGCCATCAGTCATTCCAGAGGGTTAATCCAGTCCTGCACAACAACAGCTAGTTGTCAAGTTTTTGGTGTGACTGGTTTTCTGTTTGCAAGGGTCCATGTCATTAAACTGTAGTGTTGCCTCTTGTGTCCAACACTTTTTTTGTGTGAGAACATCAATGTTTTGGATGCAGTGCGTGCACGTGTGCACATCTGGGTTTGTTTGCATGCTCGTTTTTTTGTAACTTGGGTTGAGGGGTGGCCCTCAAAAGTCTTGCACTGAAATCTATTAAAAGTAGCAGCAGTCACTTCCTTTTCAAAGTTAGTCAGTCACTTTTGTTCAAAGATTGGGGATGTAAAAATGTAAGAATATTCAAAGAATGTCACTCAAAAGATTTGTAGTTATTGGAAAATAGGGATATTGACAGGTAAGGGCTAGTTCTCTGACTTTGTTGAGGCTTCAGCAGACATTTTTTATTTTAGCACCTATGTTTAAGGTGAAGTGTTAAATATCAATAAATCACACAAGAAAACCATAATCGACAATGCAATAGACTGTTTTTCAATAATTTCCAAATTCCTTAGGACTTGCTTTTTTCTTACGAGGTAGAAAAATAAATCACTGTTGCCTCCACTCTGTAGAGATTCTCAGACATATAAGGACCTCATGCTGAATAGGTCTGAATCCAACTGAAGGTTACCTTGTTAATCAGAAATTACTTGTTAATGTTAGTTTTGTTGTGAAGAGAATGTGGGGTTAATGGAGAGTAAACATTGCATACTCCAAAGACTACATCTAACACCAGAGCTCCACAGTCTCTCTTTCTGCGTACAATACAAAAAAGATGTGGGGACATATTTTCATTATCTGTGTCCATTTATTAACAGACAATAAGAAGGAACTCTGCGACATCTTCCATACGGAGTTGAAATACAAACAGGATTGCTTTGCTTGGAGGGTCTGAGGGTCACTCCTGGACAGTGCACTTTGATAACAAAGCTTATGCATTTTGCTGCAGTGGATTAAAGAAAAGTTCCCAGCTGTATTGCGGTTTTACAGAGACACATGTTAGGTTCTTCCAGTGGAAAGTTTCACTGCTTCTTTACATTTGAATGATTATTTTATGATATGTGGAAACCTGTTTTAGCTCATCTACTGAGCAAAATCTTGGACTAATAGGGTAAGAAAATCATCCATTTGAATCCCACAACACAAAACTGAATCAATTTAAGAGTATTAATATTAATTAGTATTAATAATACCTGGAATGTGCCTTTATACTTATGTAAAGGGCTGCAGCTAATGATTGATTTCATGGTTGACTGATCTGATCTCATGTTCAAAATACGAGTCAGTGGAAAGCCCTTCAAAATGAAAATGCTTTATTATTATTTTTTTCTGATATTTATAATAGAGGGAGTATTGCAGTTTGAGTGATGACACAAAGGTTTGATATGAAAATATTCAGATATTCAGATTTGGTTCAATAACTATTAAAAATGCATGGTTTTGAGGGACAGTACAAGGATAACACATAACTTAACACAAAAGTTTGAAGTTCCAATCTAGCTGGTGGTCCACCAGAAAAATGAGCTTTGGATAGACACAGGGGACAGATGTGAAAGACAGGGAGATCCTGGGGCACTTGGCAAGTCCATGGGTCCATAAGCCTGTTCTGTTGTCAACTCCCTCCGTCTGCTCCTGGGAGCGTCCAGTTAATTAGCAAGCCAAGAAATGAAGCACAGATCAAAGCACAGTGACAGTCCAAAAGCGCCATCCAATTAGTTAGCAAATGCTCCAAGAAACAATCTAAAAATCAAGTCTCGGTCAGCGTTCCACTAGCCAGCCTTTTACCGGACATCTTGTGGAGCCACAGCTTGACAAACATCTTTGAAACCAGCTTCCTTTCCAAAAACAGACTGAGCTGGCTGGAGTTAAACTGTTTAAACCAGACTGCTGATGACCTGCAGCTGTCACCTCCACACCTGCCGGATCAGGGAGGAGAAACTGACCCTTCTACAATCTGCCCACTTGAACCTTGCCACACACTAACCTTCACTGGCATAGTTCGGCCCCGTGATATACATACAAATATACAAATTATACGTTCATATACCATGTTTTGGAGAATTGCTCCCAGTTTCACTGGGAAAGTTTCTTTTGAGTCCAGGTATTGTTATGTTCTTGTACCACACATAAAGGAAGTGGATGGTGGGCGTACAAGAGTGATGCAGCAAAATATGTTTGCAGGTTTCAAATGTTGAAAAAAACTTGGCTTTGCAAATGTTTTATGAAGAAAATGCCTTCGACACATTTTTAAGGCATCACACTGAATGTAAACATGTAAATGTGTTTATTCACAATTCACTTTCATTCCTGGTTGACATGGCGACACCTGTGGTTACTGGTGGTAACAGTGAGGGCGGATCAATAGTGACTCTTTGTGTAACTACTTTGATCAGAAATACAACAGAAGAGCAGCTTGTGTATCTGTTTACAGCCCATTTTAATAAAGAAGTCAGTCAAAAGTATGAGTAGAGTACTGGAACAAGAATGACCAGCCCCGGTCATTCTTGTTCCAGTACTCCACTGCAAAAAGTTTAAATTCATTTCACTGATAAAAAAAATTATTCAATGAAAATCATGCATTTGTGATAAACAACTAGCCAGCGCTAACTGCGGTGACAAATATGTTGCGTCATGCGACTGCTTAACAATAAAAGCCACCCTGTGTGAAGCAGCAGCAGTGCGATGTTCCGTTTGAATTAGCAGTATCGTAATGCAGCTCTGATACGGTGTACAGAGAGTGAACAGTAAGCAGTGAGGCTGCTATCAATGAGATCAAACTGCAGACAGTAACGCTGGATTACAGGCTGCATCGTTTCCTGTGAACCCCTTGTGCATGTAAGGGCAATTGTAATCCAGCACAGGAGTGGCAGCCTCTGCAGCAAACAATAAGAACTATTTACAGAATGTAAATGCTTATTGCAAAAAATAAATAAAATCATAAAAAAGCTTACCATAAATAATATTATAAACAGAGTTTGATTTCATGACATCTTCAAGATTGTATAAATATCTGTTAAGTAGTCTGGGAGCCATGTTTGAAATGTCCTTTGCAAAATGCCAAATGAACAGCTGGTTGCAATCCTTAATGTAATCTCAAAGTAAACATGGCCAACAGAATTTAAACCAGATTATGTGTCTCGATCATGCGTACAGACTGATAAAGTGTCTGATGAGCTAAAAATCACTAATTTTTTCCACAATAACTGACTTATAAAGTAGAAAATACATTTGCTCATTGGCTGCTAGACCTTTTGTTGTAACACTAACAACTGTACAAAAGTAAACTGTTTAGTTGACATGATCATTCAGTCACAGGCCTCTGTGTGACATGTGCTCAAAACCACTCACTGTCAATACAAGTGAAAATACTCTGACCAATTGTGAATGTTGAGACAAACTATTTCTATTTCAAAGAGCACAAGATTCCAACACTTGTGCTGATGCACCGTCGGGCTACCTAGGTTACAAGACAGAGCAATTTCCAGCCACTAGGTTTCTCATTTTATACTATTTGCTCCTGAGCGTAAGGTCAGCGTGCATCATGCAGTGAACCTTTGGAGCGGAGGAGATGATTTGTTGTCGACATTCTGGGTTATTACCACCAGGCCAAATTGTGTAATGAAGGGGAGGATGGAGCATCAGGAGCGAGAGTACGAGGGAGAGCCAGAGTGAGAGAGGGTGAGCAAGGGTAATAAAAAGGAGGAAACAGAGTGTATGAAATTGGACTCAAAGCTTTACAAGCCCGCTGAGAGAGGAAAGGGAAGAGACAAAGATAGAGAGAAAAGGAGGTCTTATAGAGTCAGATTAGGTATACTGAAAGGAACCCTTGTTAAAGAAGAATAAAGCCCATTGCCTTAGCGGGTTATACATCTATCCAAGTTATGTAACAAGTCAGGAAAAAGGGTTCTGTGCTCCACAAGGTCCTCATAGGATAAAATATGCACATCACTGCACATTCAAACAGGCAGAATTTTTTTTTTGCTTTACTACTGCTTCCATGAAGAATGTGAACTTATAGTGAACTTGTATGGCAGAGAGTCTTTGTCTCAGACTTAATTATGCTGTGATTGGCGGTAGATTATTATTAGGGACGTCGTTTAATGACTATGGTTCCTACAGAAACCATGCGGTTAATGGTAGTGTGTGTGGCCACAGTAATCATGACAGGAGCAATGGAGTCAGGTGATGTCACTTAAACCTCAGACTTTAACACAGGAGACACACTTTGACTGCCTCAGTCTGATCACTAGGGGCTGGTGCAGCCTCGGCCCAAAGGGTGTATCCACATATTATTTTTGTGTGTGTCTTTGTTTTTAAATAGAATTCACCAATGAATTGATGATCCATTGGCTCAAAGAACTACAACACACACACACACACACACACACACACACACAAGTCATTTTTCATTAATATCCATTTTATTTTTTTTTATCTTGAAAAAGTAATTCATTTTTCAGGTTTTCAAGATTCTTGCTCATGCATAAACAGAGATTAAAAAGATTGGAATTAAAAATGTCTTATTTCACTTCAATTGTTGATTGATTGTTTAAAGAGCACTTTTGCTGTACATTGAACTATCATCACCTGTTTGGTGGAGGCTGATCATTTAAAATGTGGGATAAGTTAAAAAAATATAATTTCTTTTTGTTGTTGTTATGTTAAAGGAATTAAGATTTGAAAAAGAAAGGCAGAATCCTATTGCTTTTTTTCTGGGATGATCCTTTATATAATTATAAACATACATAGTATTCATACAAAAATCAAAGTTCTGTTATAATCAGTGTTCTGATTTTATAAACATTCTTCAGATTTGCTCTTGTTCTGGTGCTGAAGTGGGCACAGCTGAGTTTGTTTTTCAGTGCTCATCAGCACCTAATCAGATTTTCGTGATTCTGCTTTACTACCGCAATTCTGTTCAGTGTAGTCTTATGTGCAAAACAGATGAAACTATTTAGTACTCAACAATGCAGCTGCCTTAATTTTAGATCCATTTTAATTCTGTAAACCCACAGATTTGGAAAATAACTGCAGATTCAAAACCTAAATCTTAGCATTGTTAAAAAAAATAACAACCCCCCCCCCAAAAAAAAAAAAACAGACACTCTATTCTCAACTAGATGTCATTGCTTTTATGCTTATGTCATTTACTCCTCATCAGCTCATGTATTTGGACTGTACAATTATAGTTAATATGGAATAAAAACACCATACAATAGTTTCAACACAGAGAAGGAAAAATAAAAAGGAAAAAGTTAAGCTGTGAAGGTCTGTCAGATCCTCCAGTGACTCATCAGTACCAAATAAATCAGTATGTCATGACAACAAATGCTGCTACCATGTTTGCAGTTGCAGTTTATTTTAAAAGCAAAGATAGCTCCACTGCTCCATGAAGATCCAAAAGCCAAACAAACAATATGGCCCACACACTTGGGTTTAGTTATTGTGCATTGTTACCGAAAATGCTCCAGCTAGACGGGACGCAATGACACGACTACATTTCATTACATTACCAGTGTCCATAACACAACAGGTTCTGCCTGCAAACCGTCTCCATCAATTATGCATGGCCCCTTGAGGAAAAAGGATTTAAACATTAACAATAGATAAGAGAGAATCAACTTAAAAGGAGGGAAACCAGGCCTTCTGTTTTTTCCCTTCGATACATTAAGTGGAATTCTGCATTCTTGTTGCCTTCAGTAAAAAACATTAGGAGGCTGCTGATGGATTATTTTTAACCTTTTTCATACGACTAAAAGCAGAGCGATGTGTCACATCACATTATAAGAATGTTGGACTCTAATTGTCAAATGCTACCTGTGATTCCGACGCAATAGGCCTCCTAACAACCGTCATTGACTTAACACTAGAACCGCCAAGGGGGTCATTTTGACCCCCTCACCTTTTTAAATGTATGTAACTGTTAAAGTAAAACCCCTACATTTCTCCGTTCCTGTCTTTTCTTAAAATTGTGTTTTTAATAATCTACTGAGTTATGGGGGTTGTGGGATAAACAGAATTTCTTTTTTAAGCACCTTTACCTCCAACCACCGCATGGAGTCATTTTCACCCCCCATAGAAACAGCTGCAGCCAGCCGCTGTCCACGCACCACCGGTCCAGTTGCGTAGCAATGGCCATTGTTTATCATTTTGATAAGCAGACTGTCATATCACGAGCTAGCTATGCCTACGAGATCTGGACGTGGAAACATGAACCGCAGCAGAAGAAGGAGGATGAATGATGAAGAAGTTCTGGCAATGCTCCAGGACGTGACCGAGGGAGAATCAGATGAGGGAGAGATGACGGCGGAGATCAATAACCCGTCATTTTCACCTGACAAGGAATCCTCATCTGAGGACGAGGAGCTGAGGTCCAGAAAAAGGCCCCGGGTTCATGTGACAGGTAGCAAGACCCCACCTCAACTTCAGATATCTACATCTCAAACTCAAATATCCTCTCTACGATTCATATTCACAAGTGAGATCGTAACATGTGCTAATGCAGCCTATAACTACCCACTGCTACAGAGACAACACACCTTGCCCATATCACTGCAGCATGATGTTACTGTGTGTGTGAGTGAGTGTGCGTGTGTGCGTGTGTGTGTTTTCTGAGCAAGTGAAGGAGAGAAAGCGCTCCGGTCCTTTATTCCCAGTAACATAAGCCGAACTAAAACAATTTTTAACTTTTACTCAATGTTTTTCTTCTACAATAATTAATAATAAATGATAATTAATTAATTTATCCCCCGATAATTAAAAGAAACACACCGGTGGAAAACCTACCCAAACCCGACATGCAAAAAGTTAAAAGAGAGACCTGATCCAGAAGGGACCCAAGGATAATTACACCTGATAAAAATGATGTGAACCCATACTGACCCAAAAAGAGCGAGAACACTGGCAGCATCATGATGTGCCGCCAATTAGTATGCTGCTTTGTTACCAGACATCATAGGTGTTGCGATCTTTAGCTGGCATCTGGCATCCAAGCCTGCACCCAAATGCACTGGTTGCTTTTTAAAGCATCAATATTCTTCATCTCACCGGGGCCATGTTTACATCTGAAGTAGGAACCTTCTGTTATGTAAGAATTACGAGAAAACAACTTCCCGTGTGGTAAAACGATCAGCCTGAGGTTAGTCTCAATCATTGGGATGAGCCATCTGCCACAGAAACATCCCTGTAGGTGAAATGCACGGGAGCTTTATTAGCAGCATTAGAAACGTTTCAAATGACCTTTTAAGTTAATTGAACACTAACACTTTATTATTGCTACTAAATTAGAGGCAATTATAAGGCCAGGGTCAATTATCCTACTCAGGATTTATATGTTTTAAACCTTGTTACAGTGATGTATGTATATGACCCATATCAGCATGACGACATGCAGGAAGGTTAATGAAGATCCATTCTTTCTTTTTTTCAATTAATAATTCATCTTTGAAATGCAGCCCAAAAGGAGGAGTAATTGTCATCCCACATTGAGTGAATGAGCTGATTTTCTGAGGCGTGCTGCCGGGCCAGAGCCTCATACAGGTTGCTCATACCCCACCGTACTGGTATGAGGGCTGAGCGCCAAGAAGGGTAATGAAGATACGGTGCCATCTGTCCTATATGTTGCTCGCCTGGAGCTTTACAGTACAGGAGCTGGCTCAGGGCCTGGCGTGGGAGAGCACTGTAATATTCCAGAACAGCAACAGAGGGATGCACAATATGAAACACACAAAGTCCCCCCCCCCCAAAAAAAAAAAGAAAAACAGTAATCACATTAGCTGTGCTTTTGCAAATTCGGAGGATGATACATGTTACTCATTGGATTATACATATGTATGTGCCAATATGGACGCAAAGTGTATTTTTCACAACTTCAAGTGGCTTATTTCAGGCTAAAAGGTAATAAACATAAGGGACTTTGTGGCACACTCTACATGCCCCCAGTCAGGAGTGTAACAATACTTGGCACAGGGCGCTCGTGTTGGAGATAGTGGAGCACACCCACAGGAAGACGTTGGGGAACGTCAGAGAGATTAATCCAATAATGGAAAATGTGAGAATTAATGAAGACACTGTAACCCAGTTTCTCCATAGGGCCTAATTACAGAAAGCTAGTCTACCACGTGGCACCAGTCCAGATGAGTATTTCCTTAGGACTTGTCTTCTCTGTCAGTTAACTTGACACAAATCTATAGGGCCCACGCATACTCATAGTTTATGGTTTACTGAGTATGAAAGCGTGGCGTTCAGAGTCAAAAATAGTTTCTTTTCCTCAGCGTGTGTACTGTATTCAACCCATGTTCCCAGTATGCATGGACTCAGCTGGCCTATGAGACACAGGACAGGATGTTCTCTCGGCATGTATGGGATGGATGTAACTGGCAGGACGGGTGGATGGTTGGATGGATGAGTGGAAGCACTGAGGTGTGTGCTTCATAAAGACAAGACACAGACAGCAGATCAGAAGCTCGATCATTTCCCGTTTCATGCACCTTTGTGATAAAAAGATGGATGGATGATAGAACAGAGACATGCATCCATATTTAATGATGAATTGTGATGAATCATGTCGAATGCCCTTGTTAATGATGTTTCCCTCTCCATTTTCTGCTTCAGACCAACACGTTTCCACTCACAGGGAATTCTCCTGGTTTGCTTCTTGCTCTTTTCCCATGTTGAAATAATATTTATTTTATTACAGTCTACTTTATAGAAGATATATGTCAACTACAATGACCTTTCGACTTGAGACAGTGTAAAATATTTTAAACAATATAATGCTTTTCCCCAATTAATGCCTGTGTTAAGTATACACATGGGTCGGTCTATAAGGTGTCGATTTCCCTCAATTTTATGTAGCTTTTTACAAAACTAGTAAACTGGTGGAGATGTTACTTTAACAGCGTCTTTATTTTCAGATTTAAGGTCAGTTAGGGTTGTGCTGTCTTCCAAGCGGACGTTATTGAGATCAACAATGCCTGTACAGAATGTTGGTCATGCTGTCATCTGGTCAAACATCTCAGTGGACACGACATAATACCGATATGGGTTTGGAGGCATTTCAAACATAGTGTGCATGGCAGTAAATGCCTTTTGACAACAACCAATAACCTGTAGCTATATACTCCAAAGTGAAGTATTATAGGGTTGACTCGAAGTCTGAAATGATTGTGCTAACTTTCTAAATCATCACGTTAATATTGTCGTCAGCCTAGATCCGCTGGCCTGATGAGCTGATGTCCATTGGGAAGGACATTTTCCACACTGAAAACAATCTGCAAATTAACTTTGAATAAGATGCATTTAAGTTAATATTACACCCAGTTTATAAAAGTGACATCTGCATGTATATAAATGTTAATAAATATTTAAAAGGAAAAGTTTCTTACTTTACTTCCTGTTTAGTCTGCCAAGCTGGTCTTCTGTGCTGTGTAACTTGTTAACTCTTGACGATGTCAAAACGTTCCTCTCACAAGTTGTCTTTACACTTCAGTTTTTGTACTGGCTCCATGCATCACATTGAATAGACAGTGGTATGGATCTTTTCAGCTCACTCTCGTGAATAAATGCATTTTCCAAAAGGTTGAGCTGTTCCTTTGAACTTACCACACACTGGTCTGGGCGATAGCAATGTTGATAACCCTGAAAAAACACTGTCAGTAATGAGGACTCTGAATCATGCCAACCTCCAACTTATTGGATGAAAAGTCGTGTTTGTTCCTGTTGGATCTTAATGGACATATGACTTGGTATTATATGAGAGGGGTTGCTTTGATTTATGGCTCACGCTTTGAGAAGTTTAGTCTTGCCAATAGAAGGATCTGCATCTTTTACAGGAAGTGAGGATGTTGTAGAGTCAAATACCATATGTTTCTAGAAACATGTAGCTATGTGTCCCGGACGTTACGCTTGTATGTTGTTAACCTATACTGTGCACAGGCATAAAATGAGGATCTGTGTTCATATACTGCAAATTCTTAAAGAACAGTGGGTGTAAATACATTTAAAAAAAATACATGCACGAGCATGACTCATGTAAAACAAAAAGGGTGGGTGGGTGGGGGGGGGGTCAAAGAATTGCGAGGGAAAAGTGAGAAGTCGAGGGGAGGTAAATGTCAAACAAGGAGCTGCTAAGGACCAGCTTGCCTGGCTTTGATGGATGGACTGCGGTGGGAGGGCAACACTCCTTTTACCCTGGCAAAACCTACCATCTACAGAGCAGACAAAGAGAACAGGAGGAGGGAGGACAGCTAAACTCCCCCTTGTAACTGCTGAGAGAGACAGAGCAAGTCAGTGTTCCAGCTAGATTTAACCGGGGGAGGTTGTGTTAAACTTTGAACAGAATAATAATACTTCTGTATGACATTTTACTCCTAAATTTTGAGCTTGAGCCTGATCACACCAGCATTTGCACTGCACCAGATTGAAGGTTTTGCATCAACCTCAGTTATTCAGTAAATGCTTTCACATTAAGGTGCAGTGCAGTCCATTCTAACTCTACCTGGGCCCCACCCCTCTCCTCTCTCTGTTATGGTGACATTTAGATAAATAGATATATGGAGAAAACATGGAGTGGAGTAAGGCGAGCAAACAGAGAGAGAAAAACAGCAACACCAGTTCAACTGTTGACAACAGGGATGAGATTAGCAAGGTTTGTCCAGCTTGCTATTTAGCTTTATCTGGAGCCTTTTGTTGAAACATGTTCAGCTTTTCATAAAGTCAACGCACTCGTCAGTGTCACTTTCCATGAACCGGCCAATCACATCTTGGATGGGGCGGATTTGAAAAACTCAATGTTATGCGAGAATGGTTGTGATTACTTACAAGTTAGCACTTAGCATAAACAAATTAAAGACTAACCGCCAAAGGAGTTTTCTCCGATTTAATGAAGGAACAAAACCTACACAAATTATAAACGTTGGTTGTGTATTTCTTAAGCTGCTGTATTGACTAATTGGAATACTAGTGGTGTATAGTATACTATAGATACACACATAGATACATACATACATACATACATACATACATACATATATACATATATACACATACATTTATACACATATATACACACATACACATATATACACACATATACACACATATATACACACACATATACACACACACACACATATATACACACACACATATACACACACACACATATATACACACACACATATATACACACGCACACATATACACACACACATATACACACACTAACTATAATAATATTTATATTATCTATTACATTAATATAGTTTTTATTTTATGTTACACTATTAAATTAATATACTAATCTATACTTATTACTCATCCAGGTTGAGGACTGTGTATCTGCTGTGGACTGATGGAGATTGAACCAGAGCCAGGATGCCAGCACCACCCCAATTTTTCATTATTTGAAGAGGCCCAAGTTAGATGACCTAGATATGTCTTCACTTTCCACCCCAACAAAAGCGTGAAAAGTCTGTGATGCAGAAGTTGCTAAATTGCTAATTCAATGAGGTAGGAAACGTATTTATTTTAATTTTATTTGATGACTTGCCTACTACCAGTCTTTTTTCTTCCTGTATTATGTATTGTACTGGTCAGATGGTTCCAGAGATTCTTGCCCCCTTGCTGCCAACGTGCCGATATGTGCTCCTTGTGGCGAACCTCCTCCTAAGAGCTACATGTTCCCCTTGTTGTATTTCACACCTGTTTTATTAAAGTTATTGTTAGACATATTGTTTTCTGATGTTAAGGTGGTGGGCTGGTCTGAGTCAAAAGATCTAGGGCCATTTTTCATTCCCGGTCCGTCCCTGAATCCCTCGAAATGCAGCAATCAGCCAACAGCAGTGTGGACAGTATGGAGTGTAAATGATTGTGAGCATTCAACTGAGAGTAGTAGTAGTAGAAAAACACTACAGCAGTAGAAATCTACCTCTCCTATTTGCTTGTAGTAGTAGTAGTAGTAGTAGTAGTAGTAGTACACACTCCCAGTAAACTCTCCCTACCCCTCATTCTGTCACTGTCCACTATCAATTTGTTGAAGCCTCTCAACTAACGCTGAGCTAGCAGTTAAAACAGCTTGAGGCTGTGTGTAAGTTCAAAATGCATTTGTTGAATTTGTGGTCAAGCTAGACGTTGCTCTTTAAAAAGGTACCCTGCGGAGCTTTTGACCTCTAGAAGTGCTATGGGGTAGTTTCTTTTTTTTTTTTTTAATGAATGGTTTCGCTGACTGAAAGGTGGCGATAATTGGCCAAGAAATGCAGCAATGCACGAGCAAAGGCGGGGAAGTAGAAGACTGAAGACAACTTAAAAATGTTCCAAAAAAATGAATGAATCTATCTATCTATCTATCTATCTATCTTATTGATACAGGAGGAATGAAATAATGGCTCGTGACTACAGGTTAGCATTGTTAACCATTTAAACACCTGGTCTAAATGGATTCAAATTAAAGTGAAAAGACAAAAGAGTTGTCTTCTCTTCTTCCCAGTGTGTGAGTGTGTGAGTCCCTAACAGAGTGCTGTGTCTGTTGTTGGCAGTGTGTCGCAGCAATTACGACACCAGTATGCCTACCACTGCATCCATCAGATACCATTGTCCCTTACCCCCGTCCTCACCTTCATCCTTCTGCCTTTTGTCTCTCCCTCTTGCTTCCTCTCTGCCTCTCTCACTAAGCTCTTCATCAGTAAAACACATGAATAATGGACTAAAGTGAAAGAGGAATACTTCTTCCTGATGAAGTGACACTCGAGTTGTTGCATGAAAACAAACTGGATTAATAGTGATTCATTGAGGTTGTTTTATCCTGAAAGCATTTTAGGGACTTTCATTCTGTATATCTGGTGTGTGTGTGTGTGTGTGTGTGTGTGTGTGTGTGTGTGTGGTGAGAGGTTGCTCCATTACCACCCATCACTGCTTTTATCTCATTTTTATTGTCTCTGTGAAACTGCTGATAAAACCCCTCTGTGTGTGTGTGTGTGTGTGTGTGTGGGTGTGTGTGGGTGTGTGTGTGTGTGTGCGCGGTAACCATATGCAGCAGCCTGGATGTGCGTCTGTGAATTAATATCTCACACCTCACCCACACATCTCTCCATATAGAGGAGACATTACAATATTTGTGAAACAGAGATGAGTAGAGTGGCATAAAGAATCTGATAGGATGAAAAGAGACATCCAGACAGCAGACAGACGCCCTGAACACCATTCAGCTTTTTTGTTCTGATGGTTGAATTATGAGTCTTAACTCAGAAAAAAAAAAAAAAAAAGAACAATAGAGGAAATACACTAAAAGGAATCCGCAGTGAGAGATAATAGATGGAGAGAGCAACAAAATCCGATGGAGTGACTCAGAAGGGAGGGGCTTCCGGGCTTATCCTGACTCATGACGAGAGTCAGGATAAGCCCGGAAACAAAAATCACAAATAATGAACTGCACTTCTGTTTCATTCAGTGGGAATGCTGCGCTGCCGTGTTTATTACCTCCACTGTTTTTTTTTTAAGCCGAACCTTCAGCCTGTTTCTCTGGGTAATTTAACAAAAGTGAATTTAGTTTTACAAGATGACGAGGCAATGATATTGTATTCAGCTGAACTTCAGCTTAAACTGCAAGGAATAATAGGAGAGCTTTTTTTGTCACGTGTGAGACAATCTTTTAAAATCCTCACCAGGCAACATCCGCTATTGATTTATTTGATCTGCTCACCATTTTTTTTTTCTGTCTGCTTACAAAAATTATAGGTTCTGATTAAAAACTTTTGAAGCAAATGGAGCATACTGCATTAGAAAAGGAATGGAAACTGTCTGTGCACTACTGTAAAAACACAGTGCTTGGATTCCTTGAGGCTGCCGCAAGAGGCAGAGCCTTAGGATGATCAAACCTCTCCAACACCAGCAATGAAAAGAGGAAGATACTGTACCACACAGGTTCTTAATGTTTTAGTTACTGACCCAAATTATTGAGTCTCTCTTTAAAACTGAAAGCAAATATTTGCAATCCCTTTTTTTAAAAAAAAAGTGTGAACCAATGGGCCTGAGGCTTTCAAGGTAGGGAAGTCGGAAAGTATTCAGAGACAGACTAACAATGTTGGTTTGGGCTTTTCATAGGTTTTGTTGACAATAACATAAATAGAGAATATTGCCAGTCTTGTTCTGTAAAGCTCACCAGGGGACAGACATTTTTGGATACTCCATAAGCTCACGACAAACTTAATATAAAACATGAATTTGTTCACGTTAGATGGTAAACAACAAAAGCTACATTTTCATGTAATTCCCCGTGGATATTCATTTTGCCAATCCCACCTTATGTTTCCATCAGCACCACCATAGGGAATAAATGTCTACTAGTACAACAAATTCTTCACAATATAAAGGGCAGATTGCCACAGAGAGCACAGAAATCAGATTCATGCTCTATAGAGGATGAATTCTTAATGTTTTTGCGCACTGCATCACATTTCCTCTGGCGCCATCCTAAGGCCAAAATGTCAACCGTGTCCACATGATATTGCAAAATCTACACGCCACACTGCAACGAGATGATTTGAGTGACCCGTGTGTACTTTCATCCCCTGCCAACCTCAGTTTCATTTGCAAATTTAGCCCAGCTAAACTTCCCTCTCCCACTATCACTTAAAGAAGAGCGAAATCATCAATGTGTTGCTTCCTTCCATCAAGAACCTTTGTATGGTGGGGTATAGTGGACATTGCAGCCTCTGTGGCTTTAGATTTTTTGTCTTACCAGATGAGAATCAGTCAATGGACTCATTACAGTGAAGTGGTTGAAACAGGCCAGCTGGGTCCTCTAACTCTAAAAGACCTGAGGTAGAGCAGAGTAATAATAGAAAAAAATGTCCAGAAGCACTTAGAGTGGACATCAACAATCAACACAGTGCATCTCTCTCCTTTTTTCTTTTTTTTTCTATGACTCACTCACACCCTCACCCCATCACCAATACAATTAGTTTCAACTGAAAACGGGTCCCTGGCTTATCCCGATGAGCAGGGCAGGCCACCACCTTGCACGCTGCCGTCGGTGAGTGTGCGTGAAAGGGTAAATGAGAAGCAAATTGTAAAGGGCTTTGTCCTTAAAGTACTGGCATGGCTTGACAAAAAAAATAAAAATAAATAAATAAATCAGCAAACAGATGTTGAAGTGGCCTTTTTAACCACACTCCTGGGCCACTTGGTCTGCGAGGATTCTTGCTTCTGGCGCTTTCATCTGTTACACTTCTCATCACACAGAACGGTAAAAAAAAAAAAAAGTGTAACGATCCAAACCTCCACAGACTTCTCTGAACCTGGTTATTGCCATGTTATTCCTAAATCTTTTAACCCATGTGCGCTTGACCTGCCTTACAACATTATCACTTGTCGTAAACAACAACAATATCTGTATTCTAACAGTTCATAACAGAATAATAATAATAATAATAATAACATATTACATATCCTTTTCTCAGGATAAATACAATTCCAGAAGTCAATATTGAGGTTTTAAAAAAAAAGTAAAAATTTGTACGTTTTGGTCAGTTGGTGACTTCAATCCATTAATAATTATCAATCATCGTCATCATACTCGTTTCTGGGACATTTTTTTCCTTCATCTTTTTGAGTGAGAGAAGGTCATTAATAGTATTACCAAAAGAATACATAATCCAAAAGAAAAATGTGTGTTTGTAATTGCGGATCAATACATTTGAACAATGAAATATTAACCCAATTAAGCCAAGTTTAAATTTTGAGCTATGACCAATTATACATCCACTGCACAGTCTGCCTTCGCCTGTCTTAATTTGATTAAAATTCCCCAAAGACACACAAGTTTTCCTTCCCTCCAGTGTGTGATAATACCACTGAACTACTCTAGTGCCTGTGAGACGCATACGTGGCTTTGGTGTATTTTTTTCCTCATTGGTTAAACACGCCGCGTCCTCCTTTAAGATGGACTTTTTAGCACTATGGATCTGTGTCCAAACGCCTGGACAAGATGCAGTAGAGGGTCTGACTGTTCTCTCTCCTTAATTTCCTCCTGCCCTCTGAAGTGTGTTTCTCTTTTTGTTTCCCCTCTCACTCCCACCATCCCTCCCCTCACTCTCCTCTGCTGGGGAAGAAAATGGAGTTGCTGGCCCGACGCCACACCTGACACTCCCGTCTTAATCTGATTAATGTTTTTAATTTATATAAGTGAGTGGCGAGGGAGAAAAAAAGGGGCTGTTGCCTTTACTGATGTTGGGTCCCCCCCCCCCACACACACACTTATTTGCACTTGTCATATAGGCCAAGACTTTAAAGGGCAGAACAAATGTTTGTGTGTGTGTGTGTGTGTGTGTGTGTGTGTTTGTGTGTGTGTGGAGAAAAAATGGAGGAATAAGGGGGACTTTTGAAAAGAGTCAAAGAGAAAGACAGAAAACTGAAAAACACAAGAAATATTGACAGAGGGTGAAGTGAGGAGAACGTAAAATATGAGAAAGGGGGCTTTAGGGCAGGAGGACTGGGCAGAGAGGGAGATAAAGGGGGTTTTAGAAGAAAAGTAAAGGAATACCAAGATGTGACGAAAAACAGACAGAGAGAAAACCACGAGAAACGGAGAGAGAACAAAGAAAAAATGAAAAACCAAGCAGGGGAAGGCCGAGAGATGGTAATTATGAGAGATGAGGGATGATGAAAAGGCCGGCTTGGGACAATCTAATTGGAAAATCCTGCCTTTTTATTTCAAACTATTCATCATAATGAATTACAAAAATCACATCTACATGAAATTTCTCCCAAAAAAGATGAATAAGTCATGTCCACAGGCTCCAAAATGGACGCATGGAACAAATTTGTTTAGCTTGGCTGGGAATCAGGATTTTTTTTCCATTATGTATCCCATTAACATTTTTATATAGGTGTAATGTAGAAAACACACTGGCTCTCTGTGTGTGTGTGTGTGTGTGTGTCTGTGTGGGTAAAGTGAAAAACAGGACTTCAAATAATGACCTCACATACCTTTCCATTACTGTTCCATCCGATCAATAATCCCATTGATTGCAGAAGAAGCTGTTGTGGTAGGGAGAGCATCCCCCCCCCCCCCCCCCCCCCCCCCCACACACACACACACACACACACACACACACACACACACACACACACACACAGACACCCCAACTGCAGAATGGTCTTTGGTCAGTGGAAAGCTGGATGGTGAAGGGATGGACAGAGTTACAGTGGCGGAGGTGATGGAGGGGAACCTGGTCCTAGTGAGAACTGAAGACTATAGGGGCAGGGAGATATGGGAGTAAGCGGGCAAAACATTTTTTCCATTACATTTCCTCAACCCTGTCTCCTGAAAATCATGTTTCCATACATACATCTCATGCTGGGTGGCGGGAGCCACAAACTACCTCAGGGATGAGGGCTATTATACATTGTCCACCACAGTATCAACAAAAAGGAGAGTTTCTCAATATCAACAGAATGTCAACTTTCTTGCGTTGGCGTTTCCTTCCTCCTCTTTTCTCAGCGCCGGGCCTCTGGCTCATATTAGATAAAACCTGCCTTCTTGACATTTGGTGACCAGTCAGCAGGAGAATGACTACCATGTGACTGACATTTTTAAAATGCCAACAAATTACTCGTTGTTAAACTTTGTTAAAGTCAGGAAAGGTTCAACTAATATCAAGTACTGTAAGTAAATACTCATATTAAAAATTGGTGGAACAGCAGCTAGCCCAGACTTTCAACTGAGTTTCCCCCCCAAAAAACACATAAAAACAAAGCGAGTTAGATGGATTTTTATGTATATAGAAAGTGTTGTCTTCCTCTGTCCTCTTTCTCTCTTATACATTCTTTCTGTCCCTACATGTCTGCTTGCTTTTGATCTTCACATATCCTTCACCTTCACGTCTCTGGCATTGTCTTGTAGTTTCTCACATTTTGCCCTTTTCCATATAACAAGATACCATGCACACTTCTGTCTTCGTCCCTGCAGCACATACCCCCGCCCCTTATTGTTCTCCTCTCCAAAGCTCACGGACAGCAAGTCTTGTGTCTTGTCCCCTGTCTTACTCCACTACTTCTTTTCTACACCATCACTCTCCAATGTACAATGAACATATTTTTCTGACCATATTTTTCTGTCTGCCTGCAGTCCACAGATATCAGAAGTCAACTTTGCAGTCCAAATGCATGTGAATTTTAATCCTCCTATCCACATAGCCAACATTTCAGATGTCTGGAAACCCATAGAGACTGCCCCTGAGCAAGATACCGCAACTCTCTGACCTCACCAGGGTAAAAGCAAGTCATCAAATGAAAACGCTTAGGTTATATGTAAAACCTGTGTTAAACTTGCCGCAGGCTACTGGCTTTCAAACTGAACTCTATCACATGAAGAAGACAGGGATAAGTAAAACATGTCAACCTTGTGAATGTAGAAGTTCGACTGGCCAATCAAACTCTCTTGCAGAGGTATTATACATTTGCAGCACTCCCCTCAGGCCTGAGTCGGTACCAGCAAGGATAGTTGAGGCGCATTTTCTCTGCAGGTTTTGTCCATCAAAGCTTGTGGTGAACTGGTTATCAAGCCATTTCCTACTTACGGTACAAGTTAACTGAGGACAAAAACATCCCTTGAGCTCCTCAAGGAAATGTTGCATATTGGCAGTAAATTGTAATCTCGAGGTCTTTATTACCTACAAATGCTTTGATATACATTTTCCATCACAGGAACGTTTTTAGGGAACTCTGATCTAAATTTAGATCACATAGTACAGCCCAAGTGAGCGAGAGCACGGACGCTTTATTTGATGAAGACTTTGGCATTGACCCCACTGATGAAATATGTTGATAGGGACCCTAAGATGAGGCTTTAATGTGGCGGTGAGGTGTTGGAGGAGAGAAGTTGTATAGTCTGCAGTGACTCCAGAGATACGAAACAGCTAAGGTGGAGGACAGGACAGCCATCATTCCAATTGAAGCCGGACTCGTAATGGAAAAAGGGGAAAATCCACAAAGTGGACGTATGCGTTATCAGATGTTGTTGCCCTCTTTCACTCACACTCACACACACACACCAACATCCCGTGGGTCACTCAGTGTATGACGAGAGAGGCAGAGGTTGAGGAAGTTAGAGGTCTGGTTTAGGGCGAGCAGGGAGAAGCAGGCAGAGTGCACTACAAAACAGATCAGGAGGTTATCACTACTTTGGAACAAACATCTTACCTCTCTTTTCCATTATCCATTTATTCATCATAGTCACACTGTATCCTATATGACAAAGAGCCTCATAATGACTCTGATGTTGAAGATTGTTTAAAAAAAAAAAGAAAAAAAAAGCCTTTGCTTTCAATAATGGATCTAATTTACGTTATCTTCACGGTTCTGCAGAAACTTCTTAGGGTCAGTTGTAAGAGGAAGTCTTGAAGAGATTAAACAATTGCTGGCCAGTCCACCTTCCTCGGCCTAGAGCTAATTGATTTTTATAAACAATTTTAGATTTTGCTTTGAATTGCTACCTACTTTGTGTGAAGATTTTTCTCAAATGATGATACTTTACTGGGCGCAGCAGGGCAAATCTCGTGGCATTTTATTCTACCAATTGGGGTCTTAAAGATAGTGTTATAGACATTTCAGTTGGGCTTATGTAACATTACAGCTAAAAGTGAAGCTTGGAACTGGAGTAACTGTATGCAGAGTTTCCAAACAACAGCAGTGATATGCAAATAATACAAGCTAGACAGAGATGAAAGTGTAGGTGACAAAGGCAAGAGTTGTAGTTTATTCGCATTATTTCCCTGGTCTCTCCCTCTGTATTTTGCTGTCGCTTGTCTCCCATCTCCATGATTTCATTCTGCAGATGTTTCCTTCCTTTACCTCTTCTCTCCTCTCTTCTTCCACCAAACCCCCTTCAACTTCAATTCCACTCAATTCTCTATATACCCTCAAACAGCCCCTTTCTGTTGTTTGGAGTTTGAATTGAGCAGCAGTGAGCCAGCAAAGCGCAACTGAAATAACAATGAGGGGTACTTGCGAGCATGTGCAGCCAGCTCAAATCCACTACTCTGGCTGCCAGGTGGGAACATATGTGCACAAACACGCCATGCACAACAACAAACGTCAGTTTTAGCAAGTCACTTTATTTTATGTATATTCTATGTCATACTATATTAAGTCTTTAATTGGTTTAGAAGTATCTAAAAAACAAGGGTCAGTCTCTTTAAAGATGGCAGATAACCTGATTTATTCCAAATTGTTGGAACATTGTATTGGAAGAATGCTAAAGTATGAGTTTTGTGTTTTCCAAAGAGTTCCCGAGGCTCCACACTGGAATAAAAGGCTTGGTGAGACGGATATGTTTTGCTGCGAAGGCTTCAAGGGGTTTAAAGCCATTGTTTCATTTCTGTCTCGCTGACTCTCAGAATAATCAAAAACTTTGTGTTATTGTTGTTGCTGGCTTTGGAGGAAAGGCTGGAATACATGTGCCTCCCCCTGTTCCTAGCTCCACACTTATGGTGAGCTCAGGTGCCTTGTTTTATTTTCTCCCCCTCTTCCCCTGCTTCACACTGCGTTATATCAAAGTGATAAGGTTCATGCCGCTCGCTCCTACAGGGCTTCACAGGGAGGTCTAAACCTTCCCTGGAGTTGAGGTATGAGATACAGTTTGTGCATCCTCCGAGGGGTCTGCAGGGGAGCTGCCTCTCCTTCCCGACCTTTTTCCTCTTTCCTTCTGTCTCGTGTTCGCTCTCTTTCTCTCCTCCTGCTGCTTTCGACTTCCAGCTGATGCTGTGCCTCTACCTCTTCTCAAATATTTTGGCATTGAGTCAAGAGCAAGAGACCCCAGGGTTGAGCCGATGAAGAGAAGTGAGAAAGAAAAGAGGCAGTGAGATTGGGCTGGTGAGTGGTAGTTTGGGGACAGAGTGAACGGAATACAAAAAAAAAAGACTCAAGGGAGAAAGGTTTTAGAGTTACTGAAATGCGAAGAGCGAGTAGAAAAAGGTCAAAAGATCAATCAGCCTTCTTCCTTTCCTCCTTTGTAAGGTTTCCTGTGAATCACTGTGTTAGCTGCAGCAGCAGTGATTGATGTTGGGGATATGAAGCATACCGTGTAGCTCAGTGTACTCTCATATTAGGCCTGGGACTTTAGAGCTATAGTGGGAGGCAGGATGAGTTTGTGTCTGAGATGGAAGCACTTTGGATTTTCAATACAGTTCCAAGTAAAAAAATGTTATTTGCACATGATCTGATTAGGAAAGTGAGGTCAATTCTAAAGTTCTGTTTCATTTTGTAGTCACTGTGGCTGGAGTCCAGCATCACCATAAATGCAAAGCCAGAGGCTTCGAAGATTAGATGCAAATATTCCACATATGTCCAAAAACAGTTTTATCGTCATTTGAAAAAATAAAATAAAATAAAAATGTTCATAAATATATATACACACACATACATATGTATATACTGCTTCTGCTACTTCTTTAACTGCTTCCTTGTTTACCACCTTTTAGAACCAAAATAACTGTCATGACATTTTCATCCATACCTGTGTTAAAATGTATCCAAACTATAAAGTAGTAAGGTTCAGAGCTTCCACAGTCTAACAACGTTGCCCCCTTCTCTATTCTATAAAGGAGATGCAAGGAAATGGGACACGACCTACAGTCAAACCAACCTGTCATCGGCCTGTCTAATGGGCTGTCCATAGGTATCAAAGAGCTGCGGATCAAAAACCATTAAAAATACATTTAAAAAGTTAATTTATGCTGCCCACCGCCGTCAGTTACAAGGGGCTTCAAAGCTGGGGCTTTAAAAACTTTTCCTCTGAAATGTTGCAATTTCAAAATCATTTGCCATACGACTTCAAAAAACCTATCTTGGACTTTGGACATTTGGGCAGACTTGAGCAAAATAACTTTTTTTGATGAGGACCCTATGAGCCTGCACCCTTTAGTTTAAACGTGTGACTGGGAGGTAGGAGGGATGTTCGGCAGATACTGCATGTGATGAAAGGAAATATTACTCCAGAACTTGCCTAAGAATATTCATGTCATTAAGTTTTCTTCAGTATCAAAATCATCCAGTGATAGTTGTTGGTACATCCATGGGTACACTGCATACTTTTAATAATGCTAATTTGCCAAAATGTTCACAGGCTCAATTTGTAACCCACAGCACAACTCACTGAATTTATAGCAACGAAGTGGATGTGACTTTGAAAACCCCTGGTGTAGGTGATTGCTCTATAGACTAGTTTTCTGTGATTACATTTTGTATTTTCACAAAGATAGACGGGCTAACAATAGAGATGTAGACTCATTTAAAGAGCTCAGGCTTTGAAACAGCCGGCGCATCTGAAGACAGACGCATCCTGAGCGACGCCAATGATAAATGACTAACAACCCTGCAAACTCTGCATCTCTGAAAGATTTTAAGATGCTCTCCATTACATTTCGTCAAAATGTATTTACAAGTAAAACATATGCATTGTATCAGGGCCATACACTGTAAGCTTGAATGTGAATAGCCACCTGGGAAGAGCTTAAACTTTTACAGATGAGCAATGTTTCAAAGTTTGAGCCCACATTTGTCAAAACTTCAGTCATTATTATTTCTCCATACATGAGGGATCAAACCTGGTACTGTCTAATTATGGGACTGTCTCCCTAACCACCAGGCTAATCTGATGCCTGATGCATTAAACATGGCCAGCAGGCCTAGAAATGAATATAGCAGAGACACTGAAAGAGTTTGAGCACTCATTTTTGGAGACATTTTGGCTCCTGTCATGTGTCTGTAAATGTCTGCGAGTGTGGATGTGTGTGAGCTCGTGAGAGCACGTCTGGGCCACTAAAGGTTATATTTACCATTTGTCTGGGTTTCGTGAGAGGCAGAGGGCAACTGGGGACAACAGGGTGGACCGCTAGAATTCTGATGACGATTGCAGATGATCAAACACACACGCAAATAAAAAAAAAACGTTTATTGGGGATTTAATCAAATGTCAGGGTTGTGTCGTCACACTGTGACTACAGAGTATAAGAGGCCTGGAAAGAATGGCAATGATTGGAAATAAATGGAAGATGGAGGTGGATCAATAGGAATGAATGTGTGTTGTTTTGGAATCAGTGGGAATGAACAGAGATGCATGAAGAAATGCCCCAATTTTGGATCCTACAAAAGAACCAGAGAGGGGACATGCATCATCATCAGTTTCACTGAACTAAATTGTTAAAGGGGTATTGCATCATCTATGACGTTAAAGACCTTTATTAGCAACCAGTGGGAACTGTACCTTATTTCCATTAGCTGTTCACAGAAAATAATGCCAAACTACAGACAGAAAAGGAGATAAAGGATATCGGCCTCATATCCATCATATGGCAGTTCATTCAAACAAAACAATTATCACTCACACAAACACACCCACACACACACAAACACACAAATTCAGAATCAGAAATATTAAAAAGATAAGCTACTGAAACCTTAAAGTCCGTCAGAGGAACGAATGAACGAATGTGCAGCAGTTCATTCCAGTAGTAAAGTGCATACATGCACTGAGGCAACAGTTTGCTAACACATTAACATAAACAGTCTTATAAGTAGACAGGACTTAGGTATGTATTTAGCTTTTTATGCAAGTTCTTCTGCTTCCAAGCGGCCAGACATATTATTAATATAGCTTTAAAATGTGATTGATAGTAAGTTTCCCCAATACTTTTGTAGCTGTAGAAAAAAAAGAAGACATCATAATTTGGATATTAAACTGGATTTCCTAATTGATTCATGCAGTGAATGCACATCTGAATGCAAATGCATACTGCACCACGTCCAACACGGTAGCTTCCATCTGGGATCAAGAGGGTTGATCAACATATTGACGTAATAAACCAAACATAATACTGGGTCAAATGACCAGAATATAATTGTCGGCTGTGGTCGATTCCACCTCTGCACTCGCACCGTGACTCAGGTAACTCCATCTGAACCCAGCAGTAATCCTGCCCACCAGACTGTAGTAGCCAGCTGACTTCAGTGACATAGCTATAATTGCTACATTTAGCGTGATTAATCACTGACTAATCAGATTTGCATATTTACAGTAACGGCACAATATCCAGAGAAACATGCTGTGTGTTAATGATCTTCAGTCTAACAGAGTCCTGCCACAGTGTGTCAGCCCAGATGTCAGCTGAGGGGGGGAGGCGCTTTCACAAAACTGGAACTGACCAAGAGCGTGAAATGGATGGAAGTGTTTTCAGAGTGTCCGCGACAGCGATTGTCCACACCTAACAGGTAATTAGACTGGCGTCCGGTTCGAGAGAAAATCTCTCCAAAGCCACGTACTGACATGGATCTGGATCCATCTGGATTAATAGCTGCACCGAAAGTGTGCCTGCGCATGAGTCAGAAGAATGACACAAGAAAGACTTCCCCTCTTCTGTCCCTCAGGTTTGACTATTGGAACAGCTCATTGGGGAATACTGCTGATAGCCTCCCGACAATAAAGAAAAGCTGAACACTAGCTCTTTGCAACTGTGAGTCATAAAATTGAGTGTGAATTGAGTAGCTTTGTCCATTATTAAATTCATAATTGTAGCTGTATTTAGACCTACTTTTATTAAATAATCATTAAATTCAAACATTTGCTTTTGAATGTAATACAAAGAAAATCATCAAAACCGTTCACATTACACATTTCTTTTGGAGATTTTGCTTAAAATGACTATCTACCATAGAAAAAGACCTCCTTATGGTCTGTTGTGTCAAAACGGCAGCTTTTTAACGGCGATGTCACTTCTCTAAGTGTTGGGCTTTCTTATTAAGATGCCATTATCAATGAGTATGTTCCAGTATCTTCATATTGATCCCATCCTGTCAAGCTGTGTTGAAATAGTCTCTCTTGTACCACCCCCCCCACTCACACATCTAATGTGAAGCTCTGGAACACGTCCTAATGCAGATCATATCTTGACAGAATTCAATTTCCCATCTGAAATTAAAACCCTTTGCAGGCCTTAATTGCTCTGAAATTGATAGCAGGAAGTGAAGTGGGAGCCGGCGCTGTGTGTACTCTCCCTCGCTGATGTGGTCGCCTTATTTAGCTGTAATATGAACTTTATGGGTGTTAAAAGAAAGGAGGGTGGGGGAGTGGAGGAGCTAAAGCCTTATTAGCTTTTCCTGGAGATTACAGGCAGAAAAACAGAGCGGGTTGGCTGGGGCTGTAGTCAAATTAAAAAATCTGCAGCAGAGGAGGAGACGACGGGAGAGAAAATTGAGCTGGGCAGAGCAAATCGGGCTAGACGGGATTAGCCAAAATGACAAGGTCGGAGGGCCGGCGGGGAGACCGGTGTGGAGGCAGACGCCCTGCCTCTGCTCATGCCTTGTCGTGGCCAGAGACAGCAGCCTTAAAGTGACCACCACATCACAAACCCTTGTTCAGTCTAATGCACTCCAGTTTATAAGCCCTGCAGTAGAGCTCATGTCCTTTTTGTTCGGTTGTATATTAATCCAAAAGGGATTGTTCAATTCTGTTGTTTGTTTCCCGCATTGGATTGTAATAGATTAAAAAAAGGTTAATGACAGCGTGTCTACCCCGCACATCCCAAGGACACTTCCTCTCAAACCATTTAATCAAGTGCGGTAATTGGTCTTAAAATCTTCATTTACTTAATTCAAACAAGGGGAGAACAAATCTGCCAGTGGGGTGAGAAAAACTTTACTTGTTTCCAATACAAATCAAGCCGTTTAAATGGTTTGCTTAAATAAAGTGCCGTTTGATTTTGTCAGCACTGATGTGATCGGCAAATGTTCTGCCTTGTTACGAAGTGCCGAGACTCAGAAACAAGTAGAATTTTTGCACTCAACTGGCCCAATCATTTATGGAGTGCATTTCACAAACTAAAGACAGTCAAAAGGAAAAGCTATTAAATAGTAAATGTTATTATTATAAAATGCATTAGAAAGATTAAAAGACAGCAGAGAAATCAATTGCAGAGAGTACAGGGTGTATAATGGCCTATAGGTGCTTTAAATTCCGATGAAAGTTCCTTAAAAACAACTTGTGAAGGCACATACATACACAGTCCTTGAATGTTGGGTATCAGAGTCTGATCCAATATTTCTATTTCCCTAAAGGTTGATTAAATATGTATCTGACAGATTGAAATAATGTTTGTTAAATTCTGCAAATTTAAATTTAACAAATGGCACTGTGTTCAATTAGACCTCTAGCATGGTGGAAGGGGGAGATATGCAGGGAAGTGAATGATGTCACCAAAGTTTATGGATTTCTTGTGACAGCTGCTCAACAGTGTTAGTAGGTGCTAGTAGTTGTTGGTACTTTTTTTTTTTTTTTTCAGCACGGTTAACATACAAGCATTTCAAGCAATGATCTCTCACACACACATTTTTGTGTTTTCATGCAGCACACACTTTGTTTTTTCATAGTTTGTTGCCAGCTTGAGAACATTTCATTAACTCAGTTATAGTTACTGCACTTCATTAAGGTTCCTTCCTTGCCTCTGTTCCTTTTCACGGATCCCCAGTGAGTCCTGCTCACGCCAAAAGATGTGACCCCACTTAAGATGGCGTCTTATACTGAGACAAACAGGAAGTGGAAGAGACCAATAGGGTGTGCCAGAGGGGGGTCTGCCACTTAGGATCATAGTTAACCTAACATTTCGACAACAAATACTTACTTTATTTGAATCTTTGATTCTGTCTGTTTTTCAAAATTCAAATCATTCACAAAAATGTTACAACTATTCTTTGCTGTTAAGAATTGTCATAGCAACATGACCTATCACCTTAAAGCCTCTACACACACAAGACCTCGTCTCAAGACTGTGTGGGTGCATTATTATTTATTTCTTTTTTGAACATAAACTTCAGTGACATAATTTAATTCCCTGCAAAGTTCCACCCAACTTTCACCATAATAGAGGTATAATTGAAAACGTGTGTGTGTGTGTGTGTGTGTGTGTACTATCTGTGATAGTAGTCCTCTATCTGCATCATCTCTAAAATGGGGCCCCTTAATTAGCTTTTAAGGTGAGAATTTACCGAACATTATTCTGCCGTGAACATTTTGTAGTTGTTTGCCTTGATGTTAAACTCTCGCTCTTCTATCTATTACCGAGTCATCCATAAAAGAGTGGCGCATTCAGCCCCATCCGCTCTGTAGCAGGGTTCCTCAACAGCCAACAATGAGAAACTTTGTGCAGGCCAAGTCCCCAGTGAAACCCTGCGCGTGCAGTTTCACGTTGCTTCGCTGCAAAACAAGCATGCATATTCAGCAAAACATGCCCAGCTAGATCAGGTAACCTTTGCTTTTTTGTTGTTATAATGAAGCTACTGTGCAGAAATTATGTTTCACAAAGCGCCTTAAGCTGTGGTTGTGTGTATTCAGATAAAAGTATTCCCATTACTTGTAATGGATTACTTACTTATGCACAGCTCGGCGTGTGCCCTGTGGGCTTTCCCCCACAAAGATCTGTTTAACAAGACAACACTGTTTAATAGGGGTGACGGGTTGAGTGTCATCTTAATGTGCGTCACCCTCAGGCTTTGCTATCGGGGGTGTGAAAATGCTGCAGAGAGGAGCATCAAATTGTCAGCGAGGAAACCCCGTACCCCGTGTAATTTGATATACGTAACGCGTTGAATCTGTTGTCAATATTTGCTTGCTCCTGGGGTCATGACATATAATCTGCTCCTGGGAAACAGTAATAAGGCGGATATGATATTAAAGTCGGGTGTTTTTAGCTGTGGAGAGCATACAGCCATCATATACAAATAGTGCCTCAGGCTTTTCAATATGTACTGCTCAACTTTTCCAAGCACTTAAGCAGAAATGAATGCTGCTGATTCAGAGAGATGATATTTGTGCTATATGGCATCTGCACATTGAGATATTGTGTGTGTGTGTGTGTTAATATGCCGGCGTTTGTGTGTGTGTCGGCCAATAGAGTTTTAGCTGCTTTACAATGCTGATACCCACCTGAGTAATGATTTTCTTAATGCAAGTTAAAGCCACAGGTTTCCAATAAATTATCCTCAGTCGGCACAAACGCACACAATGCCTTAACAAGTCAGCAGCTGAATGACTATAAATCAGCTATTTTTCTATGCAGAGTATTATGGAAGCTGCTTATCGTCTCAAAATAGCTCACAAACAAACAAACAAAATAACAGGACAAAAAAACAAACACTTAAGGCGGTGTTGGTGTTACTGGTAATAAACCACCAGCTTCACTCATTGAGTCTCAGTGATTTATAGGTTAATTACTGTGTTAGCATTAAAGGTGAATATCAAAATGACAAATTGAGTAAACAAAAAAATGGCCATAAATGTTTTCTGTCAAAACCAAAGAACAGCTTCAGTTGATTAAATCAGTCAACAAAACAAACACTGTACATTCCAGTAATACAATCAATACAGAACTACACATTTTTACTATACACACTTGTATAGGAGAGCTACAGATATAAAAATACAACTCATCAACCCTGTCTGCTGCATTTGGACACATGTTTTCGTCCACATCACACCTTCTGTCCCCTCTTGCAATCCACCTGGGAAAGAATCCTTTTGATGCCTGATCCACCCCTGGCAGTCTGCTGCAGGTTTGTTCAGACATCCAGCTTGCATTGTGTCCGAGAGGGACATCTGATCGTGTGGTAGGTGGTTCCCACCTCGATGACAAATACAACTCCTCTAGAGGGTAAACCACTCTGTGACTGGAAGATAACAGTAAAACTCCACATGGTCCCATACAGTTACAAAATGACCAGTGTCCCAATTTTTTACTTTCTTTTTCATTTCTGTGTGTATGATGAGTGTAAATCCACAGACTTTAGTTGGCAGTGGTTGGGTTTGGGTGATAAAACAGCTCATGAAATTTGAAAGACGCAGTCCTTGAATGCATTTTATGTTAAAGCAATGAAAAGTGATCCACGGCTTAGTCCGCACTGGCTGCTGCTGCGCTGACTGTGTGAAGAGTTCTGAAATGTGCCTTAGCAACCATAAAAACTGTAAGATATATAGAAAAGGGAGAGTTGTGCACTTCATGCAACCCTAAAGAATGGCTAGACGGCAACCTTCCTCTGTTTTTATTTGTCAGCATATGCCATTTGCCAATTTACTAACACCTCCAGGGCCTCTGTACCTTCTTGTCTTGTGAGACGATGAGCGATTTCATATGTGGTTGATTCTTTGCAAATAAGGCTGGAAAAATGGCTTTGTATTGTATATAACTGCAGGCTGTATGTGAAAAATGATCCAACTAAGACTGAGAACAGAGATCACAGCTGTGTCCTCACCCACAAAAAGACAGCATTGGTGCTGTATTCGGGGGCTTTAGGTAGCAGGACCTAACCAAACCTTATACATGCCACATACTGTAAGAAGCAGACCAGAAACGCTGATGAACCATGTTGGTAATGGTGATATGGGTCATTTTGGGAGGCATTGAAAAATGACTTGTATTGTTTTGGTATAAGGCTTCCATTGTGGTCCATTACCAATGTTTTAGCTTATCTAAACTGATTACTTATGACCAATCCTAAACTACTGATTGTGAAACTGTAATGATGACTGATGAGTCTGAACAAAGAAGATGGTTCACATCTGGGCGAATGTTATGTAATTGTACATACATTTTAACTCCCTGTTTGTTTCTGTGTTCTAATTGCTGTGTCATTTTGAGAACGACTATGCAAATACAGTTGTTATAAAAGGACCTTTTTTTTTTTTGCTTTGATATATATATAACAGTAAAGCACAAAAACAAATCAAAAGTGGATAAAAATACAAATTTAGATAGAAACATGAAATTATTAAAGTGCAGAGAACTGAATATAAATTCACTCAGTGTACAAGCTGGAGAGGAAATTCATTTACTTGTTTCTCAAGGAGAAGCTTGTCATGCATCCAGAAATGATGTCAAACTAAAAATACACTTTTATCAATTTACAACTGGTACATGCAGATTAAGTGGAAAGAGAAACTCCTGACTCTACTGGAAAACAATAGAAATGAATACCTACCATATAACTTCAGTTTATGCATTGTGTAACAGTGATGTCTTTCTCAGCCCAATGTCAGTCTGTAATGAGCCTGAGAGGTTTGACAGCGAGGCACATATGCTGTTCAGCGACCGAGACCATGGATCATCAGTGTTATAAACCAGTTCAGAGTGACAGGCCTGCTACTGAAGACATGAGCTTTCAGCTGATTTTCTACATTACAGAGGCCATTTCTGATTCTGACATTCTGGTTTCCGAAGGAGCAAATGAAATGGAAAGTTAAAAGCTATCTGCTCTTTATAGTTGACAAACCCCAGGAGGATACACTTCTATGAATAAGTGGGTTTATCTACAATTGAACTCAGCTTGGTCCAAAACCTTTATTTAGACATAGTTAACACTCAGAGACCTGGCTCACACAAACTATATAAAATTAAATGCATATAACTGAAATCTGATCTAGTTTATTACCTGAAGTGACCATTGTATACAATATTTGTCTTTTTGTTAATGTTTCATGGCTTTTGTGCCTATCTTATGTTACATTTCTGAGGACTTTAACTTTTCTTTTTCTGCCCAAAAACTTCTGAGCCCAAATGCCTGCCAGCGTAATAATAGACAGTGTAACTAACTGATTTAATTCAAAGTGCGCTCATAATTAATTAACCAGATGGTAATACCTCTACCAGGAGAGAAGGCTTGAAGTGTCTTTCCCAATTCTGGTGTGTTGTTTTTGCCTGACTGCTACCAGCCATTTCCTTTTGCTTTGTGGATTGTTTCAGGACACCTGCATTTGCATAACCCAGAGTCAATTTTTAATTCAAGAAGCTCAAAGTGAGCCATGTATGCAAATTGCAAATACAGGTACATATTTGAGGACTCCCTTTGAAGTTTCAGAAACCACACTGCCACGCTATCCAGGAAGCATTGAATCCAAGAAACTTGAAATAAGGAGGACTTTTAGACACTTTCAAAATAACGCAGAAGATGACCTCTGAGGAAAAGCAAACTATGTTTAAAAAGTTTTAACTTTAATTGTTAACAAGGTTGATTTGACTTTGCATGTCAGGTCATACGTTTCTTGGGCCCGTTTTACAAAGGATTGTCATACATTTGAGCCCTGTAGTCCTCTTACTTGCTCTTGCCCGGCCCAGTGGATTTTTCTTACAGGTACCCTGTCGAATATCAAAAAGAGCACACAAACGCATCTTGTGTGTCCTTGAGGCCTAACAGACGTGTTGAACGCATTTCCTTCCTTATAGGACATTTTCAGACCCATTTTTTGCATTAACATGCTAAGATGGCGGCACGTCCCTACTTGTATGTTCGCAGGAGTGCTCTGAAATGTGACTGAGACCTGTTCATCCTACTGCAAATATCAAACATATGTCCTCGATCTTCTCAACACAGAGCTCCAGAAAAATTTCTAAATTGACCTTAAAGTGAGATTCATTCGTCAACATGATTGAAAAAGTTAAAAATACAAACTGAATATTTTATGTCTGGTATTTGACAGATGTCAGTTGTATTTTTATTTGCATGGCCTACAATTTTCCCCACAAGGTTCATTATTTCCCAAATAATGCAGAAAATGCATTGTAACTCAAGGATAGGACCTTCAAAATACCATGTACCTTATGTGGTTGGAAATGATCTCATACATTTCAAAACAAAATCTATGGTAGGAGGTTCTGCTGGGTTGGGAGTTCAGTGATGTTGTTGCTCTGCAGCTACCCAGCCCCAGTCCCATGTTTTATCCTTTTGTTTCCTTGATGCCTGTGTGGTATAACATAGTGGGGGGGTTGGGAGGGGGGGGCTTTGTGATGGTCAGGGTAAAAGGACAGGGGTTTCGAACCTCCTTTGAACTACATTTGTAGTTCATCTGTGTGATGTTCACATGCTCTGTGGTCACGCTCAGAGACTTGCACTGCGATCACACTGCTACATCAGTGAGGAACGCCTTTGATGGCTCAGTGTGTGATCGAAGACCACCAAAGGTCCATGTTTAAGACCTGCAGGGCTCTGCGATCCCCAAGCCGGCTGCATGACCATCTACCCTTCAAGCAAGGCTCTGTTTCTGGCACTCTTTTACTCTCATGTCTCTTTCTGACATTGTCTGGAAAACATCAGCAGCTGGATGTTTGATCTCTGTCTCATTCTGACACAAATGCCCCTCTGTCTGTTGAATCCATGCTAATGGTGTCTTCTTCCATAGGGTTGCAAAGCCTGTAACACTGGACATACGCCATATCACCAGGGGCCCTATGTAAGTCTCTCATATAGCACATGAAACGTCAGTTCTGTATGTGTTAAGCCTCTTAAATTACCAGAATGGATCAAAAGCATGTAGACAGAACAAACTGTGGTTGCATTCTTTGCATTAGAAGCTGAGTTAAGACAAAATGCAAACTGTAAAGTACAGTTTATCTACATGCAAGCAATGCAAGGCTGCTGGGAGAAATCCTTTGCCCTGTGTTGCCTTTCAAATGGCTTCAAAAGTTGCCCAGTGCATCAGTCTAATGAGTCACTGAACAGCGGTATAATACGGCTGCCTTACAGATCCTTTCTCCCTGCACACTGTGATCCAGCATGCAGGGGTTTGAGCTATTATTGCGCTCAATCATTTTCTCCCCAAGGCTTGAGCTTTAAGATCGGCTGTAAAAAGCATTTAAGAAACACCAGGATTTTGTATCCGGCCTCTAGACAGGATGAAAGTCCTAACTCCTGTGAAGAGAGGGTACAAAAATGTACAGCCTGTTCTGATATCATTAGTCCAGCACTTTTGCATGGTGATATATTAGTGATTCTGTTGGATCTGTCATCAGTCCATAAAAACAAAACAAAAATGTAGTGAGGCCCACTCCAATGTATTCAGTTTCCATACACTTTTGAAGCCCCTGTGGGGGGATTTTATATGATATACCATAAAAATATAATTTGTAAAATGATATAAGTTTTTGTTGAGACAAACCTAGTGATAATTGGTGCCGTCTGTGTTGCCTTCAGCCCACTCGGCTGTGGGCAGGAGGAAGGGATGAAACTATTGCAGAGGAAGGCCGTAGTCGAAAATGTTCAAATTCTACGCAAGTTGCTTTGATGATGCCAAAACAAAACTCTTCCCTTCATATTTTACCAATCTGAATTTTATGTTAGAAGACAATATTCATATGCTAAATAAAAAACAAAGTATTAAAGTCAATAGATGAGAAAAATAGTTTTTAGCTATGCTTGACCAGTGGATTGCCATTACATGTTGTACAGACGTTTAAGTTCCCCAGAAGCCTACTGACGTGATGATCCTCTTGATCCTCTGGATTTTTACTGCTGGATTTCCATGAAATCTGGTGCAGACATCCAAGGTCTCTCGAGGATGAAACCTAATTACTTTGTCATCCCCTGACTTTTCCACTAGCCCCACTGGCAGAGTTGCTACTTATGCTAGTGAAATATTTCAACATCCACTGAATAGATGTGGTACAGGCCTTTGTGGTTTATAAACTATATATCCTATTTACTTTGGAAATCTTTGGACTTTTCCTCTGGCACCACCAGAGGGTTAAAATGTTCGTTTGAGAGTGAAATGTCCCGACAGCCTTTGGATGGATCATCATGAAATATGGTAGTGTCATTCATGCTCCCCGCAGGATAAATTGTAATAACCATGGTGACCCTTTACTTCTCTTTAAGCACTATCAGCTCAACAATGACATAGTTTGGTTTGTGACCAAAAACGTTCAAAACTAACAGCACTAACACTTATTAACATCGTCATCATGAGCACGTCAGCATGCCGACGTAGCTCAAAGCACAGCTGGGGGAAGGTGCTGTCCATTTGTTGATCATTACTGTGTCGTGGAGCTGCTTGCATGGCTGTTGATTCTCAGCAAGTCTAATTGTGTGTGGGTCTTAGAGCCTGCAGCAGTGCACACTTCATCTTTATTAGGCTTAAAATGAAAATAAAACTAAATCGCTGCTCGCTCCAGTCTACTGATTTGCATTTTGTGAGCCAACGCACTTCATAACAGAACTTTAAAAAAAAAAAAAAAATTAAATAACTTTAGTTTTAATCACCCTTACAAATGGAGATGAGTTCAAATTCGACCTTGAGGATACAGAACAACAAAAATACTCAGAGGGGAAACAATTGTTCATGTAACTTCTATTACCTGCCCGTAACCAAGGTGGAAGTCAGAGGGAATTATATAAGCGAAGGTGTATACCATGTTTATGCAGATGAGCTATCATTTGCAGGGTGTCAGTTTTTCTTCAAAGGGAAGAGAAAACTTCAAAGAGTGTACACATAGTGAACGGGTCATTTCAACAGGAGACAAACAGAAAATATCAGTCTTGTGGCAAAGTCTTCTGACAACAAACCCTCAGCTTAATGATTAGTGCGAAAAGAAGGCTGCAAATGACACACGCTTTTCTCATATAGTCTGCTTAGTGCTGCTTTGATGAATGCTTACAGCAGATCATTCTTCCGTTGTCACTGCAGAAGTACCATTGCATCTCACTCACGCTATTGGAGTATCAGTCAGCTTGGAAAAACGTTGTACTCAAAACGCCATAGCTGCACATAAATTTAATCCGATTTTTCTTTTTTATTGCCAGACACTAATCGTTTACAAACAAAGACCCATCTCTGATGTCTTGTGAAAACCTTATAACTCCAAAATGAAAACTTCCCAAGAGCTAAAGAACATGGCCCTCTTTCAGCTTTGTGACAGTGTCATTTTCTTTCCAGATAATTCATTGTTTTTTTTTTAACAGTTTATTTATCTTAAGAAGTTGGGGTTTGTTTCATACAACACTTGTCACATAATGACAGCGAGGTCATGTTGAGCAGACTATGATACACTGTCTATTCAAAACACACAAAAGGATAGCAAATGCTGTTGCTGCGGGCCTAAAGACACTTAACTATGTTGTGTCAACCAGCGTATTTTGCATCATTTCGTGGCGTACTCCAGTTGGTTTCTGCGCAATAGCAACAGTCACATAGTGAGAACTCGGTCCTCCATTTCTGTCACTGTCACAATTTGGTTGCCAAAGCTCTGAATTTTCAACGGAAGCGCCTCGCACTAACCGCCATTTTGGATTGACTGCCACAGATTTCACCATGCTTCTCTCACACATTTTGGTCGGGGAAGACTCAAAGCCACAGTGCATGCAGTCCTTTACAGTAAAAGTTGGCTCAACTCTGTTTCGATAAATACAGAGGACGGTAAACTGCATTGAGATGGATTTAAACTCCAATACAGGCTGTCTGTGTCCCATACATTGATCATTTCCATCTTTGTAAAGAGACACTGAGGAGGAGGGAGAGGGCAAAAGAGAAATGCTTTCGTGTAGTACAACCAAATTTTCATCGGTGTACAATATATCGATCCGCTCATGTTTATGTACAACAAAAACAATCTCCAGTCCAGCGGCGGTGTTGGCTGTCCTCCGCTCTGTTCTGGGCAGAGTGGGCATAACGACGAGGGAAGAGCAGGGCGAGATGCCAGGCGAGAAATCAATACCTCGGGAAATAAGATGCAAACCCAGCAGCTGCTGCAGAGAAACTGATTTGGTGTGTGTTTGCATGTGTGTGTGTGTGTGTGTGTGTGTGTGTGTGTGAGAGAGAGAGAGATAGAGTGGGTGAGGGCGAGAGGGAGTGTGTGTGATTCTGCATGTGAAGTGCAACTCGACAGTCCTGTCGAGAAGGGCGAAAAAAACAAACAAATTACATTTCCAAACAAGGTCAGCATTCAAATGTACTTATGTGTGAGGAGAGGAAGAGTAAGAAGAGGATGTAGTCTTCACAATCAGATGATATTTCAGCTATATACAGTATCTATATATAACATTTAACTTTCCATGCATTGCTTTTACTAGCTGTAAACAAGAATGCTAGCTTGCAGCTTTCTCTTGGGTACTGACTGAGCAACAACACTTGTACATTGTAATGTGAACAACTAAGTGCATTGTGTAAAGAAAATAAGGATGATGATGAGGAGGAGGAGGAGGAAGAGGATACGAGTATCCAATCCTGTGGCACAACAAAGAGAGGTGGAATTTCTTGCAAAGTTATGTTAAAATGGACATCTTGTATAATGTACTACAGGACATGATATTCCATTGTCAGTTGTTTTGTACAGCAGTGATACACTAACAGACCTCATTAAACTGTAGTTTTGGGAAAAAAAAGAAAAGAAGATATATTTACTCTTCCTGTTTTTTTATACTGTCATTGCAGCTATTACACAATTGTCGACCTTTGTGAGCTCCTTCGTTTGTTTTGTATTGTGGAGCCATGGACTAATTATGGGACAATGGGCCCCTGGGCACAAACAGCAGCTTTCATCTCTTCATTAACTTTTTGCAGGTTGAATTTAACTCAGATGTCAAGATGTTTATTTATATTGCTTATAAATGTATTGCATATTTTATACTTAATCTATATCTTTACTCTAATCATATTCTCTTCCCTGTCTGTTTTATTGAACTGTTAGAAGTGGGAGCCTGCCTGAAATGTTACGATTTTCAGTCTCACTGCTGAGTACACTGCACCAGATCATGGGACAGTAAAAAAACTTTAACCTTGAGTGCTGATTTTGGTTGAAAACTGCACCTGAACTTAAGCTTACAGCCAGAAGTGAACTGTGAGCTGAATATTGGCTCAGACTTTGTATTGGGGTCAAATGTGAAAAAAAATTCTTACTTTGCTCTTAAGTTTCCAACAAAAAAAAAGAAACTTTCACTTCAACGCTGGCATTTTTCGTTGGACTACAGTCTCACTTAAAATGCCGAAAACAGTCACTTCATTCAGTCGGTCTGTCCTAGAGGCCACAGGAAACGTTGGGACGTTCTGCCTGTGCATGGTGGGCCGGTTCAGTAATCGATCAGTGTGTGGGAGAACATTTCCATCACCACTGCAGTCAAAAATCTAGCCATATTAGTGTGCATGCTTGCATTTATTAGATACTTCTAAGTACTTTATAAGACACTGTGTACTGAATAAACAAATATCAAGGGACAAATAAGTGACACACAATGTTTTCTACCTATTACTTTGTCTTTTTTACTCAGATTTTCTAGCCCTACAGGGGCGCTCCCATACTAACCGGTGGAGGCCAGTTCTTCATTAGCAGCGAGTTTAAACTCTTTAATTCAGTAAAGCTTCCAACGAGCGAGGATGTCTCAATCTGACAGCTAAACGTTGAAAGCTCATATAAAATAATTTTTTTACTGACTTCAACTATGATGACTGCAACACGTTAATAGCTGCAGACAAAGCTGTTATTCCTTCTGTGTCAAAGTGTCACTGAGGGGCTCTTCAAATGATTTCATAACTCCTTAATGAATTCGATAAGGTTAAATTGATTGACAGCTCTGACAGGTCTCCCAGTGCGGCTGCTGCTGCCCTCACTACACGTTGCTGTATAAATCCAGCTGACGCTGAATCAGACAGATTACCTCTGTACCTTTTCATTTCCCAGCTAATCTGCTACCTCCACTGCTTCTTTGTCCACAAATCATCCATCTGCCGTTTGGTTCGCAACTAATGATGCAACCGTTTCCGTTTCCGTGACTGGGGATGCAGCATCACCCTCTGTTTGCAGCATTCTATCAGCTGACAACTGCAGTTTTTCTATTAATAGATTCATTTATTTCCACCTGCATGCCAGAGTGTGGAAAATGTTAAAAAGTTTGGGCTGCAACGCTCCACTCTCCAAATGGCTTCTCCAAGAGTTTTTGCTAGAAGCATACAAATGGTCATACAAATGTTAGAGAGAATACAAGAAAAATGTTGCTTTATATACTGTAAGTCTTCAACAGGATTCATAAGCTGTTCAAAATGATGAGTTTTTGCCCAGGACTTGTAAGGTTCAGCCTTTTCTATTTTTTTATTATTTTTTTTTGGGGGGGGTCACATAAGGTGGGGTTATCATGTATGAAGCATCATATGATACCCTTTTTGCAGGCTTCTAATATTTACAATTCAGGTGAAAGAAGTCAACAGAGATGTAGAGAACTAACAAATTAAGAACATGTAGCTAGTTAGCAACAGCTGATAAACTGTACTGGCGCAGCTGTTATTTTACCAGGAACATAAAAGTGCTTCCTTGACAAACTGTGACAGAAAAATGGCAAACAACTGTGGATAAGACCGACGCAGCTGTACAGATTGTTGTAAGTCATCTCTCAGAACTGGCTATTAAATCGACATGTTTCATCGATCAACGTGAAAACCCTTCCCACCAAGACGTCTGCATCAACACAATGTCAGGCAGAATGAATTAAGTGAAACAAAATGGCCGCTCAGTTTGATTATAAGGCAACAGTGAGTCTCAGTACCCACTGTTTTTTTTTTTTTATATGATATATATATATAAAAATATAATATAATATTTTTTCACATTACAAGGACATCGAGTAATTATTAAGTAATAATCACATATTTTTCCCAATTGTGTATGAGGGTGTATGGAGTAGGCCATCTGTTCTAGAAGATGTAGGCGTTTGACAATATTGACAAAGAGGCCAGCAGTGGGACAGTTATTCTGAAGCCAGTACTTTGTAATGGCGAGATCTTTAGGGGGTGGGTATCATCTTTATTTAGCCCGTCGGGGATGAAGACAGAGGGATGTGAAAGTTGTACTAATACTGAAAAAGTGTTGCTACTTCCCTCCACAAAGTCTTAAAAGAGGGACAAGACCTGAAAACATGAGCGTGATGGACCATGATTTCTCCACATTCCCTCCGGCAGCATAGCGGAGTGCCAGTTTGTTTAGGCTTCTGTTTGGGAGTGATAAAAAAAGCCAATCAGATTTTTTTCCCCACAGAAGTCTCTCCAGGTGATGGAGTTGATGGAGGACAACTGTGTTTCCCAGGCATTCAGCCACATGTCTTCAGTTATTTCAATGTCCAGCTCTTTTTCCCATCAAGGTATAACTTGCTCATTCGACCGTTATTGCTTCCTGATTTCTAAGCATCAATAAATATATAGAACACTTGGAGAATCTGACTGTTCTGGTGTGTCTATTAAAGACAACTTCATAGTTTTCCATTTGGCTACATACGATGGGTTACACCGGTATACAAGAGGTCTCAACTGAGCTGATAATTAATATCCCTTAAAGGTGGGAGGGTCATGCAAGGGTTGGAGGATAGAGAATTTTACCCATGGTCTCTTTATCCCAAATGAATCGTGGAATATGTTAATTCCACTCTCTCTGAGGGATTTCTGCTGGAAGTGATAAGAAAAGATATAATAATCTGGGGCGAGTGTTCATTTTTACTGATCGGATTCTGCTGCCAGAGTCGAGAGGGAGCAAGCCCCATGAGGTCATCATGTAATTTTCGTTAATGCAAACCAGTTAAAGTGATACTGGAGTCATACCCTGGGTTTTGTGGACGTTAACGTCATACCCTGAACATACCCCATACGCTTCCAGCTGTTTTATTAGTAGTGGGCTGAACCTGGGTCCATGGCTGTGACCAGTACATCAGATGCGTACAAACTTACTTTACACTCCACTTGTCTTGTAGATATACCCTGTAATTCTGTCTCCTGTCGTATTGTCTGGGTTTGATGAATACGTTGAAGAGACCGGGGCTAACAGCCGCTTCATAGACAAATCTGTTGATTACTAGATAGAGAAAGCCCCCCCCCCCCCAACTGAGACCAAAGCTGTTTTAGCATCTGAACTGAGAACAACAGAGCTAATTTTTTTCCTTTTCCATTTCTTCAAATTACAATTAAAACTGGTCTCCAGTAAGGGTAGCAGGAGATCATCAACTAACTATAAATGGGTACCAGGTGACTTGTTTAGGCTTGATATAGTTTTTCCTATTTCCTCCACTGTTATTGGGGAGACAAGTTTATCATGCGGAATTCAGTAAATTCAACAACTAAGATTGCATGTGACCTCCACATTACCCAACCTTTAGTGCCACTCACAGCTTTTCAGTACGTTTCCACTTTTCGATAAGCAACTGCTTGATATTATATTTAACACAATGTAACCTTATTTAATCTGACACCTTTCATTGAGATATTTTATTTAAGGGCACAGGAATGCCAGATAAAAGCAATTGTACAGAAGCCGTTTTTTATTTATTACAAAAGGCCTATTTTCTACCAAATAATCCTATAATGTCACAAAAGGCCTTATAACGCTGACTATTTTTTTTGTGTTATGTTCTGATGGTATTTTTTTCAAAACTCTAAAAGGTAGATTATCAAACTTAACCCTTCGATACATAGGTAGATAATTTTTCCAATATTTTTATGACTATAATCTTTCAGCATGTCACACTCCAGGTGTTCTAGCTACAAAGCTAAGAACCATATTTTAGAGACAGACTTATCTAATATTTACCTTAAATAAACCTATTTATTGATTGACGGATGACACACGGTTTATAATTCAACAATCTTCAGATTTTTAGAATCTTCTACATGTAGTGTCAGCAGTAAACGATCCATAACTGAAATGGTCTCAGAGACACTGGGTGAGCAGTTAGCGTCGGGGTTTCGGGGTTGAATCTTTAAAATCTGGATCCACGTCCTTTCTACATTTGCACAGCGTCTCCCGAGCTCACCACAGAGCATGTCAGCACGCACATGAGAAATCAATTGGAAGGCTGCCCCCAGCTAGCAACCCACTTCACTGAAGCAGTGCAGAGGTGTGGGGTGCCACAGGAGAGAGAGCAAACAGGCTCAATTAAAGTGCCACTAAGTAAACAACTGATTTATAAATATAACAACATGTGATGAAAAAATGACAAACATTGCACATTTTCCATAACTCTTGTGTAGATTTATTTAAAATTATAATTGTCAGTAACCAAACCCCTGAAAAGCGTAGTTTCCAATGACCTATGCATCTAAGTGCCAACATGTTATTATATTAGTACAGTATCATCTTCAACAGCATGAGGCTGACCACGTGAAAACATTTTAACAAAAAAGCACAATACATATGAGAAGTCCTGGGGCTGTGTGTAGCCGGGGCCAGACCTGCTGTAGTCGTGGGTTTTAAATGTGTTCCGGAAAGAAAGAAAAGAAACCGACTCCCAGTGAACAGCAGCAGATGAATGTGACAGTGATGTTCTGTGGCTGCGCCCTGATTCATGCTGGTGTGAACACAAAAGTCTCTGGCCTGCCTCGCATCTGTCCGCCCACCCACCCGGCCTCCCCTTCCCCGGCGCTGGGCGCTGTCCAGGGTTGTACGTGACTCCTTGCCAGCTGGCGGCGGCCTGTCGCTCAGGGCAGAATCTCTACTTGCAGATGCACTCCACCTACAACTGGCCATGGACACAAATACACACACACACACACAAACACACACACAATTAATCATAAATACCATGCTTTGCCTGCTGCACTGTAGAATGATAAATCATTCTCCAGCAATTTCAAAGCAGTTTATTATTATTATTGTTGTGTTCGTTTCAGAATCCTACATGGTATTTTTACTGGAAATATTAGTTATGAAATAATTCTACATATGTTGAGAAATAGAGATAATTGGATATAAGTGGTTGCTGCAGGACTCCAATAAAACATGCAATTGACTGCAGTCTCTCTGTGTTTCTCTTGCAGTGTGAATTTACATTTACACTATAGTGCATACAGTGTGTTTGTGTGTGTGTGTGTGTGTGTGTGTGTGTGGTTTAACTTTACTGTATATGGGGCAGGCTGTACTCTGTGTTCTGCTTTAAAACATAAAGTAATCTGTCTTCCTTCCCACTTTTTGTCCAAAACCTTCTTCGAGCTTCTCTTTAAATTGAGTTTCATATAGAGCAGGTCATTCCATCTGAAGGGCTGGTATTTGCACACATATGCAAACAAACAAAAAGGTATGAAATGAATGAATAATTTAATGAGTGGCCAGGGAAATTCAAACAAGACTACGAGTCTAGATCATAATAGAGACTCTGTGAGGTTGTAATGCGTAATCAGCGGAAATACAAAACATGCTTTTAATGTGAAAGAAATCAGGAATGTTTGGTTTTGTTGACTGCAGCTTAACATTGAGTACAACAAAGAGGAAACGACTGGAATAAATTAGAGAATGAAACACTATTCCTGTTATCAAAGAGAAGCTAAGAACAGTAGAGTGGTGAGTGTAACATCACACTGTTAGCCTAATTTGCAAATGTGTATTAGTCTGGAACCTCTCAGTTCATTTTTGATTTCCAAGGGTCATTATCGACGGGCGGATACAACCAATCAGAGCAACGAGATGCCGACCTGTCAGCAAACACATATTTCTTATCAACATAAAGTTCAAGTGCAGTTGCTTGTTTTTCTTTTACTTACAAATACTTACAAAGCTGCCTCGGAAAATTTACCGTCCAGTCCGTTTAATACTGCCGCTGCAGCTATCTTGGATACTTACAAAGCTGGCCCGGCAGCGCTCCTCTCTGTCAGTCATCGTATTAAACCCGCCTCATACTAGATAAACGGTTGTGATTGGCTCACCTGATACCAGCACCAAGGAAATCAGTTTGAATGGGAAAGGGGCCAGCTGTATCTGCCAGAGCAAATTAAACATTAGCTTTCAGATCCGTCAGGTTCCCAAGATATGACTCTGTTGTTGTACTCATGGAATATTTGCCATGAAAAGGCCCCTCAGTGTGTCTTTTCACAAATGAACACCACTTTTTTTTTAACTTTTGAAGCGGAAATGCAATCGCCAGACGTAAATGACTTCAACATCAGCTTCCAGCTTATCATTTGATTTCACGTGCTTATCTCCTAGATAAGTTGATAAATCTAAAAGGTGGAAAGTTTGAGTTAGAATAGTTTACAAGAGTGCAAGTATGAACACAACTTTTTGCAGGTACTTAACCAAGACCAGACAAATTGACATTTTGACCTAATGATGGTGCTGGATGAAAAGTAAGAGGATCACTACAGTCATTAGGATTCATCCTATGGAGACCTTGAATATCTGCCAAATATCACCACGATCTTTGTAACAGCTGTTCAGGTATTCCACTGTGGACCAAAGTGATGGACTGAGCAACACTGCTCTCTATACAGCCATGCCGACAGTGTGGCTAAAGCACATTGTCATTCCATGCTCACATGCTATGCTGCAGTTTGGGCATTTAGTAATAATTAATAAATTTGTAATAAGTAAATGTTATACTGAAACTAAGTTAACTTAAAACAAGTAAATAAATAATCTATTCCAAGTAAGCAAATGAAAGAAGAAGAAAACATTACTGTCCCTGTTATTTCCTTGTGGCTATGTCAGAGTGAAGAATGATGTGAAGAAATAGACTAAAAGCTCCCGAGTTCAATTACAGGGATGTTTCCTTTTATGTGTCTTGACTGTTTCTGTGAAATTATTGTGAGTCTATTGTGTTGTACACCTTGCCTCAGACCACAACTCCCATTAGGAACTATGAAGGAACAGCATCTTTAATGTCCCTGAAAAGACTGAAAGATTGCTGGTGCAGAAATAAAACCGCCTGACTTTTGGCCTCCCACGCACTCTTTACTTCTCACAGACTTAGGATGTTCATGCCTGTGGCGGTGGCAAATTATCTTTTTTCAGCTATTTGGGATGTTTTTTTCTGCCCTCATTAGGCCTTCGCTGTGATTTCTTATAACGTTGGATCCAGCAGTGGGTGGGAGCTCGGGAATACCTCTAAAACAGGTACATCCGCACAAACATTTGTGCTCCAAGTGCTTGTTTATTCCTAATATCAGAGAGCACAGCGTGTAGTTGGAGATAAACCCCGCCTCCAAAATAAGTTCAGTGTGTGTGTGTGTGTGTGTGTGTGTGTGAGCACAGTCTGTCATACACAAATGAGCATGTGTGTTGCACAGTGATATTTCACCCTTATACCGGGTTACAATTTGGCAACTGACAGTGCCAAACACACACATGCACATATGTACGGACACAGTATACTGAATGCAGAGTGAAAAATGACCCCCCCAAAGCCCGGCTGTCAAACATTCCTATGAGTTAAATCGATGGAGGAGAAGCAGAATGGAGGGTTGTCTCTGTAGATAATATGATTTGGGAGCGGCTATTTTTAGAAACAACAGGAAGGTGGAAGGGTAGAGAGAGAGAGAGAGAGAGAGACTGAGAGAGAGAGAGAGGCTGAAATGACTGCAGTGTGCTGGCAGACATGCACACATCACTGGCGCACTCATGCTGATGGGAAAACACTTTGTTTCTCTACTCTCCAACTTATTGTTACTTCCATCCTCTTTTCTATCTCTGTCTGTCTGCCCATCGTCATTTCCTCTCTTTTGTCTCTGTTCAGGCCGGGAGTGGATTGACTGCCCTGTCAACAGGCGAGCAAGCAAACAGGAAGAGCTCGGGCCAAGATCTAATACAGAGATGTTGGTATATTTTGTCTCCATTTTTTATTAGATTATTATTAGAATTATGTAGTGTATTATCTCAGTGTGATGGCTTTTAAATCTCCTGCATGTCCCTGATGTGTTTCCACGAAATGATGTAGGAATAAAAATAAATGTATTTTTGCCCTTAAATTGCCCTTACAGTTTCGTAATGCATGACATTGAAACTCAAACACGGAAACGAGTTAGCACAGCCTTGTTCATCTGTTTTATACAGTATGTAGAAACTGGTTTCCTGATTATAAACACAGACTTTGCATTGCACATTCTCAAATAATACAGAATTTATATCTTTTGGAATTTGTAATAAGCAAAAAAGTGCAGTATGGGGCCCGTACAAGATTGTAAATCTCATCTTGACAGAATCATATGAGGTTATTTCGGCCAAGCAATATTACAATATAAAAACAGCATAGTTCAGCACTACACTTCAGTCATCAAGATAACTACGCTTACGGCACACTCACAACTTGTATATATGCTGCTGTTAGTCAAATTCTGCATTTGAACTGAGTATTTTGTTCTTGGTGGAGAAGCTGTGTCTGGACCGTTTGCTGCATATCATTCCCCTTCTCTCATTCCCCACATTCCCTGTCTGTCTTCACTGCCGCTATCAATTAAAGACAAAAAGTGCACCAAAATAAATAATCATCTTTAAAAAGACGAAGACACAAAACATTATAGGCAACCATCTGGAAAGCTTGTGTTATTCCCAATAATAAACAAAAAAGATATCTCAGAAGTGAAAGAGGTGGGATGTAATGTGACAAAAAAAATTTGTATTGATGCAAAATTGTTTTTCTAATAGTTTGACTTTAGTAAAATATTATCAGAAAAATGTATTGAATTCACAGTGCCAAACAAGGTAATTATGCAATATTATATTATTGTATCATTATCAATCATGCATTAACATCTAAGCAGTATACTAATGTTAAATCTGAAGGAGGTGGATTCTATTTGAATTACCTAACTTTACCTTCTGTTTGGTAATTTAATATATACCTATATATATCAATATCATTTCATAAAATCATCATATATTTTGAATGTAAAATCTTCATCTGCAAAGAAACTGGTAACTATAATTGTGAAATAAATGAAGCAGAGTAAAAAGTAGAATATTTCCCTCTAAATTCAGTGAAGTAGAACAATGAAGTAGCATAGAACGGAGCTTTTTAAGTACCTCAAAACTGTACTAAAGTACAGTACTTGAGCAAATGTACTACTAATGAACTTCCACCACTGTTGACATATGAAACACAGATTCCATTTATATATCTCTTACGTGCATTTTGTTTTTAATGTGTGTAAACGAGTCTCTGACTACTACCAGAGGTAATTTGGATACTATCTTCATCTTGGGTGCATTTCTGTCTGCATCTTATGTGTCTGCGCGTTGTCTGAACACAGTGCCAACACCCAGGATACTTGTTAATGCCAGATGCCAGCATGTAGACAGAGGGTCTAATCCTCTCACTGGATCTGGGACCGAGACACACAGAGAGAAACTTCCTCCAAGGGCTGTGAGCCATGTAGTAAAACACTGGCGCAGGCAGATGTCTCCAATTTTGTACCCAATTTAACAACCCCTGTGATGCAAATGAGGTCAGCACGATCCAGACACTCTGTGAAGGGAAAGAAAAATGAAAATAGAAATTATAATGTGCAGTTTTTGATCTTATTTTCAATAAATGTGACAGCAGACAATTTCTACAAGGTTGTTTCATGACCTATATAATAACAAACTGATATGGAATTGGCTCTGAATCATTGGCTGAGGTTGCGAATATGGGCCATGATTAATTAGGCCTAAAAAATTAAACTCATCTTATTTATAGACCGCTAAGCCAATAAGGTTCCTAAAGGCTTGCTCAGCTGTAATGAGGAATGGACAGCATATTTACTGAAAAATCTATGTTTGGACATGTTGTCCCACTTATACTTAAAAGAGCTCTGACTATCTTTGCAGCTTAAGAAAAGACACATTTACCTTTCCTTTTTTTCCCTCTTTCTTCTTTCTTTAAAATTAGACCATTAAAGGAGCAGTGATAATGAGAGAAAATGGAACCATGCATCCCCCCCAAGGCTTTCTGTTGCAGCTGAATACTGATTTTGCAGAAATTCATAGGCAGTTAATGTCACTGAGAGTGTTATTTGGTTTATATTGTCCTGTTTTCATATTATTCGTAGCTGACAGCTTTCAGAATACACAGTAATTAGGTTATGAATGCTAAAACTCTCTTTCGTTCAACATTTCAGGCCTGTAAAAGGCCTTCATTACTGATTATTAGATAGGAATCAGTTATTTTGAAGTGTGCAAAAGCATTAGAGCTCATAAATGTGTAGCCGATAAGTGCCCATTGTATGTCTTTCTTATTTGCTCAGACTCTCTCTCTTTTTTCTGTCAGGTTGTCTGTTAACAGCCAATAGGCAATTCCACAAAATTTGGTTTAGATCTGATACCAGGCCAGATACCACCATTATCTGAAGCCCATTCTTGCAGAAGTGCCCAGTACATGACGTAATATCATGCACCTGACAGAAGGTGACCACGCAGCATTGTCTGCAGAGATAGACCCTTTAATCTTTAATGAATTAACAAATCTAAGAGCCCGTGGCTCCGTGAGGCTGTAGGCGCAGTGCTGCTTAAATGCCTACATCAACACGCCAGCATGCTCACAATATAATGCTAACCCGGTGATGTTTAGCTGGTATAATGTTTATCACGGTCACCATCATATTTTGGAGCTACAGTTCATAGGCCGGTTGTCAGTAGGCCTGTATGGCAACTTGAGTGTATACGTATGATGTCTGGAGCTGACCAGCAGAGTTCAAACCGGTGTGCGTGTGCATGCACAGTCACACACAAAGAGCTTTCAATACATAAGGCAGACAGTGTGTCATGGTCGAGGGCAGACAGGTTCTCAGAGTGCAAAGCCTGCCTTTCTCTGGATATCTTGAAGGTGGGGGGGTAGCTGAAATACAAACCTTTGCATGGCACACACTTAATTTTGTCTCTGTCGAAATGTTTGTTTTAGAAAAAACACCTTGCCTGGGTGTTCCAAACCACTTGTCCACTGAAATAATGGAGTGTATAATTGATGTATTAAAAGACACAAGCTGAAAGGTAATATTATTTAAAGAAGTCGAATGTAACTCTGTGGCAATACGATCCGCTCTATCCAAATAGGGTTATTCCTACCTCAGCATGTCATTTGTGAAGATTCTATTGGATATCGGATCTAAACAAGGAAATATGTCTACATTTGCTGTCGTTGCAACAGCATAGCCTCTCTACAGTCTCTCTTATCCAACGCCTCCAAACTTGGCACCAGCTTGTTGTGTCTAACCCTGAAAATACAGAAGATTTCTAGCAGACCCTCGTCTATCAGGTGCCAGAGCCAACTCGGCCTTGTCAGCTTGTGACCAGCTTGTCACCTTGTGGAAGCGAGATTTAAAGGTACCCCGTGGAGTTTTTTTTGACCACTAGCAGCGCTACGGAGCAGGTGTTTCTATGAGCATGTCCCCATTTGGTCTGCTAACTTCACACCAATCCGACGATGGACAGGTGGTGAAGATGCATGGTCACGTTCTTCTGCACACCAGTCTTCTTCTGCACACCAGTCGGATATCTCTGTCTGCCTGCACCTATTAATGGAGTCATTCTAAACAAGGAAAAGACACCCACCAAAACCCTGGTGCACCAATCACAGTGCTGCATGTAGAAAAGTGCGCCCCTGGTTCAGCCCAAACGTCATGATAAATAGCACTAGCTGACATCCCGCTTCACCCGATGACAACTGCTTACCTTTAATAATGTCCGTTGGACAATATTGTGTTTTCTGGAGTCAGGAGTCTCAGAGTAATAAGCAGAAATGCTGAAAACTGAGTTTTTGTTGTAAACACCATTAGAGATGGCAGTATTCGGACGCAGTGAATGTGGCAATTAGCAGGGAGTTGTGTCCATTCGTTAAACTGTTATTCTTTTATAACTCAGTGTGTTGTTTGAGTTTTTTGTTTCTTTTTTGACAGTTTCTATTCTTCCTGAAGGCTCAAATTGCCCATTTCCATTTCCTCTAAAAGTTTCTCGTGTCACAACTATACGCAATTATGGGGCAACGCTCCCGGCCTAGAGTCAAGAAATTTTATTTCTGTTGCCCTAAATCTCAGCTACAGCCTTTAGAAGCTTTCACTTGCCCACATTTGACGTTAAGCATGCAACAGATTGTGATGCAGGGCAAGAAATGTATTCACAAATTCTTTTTTCAGAAGAAAGAAAAAACATGTATGAAAGTTCTGCCTGCATGCACATTTGCATATTATAATAGATCTCATGAAATGGGATTCCAGCAATCTTACTACAATGATGAGGAAGAATTTGTTACATCATTGATTGCAAATTAATGTGGGGATTCAGTCATTTGGAAAGAGTTGCATAATTCAGTCTGATGTTTTATTCTGTGGAGAGCTGAGATCAGAGTCAAGAAATGTCTTTATTGCTCCAACTTGGTGTGCATGTGTGTGTCTGTGAGTGTGTGGGGCGTCTTAAAAATGCAGAGTTCATCCCCCCAGCTGTGCATTTGGCGCTAAAGTTAGCCGCACAGTTATAACAACAGCAAATTGAGAATTGAGAATTAAAGGGGAGAGAGGGAAGAAGGGGAGACGGGGGGCAATGATGGTGAAAAGAAGAAGAGGAGAAATCACGGAGGAAAGAAGCAGGAACGTGGATAATCAGAGGGAAGAAATGAGGAGGACAGAGAGGGGGGGGGGAAGAAGTGCGTGATGTATAATGCAAAGGTCTGCTCTCAAGTCTTAATGTTGCCCGGAGTGTTTCACAACAAGACCACCAGCTCGGCATGGGACACACACACACACACACACACACACATATACACACACACCACACACACACACAAATAGAACCACTCAAACCTGTATTTCAGATCCAATTCAAACCTGCTAATGATAGATGTATAGAAAGTGATTATGGCTTTGTATGTTTAAGCTCCATTCATAGTCCCCATGTCAGATTTCTAACTGCAGTTTTACATGTGTTTTTTTAAATGTACAAAATCAGCTCTAAAGTCAAATGTTTAGTTCAAGATAATCTAAAAAAAAAAAAAAAAAAAAACACACTTCTGATCATATTCCAACTTTGAAAAAAATGAAAGGGGTACTCCAGGGATTTAGTACTGCACTTCCATAAAGTTCGGGGACTTGACACCGATTTAAAACAATGGTTCAAACTTGATGCAACAGAGCCTGAGATATCCTGATACATTCAGGCTGCAGCTGAGATGCGAAAATCCTATCATAATTTGAATAATTTGATGAGTTAAGTAAATGATCCATTCGACATTTTGTCAGCTCATAATCACGAGTCTGAGTTCTGAAAGTGATAATGATAGTGAATTTAAACTTTAAACTGGCAAACGTATCTAATTAAACAGCATTAATAATAAAAGTTTAAGTTTAAAAGTTTATTTAATAAACCAGATTGTGAGATTTTACAGTCCAAAGGGGTTTGGTATAAAATAAACATGGAGTGAACTCTGTGAACTCTTTTTTTCTGTGTTCCACAGTAAAACAGCAAGTTAATAGAGCTAGACTAATAAATGGTTTACTTAATTTATGTTTGTAAGGCCTGACAAAAAATAATTATTATTTATCCCAAAGAATATAGGTGGCCTTTTTTAAAGTGTAGATACAACATTGTGGCCTTGCAGTGTAAAGTGTATGTGGTGTGTAGAAAAACGGGCGAATCATGGAAAACCTCCAGTATGGTCCTTCAAGCAGTGACTATAAACTCTGTCACAAGTTAGCGTCATTTTGACTCATTATTGTAACGTAACCCAGTAATGCAAAGTTATACATAATAATGTGAACTTACTTTTATCGCACTTTTCAGTTACAATTCGTCACAACCTATGTGAGTCAGAGCGCAAAAAAAAAGTAAAATATACATGAAGACTGGAGAGTGAAAGAAATGGTGAGTGTTGAGTCATCGTAAAGAAGAAAGAAGGCTGGATAAGGACAAAAGAGAGGAACGAAGAGAGAGGGGCTCGGAGGGGACGAGTGTCGGTAAGAGTATATATCAGCAGGAAGTCACAGGTACATACTCTAGGGCTAAACACACACACACACGAACACACACACACATGCTTCCCCTCAGGCTCTCCCAAACACAGAGGCAAGCAAGCCAAACTATATTCAGACACACACACACACACACACACACACACACAAAGAAGCTATCAGGAAGCAGTCACAGGTACACGCTTAAGGCGTCAAAGCACACACACGCCTATACATCCGCTTTCCCTCAGGTAGTACTGGTCGGTGCTTGCATGCTTGAGGTGTTAATGGAGAAAGAAGAAAGATGTCAAGTTTTTGAAACAGTCAGTGGTCTCCCTAACCTGAATTGGTTTCCCCACAGGACACATTACACAACACAGCTGGTTTCTGCATACACACACACACACACACACACACACTTACAGAGAGAGAAAGAGAGAGAGCCGTCTCTGTGTCTCTCTCACAGACACACGCAAAATCTCACAAAGAAAATAGTTTTTTGTCTCCTACTGCTACGCCGATAGACCATTACAGTACAACAGTTTATCACTCTCAAACTCAAGTGACTGTAAAATAACCAAGTCATGCTTCCATCTAAATAATGTCTCCTCTCATCCAATTTTTCTACTCACCACCCTCAGATAATACAGACAGGTCTCGACACCCGGTGCTTAGATTTCCCTGAAAGTTGCTTTGAGTTTTGTCTGCACGGGGAAGAGTAAATTTGCCCAGTTGGAATCCTGGCACAGTGCTATTACTGAGCCTGGGTCTGAGGGCAAGACAAAATTTACTCAATTACTTATTTATTGCTGTCTGCTTCCTTTCCATCCCTCTATCAAATCCATTGCATACTCCTGTCCAGAGGCATCTATCTAGAGAGAAATCTGCCACAGAAATCTGCAAAGCCCCCAGTTCCCACTGCGTCCTGATAGGATGTTCAGTGAGATACTGCTGCCAAACAACAAATGCTATTGTAACCAGTGAGCTGTGAGTCTCCTGGCAAATAATACTTTGCAGAAAAAAAGCGTTTTATCGGTAAAATAAAGCTTTCATTCATATAAAAGCTTATTCATATAAATCATTATATCATACAAAAAGAGAAAAAGATTTATTCAAAGGATCATACCAGCTAATTAAAGCCATTCTAGAAGATATAAGTAATGGTATAGTAATAATATTTTATTTTAGAATTATCCCCTGGCTCTTCAGTTCCCATCACCTCTGCGAAGCATTTAAGCTTTAAGTTAATTGTTTTGATTTTACGGCCCATAACTTTAACTTTTTTGGTTTTTGGTTCACTCACTGCTTTCATTTCTAGATGTTTCAGCCAAAAAACAAAAAAAAAAACTCTGTTTAATCGACAGCGATTAGCAATAAAGAAGAAAGTGTAGTATTCGGCAGCTTAAGAGGCAGATATATCCCTCAGGAGTTGGTGGAGACAAAAACAGAGCTAAAAGGAGAGTGAATTGCCTGACTTACATTCGTTTCGTGGCCAGAAACAGAACAGCAGATTTTGCTCTGTGTCTGCTGAATTTTTCATTTGGCGAGTTTTTGATAACATGTTTCGCCAAGTTTTCCAGTTTCCAGTTTTCAAATGGTGGTTACGTATACTATAGTTCAAATTATTCTGTATGGGTGTTATAAGTGGATTCCACCATCTGTGGCAAACTTTCCACAGTACAGAGAACAGTGAGAGCTATATGTTGTCAATTTTTGGGTGCATTTTCCTGTCACTGATATCCATTCATTTCTGTTCTGGAAATTGACTAGGAGCCTCATCAAACGTGCTTGAGTTGTGTGATCTAACACCACCAACATTAACAATCATTTTTGTTAGTGTCACATTGTTTTTGGGAGAACAAAATAATTTGAATAGTCTGCACAACATTACTTTAATACAATAATGTAACTTTGACATAACAAATTGCATTTATTAATTATTTAATGTGTACCTTCATGAAGATTTGACGTTCCTTAGGGTTAGGGTTGGGTGTAATTGCACGAATCAAGCAAGTGTCAAGAGTCTGCTAATTGATTTTTTTATATGATATGGAAATAAATGGAAGCTAATGGCTGCTTTAAATGGGTGGGAAGTACATTAAAATGTTTAAAACAAATTAGCATGATTTTCAAGATAACTAGCTGTGATGTAAAGTGAAAAAATTAGTTAAGGGACAAAACATGCAAAACAATTGGTGTGGTCCATGAAAGACCACAGTTTCCCACAAATAATTTGGCTTCCCATCCCTTCTCCTTCTTGGTGTCCTTGGCTTTACCTCCACTCCTTCCATTAATTGTTATTGGGAGGAACTCTGAAAGCTTCAGCTTTGTTTATTTTTAAAGAACAGCACTCTCCTCTTATTTTGTGCCATAAAGCACTTCAAATGATTTCCTATCAAATCTAACCTGGTGGGGACACTCCTAACTACAGTTCAGCAGCACAGGCTGCCAATCTGCCTGGCAACTAATTTGTGCACAAAAAATGTACCAATATCCCAAAATTGAAGGTGGTAATGATTTATTGATGTTACAAAGCAATGAAAAGCACTTTTAAAAATTGAAGGAGTGGGTCCCAAATAAGCTCAGCCTTCCATACTCACATGACATATGTTTAAATCAGCCCTGGTATCAAGCTGAGATGATGTATTCATCTTTTAGGTGTCAGGCTGAAAGGTTTAAGATGCGCTCTCATATTGCATTTTGTTTTCTTCCCATTTCTCCTTCACGAGTGTAACAGTTGTGCACATTGTGCACCAGAATCAGTCAGTCAATCAAACTTTATTTGTATAGCACCTTTCATACAAGTTAGTGCAGTTCAAAGTGCTTCACAGATGACTAACAAGTCGATAACAAGTCAGGCCAAGTGTAGACTATAAAGATATTGATAATAATACAGATCAAATAAAATAGAATAGTATTTTACAAAATAAGTACAATAAAGTAAGTGAACAAAATAAAGTAATTCATGTCTATAAACCATTCTCAATCAAAATCCAGGCTGATGAGGTCAGTTTTAAGTTTACATTTAAAGATTTCAAAACTTCTATGGAATCAGATTTGTGTCAATATAATTAAACAAAACTCAAAGATATGAATTTGAGACTCACTGAAACAGAAAAATGTCATCTTAAAAGTAAAACTTGCAAACAAATTATTTGTGTAATCGTGTAAACTATTGGTCTTTTACTTTTTTGATAATATCCTGCTTTTTCCTGCTTCTTCCCCAACCCCCCCATTCCCCCCTCCCCCAGTAACAGAATCATGCATCCCTTATCGTTTACTTTCTTTTTCTGCTGACCTTGGACTGTTTTGCTGATATTGTAACATTTTATTCAGCTCTGTGGAAAAGAAATGAAAAAATAAATAAAATACACAGCAACACCCAACAGTGGCCTGATAAATATGTATTCTCTCCCCCCCCATGTTTCTGGAGAAAAGAAGCAGTGGAACAAACAAAGCACGATGAGTTGCCAGCTCTTTTAATTAGCACAGGCTCAACACACCGTCGTGCCGCAGTGTTGCCAAACTACAGGATGTTAAAGGATGAACAGTCATGATAAAGTGTGAGGCTTGTTTACACGCAGAGCATAACATTACCTGCGTAACTACAAAAATCATAACCCCCCGCATTACTCTGCATATGCAGTTAATTAGCAGATAATAATATATGTAAATGTTGTGAAAACAACAAACAGAGCAGTGGGCTCAAAGAGAGAACAGGAATTATAATGAGATCTGTTGACACGTACACATTACCTGAAAAAAACAACCGAAGCCACGCATCCCACACAGCCCAGTTCCTATAAGCTCATTTACTTAATCCTTAGGTAATTACATGCAGTTATTAAAGCCACAACGCTGCCACACTGTTTTTCTTTAACATTTCTCACGGTGTATTGGGATAATAGAGACCTAATGTACAAACAGACGGACAGACGGCATGCACAATACCAGGACCCTGAAACTGGAGCAGCTAAATGGAATTCAGCCATCGTTCATTTGATTATTTATGCCTGTTGTTCCCCCTCTTCAATATGGAGTCCAGCTGCTCTCTCCGGTCATGCCCATCTGCAATTCTTCAGGTTAACTTAACCTAAGCTAACAGGTCAGCTTATCACTGAAGGCAGAGCTATGCCTTCAGCTGGTAATCCTGAAGCTGAAGACCTGAAGCAATAGGGCTAATATTATTGAACCAATTTCTGATTACTTGACAAATAGTGGACAGATGTTGTGGTTTGTGTTCATCAAACTTAAAGTCATCCACCAACCACTGCCTCCTAATGTATTACTAATTAAATATGTGCTTATTATTATAGATTATAATATTAATTTAAGAGTAATGTTTTCATCAATAATACCAGATTTTCTCAGGTGGAGTTGAACTGGTAAAGTAAATATTTTGTAATCAACATCAGTCCATTATCATTTCTTCTCTGAGCTCAGAGATAGAAATGGAGATGTAGTCCTGCCTTTAAGAAAGTGTCACATCTCCAGAGTGTTTTTTAAAACATTTTTCAGCTTTAATTCTGTGAAACCTTGCCAGGTAGATTTTCCCAAATGAGTTAACCCAGGAATGGCAGCACCGTGTCAGTGGTACGGGATCTTTTGACGGAAACTAAAAACATTAGACGCACCGAGGTCTTCATGAAAATCCAGAGATTTTTGTGAGACATTAGCATTGGGTCAATGAAAGGACTCGGAAAAAAAAAAAACTAAAATTGCAAAACAAATCGTTAATGTCCTGCTGCTACCAAACGCTGCATACTGTATTTCCACTCTACCAGAATAAGAAGGACTGAGGGGTTCGGGGTGTATGCAACCACAACGTGTCCGGTCTGATTCCACATAGGAACCTCACCTGTCCATCAGAATTGAAACTAATAAAAACAGCACGAGGTACATGCTGATCAGGAGAGACACATTTAAACAAATCTTGTGTTGAAGCGCCACGACGCATCAGGAGTTCGGTGAAGATTCGGGGACGCTTGTTGTCACGGTTAAAACAAACCTACAGTGATCGTTGGTAGGAAGAAGGAACAGCTGCCTCCACATTTACATGTTATTAAACATCCAGAAACCTCCATCATGAAGGCTGTGAGCCGGCCGGTGATTCAAATCACAGAGTCGGATTGTTGAATGGAAACAGTCAAAGATGACCAGCCAAGATTAAACTCTTTCCTCTATCTGACTCGGCTGATAAGAGCGGGAGTGACGTGCAGGGCACACCAACCCTCTGCCATCTCAAATCCTCCCACATTTCCACGCAAAAACCCTTGTGTGTGTGTGTGTGGCCTCCTGATGTACGTCCGCACTCTCTTGCAACTTTGTGTGTGTGTGTGTGTGTGTGTGTGTGTGGAGGAAGTTACTGTATTTGTTTCTGTGTCTGCCGCAAGCATTTCTTTTCCCTGTGTGTTTAACAGAAACTGTTTTGGCAGCATCCCTCCCTCCCCCACCACCTCTCCTGCCCGCATCCACCCTTCTTTCCTCCCTGTCTTTCCTGAGCTTTTTTTGTCTTTGTCTCTGCCTTTTCTTTCTCCTTTCCTCACCTCTCTTTCTCTTTCCCTGGAGGCAGTAATAGTGGAAATACAGGATGGGAAACAATTTGAATAATCCTCCCCTTGCTACGTGCACTCATCTCCAGCATTTCTACTGTTTTTTTCTTTTCTTTTTTGCCTCCTCTTTCTTTCTTACCTTTCTCCTGCAGCAAAATTGGCCAAAAGGAAGCTGGCCTTCAGTGCCTCTTCTCTCCACATATGCAGTCTCTCCTTTTGACACACACATACTCACACACACACACACACACAATCTCTCTCTTTTCTCTACCTCTTACCTCCCCTCTTTTCTTCCCCCCGGTCGTCATTTCCTCAGTGTTCTCTAATTATTCGACTCTGTCGCCACTTCAGAGAGGCTTGTTTGCTGATTGAAACGCATTAAGGAGAGAAAGCGAGCGGGGGAATTTCATAATGGCTGCCGACGTTCGTTAGCAGAACATCTTGAAGATGGGGAGAGTGTGTGTGTGTGTGTGTGTGTGTGTGTGTAGGATGGGGGGAATGTTTGGGGGGGCTTGTTGATGAGATGGATCGGCAGGTGTGTTTTGGGGATTTTACGTGAAGAATGATGGATAGGTGTGCGGATGGATGTAGCAGATTTTGTGTGTGTGTTTGTGTGTGTGTGTGTGGTATTGTCTGTTTTATCTGCAGTGTCTTTGTTTAACGCATGTCTGTGACCGTCTTCCTTTATGTGTGCGTGTGCCTGCACATCCTTCCGATTAACCTTGAAATATGAAGCAGCTTTGACTCAAAGGTCAAGGACTCCCTGTGGAGCAGAGATGTGGGAGTTCCTGCAGAAGTGGGGAATGCTCGAGTGTTAAACGTAACGAGTCCCAGTCCAATCATTTCACAACACGAGGGCGGATAATTTCATGCTTACCACAAGTTGGAGAATTTTACTTTGAGATGCAACCCGGCAGCCACAACAATACTTAAAGGGCTATTCCTGTCAAAATACTTCTGCTATGCATTGTTTTTTATTTAGTTGTGGATTGCCTCATAAACATTGTTTAGGTTCCTTAAGTTTAAGGTTCCTTAAACTTCCTGTTTAATCTAACAGGTAGAAAATAAATACCGTATATCTTCATGTTTTCTCCACTTTTGATGATACCTCTATATGAAAAAAATCAACTGTGATGGATGATATCTCTTGAAAAGTAAACATGACTCAGATGCACCCTCCCTCCTATAGACTATATATTCATACACAACTAATTTGCTTTGGCAATTAATTTAATAATAATTTTAATGACTTCTTCTTTTATCACTATAACCAGTAAAGTTTTATGTCAACTTAAGCGTAGTAATGAATGTTTTTATGGTTATTTTCAGGCAACTTATTGGTTGACTATTTGTAATGTGAAAAGTGGTTGCTTGTGACACAACCATTCATGTATTTCTTTATTATTGCAATATTTAAATGTACTATGTGGATTTTTCAGACAATCCTTGTTATTAATGTCAACTGTTGCAGTTAAGTGAACTGCAGTCAGCATCCCGTTGCTCACGCTCGCAAGTGTTCTCACACTCTCTGGACTCACATTCCCGTTCTGCCAGACATGATAAAACTTTATTTTTTGTGCTGAATTTGACTTTGACTTTGTGTTGGACTCTTTGTTGTGGTGGGTGCTGGTGTAAGCACCATATTTACTTGGCCAGTTATCCAAGTCCCAAAACGCACGCTCTCATTCACACTCGACTGTTCACTGCGTGAGTAAATGGAGGTGTGGCATGTAATAAATTACATTACTTTGGGGTTATTAAAATAGTGATATTATATATTACATTTGTAACAAAGTAACTAGTAATCTGTAACCTAGTAACCTATTACATTTCAAAAGTAACCTTCCCAACAGCGCATATGCAGTACTCCCCAGATCCTGTAAACAGACTTTGATGTGTAAAATTGGTGATATTTCCCTTTACGCAGGTGTTTTAAAAGCCTAAACAATGCATGGGACACAGTGTTAAAGTCTTGTGTTTTCTACGCCCAATCATCCCCCCCAGCATTCTCCCTATGACTTATATATAAGTTCTCCATCAATTGGAAGTAATGTTGTCAGCAATTATGTTTACTCCAAAACCTATTTGGCAAAGCAAAGTAGTAGTATACAAATGTTGTTGTCAGAAACAAGGTTGTTCAGACTGACGAGAAGTCAGTAGCCAGCAGCTCATTCTGTACGCACCTCGATATAATAAAGTGCTAACACATGTCGTGGTGCTAACAGGCAGAACATTTTCAACAGTGGCACCCTGGAGTGTGATAACTTCTTCAAACATGTTTACTGTATCCTTAGACTGCTGGAGTTATTTGCTTCCAAGAAACATATTTTCAGCTCAAAATCAATGACTTCACATTGGAAGAAAATTAAACTATTTCACTCTGATGACATTTTTTAAAACTTGTTCTACAAAAAATAATAACATTTAAAAACTAAGCCATGGTGTTGAATTAATTTGGAAATTTCCCTACAGTGCAACAAACCCTAGCACCGGAGGCAAAAGTGTTGAAAGTTGTGAAAGTGTTACCTCTTTCAGCTGACATTTGGGCTGAGATTCACCGTCACAGGACATGAGAATGGTCATTAACACTCAGCATGCTTCTCTGGATCTGGATATATTGGACAGTGTTCATGATCACAACTGGTGGATGCTCAGCCGTTACACGTCTGATTAGACAGCAGACAATTTGTAACCCTAAATTCAGCAACTGAAGCCGCAGTAACAAAGTCAGTTGACACGTAGGCCAAACAGGATTTTAAAACTCTGTGACAGAATAAATAATTTTTTTTTCAGATTTAAATGAGACAAACAGACTTTGCTAACTAAAACTAAAACTCCTTTAGGACGTTCAGGCATGGTATAGTGGATATATATGGGGCATTCCTGATTCTGAATATGTCCTTTGTGTTTTATCTTCATATCAGCAGGGAACACAATTAGTTTTATTGTCCAAAAACAGTGTTTCACTTTTGTTTAAAGACCAAACTGATGTTTTGCAAAAAACATTCATTACAATCCTGCCAAGCATTTTTTTTTATCTCAAAAGTATAGCATTCTAGATTTCAGATAGTTGTGCTGCCAAAAATGAACAAACAAATCTTTTCTGCTGATACTTTTGGGAGCTTGATAAATAAATACTGTGGACTGGTACGTACTGCCTCCAGGAAATAGCCATATGCTTACATTCTAAGTCCGACATAAAGCTCTCACCTTCTCCTGCCCTCTCAGCTTTTATATGTTACCAAACTAATAAAATGATAAATAATAAATACAACCTTTAATAGCGTTACAAACTTTAGTTGTGTGTCTTTTTTCTGCTACTGTCATCATGCAACATACATATAAGTTGTTAAAGTTTTGGATAATAAAGAAAGAGTATAATGACATATATTGTGTTCATGTGCTGGTAGAAGCTGGTCCTGAATCTGAGACAAGTTGGCTGATGAACAGGCCCAGATTGGAGGGGGTGCATACTGCACTTTCTCCAACTGGCAAAACATAAAGAGTGAAGGTTAATCATTGTGTGTCTACATGCACGTGTAGACTGGTGACCAAACATTAACACTGTGTAAATACTCATGTTAGAAGTCAACTAAAAATGGTAAATGACTCACAGTGACGTTGCAGACAACCTGCTGATGTAAAGCTGCAATGTGAGGAAAAGGGACAGCTGCACACTGTGGTTCTAAAAAAAGAAAAAGGAAATTAGTTATTGTAGAGTCCATGCCAACATTGATTTAACCTGAAACACTGCGGCACATATTACAAACTGATTATACAACATGATAACTGTTAACTATTGCTGTCAGATAAATGTATTGGAGTAAAAAGTACAATATCTTTTCTCTATAATGTGGTGGAGTGAAACTAAAAACTTTGCCTTTTAGTTAGTTTAGTTTAGCGCAGTTCTTTCTTGCATCACTTGTTAGTAACATTCTGTGTACCTGACGCTGTGTCAGTGGTAGGGTGTGCTATCTAATTATGTTGATTGCCATCGCAAGGCAGAACAACACCCACTTTCAGTCTGTGTGCATACAAATAAAAAAGCTTTTCTCATCTCAAACACACACACACACACACACACAGAACATACTTAGTAGTGCAGTATAGGTGTAGCGTGATTAGAATTGGTAGTTTGCAGTAGTGGAATGGTTTTACTGATTGGTCACTTCCCACTCTGAAACATAAAAGTCATCAATTCAACATACAGCCCACAGCAGCTTTCTTGTTCCAGAAGTCACACAGCTCCTTGATGCCCATTGTCCAACTTCTCCACTTAGTGTTTTTACTAACGTCTCTCAGTTACTGCTATTCGAGTTTCCTGGCCTTAACTCGCAGTTTGTGAAGTTCACTCATGAGTCAGGGCGTGAGTCACTCATCTCCCTAAATCGCGCTGGATGATTCAGCCGACGTAAGCTGTGTACGTTCGCTTAAATGATGTTTAAAAGCCAATTTAAATGTCCGACAGGGAAAGTGTGGGCGGAGAGAGTCTGTGAGTAATGCTCCCCGGCCTCCCTCCTTAATACAGTCAAGGTGACTTTGAACAAGCCACTGAACCCCCCACAACCCCCAGCTGCTCTGCTGAAGCTGCTCACCGGTCAGCTGTAAAAGGCTGCTGGGGGAACACATGGGCCTGATGGAGAGGCATATCTTGGTGCGGCCACAGAGAAGCAAAGCTCTTTGAAATGTTGTTTTGGAAAAGGCGAAGTTAGAAAGACCTGCATCACTGCAGTGCCCCCCCAAAATAAGGTTTAGAAGTCAAAATTAGCATTCTGCTGCGACTTTGCGGAATGTAGTCAATCGTCATACATGCAAGATGGATTACTCAGTAAACCCTACCTTACTGCAGTTTTGAAGTACAAGACAGGAAGAGTTGTTTTCATTCCACTTTGTTCCAAAGTACTGAACTGGAGTGACTGAGCCTAAGAAACTAATCTAAAACTACCTTTTAAAGCTCAACTTTGCTGGGTGGCTAGTTAACCTAACTTGCATGTATGTGTGCCGTGGGAGGAACCCTACACAGACCTGACAGATAGACTGCAACTATGCAGCCCCTCCAGAATGCCAGATGTTTTGTATCCTCTGAAAACTAAAAGTCTCAAACACGAAATATTCATGAGCAAATGAGCCACGACCAGTTAGAAAGAAGCCTCAAGAAAGAAAAATAAGCGCTTTTCCACAAATGTCGAACTATTATTTAGAGTGTTTGTAGCAGCATTCTTCGAAAAACACACATAGTGATTGGTGAAATGAGGCCCTGAGCGTAAAGGTCAAATCAAAGTCTCTGTTTCAACTTTTTGGTACATCTGCATTGTGGTTATACAGTGTCAGGAACAATCCCTGAGTAACAAACCTGGAACACCAAACACCCACTGTTCCTATATATTCTTCATTATATTTTTGTAGTTTTAAACACAGTCTATCAACATATTGTCATTGTCAATATAAATGTAAGCACGCATTATATTCTGTAATATACATTCATGCACTGTTATATCATATATATAAAGTATCCTGTTACATACACCTTTCCATATTTATTTCAGCATCTTTGCACTCTGCACATTATTATATATATCATTTTATACTATTATATTCTACATTGCCACTGAAGCCCATCTTCCGAGCATCGGCGTTGCACATTAGTCTGTACCAGATCTGTCATTTGTCAAAAACATTTTTGCGCGGAAAAACCCAGCCTCTCGAACGTGCCGCCATTCATCTCAGCCCACTTATTCCGGGTCCGTTAAATGCCAGGCGCGTTGACCCTTCAGTCCTTGAGTGGGCGCATGTTTTGACTTGATAAATGACAGCCCCCACCCCACCCAAACTCCCTGTAGAGCTGTTGAACCATTTTTTTTTCTTTAGAAGTATAATTATGAAATGATCCCTTCAGAAACACAATACAGGAAGTGATAATTAAGACTATTTTTGCCATTTTCCACCTGACCTCTTCAGTTGTTTCTCCACCACCTTGCTGTTTTGAGATATGAACCTAACAAAGACGAAATAGGTGCAACAAAGCAGCACTTTTAAACTGTGATTTGTAAGAAAGTCATAGCTTCCTGTTTATTTCCCTCCAGTGCCTTGTTATTGGTTCCCATGTTGATTGTACTCTTTATAGCTCTTTGTCTTTTCTATATTTAGCGATTATGTGCTTCCTCTTAAATTCTCAAACCCCTTCGCTATTTTTACTTCAACTAATTCCCCCTTTACAAACATAAACCCCCGTGTTCGCCTCCGCCTCACCTGTGCAAAAGAGAGGAAATTAGCCAAGCAAAATAGCTGTTCTGTACTATTTTTACATGTACTAATCTCTTCATTTCTCCTGTTTTCTTCTCTATTATCTTGTTTTTCTTTTTGCTACCTATACAAATACACCCCCCCCCCCTCCCCCCACCCCCCATCATCTCCTCTCTGTGTACCTGTGAGCAGGAGGAAATTAGTCAAAACAAAATATTATTAAAGCGCCAAATCCACCTCCAATTTGCAGGAGCTTGTGTTTCTCCTTTGATGTTCTGTATAAAGGTAAAAGAGGACGTTTTAATTAAAAGACGGTGGGGGGGGGGGGGGGGGGGGGGAGAAAAAAGAGATGATGGGAGACAAATCGAAAGCTCATTAACCATCTAAGAGAAGCAATAAGTGGGATTTTTTTTTTGGAGCCACATGAAATCTCAGTGAATGCTGATTGACCCTTCTGTGAAATGTGAAATATCTGCTTTAAATGGGTTAAGCTTCCCGTACCCTTTTTAATCCTCTTCTTAGGTTTTTGTCACCATAATTGTATTTTTATTATAAAATGCATTCTCTGTGTCCTACTGGTGATGTTAATAGAGGTCCTCCAAATGAGGGCCAAATCCAGGGTACCTGCTAGGGGCCCTTGGGGGCATTTTTTAAAAAGCCTTTTTAAGTTACTCTCAGACACAGTTTGCCAAAATATGTCACATTACCTCTTTTCAGAGTCTCAACTCATTCAGATCAAAACACACAGACATCATACGCACAGTGCTAACACACTCTTCACAGGGGTGGCAGAATCTTTGGTGTTTATCAAGGATAGATGTCCATAAATCCGTTAACAGGTCATAAAGATCCTCCTCATAACTTCAGAGCATGGCTCACAATCACCAGACTTCCATATTCATACATTGGGCTTGGTCTTTTCACAATAACTTAAGCTCTGGGTTATTTCTGACTCTATTAGATTCAAACAGAGATGACAGGAAACAAGGGAGAGAAAAAAAGGGGAAATGGCATGCAGCAAAGGTTCCCTGGCCAGATCTGAACTGGAGACGCTGCAGTTCATGGTCGGCATCTGATCCCCTAAGACATGCAGGTGTTGTTTTATCTCCTGATCTGATCTGATATTGAAGCCTGCCACCTTTATAACTTGACAGCATAAATCTCAAAGGTGCAAAATGGCCAGAAGAGATTTTCAGATTCTCCTCAGTAGCTGGCACTCTCTTTCTTTCCTTTAAATGTATGCACAACCTCCTTTTATTGAAATTATGCATTGTGGCTATTACGGCCTGCTTTTTGTCATAAGCTTTCTCTCTTTTTTTATCATTGACCCCAGTCCAACTTTACATTTAGAAGTCACAGTTTTGCACACCTCATTATTTGAGGATGAGGAATGGAACCGAATAGGAAGAGAATAAAAGAGAATAATAGTATAAAAAAAGACACCAGGGAAGAAAAAGGGGACAGGAGAAAGGGGAAAAACTAAAGGAGAATGGAAGTGCTGAGGCAGGGGAGTGTTATTCCTTGTGATGTGTCATCTCCACTCTAGCACCAAGCAGTCCGGCTGAAGGCCTGCAGGCCAGCCTTTATCACACTGAGAATACAGGCCACCTCCACAAGTGCAGAGGTCAGGTGAGCAGTGCCAGCTCAAATCTCGTTTTCTCACCTCAAGGGTTGTGACGACTCCAAAAGTACAACGAGGGGTATACGCGCACACAGAAGTTCAAAGCGAAATCCTCCTTTGGGTTAAGAGGGTTTTTTTTTTTTGGTAGAATACAGCAAGGTCCATGGATTTTACTGAGAAACTGGGCCATTGTTTCTTGAAAGAACAGTGGTGGACGACAGATGGGAGTGAAGGGATACATCCTACTCACATTAATACTGATCCAGTGCAGAGTCACCATAAGGTTGACATTTTAACTTTTAAATGGATTGCCATAAAATTTGGTACAGACATTCATGGTGTCGTATACAGTATGTATGGTATATATATGAGACCATGGTATCATAATAACTTAGGTGATCCCGTCTTCCCCCTCTAGTGCCACAACAAGGTTGATATTTGTGATAGAGACATTCATGCCCCCCTCAGGATTATTTGTAATAACTTTTGGTGACGCTATATGACGTCATAGCCTAATTTGCATAATTGTAATGGACGCTGAAGGAGAGAGGAATAACGTTGTGACTTCAGCCTTTTTTGTCAATTTTTCTATTCATTAATGGCAGTTTGCTTTGGGTGGAACTGTTATAATGGCTGCTCGTTGAGGACAGTAACTACAGACTAAACGTGTTTTCACGTCAGAGTCTCCAAAACGCCAGAAAATTCTCCAATAACACCAGAAAAAGTTGCTATATTTGTCGCTAGTCGCTTTTGACAAAAAAAGTCACCAAGAGGATTTAGAATGTCGCCAGATTAAGCGAGAAAGTCGCCAATTTGGCAACACTGAGCTGGAGCTAGAAACTAGGCTGATGAGAGCCGAGTGAATCAAATCGTACGTTTTTAGGCCAAAATGGAAACAATGAGCTAAAATACACAAAAATGCACCTCCATTAAGATGAGGTGAACTGTATAGTTGTTTGAGAATCTCTCAGATCATCGCTATGAGCATAGGTGCCATTTAGACTGGGGATGCCAGGGACATGACCCCACCATTCGGGGATTTTGGACTGCAGGTTAAATTTGGTTTATTTTGTATGCATTTATTTTTGTCTTGTTCATCACCTTTTAAAGCATTCTTACTCCACACACAGTATCCTTTGTTTAGCACGAACTCAGCTACAAGTCTGACTTATCATTTAGTATAAAGCTGCCAAGAACCCAAAATACAAAAAAAAAGTTTACAACTCTTTCATGACAATCACTCAGAATATTGTTAAAGAGTTCAAGGTTGTAGACAATGTTTCATTAGAAACATGTTAGAAATAAAACTATACTACATGTATGCTGTTGTAAATCAATGAAAATATTAAGGATTCAGTTTCTGTCACAAACATTTGTTATGGTGTACAGACATAAAGAGATACTGAACTTCCAACTGATTTTCTCAGCTTGTTTCTGCGTGATGTTTAAATAAAGTTATGTTACTATAATGACAAATAAAACCTTTGGATGAAACTTTGTTTTTTCTGGCTGACAGAGTGTGTGTGTCCACACCCTTTCTTCTTTTGAATTTTGTTTATTTCACTTTTCTTTAAGTGAAGTAACCATGAGACTTATTGTTCACTGAGCCCCATTTCAACCAAAAAGACTTCAAATCAGACTGACAGCAAATAAAACACAGAAATCATTCTTCATTATTTTTGTTAGATATGATTTTATTAATTTATTAAAAAAATATTTATAAAATTGTTTAATAAAAATAAAAAATATTTATTTACCTGCAGTCTTTCCCAGAGAGCAAGCCAAGTTATTACAGACCCACTCGTCTCCAGATGACAATAAAATTGAGGACTTCAGTCCAGCCCAGTGCCAAACTTGGACTGAAGTCTGCTGGAGACGAGTTCTGATCGGGCCTGGTCCAGATTTAGAGGCGACTGCGGCGAGGAAAAACTCCCCCTAACAGGAAGAAACCTCGAGAGGAACCTGGCTCTCTGGGGGCGGCCCCTTCCTCCTGAGGGCTGGAAGACCTCCTGCTGCTTCTGGCCGCGACACGAGCCGGTAGTCCGTCCTGAACCTCCACCTTCACCTTCACCACCTGCAGGAAGACAAAGAGCAGGGTTCACACTTACCTGGGAAGTTCCCGTGGCCGCTGACCTGGGCTGGATCGTGGTACGGAGTGCCTCCATCGCCGGACTGCTCTACACCTGAGAACACCAAACACTCAGTCAGTATTTTACAATCCTCCTGTCCTCACTGTCTGGGTGAAGTGTTAAACTCAACTACATCAGAGTCGCTGTGACTCCAGGATGTGACGGCGTCCTCTTACCCGTCTCTGGTAGAAGAGGATGTAGGCGGTTCGCTGACGCCGCTCGCAGACTGAGGCCCCGGTGGTCTCGGTCACCTCTGAGTCATTAAAGCTGAGCCAGCGGTCAGCAGGGTCATCCAGCTCCACATCTGGATGCAACCCGTCACTCATGTAGTGTCCTAACAGGAGACACATCACCGTTAGATCAGGTGTCTTAACATGGAGGTCATGAAGATTAACTGACGTAACAAAACACACACAATAAGGAGAGTAACTGTAAAGACACGTTCCACCTCTGAGTGACAGCTGTGGATCTATAATGTGTCTGAGAACCTGATAGAGGACTACAGAAGCTGACAGGCTGACTTCAGTGTGTGAGTCTCTTACCTCTGTTTCCTCCAGAGCCAAGATGGCTGATGACGCTCACCAGACTGTACCAACCATCAGCCTGAGAGGGAACACAGTTAACAACAGTTACCAACACACCCACACACACACCCACACACACACTGAGCACATGTTTCCTCTGTGTCTGAACTCGGGGGGGGGTCTGTCTTACCTGGCTGGAGGTCACCAGCAGCTCCCTGAAGAGGTGGACTGGGTCGCTCAGCTTCTTCAGCTGCAGGAACGGAGTGAAGCAGAAACGCTTCACATGCAGCATCAGCACTCTGTAGACAGCAAACACACACAAGAAAAGCTGTGAGCTGCTGCAGAAAGCTGCTGGGGATTTAACTGAATAAATGACTCAAACACTTCATTAATGACCCAAATTATTGATGAAAATCAATTAATGTGCTACAGGTTACAGAGCTGGTTGAAACTTTCACACTGAACATGTTGATCTTAAACTGCGTTACCACGCAACTAAAAGTCATCGAGACTCGATTGTAACAGAAAATAAGTTTGAAGAGTCGACAAATAGATTTTCACTTTGTGTGGAAATGAATGGAAACTAATGGCTGCCTGGAGCTGTAGAAATCTGTCCAATGTTCAGCTCTAATGTGAAGTCAACATGATGAGCAGTTAAGCAGTAAACAGTAGTGGAATAGTCCTTTAAGGTCCACAGTTGGACCATCTGTGGGGGGTGTGGGACTCACTTGGGCAGCGTCACAAAGGTGGACTGCTGGCCGGACGTGTTTGCACCGCAGTCGCACCTGAAGTCCAACTCTGTCTCCTAAACAACGACAGAGACAACAAGCTGTCAGCCATGTTCTGTGTGTGTGTGTGTGTGTGTGTGTGTGTGTGTGTTCATGCGATGATGTCAGTGCAGCAGGACAGGTGGATCTTACCATCAGGTAGTCCTGGAGCATGTCCTGGACTGACCCTCCAGGCACCAGGTTGAGAGACAGGTTGGTGAAGTCCTCCTCTCTCTCAGACTGAGCGCCGCACCTGCACATTAAAGGGACAGTACGCATCAGAATTACAGCCTTGAAAGTGTCTGTGATTGAAGAGAATGTTTAGAGACTCAAGACATTTGAACAGTGTTGGGTGTTTCTGCATGTTGTAATGGAGGACAGGCAGGACATGGGAGGACAGGTTCTGCTGTGTGTCTCATGAGGAGACTAAAACTGGTCATCAGTGGGAGTCTTCTGCTGCGTCCTCCTGCTGTGTGTGATGTGTTTTTCTCTGAGGTCTTACCTCTTGCAGGTCCTGGTGTTCTGCATCTTGAACACCAGGTGGTCATCGACGGGACATCTGTACGTTTTTCCCACGCTGGCTGCGACTTCCTGCAGCAGCGGGGAAAAGCTCCTGATCTGATCCAGGACCGTCGTCAGGAACTCGTGAGCGTCCTGAACACAGAGACACACAGAGGGTCTGAGGCACAGAGGAGAAACTATCAGGAGGAGGTGAAACTACAAGAACCATCAAACCAGATGACTCACCTTCTGGTGGTGATCCTGAAACTCAGGAGCCTGGACTGACAGGGCCCTCTTGAAGAGATCCAGGGCCCGGAGTTTGAGGCTCCGGTCAACAGAGTGTTGACACCTCACGACGTCCATGAATCTTCTGCAGAGGGTGAAGAAAACATCTGCTGTCAGGTCTCCAGGATAGTGTGTGTATGTGTGTGTGTGTGTGTGTGTGTGTGTGTGTGTGTGGCTGCTGTACCTGATCACTTCAGCCTCAGGGACTGAACTCCACACCTCTTCCTGGCTGCTGACGTCCCTGATGAAGTGGGCCAGCGTGATCAGGCTCTGGAGGCTGGAGTTCATATAGCAGTTTTGGGCCGGGTTTGGAAACCTGACACACAAACACAACACGTCAGAACACACGTCAACATCAGGAACTCTTCGGTCACAAACTGGACTGAGAAACTTTGCTGCTTGTGTGTTCTTGTGCAGATTGACTCACCCGAGCCAGTCCTGCTGACCTCCGAGGCTCTGGAAGCTGATGTCCCGCGTCACATCACTGAGATGGACGTGATGGGTTTTGGCACTTCAGACAGAAAGAGACACAAACACACACGGTCAGTAGACATGACAGACATGGAGCTGTGGAAGCTCTGAGTGTCGTCACCATCAAGAACGTCTGAACAGGTTTAACACATGGTCTGCTTGTGATGGTGGTTGTGGGCTGACCTGCTGGAGGACGAGTCCTGCTTGGCCAGTGTCTGGCTCACCGCCTCGACCACTAAGGCGGTGAGAATGGCCAGCTCGTCCTTCTTCTCCGTCTCAGGGTCCTTCTCCGCTGCATCCTCCTCTTCCTTGGCGGGAGCCTGGAACTGGACCACCTCATCCAGCTCATCAGGAGCGTACAGAGTCTGGTCTGTAGCTTTGACAGGGCTGCAACATGGAGGGACAAACAGGCCGTCAGTCTGAAGTTCTTTTCATTGCTCCACTTTGTTTCCTGGTGACAAACACTGTCAGTGATGTGAAATGAGTGAGGTTACCTCCTGTGAGCTTTCTGAGGGGTCCTTCTCTCTCCCTCGTCCTGTGCAGCCGGAGTGACTCGACGTTTGTTCTGTTGGAGGAAACAGAAACTCTCACGGTTCAATAACACAGTTCCACTTTTTTATAATAATGCACAAGTACGGACTGGGAAATGTGTTGTTAATGTGATGCAGTGACACTGTGTGAAACTTACTCTGCAGCAGTCCAACGCTCTGCACCTCCATCTACTCTTCTCTGCTTTCAGATATCCAGCTGTTGTTGTGGAGGCTGGATCATCTGAGGAGGGGAATCTGCTGATAAACACAAACACAGCTGATTATTCTCCTGTCAACTTGACCTGTGGAGGAATCACCTGACGTGACTCCGTCTCTAGTCTGCAGTGAGCTGGAGTTTTACTAACACTACCAGGATGTGAGACTCATCCTGACACTGTAGGCCCTGTTGGTAGGAGGAGGAGGGATTTCCTTACCTCTGCTGTGGGCCGCAGCGCTGTCCGCTTTCCTCTCCCCTTTCTTTATTCTGTAGAGTGGAAACAAACATAAGAATAAACCAAAGTACAAATCCTACAGAGCATTAAATCATTTTAATGTGAAGCCCCGGCACTTCCTGTGAAACATACCACTGGTCGGCCGAACAGTCGGTACCAGCAAGGTTTCCCCCCCGTACGGTTCTCTGCAGAGCTCTTGTCAGCAGGAGCGTCTGAGACGGAGAATCTGGACACAAACACAGTCTGTTTAGAACACTTTCATTTTTCTGGTTCCAGCTTTTTTCCTGTTTTATTCCATTGTAAACTGAATATATTTCAGTTTTAGACATTTGAAGACATTTGAAGACGTCATTTTAAGCTCTTACAAATTGCAGTGGACATTTTTTACTATTTTCTGACACTTTATAGACTAAAATGAATAGATTAATTGAAACAGTAATCAGAGCAATCAATATTTCATATTTTTTCCATCCAATCTAAATAATTATGGGTCGATTAAATATTAAAAACAGTTTTACACAATTCAACAGCACGGCAAAACACAGCCAGTGCTCATCAAGTTGAGTCAACAGGTCTAAAACAGTTTGAACAAAGGCAGGAGTTATGACAGGACTGTTGTATTAGAGTGCAGATGTCTGTCTGCAGGTTGCATTACATTATACAGGTGTTTCTGTTTTTCTGCTCAGTTTACTGTCTTCATGAGGAGCTTTTCTTACCTTCCACTAGAGATGGAGTGTGGTCTCTGAATTTCCACAACTGTGGTTTGATTTTTCTGTTGAGGATAGTGGAAAATAAACACATTTAATTGTAAATTCTCAGAAAGATGATGGACCTTTGTATCAGATATAAGCTCACTTCAGAGACAACCGTATCTACAAAACTCTTGTTGAGGAAAGTCAGACAATACTAATGTTTCTGATTTACAGTCCACATGAACAGTGTAGAAACTGTGTAACGAACCTTTCGTCGAAAGTTAGGCAGTTTAAACATGGTTGCTGATCTTTCCGTAGCTAAAACTTGAGTAAACAGTTGAACAACTTGCTTGAAGTGTCTGAATCTCAAACTAAAAACCTCCAGAAAGGAATCTGAATCACCTCTGACACCAGAACATGACAGCTCTAGAATGTGAAGCTCAGTGACAGATTCTGCTCGTCATCAGTTCTAATAGATTACAGCCAACACTCATTCTGAACATGACATGTAGTGACTGCTGCCAACAGGGAGATATGAAAAGTTTAAAGAGCTTCAACAGGCCACTTAAAGTCCACTGGTGCACAGGGCATTTCATATTTAATGGATAAGTCTGGAGATATTCTTCTTATTGTCAATACATCCCATTAAAAAAGATTTAGATGTATGTTATTTTTGTGTCATAAGGCTCTTTTGTTGTCCAAACACTATTAAAAACCCATCAATGAGCCACACTGTTGCTTTGGGTGACATGTTCCTGCATAACATGAACACACACACTGTAGTTTATTCTGACTCAATCCAACATACACCAACCTCACTGGAGCTCCAGTGGGTATTAATCCAGTGCTGGAAATAGTTCCCAACAAATTTCCTTCTGTTTGAATAATGTTTGCTAAAAACTACAGTGACCAGCTGTTTTTCGAAATGACTATGCCAATAGGTTGTAATTTCCCAAAATATCTGATCACTAGTTTTTGGACGTTAATCAAACTATTTTAGGGACTATTTAAAGCGGTGGATTTATACACATTTGGTGCTCCACACACAACACAAGTGTGTGTTCATGATAATGAAGGAACATGTCCCAGTGCAACAGTGTGGCTCATGGTGTGTTTTTAATAGTTTTAATCTTTGTTGTTTTGGGTCAGCACATGGGAGAAAATACAGAATATCATCAGACTTAAAGGAACACTCTGGTGAAAATCTTCTTTATGTTGAGTATCAAACTCTCACCTCCTGCAGTCTTGAAACGTTTGTGTTGCTCCTTCATGGAGGACAGCAGCTGTAGTCCAAACATCCAGAGAAACTGAAAGCTCCTGCAGCACAATCCACCTCTCTGCTGTCCATCTGTACCACAGCCTAACACCAAGTACACAGCTTCCAGCAGCAGGCAGCTGTTTGTGTGGAGCTGCTGAGAAAAAGTGAACAGCACTGGTGACAAACTGCAGGGATTCTGTGTTTGTAACAAGCTTTCACAAGCAGCTCTGCATTTTCATGGCAGACATTTTAGCTGAGTCCTTTGACTGGTCACAGTAGGAAAAGCACAGGTCGAATTAATATACAATATATAATAATGACGTCTCTGTTGTATTTAATTGTCCCAGTAAGATGTGACGCACCGGGCCTGAACTGACAGACAGAAAGGGAAAGCAGCCATTACATCTGTGCTGGTCCTGTTGTGACAAAATGGCTGCCATGATAAAGACACACCGCTAACTGGCTAACACCCACACTGCAGCTGTATTTCTCTGTTTAAAGACAGAGTCACTGTGTAACTTTTGAAAGATGAAAAAACACAATATTGCTCTTACACATGAACAGTTGACTTCATAAGAAATAAAATAAAGCAGTCGGATGTTACTGCGACAGTCTTATTAGGTGTAGCATGATGTAGCTTCCTGCTTGTGGTTGTATTCACTGCTCTCAGACAGCTCTCGTGATGACGTGGTAAAAGCAACAGACAATCGTGGGAGAAAAAGAAAACACCATTTCCTGTAATTGTCTGTAAAGGCCACAGTAGCCACTGTTTTAGATTCTGTGTCACTCACACTCTTTTAAGATATCATTATCCCCGGTTTCTATCCAAAATAAACGTCCTTAAATCCGCTTAGAAACAATGTTGCCAACTCCTCAGTAAGGAAAGTAGCTATTGGCTGTCCTAAAATTCGCTAGAGGTCACTAAATGATGTCATAGCCTCATTTGCATAATTGTAATGGGCACTGTAGGAGGGAGGAATAACTGTGGGAGAGACAAAAAGAGAGTAAAACACCCTAAATATGTTTAGAACTACAAATGAGCTATCTTCTGTTCCGCCTGTGAGTGCTTCAGGACGGCGGAGGGGCTCATGGCAGCACCCGCTGCTCGCTGAGGACAGTAACTGGACAGCGTGCTTTCACGAGTCAAAAAAAGTCAACAAGAGGATTTGGACAGTCGCCAGGTTTAGCGAGAAAGTCGCCAAGTTGACAACACTGCTTAGAAATCATGAGGAAAAAGGATGTTCCTTATAACCCAGAACTTGCCCCGTCACGTGAGGCTCTCAATTAAATTTTTCTTCAGTATCAAAGTCATCCAGTGATAGTTGTCGGTACATCCATGGGTACACTGCGAACAGGAACTGCTAATGGCTAATCTGGCATACATTAATGGTGTCAGTTTCTCCAAATGTAAAAAAAAGATTGCAGCATATATGAGTAACTTCTTTCACACAGACTTTCATTACACACAGCCAATTGATTACAAACCATAGTACATTTTTTCTAGTGTGACATCAAAAATGATAGCCTGGGTCGCCAGATTTATTCGCAAATGCGTATTAGTAGGAACCTCTTTGTTCATTTTTGATTTCCAAGGGGCGTTATCGACAGGGGGAGATTACCAATCTCAAACACATTTTTTATCAACATAAAGTTTAAGTGCAGTTGTTTGTTCTCCTTTTAGAGAAAGTTTTCCATCCAGTCCGTTTAATACTGCCGATGTAGCCGACTGCTGAACGGAAAGAGCCATCTTGGATATTCACAAAGATACCTGAACGGCTCTCGTCTCTGTCTGTCATCGTGTTAAACCCGCCTCCTACTAGATAAACGCTTGTGATTGGTTAGCACAATAAAAAATCAGTTTGAATGGGAGAGGGGACAGACAGATCTGCCAGTGCAAATGAAACATAAGCTCGCAGATTCGTCTGGTTCCCAGGCTACAAAAATAATGGAGCTCAGAGTAAATGTTGAATCAGGAAGAAGGTAACAGAAGCTTCTCTGTTACCTGTTTTTCTTGTTCCTTATTAACTGTTCAGGTGCCCCCCTCTTAGTTTGAGTCATACAATCAGTCAGCCTAATTTTAATGCTTTTGTCCCATGTATGTGGGATCCAGCCAATAACCTGAATGCTTTTCACATACCCAATCACCCGTTTCTGTATATCTCTGTGCCTCAAGCCCAAGTCATCAATTAACTTGTCTGGTCATCTGTTTTTCCCCACCACCGCCATCTTCTTAACAATGATACAAGGAAATCAGTGGCTGTTTACTTATGTAGTGGCCAGTAGCCCAAATGGAGTATCCAAAGTTTGTGTTTTGTCTGTATACCTTTAAATGATAAAAATTGAAAGTTTGTAAGGTTACCCCACAACATTAACAATACACTCATATCCCATCTCCATGGCCTCAAAGTTTAATAAGATTCAGTCTGTTTTATTTTGTTCACATACAGTATATGGTTATTATTATATGGAGAGCATGTATTTTCAGGCATATTCATGCAATTGTACGCTCTATTTTGGAGCGTGCAGGGACCGGTGCATATTTAATCAAGTATTCAGTGCACAAAGCACACATATTATTATAATGTATGTACAGTCACATAGGAGACAGACTAAATTAATTGTATTCAAGCAGGTACATACAGCAGGCATGTGCATCCCAGCCCACACAAACACAAAGACGTACACATTCACACACACAGATACAGTATTCACTGTGACCTGAGAGTACTATCAAGGGAACATTAACTGTGTTGTTTGGTCTCTCACTCTTTTTGTGTGTGTTGTGGGGGTGTGCGTCTGCGTGTGTGTTCTGTTTTTTACCCTCATCCACACCCCGGCTGTGTGTGAATGAATCACAGCGCCAGCAGCACGCTGTGAGTTAGCACCTGCGTAAATGTGTCTCTGTGTGTTCGGTTTATATACGCGTACGTGCCCGGGTTTGAATGTGAAATGTTTGTTGTGAGTGTGTGTGTGTGTGTGTGTGTGTGTGTGCAAAGCAATCAGTATCGCAGTGCTAAAGGACTCGGCACATGAATAATGAGGTATACGAGTCAGAGAGTGGGAGTTGAAAACACACACACTCTCTCACACACACACACACACACACACACCCACACCCACACCCACACACACACACAAGGAGATACATACATCTATACCTACAGCTGAGCAGAAGCAATACATCCTCTGTCTCCTCTTCATCTTCCTCTCTCTCTTCAGTCATTTGCTCTCTCTATCTGTTGCTCTCGCTACCTCTCTCGCTCTAAATAGGTGCTGCATTAAAGCACTTGGACACCACTTTGTTTAATAGGGAGCCTTTCTGGAGATGCAACCGCCAATTGACTGGAAAAATTGTGCGTGTGTAGGTGTGTGTGTGTGGGTGGGTGGGGGGGGGGGGGGGGGGTGGTGTCCTGGTGCCAGCAGCCAGATTGTATTAATAAGATAAATGAATCAAGCCGAGGAACCTTGGAGCGGGCGTTAGTGCCAGCAGTGTTTCCAGAGGGAGGGATATTCCCTGAACCCCGGGTGACCTTGGAATAAATAAAACAAGAGCTCTCCGCTCAATCATCACAAATACAGCGCTGCAGATCCACCTGCATTACAATGTTTCTCGCCGCTGGCTGGATTTAATTGGCTGTCAAAATACTGTGTTGACTGTCGGACCTGGTTGTCACAGCGTAGCGTTTCATGTCACATCTCCCTCTCTCTCCTCTCCCGCTCTCTCCTCATCAGCTGATCCATGGGCGTTTACTTTTTCAGCTGAGCCAATCTAATTTTTGCCACAGCCTACGTGAGCCAATCACACCGCCGGTGTCAAACTTGAAATCTCTTCTCCTCTCTGCTCCTGTCAGCCGTCATTTCAGCACTGAGTGCCTGCGACCCTCCTCCGCCCCCGTCCACCTCCAAGCTCCGTCGCTCCCGGCTCCCTGGTTAAGCCATCAGAAGCCTGCTCCCCTCCACATCCATCCAGACCCTCAGCATCTCCTCATCCTGTCACCACCACCACCAGCAGTGTCTCCATCAGGGGGCTATCCTATACTGTGCATGGTTTCTCTACCCCCCTTTAAATATGATGACGTCCCGATGGGATTCAACCTCCGCAGACTTTCACATTTCTCGTGTCTATCACACACTTTGTCAATAAATATTTGTTTCTCTGTCTCTCCTGATTGAAATGTGTTTGTATGCTCGTTGGTGAAAGGCTTTTAGTTCCAGGAACATGTTTATTGAGTAAATAATGACATAATGGTATTTTCCACGTAAAATGAAAGAGTTGAGCATTGTTGTTTAAAAACATAAGCCTGAATCTTAGTTATTTATCCATTAGCTGGTTTATGAGAATATAAAATAAATCTACAGTATATACAGTAATAGTAGTAAAGTAGAATGCGGCCAGAATTAATCAATTCTTCATACTTCTACCATTTCATTTGCTGATTTTGTTTGATGTTGTCACCTGTTTATTCAACCAAACTCATGGAACCACACCAGCCATCCACATTGTATGTCCTTGTGACATTTCAAAACATTGCCAACAATTAAACTTTCAAGTTGAACACACCGAGGTACACTTTAATGGGGGAGAAAAGAGAGATCCCTGCTGTTTCATATGGCGGCGGCGTATCGGGGGGCAAAAAAACATCCTGATGACTAAAACACACAGAAAGAGCAGTTGGCGAAAAGGTCACACACACGGCTACACACGCACACACATAGATGCTCTCACGTGAAACGCAGCCGTGCGTCTACACTCGTACATGAGGCTCGCACGCACACACACACAAGCAAAGGTCAGTGTTTCCCTGATGTGTATTGATGCTGGAACCAGTCCCCCTTTCCCCCCCAGTTAGAGGTATCCAAGAGAGTTTTTTTGTGTGCACATGAGAGAGAGAGTGGATTATTGAATTATTGAGCAAACTGCAAATGCCAATCAGGAAAAAAATAAAAATAAATGGGCAAACAATAAATGAAGATGATTTTTACTTGACACATTCCACTTCTCAGAATATCTAGTATCATCTCCTCGTCATCTCTATTGCTCCCATGACTTTCATTCCTATTCATCCTCGAAATTGCAGCGCCTGTAAGATCTGACCTCAGGATTCGTGCTGCTCTGTTGACCAGTGTCTATAAACACAGTACGATGAGAGTCACGTGATGATGAGGTTCCATGTCAGGCGATTAATAAAGTTTTTCACACTGTGCTCAGTAAGCTTTTTGTCACGGCCGCTTTCGCTGCCATCCCCCGAGCGGATGGCCGAAACAAAGACTCATAAAGGCTCTGCTTGTCATTGCCTGCACCTGTTTTTTTTTCCCGCCCCCTGAAACATACAGTAACTTTAGACACAGTCAGTTGTCCTTTGTTGTTTTCTACCACATCTCCTGCTGAGCGTTACCCAAAAAGACTTTTGCCTGTATCCAGCCTCTGAGTCATCTCTCTGCTTGGGTCCAAAATGCACAATGTTACTTATTTTAGGCAAACCCATATTAGCGGAATAGACCGCAAACTGGGACATAGAGAAATCCAACCCCGACTGAGACAAAGCTGCTCAGTCTGCTGTCATTCAGTACATCCTGCTTTATGGAGCATTAACCCTTGAATGCATTGATGTTTTACCAAATATTCCAAAACCTCTTGGATTTTTAGAGACCCATTACCTATGTAACACATATTAAGCTGCAAATTAAATAATATACAATATATCCTAAATAACCTCACTGATCACTTGGCACTAGATTATAATGCTCACAATCAGGTGCTTGAGGCACATTTTCATTTCCACATTTACTGTCTTCAAAGCCCTCCAAATAACAAAGAATGTTCTGCTCTGCAGTGAATGTGACAAACTGGTGATCATCCTGCTGTGACAGTAAATGAACACAGGATTCTTTTCTACTGATACATCTGTGAGTTCGATCCGTACCGGTCCCAAAACGAGGCCAAAGGGAGAACAGCATTAAGGCTTTACTGTATATGCAGTTCATATGTAGTCTACAGTCATTCGGTATATTCTGTCTGCATTATGCACTATATGGCCAAAAGTATTTGGACACACAAACAAAGTATGTAGACATCTGCTTCCTGCAGTGAGGTCATATCCTTCTATATTTTTCTGGGAATTTTAGCAACCTGGAAAAAGTTTAAATTTTACAATAAAAGCTATTTTGTAGGATACCGTATGTATCCTATAGTGTGGAACAGTGCATGCTGCAGCTTTATGATTTTTGATCCCATCATTGCAACTAAGGCACCAAGCCCAAACCTTAAAAAATAGCCCCATACAAACAGTACACATGGACGGGGGTGTCCACGTACTTTTGGCCACCATATAATGTACATGAGATTCTCTTCAAATGTATCCTGACATGCGTTATCCTGTAAGTTGTCATTATCAGCACATTGTTTGTGCAACAAAGAACGAATGAAAGTGATTTTTATTCTCGCACCGTCTGCTTTGTATCTGAAAAGTGATTTACAAGTTTTTATTATCCTCTAACCTTTTCTGTCGTGCTAGTCACAAAAAAACACACACCAATGCATTTGTGTGGATGTTGTCTTTTAATCTTATCCTGACAATTGGCTTGTGCCAGATATGTCTCTTGATGAGTATAACCCCGCAACAGAGTGGAACAAAGTGTGGAGTCTGTGTGTGTTTAACTAAATACTTCAGGCCCATTCGGGGAAAAAATGCTCAGAAAGCAGAAAAAAAAAAACCTTAAATTGAAGTTGGTCCAAAATTACTGCAGAGATTTGCCATCTGAAAATTACCATAGAGATTTACCACCTGGTAATTGCTTAGTGTTTTTGCCGCTTGTGTGTGTATGTGTGTGTGTATGTGTGTGTGTGTGTCCAGGGCACTAATTCTTCAGTGTATGTACGTGTAAGTTCTCTATTGCATGTTTGTGTACTTACATGCACGTCTCTCTGTGTGCGTATTTCTCTGAGGTCATATCTCGGTGCCATCAGTCCCCAGACACTGGTGGGCTGTAATTGTGTGTGTGTGTGTGTGTGTGTGTGTGCCTATATGTGTGCATTCATGTGTGTGTGTGTTTCAGGCAGAGCTTAATTGAATAGGAGGTAAAGGGCACGGCGTTCCCCTATGGTGCAGACTCTAAATGTAGCCTCACTGGTGAGGAACCACGGGGAAATCGAGCTTAGAGACACACAGAGAGAAGGGGGGGGGGGCACATGACTATAAATTTGACATTCCTCAGAGAGTTTGAATTGAGAGGGCGACAAAGAAAGAGAGCATAGCTAAATGTGGGCTCCCCGATGAGACGGAACGAGTTTTAGAGAAAGGAAAACGGGAGCGGTGAAAAGAGAGAGAGACTTTATCTAAATGTGTCCCTCCCCAGTGAGCGGGCTCGGAGACCAGGGGAGCTGTCCTTGGTTCTGAATAAGCCTCTGGCAGAGAACCAAGTCAAGCAGTTAGCATTGAGCACATCGCACAGGGCTCAGGGCTCATACACTACCACTCTGTCATTGTCTCTCTATTCATATGTCTCCCTCCTTTTCTTTTAACCCCGCCCGTCACCCTGTCTGTGCTTGTTGTACAGAAGTGACGCAAGCTGTTAGTGTGGCATTCAGAATGCAGCTGAAGGCAAGAAAATGCAACACCTCCGTATCTGGATAAGTCCACGTTGATTTGGTGTAAAAGTCTTGTCTTTCAATCAGAAGTGTTTCATTAGCGTGTCATTGGGTTGGTTTAGTTGTCATTATGCTGGGGGATGTGGTTGAAGGCTTCAGAAACATATAACAAGTGGACCCTGTGTTAAGAGTTTTTGTATCAAAAATTATAGCTGTGCATTAAAAAAAACTATACAAACTGATATAAATAACAATAAATAGGGTAAATGTACAGTTATATAAAAAAGTGCATTTTGTCTTCTTGAATATGCAAGCACATTCTGGTGCTGTTGAGAGTTAAAGCAAATGCTTGGTATTTGGGGATTATTTTTTTGCACAATAAAAGTAGTCATTGACGCTTCTTTTAGGTTAGCCATCGTCTACTTTTTTGCTAAATTTCTATGGACTTAGCTCTGCACAAAGGTAGGAAATTATGACAAAAGGAAGAAAATACAGCTTCCAATAGCTATAAACATATTAAAGGAATATTTCGATTTTTGGGGAAATACACCTATTCACTTTCTTGCCAAGAGTTAGATGACAAGATCGATATCAATCTTATGTCTGTATGGTTAGTCTAGCTTAGCTGGAAGTAGAGGTGGAAACTATCCTGGCTCCATCCAAAACTAAAAAGAATCCACCTACCAGCACGTCTAAAGCTCATACTGTATCTTGTTTGTTGTAGCAGTACAAAAAATGTTTTAAAATGACAAACTGTCCTTATAAGCTGTAACTATTTCTTGGAGGGGGAAGTCAAGGGGCGCTTTGACTTCTTGGAGTCTCAGCTAGTTGCCAACTCACTGACCAGCCCAAGATGCAAAAAGTATGCAAAGTCTTTCTGACTTCCCTACTCTGTCTGTGGCACTCAGCCCCAAGCCTATTTGTTTCAACTAAAGACATACATCTTTTAAAACTATTCACAAGTATAGTAACATAGTCATTTCCAGCTGGACACTGTAGTGTTAGCAAATATTACACTATGTGCTCTAGTGATTATTTGTTGCAGCAGGACGCTGTGTATGGGATTGATTAAAAAAAAAAATACATGGCAGTTTATGTGTGTGGTCATGATCATGAAGGACCCAGTGCCAGTCTGGCTCATTGATGTGTTTTTAATAGTTTTTGGACAACAATGGCGCTCTGTGGCACAGAGGAATAGGATATTTTAGATATACAGACAATACTTGTTAATAGGGTCAACTCACTGTTGATTTTGGTGTTTTCATTGGATTTGTTGACAAGAGGAAAAATAGATAATAAGACCAGACATGTGCATTATGAACGACTTAAAATAGGACATTCATATCCAGTAACTGAGATAAACAAGGCTAATTTCAACATTCAGTATATGCCCACACTGTACACTTCGAAGCTATATCGATATATCTGTGATACCCCCTTCATACACACACACACACGCACACACACACGCACACACACTTTTATTCCAATCTCACCTTCTGTACTTCAGCAGTGAGGCAACATTTTGCTTCACTGCTACACTCCCCTGACCTGCTGATTTGGACATGGTAAAAGCTATTGAGGTGAAAAAAAGGTCCTGACCTGGTGAATGTTCAGGTAGGTGGATAAGAATTCCATTACTGAGCCACACAGAAAACTCTTTCTATCTTTCTATTGACCACACACACACACACACACACACAACTGACCATCTCAATACATTATAATTCTACTTATGCATGTCATTATGGCGTAGTTACAAGAGGAACTTACCCATTCCACAAATATGACAGTTTCAACACTACAGCACGTATGTGTCCTGAACTGCTAATATTTCAATCTATCTATCTATCTATCTATCTGTCTGTCTGTCTGTCTGTCTATCTATCTATCTATCTATCTATCTATATATATATATATATATCTACACACACACACACACACACACACACACACACACATTGTGTATATAGAGAGAGAGCAAAAAAGGAGTAGTGCAGTATTCCTGAACCAACCATCACTGTGCTGATATCTGTACATAGACACACTCGCTGTACATACAGAACTCATATTTTTAAATACATAAAAATAAATAAATAAATAAAATTGTACTGTTTATATAGCTCTCACTTGTATTTATATTTTGAACTACAAATCTACATTTATCTATTTTATTTCAAGTTATTTTTTACTTACGTCTGATTCCCATGCCAATAAAGCTCTTTTGAATTGATTTGAATTGGATTGAATTGAGAAAGAGAGAGAGAGAGAGAGATATTTATATAAAGTGTTCTTTAGCAAGGTATTGAACTCTTGCTTGTTAAGTCTACATTTCACAACAGCCCTGAATGCCCTGATCCGCATTCATTATGGACATGGCCCATGTTTTCTCGTTTAAAAGAACAAACTATCAAGACTAAATATAATTGTACACTTATACCAGAACGGAGCTTGTTTCTCCTTTCGAAACACACACACACACACAAAAAAAAAAAACAGACACCCCTTTGTTCTATCTACATTGGATGTCTCCTGCCCTTACTTATAGGATATGTTCACCATATTTGTCTTAATACAGTAGTCATGTGCCCATGTGAACATCAAAAATAGGTTTTGGTAAATCTTGTCCAAGGACACTTCAACATGTGGACAGGAGGAGGTGGGGATCGAAAATTAACAGACCCCCCTCTTATGTGATTCAGACGAGTGTTTGGGGCTCTTGACTGCAAAATGGACCTAGTAGATCGGGGGGGGTGAAGGTGGCTGGCTGAGTTTGTCTGTGTTGACCGAGCAGGAGGGGGGGGCCTAGAGGAAGAGAAAGAGAGGAAAAGCATTACAAGGGTTTGTGATGGGGGTGATCTGACCTGTTTATTTGGACCACACAGCTTCCTATTTATGCATGGGTTCACATTTTGCTTTTACCTCCTGCTGCCGTTGTGTTACTCGTGTAGAAAGAAGCAGACAAAGCTTGAACATGTGTCAGGCCTTGCTATTAAAAATGAAAAAGCCCTGTAAAAATATACCAGAGTTCCAAAAAGTTTGACGTTGTCGCTGCACGTCTCTCTGAGTGTCTGCCGCTGCCACACGTTTCTCCAATCCGGCTGTCTCCTCGACTGTCCCTCCATCAACCCAGATGAATGAAATGAAGATAAAAATGCCAAGAAACAACCTCAGTGAAGGAAAAGGATGGATGGAAAAACAAAGACATTGCCTGGCTAGTGTTTCCTGTAATAGTCGCTGTTGCCTCAGCCAAAGCAGTGGCCGTATTTCACTGCTAAATATCTCAGCACCATTCATATCAGCCAACCTCGCCAATATTTTAGCAATCATATTAACCTTGCCAGCCAACATCTCAGTATTTATATTAGCCTCGCCAGCCAATATTTTAGCATTATATCATACACGTTGCATCTGTTCAATGTCCCAACATTTGAATGCCTGTCTGCCCCCCAACCTCCTTTCTGCTTCCAACGCCGGCCAAGGAGGCATCATTTTATGGCCAGGAACAGTAAATTACCAGAAGTAGCCCTTTCTTCATTTTAGTGAGCATCTCTTAGACAAGTGGGATGGGGATAAAGGGAGGGCCTGTCTGAAAAAAACAGCCAAACAACACGTGACGAACAACTCTGCAAAAAGAACAGTCCAGTCTGGATTTTGTCAGCCTTGATATATTATTTTCTAGACATTCAGATGGATTAATTAACCAAAGTGTATTGCAAAACTCCCCACTCTCACAACCTATGGTTATCCCCCATGATGAAACCTCCCCTACCTGATTACTGTCTGAAAACACAACAGGAAAAGAGACAGGCAGGTCGAATTTTCTCCTCCAGCAACAACAGTGTGGTTCATTCTCTTTCAGGCTCAAGAAGGCATTAAGGGATGTGAATGGGGCTGAGCTGAGCTCAAAGCGTTTATTGTTGCCGCCGCGAAGCCACTGTGGAGCTCTATTGGCTCTTCATCTGTGTTGATTCTTGGTTTAATGTACTAATTTCCCAGAAAACATCTCAGCAGAAGTTGATTTGATCCTCTATTTCATTGTTTATTTCTACATGGGCGAGCAGAACTGTATTGTCACACTGTTAGGTGGAAATCCCCTTATGTTTTGGTAAATTAGCAAAATGACCAGGTGAAGTAGAAGGATAATTGTCCTAGGAGGTAGGCCCAAACTATTATGTCATAATATTGATGCAGGGCTGTAGTCAAAACATATTCAAGGTGGTTGGGATTGTTGAGCTGATTATTGGTACAATTTGAGCTCCTCGACTGACCTGACCAAGCTGGACGAAGTCCATTACAGTCTGAGTCAGTTAGTGTTGACAGTCTAGGGATAAAAATTGAGCATCGCGTTGGCTCAGGCAGGCCACGGAGTCAAGCTCAGCTCAATATCCCAGCTTCATCAGCTGACCATTGCAATCCAGGAGCCACATCAGCTGATGGATCAGCTGATTCCCCACTAGCATCTATTGGCGATCTCATTCAGGGCGCCCTATTTACGCTGCTTCAGCCGCCTATCCTGGCTGCTTCCTCCACAAGCCGCTTCACAACCCACCTCCACCCCAGCTCCTCCCTTCATGCTGTGTCTGACTTATCAATCTCATTTATGCCTGCTCTCTTCTGTACCCTACGGGGGTTCTTGCCGCTGCTCTCCCTGAACAGAGCATACCGCCAAATACATACAATTGCAAATATATCTACAGCATGTAGATCAAGTATCTTTGTCATAGTGGTCCTGACTTAATTATACACTGTATGGCTTCTTCTGATCAAATCATGGCCCATCATTGTCTTTGAGGTTAAGTTTAACCAATTACTAGGTCCACTTATTTAGTTTTCCCAGAGCTTTCAGGCACAACTGCTGGCATTTATTTAGTGGATAGAACTGCTCAGTTTTCATGGAAATAGTTTTGGGCCGTCTACTGATTCTTTATTGTTGACTTTGATAACCCAACTTAAGACAAAAACAAAGGCCGCCAACTCAACAGGGAACATCAGAAGCCTGCCAAGAGGTCCACACCACAAACCATTCAACACCTCAAGATCTTTGCAGGTGCACCCTAAAGATAAGAAGTTCATGTTACTCTCATGTAGTTCTCTCTGGCTCGGGCTCTCTCTGCAGAGTCTGTAGTTATTTCCAACCATCTCACCCAAATCTAAAATTTTCCTTATTTTATTTGCCTTTTCCTTACAAATGTCACAATAAATAAGCAATGCAAACTGATCTCCTTTTCTTTTCAGGTAACAGAAAATGCAAGTTTTTTCATGTTCCCTAAGGATTTTGAGAGGTTGCCGTCCAATATGGCTGTATGTAATCAGTCTACCTGTCTCCCAGTGTGTTGTCTCTGTAGTTGCTCAGTCATTCAACACGTGCTCCTTTCTGACTGTCAAGACTGAAAACATCTGTGTGTGTGTGTTGGTGGAAAGGGTTTAGGTGTCTAGTCTTTGTAGGTTTCCCAGCTTTAGGCAGGTACAGGTCAGATCGAAACCTGTGACCAGTTCAAAGACAAAGAGCAAAAAGACGGTGTGAATAGTGAGCATCTTCCCTTAAAATGTATTTCCATAGAAGATTGTTTGCATCTGTTAAATTCTGAGGTGTCCTGGGGAAACAATGCAAGTATATCCAAGTACATCCAATGGTGTCCATGAGCAAGACAAATTAAAGTCAGTATAGTCACACAGACTTTGATCACCACAAAAGGATGTCCAAGAGTCCAGACACTCCTAGTTCCAGTTCTAACAGCCTTGCAAAAACATGTCCACATTGATTTTGCCCAACATACAAATCACCCTCCGAGCTGACGGAGACGCTGTCCATCTTTCATCTCCAGCATGTATAGCTACAGAATGTGAGGCCCCTATTTAAGGATGAACCTTTTATGGATCATAGGAACAGCCAACATGTCGCCGTGATGCTGGGGTGGATTTTCTCCGGTAATGAGCAGTCTGCAGTGTCTGTAACCTGCTGGGAGACTAGACATCATTTATACCCAGGGCAAACAAGCCACACAGGCTCCGCTGCCAAAAGCACCATCCATTTAATAGAGACGAGTCAGAGAGAGGGCAGCTTGCATACTGCCACACAGCCAACACTGCACTGCAGAGCCTAGCAAACAGACGGGGTGGGTGGGGGTTAATAAAGCCCATTTATTCGCAATGATTTGTTATGAGTTTATTTGTCAGAGTTTTAAAGTTTAGGTATGTTTGTGGGTGTATGCTGCACTATAAAACTTTAAAGCTGCAGAAATTATAAAGAGAAAGGCAGGATGGAATAAATAAAACTTATGAAAACATTTGGACAAGTTCAGAATGATGTCCATTACTCTTTTCTAAATAATTTGTCACATGGTGGTCAAAGTTTAGTTTGTGGGTCATTTCGGGGTTTGGGAGGAATTTTACCAGCAACAGTGATTGATAGAGTTATATGTGAATCAAATTTATTGAAGTCAATTTTCATGAGTGCTAACCACACCTGTGTCGTGGAGCACTTTAAACTCTGGCAGAGATGTAAAAGTGCATGGAGTGACAGCAAGTTGTAAAGCTTATTTTATTTTGGTCGCCTTCAGACAAGAGGGGAGGGAGTGGCTCTCTGTTCCCTCAAAGGAACATAATAATCTATTGAAATTCACTGATATCAGTCTGATTACTAATTTTGTATGTAAGATGGTGTGCCCAGGCCGGTAGCTTGCAGACATTGTAATGTTGTTTGCCCAATCATTACTTTGATTATCCCAAAGAGAATTTTGAAAATAACCTTGTTGCATAATACCAATGTTAGGCATATTTTATTTTTTTCCCGCCAATATCAGCCAAAAGACCTCTTAGGGAGGGGATCAGGGTGGATTGTCCGGTGACCTCAAGGGATATTGGGAAACATCATAGAGAGAGAGAACCAGAAAACGGGAAGTCATCTGGTTCACTGCACAGTATTTTCTTCGGTAAATTTGGATTTTCTGAAAAAAGCAGAGAATTATGTAAGGCCTAGAAATGGTTGCTGACTTTAATCATCTGGCAGTTCAGCGTCTTGTTGAAGGCCTGCTATACCTGGTGTAGGGTGCTTGGCACCTGGGCTGATGCACTGAACAGTTAATAGAGCCTCTATTATTATTTTTTCTCTCTTACCCTCCGTTACTATACGTCTCCCCCCACTAGGGTTTACAGTCACCAAAACACCAAACAGGCACAGACGAGTAAAGAATCCTTTGTATAGCCAACAAATATACCACTTCTCTAAAGAAGTCCACCATTCGCCAAGCCTTGTAATGAAAATAACCTGTGCAGGCCTAAACGTTACTTGAGCAAGTCCTATGATCGCTGAAGTTCTCTGCCGTTGGGCTGGTTATAGTGGGCAACTCCCAGGTGAAACTGAAGGGCATTGCATGCTCAGCAAACATTCATGACAAAAAAAAGCATGAAAAAAAGGAAGACAATCTGTTTTAAGAGTGTGATATCAGGGTGAAACTCATTTCCTCAGTGTTGCCCCTTAGCGTTTTGGCTCGGCGCTTGGCCAAGAGGTCCACGGGGACGACGAGGTGAACGGCTTGGCCTGCTGACTACCTTTAGTTCCTTATTTCTTTATTTCCCAGATTGTTTCTCTAATATCCGTTGGGAGGGGGGGTTCAGGGTTGTGGCCCAGTGCAGTGCCTGCCAATCTCTCCAGAGCAGCAGCTCACTCCTTGTGAGCACAAAAATTCTGCAGCTCCAGTTATTGATTGGAAATGTCACATAAAGCCTCCCACATAAGAAAGGGTCAATAAAAAAGTGAATAAATGCTGCTTCATTATTAACATTCATTATCTACTGGAAACAAAGATGATCAAAAGTCAACAGATTGCTTGAATTATATCTTCCTCACTTTCATTTTCATGACATTTAAGTCAAAGATACACATTCAAAACAAAGTAGGTCCTCCTTTTAGATGCATCTTTTGCACAAATGAAATCCCAATTTGTTTGCTTGGTATCTTCATTTACATTTGACAAAGGAGAGTCTTTGGAGATTCAGTCTCTTCAAAGGGAAGTTAAACAAATGACTCTTAGCTTTTGGCCCCTTTATGTATTCAGGGAATTGTTTTCTCTTTTGTGTGCTCACAAGAACAGAGAAACAAGAGAGAAAGCAAGAAGCAGTTGCAAAATGTCTTGAAACCTTTGATAGCATTTCAGATAAAAGCAGAGGCCGCAAAAGGTGTAGATGGTTGAAATCTGAGCCAAAGACAATGAAAAAAAATTCTGCAATCATTTCCAGCAGCAGTATTGTTGCAGTCATTTTACACAGCATGACACCTGACTTTAAACCACACTGATTTTGATTTTACACACTGATTGCCCCATTTGACATTTTGTATCTAAGTACAGCATAAGGCAATATTATTAATTTGCTCCATTAGCTTAAAATGTTATGCATGACTCATTAAATTTCATGCAAGCAGGGTTGATGGGAAGAGTTTTATACATGTATGAGGCTTCTCTCTACAGTAACATTGTTATGATCTCATGCAGACCATGGATGTATAAAGAGAACTGGATACAGCGTTGGAGGTGGGGCCTCATTCGTTCCTATGGAAGTTGCTCAGTGGCGCATGAAACAAACATCCGGGTATTCAGTATGCGGAAGTTTCAGATTTTCCTGCTCTGTTAGGCCCATAGAGCATGCGCACTAGCTTTTTCCTTAAGCCCCGCCTCCCAGTCTCTCGATCTCGGGCTCGTTCACATGACCAGCAGAATAAAGTAACTCTGGATCCAGCTGTTAGTGAACTTTACAACTTTTAGGACCTGATGATTTAAATAAGGGCTATTAAAGTGTTAGAACTGGGAAGTTGATACACCTCAAAAAAATGTATCCATTGAGTTACAGACGTCTCTTTCTCAAAGTTAGTCAATGGGAAAAAGTCTTTTTGGGCCCAATGGCATCACGTGACGGACCCGGAAGTTGTAATTCCACCGTTTGGCCGTTATGTCAAATTGACTTCAAAGTGCGTTGCACTTCCTGGGGGCTTGATGCAGACGGACCAGCAATATTTTCAGCGTAACCTCACCGTCTGATCTGGATTACGGGAATTTTAAGTAGTTTTGCCCCGTGTCTCCTTGTGCTTCCCTTTGAAAGAGTTCTAGCTGTTGAAAGTATATTCATGCCTTGCAGAAAGGCTTTACCTTAAATCTGGAGTAGGAGATGGAATTTTTATCACACAACTGCTTCACACAATTATAATGTAATGTTGATTTATTCCAATAAAAACACCTAATCTGATTATTTTAAATGTATTCCTTTAAATTCACGTTAAATATCCTTTCAAGTTATAATCAACTTTTTGTGTCATTTTATTGTTGTTAAAGTATATCGCTCCTTGGTATCTTAATTTCTATAAATGTCTACATTTATTTAGGCTAAGTCTTCTCTCTTTGGTCATGTTTGCACTCTCTAAAGGTAACATGTTCAAATATTTTCAATTCTTCTAGAACATCCGCAAGATGTGGGGAAGATAATTAGCTAAGAGCAGCAGGCAGTAAAGCCTTGAACCCTTAAAACCATAAAATTGATTTTTTGACTCTTTGGGGCAGTGCAACAAGCTGTAAACACACCATTGACAAATTATCACATTATAAAGTTGTAATGGTGAACAGGCTAGAAAACATTTACACATCCAGCAGACACGGAGCAACATTAACGTTCACATGGAGTCGTGTTTCTCACACCCTGGTGAACTGAAGTCCAATATTCACTCTCCTATGAGCTCCGTTACCAACTTTAGCTGCTAGTTGCTTCAGTATGTTCACCAGCTACTGGTGTTATCTAGTTGCCGGCATCAACGCTAACCAGAGCGCTGAGGCTGAAAATCCAAACCAATGAGCTAAAGAAGCTAGAAAGCTCCGCAGAGCTGAGCGGAACTGCAGTCTGCTGATAACTCTTTGTTGGTGTGTCACATTTTTCCCATTACACAGAGTCGCTTAACCTTTTGTACATTTAAATACTTTATTAGTGCAGCTTTAAACATGCGGATAGTTGGAATGGAAACGGGGAATTCTTCTTGAGGATGCCATAACTAATAATTTCAGAATTCTGTGGTCGAATACGATCGTACGGTAGATTGATCTTTGAGCTCTTTCGCTGTAGATTAAGTCACAGTCTCACTCTTCTGTTATCTTAATTCTCAGGTTTTCATCGGAACCCCAGGAAACAAACCAGTAACGCTGCCTTTCCCTGGGAATTTACTACTTATGTCTTTCTACAAGCCATTAGCTAATCTGATTTATACCCACAAGCTTTGGCAACGTCCCACCAGTTGGACATGTTTCTGTCACCATAGGAACGTTACCTCCTCCAAACCAGCACGTGGGCAGCCGACAGCCGGAGCAGAGCCAGGTAATGTTGGCTAGCTGGCAGAATGTGTTGGTGATTAGCACCTCGACACCACAGTTTTACTATCGGGCCTTTCTCATTTTCCAGTAGATGGGAAAATGAGCAACAGAGAGTATGACATGTCTCACATGCTGTGTAGGATAAAGAGTAGTTACAGTTTTGTGCTTTTTTTTTATGTAAAAAGACATACAGAGTCAAAAGAGAAATTAACAATGCGTGGGGGGCTGATTGCATGGAGGTGGGTGTTTCCTGCTTTGTTATAAAGCTGTGTTGTGATCAGATGCTGAGCTTTCATCAACGTCAGGCAGCCATGTTTGTTTGCTGGGCCCTAACTCAATGTGGCGTGAACGTAACAATCTCACTTGTGTTAGATTTACAGTAAGTAGGGAAGGATTTACAGTAAGTAAAACAATGAAATCTTTGGATTTTATTTGAACAGGACTAAAAATAACAGATCAAATATGAAAGTTCCTGTTTTTCCGACCTCGATGTGGCTGACCTCCGATCAGGATTACTGCCAGTTCCTGCTGTATTCTGACCTACGCAACTCTGTGTCCTCTTCAGTGATTTTTGATGACAGCCAAATTGAAGGTACCTTTGCTAAAGATAAGGGTCTGAAAATAAACAGAAATAGTTTTTTACCTAAAATCCTGGGATTGTTGAGCAACAATAACAAATACTTACTAACTTCACAACTGAAAAAAGAAATGAAACAAGATGCAACCAAAATGAGCCTCCCTCTCTGTGCGGGCTGAGTTTTCAATATGCATTATGTCCACTCCATCAAATTGCTTTGTGTTGTAGTGGTTCATCCACCCTAATTTGATGAAGCCATTAAGAGAGACTCTCTAGGGGGGAGGTTGTGAGGTCCATCAAGAAGTGAAAGCCTGTCATATCATTATAGTGATAAAAAGATTAACCCTTCCTGTCACTGCAATGTCCAAAGGGGAAAACTCCTTTTAGTCTTTGGTTTTAGTTTACTCTTGAGCCAATTTAAGTTTGAGTACAAAAAAACTCGATTTTGCAGAGATTTTACACTTCATTTTTGATTTGGCATGATTCTAGCCACACCTTTTCTACCATAGTGTTTTTGATTTGTCTCCATCCCTGTAGCTTACACATATCTGTTGTCAAACCAAACTAACTTCACATTTTTACAATATTGGAGTTTTTGATTTCTCAGAGGTGTACATGGGTTATGTTCGGCAGCAGAGTTCAACTCAAAACCTCTCTGCTCAGAACTCCCACTCCCATGAGCGCTCGGCACATTGACACTTTTTCCTCTTGCAGCCTATTTCTGTGGGTAAGAACAGAAAAGTGAGCCCATTCATGTGTGCAGAGCTGGAAGACAGAGCCATGGATTTGTCTTTTCATGTGTTATTCAAATACCTGAGAGAAGAAGCAAATTAAACTAGGAACATTTGTTTGATTCTGTTGCAGTAGCCGAGCAATATCGGCAATAATGATCAATCCAGGGCTCTGAGTCAAGTAATGTAGCCACACAGGCCGATTGCAACAGTGCCAAACCACAGTACTGGGTTGTTTTTATATAAAACCTGTCAGTCATTGGATTCCCTCAGTCCCCAGACCATCTGAAAAACTGCAGGAAGATTCATCTAATAAACCTTAGAACTCAAATTCCCATGAGCGCCCAGGTCAGCTTCTTACTGTTTCTTCGTATTGCACATGAAGTCACTTATGTGCGACTATAGTACGATTTGAAGACACTAGAAAGTAACTCATTACATCTAATAAAGTAATCCTTAATGCAAAGGTATTGGACAACTGCAATATCCTAGGAAGCGACGTTTCTGAGAATACAAGAGCTGCTCAATTCCCTTGTGGGCACCAGTAGATGTCTGGCCTAGGACACTAAAAGGGCCAGAAACAGCCCTGAGTAGATTTACTGCATATTGTGTCGTTGGTCATCCATGTATAGTTTTAGATGGGCCTTTATGAAGTGCTAAGAAAATGGCCTCAAGGTTAATAAAAAAAAGGGGGAATCATGTTAACTGAGCTCAATCCTGAGTGCTGAGCAGGCAGATGGCAGTGACGACTTCACAGAATGCAGCACTGCTTAAAGGACTAGTTCGCCATTTTGGTAAATAACATTTATTCACTATCTTGCCAATAGTTAGATGAGAAGGTTGATACCACTCTCATATCAGCTTGTTAAATACAAAGCTATAGCCAGGACATGGTTAGCTTAGTTTATTATAAAGATGGAGCAGGGACAAACAGCTTTGTTTAATCCATACAAAAACAAGTGTAAAGTCACTGCACCCGTCCAAAAAGCAGTCTGGCACAGAAACACCCATTAAAGCTTAACTTTTTTAGAAGAAATACTGGGTCAAATTCAAGCTCACTTCCCAACATGCTCTGCATTTTATACATTGTGATTTGGGACAGAGCCACAGACAATGTGCAAGGCTACCAGTATTCGTTTTGCATTTAAGCCACAATGAAGAGATGGTGGGACATTTGTAACGAAGATCAGGTGATAAATGCACTCTGTGTAGTATTTTGAGTTGGAATGCCCTAGCTCAATCACGGATTATTTTGTATTGCTCCAGATATTTTCCCACATCTCTCCTGTAATCTCTACACCCAGTTCCCTATTCCAGGTTTGTCCCAGCTCCTGAATACCAACAGCAGAACAGCCCCTCAGAATTTGTATAAGACACAAGTGGGTGTGTTTCCCATAGTAAAAAAACATCTGGTTTTCAATACCAGAGACACTAAAAGGAGTTAACAAAGAAGTTCCTTTCTTAAAATAATCTCTCATCTGAAAGAAACCAAAAAGGTGGTTTCTATGGACAGATTTGATGGCATCTCTCAAGACATTACTTTGTTGCCTTCATTTTTGGTGTTAAGTATGCATTAGGAATGTATTGCTTCCATAAATGCAGAGTGTGAAAGTGAGATTATACAAGAGAGTAGACGTGGAGGAAGACAGTAAAAGGAGGAACCCACCTTTAGCAAAAGCTTTAATGGACTATAGCTACATGCTGAATCGCTCCCATCAAATCAATGGAAGCAAACTTGACTTTCCTTGTGGATTGTCCACACTGATTTATCTGCATCTCTCTGCTGATGATGTAACACTTGTAAGAGTAACCACGCTTGTTCTAGTTCCTCGTGGTAAAACACCTCCGCCCCTTTCCCTTTGTAACGGCTGCCAAACACCACTGTTGCATCTTTGAAAGCAAGAGAAGTCAGAACAGTGAAAACAGGTGGTGGAAACACTCTTTGAAAGTTTGATGCCTTTTCAGTAAGTTACTTGGACAGTTATTGTCCAGCTGAAGCAGAGGGCAGATGTCAGTAAAATATTACAAGTAGCCATTTGTGATTTACTCAATGAGAGGCTAATTAGCACACACATCAACAGAAGTGTTGACTCTCCACATGTCTCTCTTTTATTGGTACATCTTGTTTTATGTCATGTTTTCCCTTTTCCATCTACTGATGTCCAAACGTACTGCCAGACAAAATGTTGATACTGCATGGTTTTTAACAAGCACTCAACAGTCACTAGTTTACAGTGTCATCAAAACTGAATAATCACATTGGCTGTTGGTGAATCACAATGTTAAAACTCATGCTTGCTTTTGTTTCAGCTGTCGTGTGAGCTAAATGCACGTGCTAAAGCAGCCACTGTCACCATCTTTAGTTTGCTCTAAAGCTTGCCATTAGATGATAATTATAGCTGTCAAGATTTTGAAAGGAAAGTGTGTAAAAGGAAGTGTTTCTGTTCATCTGCACATATGCACAGATCTCTTTTTACTCCACTCCACTCCACACTGCCTTAATTTGCACAACAAAAAATGTCCCTCGCTCTTAATAGTGAATAACGTTGTCAGTCACTCATAATATGAAGGTTTAGTTTTAACTTTGGAAGGGACGTTTTTGCCAGACGACCAATATCCACAGTTGTGTATGTGTGCACCTGCTCCATAACTCTTTTCCTCTAACTAATCAGTTGGACAAGCTGCTTATTTTACCTTGTATATAATGTCTTTAATATAAATAGAGACAATTTAGCAGCACCTTGACATTTGTAGGAACATGTTCCTACTGCCCATACCCAAACTCAAAGAGCAGGACCAATTGGATCAATGTACAGGCTGCTGGGAGCAGCCACGGTCCAGGCAGGAAGGTGGGATTGTAATGTGGCCTGGAGGGGTGGCGGTGCAGCTGGCTGATAGTGTCTTCACACCATGTTAGTTTAGAGTAGTTATTTCAAACCTGGCGGCAATTTCACCTTTGCCCCAAAGTTTCACCACAGCCAGCGGACATCAAGCATCATGGGAAGGCCCCCCTTAAACCAGTGAAAGCTGCTACCCTTCCTACAACGCATTCACATTGCATCATGTGTGATGGAAGCACACAAGCTCAGCAGTCAGCAAGCTTTACTTTGATGGGTGACGCAACAGATAGTGCCTCAAATTTATGGAGGAATAAAGTTAATACTATTTGTTTTCCACCATAATGACTCAGATCAAGAGCTTGTTGAGAGGGTGATTTCCAAAGCCATGCTCCTGGCTTTAGGGACTGTAGGGCAACATCGGTCAGTCGTCCATGATTTACTAAATTGGGGAACAACATCAAATGTCTAAGCTTGTAAAGACTTTGTAATGTGTAAATAGGCCCTAGGAAACAGCTGTAGAGCCGTCCTATCAAAAGCAACCAACACTAAACAGGAAGTTATCATCACAAACTGTGACATCATTTCTAAAAGTAAGTTTGAAAATAACCTAACCTACGATACACGGTCATTTAGTCTAATATTGTTGACATAAAGTTTGTAGTTCGAGGTGTGTTTCAGTGTTTTGGGAAATGTGATTTAAAATGTGTTACTCCGTTGCTGCTTCCTAAACAGGCCATCTTAGCAAGCTAACATTAGCGATGTCAGCGATGTAACAGTAACACCTGTCAGTTAGCCTGCATGCAAAGTAACTAAGTAACAACTAACCTCTACATAAGAATGAGATTGTGTGGCGAAAAACCCATCATTTATTGACAAGAGAACCTCCACTTTGTAACTGAGACCCTGGTCAAATGTACACCTGCTAAAATTGTCATTGTGAGCATGTCAGCATGTTGACGTCAGCGTTTCACTCTGAGCGGCGCGGTGCTGAAGAACAGCCTCAACTCATGTTTCCCTCTCCCCCTTTCTCCCCTTGTCCTCTCACCACTCTTCTTGTCGCCTGTCTTCATTTCTACCTTCTATTTCAGGCAGTTGTCCTGACTTTCTCCTCAGCTCACCCAGGCTTTTTAATATACAAATGTGTTGAAAGCATGCAGGGAAACATGCCTCAGTGTATGAATAAACCATGAAGCACGTGCCCTAGAAGCCTCTCTTTCTCTGTCTTTGCCAGTTTCTCTCATAATCTTCCTCCTGTCTTTCGCTCACTTGCTTTCTCCATCTTTGCCCTGTTCCCCCATCTCCCCTTTTTTCTATCTCTCCCTCCTGACTTGTGATGAGTTCATCGCCTCCCCAGGAGATTCACCACCCACACTTCTCTCTGATTGAACTCCGAAGCCTCAGAACTTTGCCGTTAAGATTCAATTTGCTCCGACCTGGGCGAGGGGCGTGTACGCCATCATTATATCATCATATTAGAAGAACGGGGCGACGCGTATGGCAGGAGAGACGGATCGGATCCTGAACGTAATCATCTTAATGCCCCCCAGCAGAGAGTATCAAACAGGATACAGGGTTATGGTAATGGAGTGGAAGGCTGATTGAGATTTCAGTAAATTAATTAGGCCCCGGGAGAGGGCTGGGCCAAGGAGGTGCGTTGGATTGCGAGTGCGTAGAGAGAGAGACAGGCGGGTGGGTTGGAAGTGGAGGGTGAGGATTGGGTCGGCACACAAAGCAGAAAAGAGAGAAACAGAGAAAGTTAAAGAGGAGACAGATTGTCGGCGATGGGGAACTCGCTTGGCACAGATGAAGAGGAGAGACGCGAAGGTTGAGGTGTGGATGTGGTTACAAAGTGACGGAGAGGTAGAAAAAGGGTTGATCCACGTACAAAACAGGGCAAGAGAGAGAAGGGCATGCTAGGTTGAGGGAAGTTTTTTGCCTGCAAAGCAAAGGAAGGCAGAAAGAAGAGACCTACAAAAAGAATTTTAATTTGAAATCACCTTAATTATAAAACACTGCTTTAAAAATAAGCGCCAGTGTGCTTTCCTTATCCATGGTCCAAAGCACAGAACTTAACAGACTAAGAGAGGGATGTAAAAATGAGACTGTGTCGGGGGGGGGGATACCGAGAGAGGAGACAGAAAGAGACGCAGACAGACAGAGTCAGACAAGGGAGCATTAGGTTCAAACCACAGTGTTCGGGGGGGAGACGGAGTAGCTTCTGGTGTCTGTGTAAATGTCAAGCTCTCACTTCCCCATAATGACCCCTGAATCACCGACAAGTCAGTTCAGAGCATGAGGAACAGCCTGCTGACTCCATTATCCGTGGGCAGGTTATGCTGGCACCGGAAAGGTGGTCCGTTTAGTCAGAGGATTAAAATCCCAACATAAAGTTACAGGACTTGGTTCATCGCTAAATCCTCCATCTCCCGTTTCCTGTCAGAGAAAAGTTCGGATAGCACACCACAATCCTACCAATAGGCAGCCGGTATTGGATGATATGCATACCCCCATGTTAAATCCAAAGCTTTTCACGTCCACTGTCAACAAATCACGGTCATGGTTTTTTATTAACCAAAGCGTCAACCACAGCAGTGGCAAATCACAAAATAGTCATATAAATAATCTGCAGAATGGTTTTGGAAAGCACAGAGACATTATGTCACATTGCATTTTGAATTGCAATGATGAACAATTGTTGAAAATACATTGTGAAGGGAACAAAGCCTGCTGGATGGAATTTTTTTCTGTTCACTTCTACCAATTAAAGCCTGATCAAATTTTTCATGGTTATGTCTAGCAGCTCAAACACTTAAAGTTAAGGTTAGGGAAAGATCGTAGTCAAGGTTAAATACAAAAACTTAAATAAATAAATATATAAACTTTTATTTTTACTCTTTCAATATCCAACCAAAACCATAATCTTTCCCAAACCTTAACCAAGTGCTTTGATAGCCTAAACCTCGTAACATGTTGGACGCAGGGTGCAAACCCTGATCTCCAGTGTCAAAGTCATTTGGTTTGTACACCCAACCATTCAACCACCCCAACCACCTTCCTACATTTGTGTAGTGTAAAAAATCTTCCTGGATTGGAATAAACATTGGCAATTGATGTAATCCAGCAATTACATGTCCTCCAAAAACATTTGCATTTTCATTTCATTTGCATATGAAATTAGCAGTATATAAACATTTATATGTTAACAGCATTTTGTATTGTGTCATAAGTAAGTGGACGGGTAATGTTCTGGGTGATATCACAGTCTGATTCTCCAGGTATGGTACACTGGCTGCAGCCTAAAAATCTGCATTGTCATCTTTGGATATGCTTCACAGGATCTTTAAAATACAAACATTGGAGCACATCCTTCCTGGGGCACTACCCAAATTTAGTGATTCAATCTTTTTTGACTTTTACTTCGAGGTGTGCCAAAAACAATAAAACCCAATCCGACATCCTTTCTAACTCTTGTGATGTCATCTTTCACTTGTACTTTAGATGTTTGCACAATCCCTCGAAACCATCTCTGTCCTTATATACTTTGTGTTTGACTCCTTTCTTTAATCCCTGCGCAAATAGTAGGAGATTATAAATGCAGTTGGGAATTCAGCAACCTTAGTGGATGCAGGAAATTAATTCATACAATGCAAATTGCTTAAGAATACTAATGTCTCTTAACAGTCACAATTTCAATAGATAACACAAGTATTTGTCCTGCTTTATAAATTTTACCTGAACTGGCGTGACACACAAGTTCTAGTATATGTCCCCAGTGCACACAGTGACTCTGTTTTCACTGCATGTTTAAGAGCCTTGACAGAATGCAGCCCCAGTAAATCTGACACAATGAAGAAGAAGTGTGCCGGGGAACGCGTCAACCCACAGAGCAGCCATTTTGCACTGTAGCATTTTCCCTGTTTGGGGATCACTTTGCTGCCAGCAGGACTTCCTGACCTGTCCCAGTGCAGTTTTTCTTTTATCTTTCAAACACTGTCTCTACTTTTGGGAAATGTTTCAGCGGTTGGACATGATAAATGTAGACTGCAGCTCCAGAAATTCAAACAGCAGTCATCAAACAGCAGTCAGTATGGAGGGGGAGATACTAACTCCTTTACCTAGTTTATTTTTAATAGACTCTCGAGAGTTTTCTTAGAGCGACACAGAACAAGAATACTGTCACATTAAACAACTCTTCGAACGACACAGACTACATAGCAATAAGTCAAATTGTCTCACCTAAACTGACTGTTTTCACCTCTTTAAAAGTGTTAGTAAAAATGTTTAAAGACATTATGTTAATCTTCTGTTAACAGTCATTACGCTTTGTATCTGCTCTTGGGATCCTTTGCAACCTACTGTGATGTGTTTAAAATCTGATTTATCTTTTCTTGCAAGTGCTACTCCCACTTGAGGAAAATATAAAGCTTGAGGGCAGTATAAATCAAGTGCAGCTCCAGTAAATCAAATACAGTGCGGTGCGGGACTATATTTCTCCTGCTCCAGCACTTAACCCTTGCCTGATTAAGGGGCAGCAGCTCAATAACCGTGACTAGCTTTGGACTGGTTGGGTTTGCCTGCTTCCTGGTGTAAATAAAAAACAGAATGAGTTTTTTTTTTTGCAAAACAAAAAACAAACAAAAAAAAGTCACACTTAAAACAAAGTTTTAAAATAAAAAGTAGAACGAGTTGACCTGTCCACTGTCTACTCTCTGGAATCACTTTCAAGAGCCCAGTCAGTTCATCAGCTAAGTCAAACATAACAGAACTCCCCCAAAAAACTATTATATTTGGGGAACATTGGCTTCTGGCCAGGTGTATAACCCCAGGATGAACTCAGCACAGTTGACTGGACCTTTGCAGTTTGATGTAACTGCTGTTAAATTTTCCCCTTTCAGATGTGAGGTGTGAGGCAGCGGCATGTTCTTGCTCAGCCAACTTCAGCTGTAGTTCAGACTTCCTCTTGTGAAAACCTAAGGGTGTATTCAACGATGTTGTCCAACACTGTACTGATTGGTTTAGTTTGGGGGCAGATAGATTTGTAATTCAGTCAGAGACGATTTGGAGCAAGTGGTTATACAGAAAGATTTGGCTCTATGAGGGAGCTCTCAGAATCAGAGGCATTCTTTCTACTTCATCAGTAAATAACACAACCTGCGTATTAATACTACCAGATGTTTTACTCCTTTATCACAGCACTGAGATTAGGGTTTCTGGGTCAAACTGGGATTCTAACGTTGTTTCTTGCTTTAGACAGTAGCCAGTGTGCTAGCGGTTAGCCGTGTTTCCGTGAAAATCATGATGTTGCAGTCCATAATAATTTTCTGAGTGGTGATCCGCAGCTGCAGAGTATCCATTTTGTCCGCCAGAGACCGAACATTGGCCAGGAAAATGCTGGGTACAGATAGCTGATGAGGGGTTAGCTTTAGCCCAGCCCTTAGCCCGCGCTCTTTCCCCGCCTTTGTTTATGACCGCAACGCCGCCCGAGAGCACTTCCGGACAGCAGAGCCAGCCTCCGTTGCCTTGGCAATCTCCACCAGGGATCGGCAATAAAGTTATCAAAATTGCATGATCCGACATCCAAAAGTTCCTCTTGGCTGTACGATGTGTATGCAAGACTGTTCTGAGTGAACAGACTTAAAACTAATTGGCAGACAACTACTACTCTGGGGACGCTGAACCAAACATGCACACGCCTCCCTCTTGGTCAACTAGCAACAAACAAAACTTTTTCTTGCGGTGGCCTTTGCTCAAATGAGCAGTGGTGAAAGTTTCTATATTCTGTTATGATCAAAGAGTTGAGAAGCAGACAGATGGCTGAATATTTGAAATGATCCGGTCGTCTTTTTGCGACAGGTTCACAAACAATAATACCTGGGAGGGTGTAACAGGGAGGGGAGAAAAAGTAGTTTCCCCTTTAAAAATAATGGTCATATTAGTCACATAAAAACCTATAGATGGATGCTGCAGTGCAGGTGGCGCTGTGAAATGTGATCAGAACAAACAGCAGCGGCAGCAGTGAGTGACAGCATAGCTTTCAGGGGAACAGTGTGGCAGCAGGCATGCAGCAAAAGAGTGAGCAGAGCAGTGACAGCTTAAACACACCACCATGATCAAAAGGTGTTTGTTGGACATATGTTGCAGGGAAGAGTATTCAATCTGAGTCTAGTGGCAGACTGGAGTTGACTCATGGATGTATGAAGAGAAGTGGATACAGCGTTGGAGGCGGGGCCTCATTCATTCCTATGGAAGTTGCTCAGTGGCGCATGAAGCAAACATCCGGGTATTCAGTATGTGGAAGTTTACAGATTTTCCCGCTCTGTTGGGCCCATAGAGCATGCGCACTAGCGTTTCCGCAAGCCCCGCCTCCCAGTCTCTCGATCTCGGGCTCGTTCACATGACCGGCAGAATAAAGTAACTCTGGATCCAGCTGTTAGTGAACCTTACAACTTTTAGGACCTGATGATTTAAATAAGGGCTATTCAAGTGTAAGAACTGGGTAGTTGGTGTACCTCAAAAAAAAGTATCCACTGAGTTACAGACGTCTCTTTCTCAATGTTAGTCAATGGGAAAAAGTCTTTTTGGGCCCAATGGCATCACGTGACGGACCCGAAAGTTGTAATTCCACCGTTTGGCCGCTATGCCAAATTGGCTTCAAAGGGTGGTGCACTTCCTGGGGGCTTGAGTTGACTGCCTGAACTAGCTTGCAGGTTTTGCTTCATTTTTTTCTCCCACTGTTGATCAGGTGAGACTCAGGGTCCTGGTTCCCACAAGCAGCTTAAGGCTAAGATGATATTCGTCCCATTGCAAGTCAATGGGCTAAGGTCATGTTATGATGCTTTTGGGAAACGTCTTCAGTTCTTAGCTCAACTCAAACCTTTTGTACAAACATTTGATTTGGGAAATCTGTCCATTTTATTTTAGGTAGTTGGCCCACAAGGCAGCTGATGTCATCTTAACTATGTTGGTGGGATCACCCAACTGCAAGTACCAGACCTAGCTTCAACTCCAGACACTGACCTATGTGCCCCTGTTCTGGTAAACCTCTCTTTAAGCTTCTTGGGCCATTTACCTGTTAATTATATGCAATTATCAACCTTAAAGGTTAAATCCAGACATTCTGTGTTAAAATTCCATAAAGTTGGGGGACTTGTGAGACACAAATTAACAAATGGCGCAGCACAGAGTTTCTATTAAAAATCTAAAGTCTCAGGTCGTATCTGAGGTAACCCTGATCATCAGGGTTGTTTTCTCAGAATTAGGCCATAGTAGACATAATACAACTGTTTTTACAGGCTTAGTAATACTCCTTGTGACAAATAATCTGACTTTCCTGAGTAAAACCAGTGAATTGTCTTTTCAATCATAACTACTACTGAAACACTAGTTGTTATGTCTCTCACAATAATGGATAACATCTAGAGAGTGTAGGAGCACGGAGTGAATTAGATCAGAATTCCCACTTCACAAAAAGATGGTTTGTTTGATGAAAAATCTGCTACTTGTTTTTCAGTTACTGTTAATGTCATGTTTACTGTGCAAAAACTTTTGTTACTTGTTTGCCCTCCTCCTAGTAAACACAAAATCCATTATTTTCAGCCATTGATCATTTCATACCTCCTACATAACACAGACCCACCGAGTGGTATTCAGTGGATGACTCAGTGAGAAACTCTACATGGATGGAGTAGAATATAATGTCTTCCACTGTAGAGGAGCCAGATGGAACATAATTTAACAGTTTTTTTTTCTTTAATAGCAGAGCATGTCCATAAAGTAATGAAAATAGGTCTCTTCATCTTATTGTAGATTCAAGACTTGTTTCTGTGGACTTTCTAGCTTTGGTAAGGGTTGCACATGTTCATGAATATTGATTGACTAAGATCAGAGAAATGGCATTCTTGCATTCTGTTTTAAGGTGGATTTTTGCCTTTAGATCACAAAGCCTTGGCATGCGGCTCGCAGTACAAATATTCCATACAGACATAGATTAACATAATTAATATATAGTTGTGAGTCAGATGATAGTCGTAGCCAATGAAGGATGACTTATTGATGTCTTCCATTGATGATAAGCCAGCACCAAATACAGAATTCTCTTTACTAATCAGCCATATAATGCTATACAATTATGAGAAAACTAATATGACACATATCAGTATATTTCTCCTTTTACATAGCAGCCCCACATAAGATAAAAAGCAAAGGAAGCATCATTTCAATCACTGTCATATGGCTTCAATATGGACCAATTAGTACTCATACACAAGAGCTCCAGGTACTTAAACCTGGTAGTACTGGGTAAATAAACAGAACTGAAAAAAAGCTTTCCACCATTTAGACAGGATATATTAGAGTCCATGAAGGATTGACTACTATTGCAATAGGATGCAGCAGAGAAGTACAGTGGTATTATCATACACTTAAAATATAATAAAAGTCCTTGTTCCACTGAAAAATACCCCCTGGGACTGATATAGATTAAGTAGTTGGACTGTTCTATTATCTGTTTGTGAAATATTGCATAATTTTACCTGGTTGGGCCTCACAATCTTAGCAATGTGTTGTATTTTATAAACTTATATTTTTTTATGTATAATTTTAATATGTACAATAACTATACAGCTGTCAAAAAATGTAGTCAAGTAAAAATGTCCCTCTGAAAAGAGGCGGAGTAGATGTTTAAAGTAACATAAAATGGAAATACACAAATAAAGTACAAGTACCATAATATTAGTACAGTCCTTGAGAAAAATGTACTTAGTTCCTTTCCACCACTGCAGTTGACTGACATACTGAGAGCAACTAAGAGAGGGATAATAAAAGAAATCCAAATGGCTTGATACAAGATTTATATGATACACAAACATGTACAACATCCCCTTCTAATAACATGTTCTATTTCAGCTTCCATGCACCTGCTGCAATGCAGTCAATGCTGCTGCACACAGCTCGTCAACCATGTGATCTCTGTAAGCTCACATCTGCTTGCAATTCTAGCATAGAAATGGCAAAGATTTCTAATACATTCTTTTTGTAAATAAAAATGATTGACTTCTATAATGGGATTTCCTATTTCTAACCTAACGTAAAAGGTGGACAGATCAACTGGTTCAGGCAGTGCACTGAGGTCAGTCTTCACCTAAATAGCATCAACTTCATTCATGCTTCACCATCAGTAACAGCTACTTGGCTACCTGCTTACTAGCAACATTCAGTCATTTTCATACAGGTATACAGTGTGGTGTTGATAACCTGATACTTCTCACTATTACTTTATGCTATAAATGTTCAGTTCTTTGACATGGGTGTCTCTAACTGAACTGAAGTTTGTGTGCGAATATGAGAAAAACAACACTGATGAATGATGCTATTTTACTGAACAAACTGAGATAACTTATCTTTCCTGTGTTGTTTTATGCTCACATCAACTACAAGCAATACCTACCGTTTGTAATATGATTTAGTGGGTACAGCTGGTGGAATGAATACAATGGTGAGCTGGAGCTTGACACAAGTTTAAATACTTGGACTGAACAAACAACTGACTTTACTGCCAGTCATAAACCGATCTGTCCACCTGGTGATCTATTTTCCCTCGAAATACCACTTGGGCTCACCTCTTACACACCTTCCACATTGCCTCGTAAAAGGAATTTTATATTGGTCTTAGTTGCTCCATTGCAGACAGTCAGATAATTCAATTGCAGTCATAAGAGTGAAAACCTCAGAGCAATAAATGTAATTGTCATCTTTTGTTCTAAAGCTTATCCAGCCTTGTTGAGATGTATTTAGGGAGTGTGACAATTGGAGTGTCCATTTTCCCCAGATGACATGCCAGTGAAGAGAAGTAATTTCTACACATTGAGACGCAGTAGTAGTTCCTTTTGGCACCTTTACAGTGGGAGCCATTAATCGCCCATTGTCCACTGGCTAAGAGGCTCAGCAGAGCAGTATCACTATATTAATTAGGATGTACAGTTCCTGTTTCGAATGTAAAGTGAGTCAATTAGTTCGCATATTCACTTCAGTCCAGCGCCTCAGGTCCAAATGCCCTTTAGAATCAAAGGAGTAGACACATTTGATTTCTGCTCTGCTGCTTCTCACACAGCTTTTACTGCTCCTCTGTCATTTCCAATCTGCCTCTCTCATTCTCTTTCTTTCTCAGTCTCCTCCGTAGGATCCTTTCTCACATAGCAGAGTATGTGAGACAAAAAAAAAGTAATCTCAATTTAAAGTCCACTTTCTAGGTTTTAATGACCTTTCAACTGCATCTCATATAGGCAGCCGCTTTTCACCAACAATATTTACTACCTGGCAAGATGACAGGTTACCAACACTGCCATTTTCTCCCCTGCTTTGTCCCTCTGTCTGTTGTCTTTTTCTTTGTCTTGACAAAGCCAACCCTCCCCTCTCATCTCCTGTCCTCCCTTGGTAATAGCACATTAGTTTGTAGGACATTAGTCACTAAAAATGAAAGCATATGGCACATAATATTTACTTGTAATGAGCCTGAGTGCCACCATGCGCGGAAACCAAATTATGAGTGCCTGGTTTTGTGGCAGCCCAATAAATATTTTACCCTGTAAAAGTATGGATGACGTGGGGGGATGAGGGAGCCACCTGTTCTTGTCTGCTAAATGATTTACCAGATGTCTCATCTTCATTCTTTTTTGTCTTTGGTCGCCCCCCATTCATTTCCCTCTTTCCCCTAGGTTTAGGATTAGGGGGGTTTATAACAAAAATAGGAGAGTAAGAGGAGGAACCAGAAAAGTGTCACGCTAATTTAGTAACAGCAACAGTGAGCATGAATGAGATGCACAAATCTTCCTGTGTACTCTTCATGCTCCGGAACTATTCAAGCTCCGTGGCGCTGCCAAATGTTTTTTGCCCATTCACTACACAAGTGCTAAAATCCATCTGTGATGCTCAACATCATACATCACTGATGCTCACTCTTTCACTATCACCCCTTCTTGTTTTCTCACATATTCCCTCTTTTCATGAGATATATAATATGAACTGAACACATTTTTCATGCAAACACTGCACATGTAAGATGGGGAGGTCAGTTGTTCTGCAGCTGATAGCTCTTCACTTTAAGTGGTGCTGGTAATGTGTTAATGCATCATAAATACATCACCGGGATAATGAAAGTGCATGATACACATTGATTATTCCTGCAGCCTTTGTGGTTTATCCAAGCAATACAACTAGATTGCCATTTGAGATTAGTTCGTTTTAATTTGTTTATCAAATTCCCATGATAGCATTTAGCTACAAAGTCAAGGAGAAAGTAACGTTTAGTACAAGGATGACGCATGAGCACTTTGTTTAAGTTTGTGGATTCCAATGTTCTTGTCCTGATTCTGACAATTTGATTTGTCATTAAGAAATAGAACTTTTACGCAACAGATTACGCAGAGGTGACTTACAGTAGAAGTCAATAGAAACTAGCTTGCTATCACTTCCTCTATCACTTTACCTCATGTGTTCTACCTTGTTCCAGTTGCTGTTTCCTGCAGCCTTCACTGATTTCTACTTAGCCAAAAAAACATTTGTGTGAAAGATTTGCCTGAACCAAACCAAATGTGAGTGATAATTTAGACATACTACTGCCTGTAAAGATGTCTGTCAGTGGTGCGGTTATGGCGACCAAACATAGTAGCTAATTTAGGTCCGTTTTTATGGCATGTTTTCTGGCTGATGGGTGCCATTCTTGTAGTTACATAGTCACTCTGTAAAATGTCAAATGTCACCAACTGTGATTGGTTTTACGGTAAGTGAATTATTTTATTATAGGTTACCAAAGACTAAGGGGTCTGAATATTAATGTACATTAGATATAGTGAAGTTTGTGGTACTGTAGCAACATGTTGCATAATAATAGTATCATCATGTTGGCTGTCTAGAGGTATTTTACAGTTACAAAGCAAGTCAACATTTTTATACATGTTTTAAAATCCAACTGAAATCACATTTAGTCAAGTCACATTTTGGCAGGCTGAGCCCTGGCAGGGGAACAACAGACACAGTAAAACTTGTGCTGTAGCCTACATGTTATGGGCTGAGTGTGTTGCACTTGCAAGTATGTTTACTCACTGTGCTGCAACTGAGCAGCAACTAGTTATCTAGCCTGCATAGTGATGCTAGCAATGGCCTTTTTCCTGGTGAATGTCTGTAAGTTACATAAGAATGAGACTAAAGACTGAAGCTAATGTGGGTTGTTGTCGTTCTTGTCTTGTGCAGCAGGGGTTAGTGCTGTCGAGCTGTTAGTCAGCGTGACCATCTTCCTATGATAGAACGCTAACATTACTGCTTCATACTGCTATATGATTTAAAAGGAAGCCATTCGATTGGCTGTATGGAAACAAGTTCATCATCTCTGTAGACGGAGAACTAACAGTATTCTAAACAAATTTGTGCAAAGATGGGGGTGAAAAATATCGTATATTAATTTCTCCCTTTTGGTTTCTGATGTTTTCTCAAAGGAGAACACAGAACATGTTATTTACATAGCAGATATGTATGCTGTAATTAAAAACTGAATTTTTTTTTATTTCTGTTAGACTTTAATCGGGGTAAATTAGCATTGGAACCTTTATCGCCACAGAACTAATAAAACATTTACGTAAGCATAGTGTAAAGGATTATACTGCAGCTGAAGGAGATTCAGAAGAAACTCTTGCCGTAACAATATCCACAATTAAGTAGCATCAAGCAACCTTTAATAGGTGTTATATGTATACAAATACACATACTGTGCTGACAACATACATCAATCCACGTGGATACTTTCTCTAAAAGAATTTTTTATTTTTTTTTAAAGTCACAGCCAGGAGCTCACACACACACACACACACACACGCAGATCATGCTTCCAAACAAAGAGAGATATGGCATTTTGACATTAAGAGCAAGAGAAATACACAAATCCCTCCCACTATACCTGGGATTTGGGCCAACACTCACACACACACTCGCACACCCTCTGTCTCTCTAACTCTTGGGAGAACAGGAGCTTAGTGCAGGAGGGCTCAGATGGTGTGTGTGTGTGTGTGTGTGTGTGTGTGTGTCCTCCCACCTCCTCATGTCTTGAATAGCTCTCTTTTCTTTTTTCCACGTCCTTCCTTTCCTTGTCTCTTCCTTCAAATCATTGTCTCCCCTTCCTTTAAATCTGTTCTTTACTTTCTTTACCGTAACTCTTCTCCTCGTCTCCCTCTGCTCTTAGTCTGCCAACAGAAGTCATCTTCCTCTCCTGGAATTGGAAAATGAAAAAGTAATGTATGCTATAGTAATAACTGTTATTACTGCCACTGACAGAGTAATAAATGTTGCCTTTTTATCTGGGCTGAAATGCGATTTGATGTGAGCATTTTGTGGGATAAAATCTTCAGATGTGTTTTTCAACTTTAGTTTAACCTGCATTATCAGACTTTCTGTATTAAATTTAATCCAATTTCAAGATGAAAAGTTAAACCGCCTTTATTATGGAAAATTAACACTAGACTTTGCAGCTCTGAAGAGCTTTTCAGTCTCTTTTATCTCATTGTGGTTGTATACCCCACGTACTTGTTTGGATCATTCTGATACAGGATTTCCACAGTTCTTCTGCAAACATGTCTATATGGCTCTTCATAAGGGGAATGTTATAGTAGTCAATGCACACACCTCCCAAATCTTAACAATATGTTTTGCGGCTTTGTGAAAATTGGTCCATCAATTATTTCCTGTCAGGGATGGAGTTTGAAACAGAACCCTGAACTGGACCTGTGTACACTGTACTAGCCGATATGTTAGCTTGTTTTTAGGTTTCATGACAGATAATCCAAAAATCGCTTAAAACTTTATTTTTAGCCTCTTCTTTCTTTCTCATCATCTCTATTTGTTAGTATCCTGTCCTCTCCTCCACCCTTCTCCCTCCATCTTCTTCTTCTGCCCTTTTTTCCCCCTGTTCCACCTGCTCTGAAAAGTATTCTAAGCTTCTTTCGCTTCACTTTGGGTCTCTCCTCTCCTCCCTCTCATCCCATTTCCTTGCTCCTTTTCTATCTCGGCCTTCCTCTCTCCTCTTCTGAAAAGGTATCACCTTTTCTCAAGGATGTCCTGGATTTGCATCTACGCTATCACCACGGGGACTGTTACTGAGGAGATAATGAGCGAGAGTGTTGGAGAGACAGGTGGATGAAGTGGCGGTGGTGGAGTGGGAACTCCTGCTTCATGTGGCCTTCTGTGGTTCGGTAGGACATTAAGAGGAAAAATGGCGGGGGAGGCAGGCAAACAAGGTTGATGGATTGAAAGGCAGATAAAAAGCAATAGATGGATGAAAGGGAATGATAAAGGGAGAATGAAAGGGAGAAAGGTAGGACTTGTTTTTTTTTTTTTTCTTTAAAAAGAGGTAATTAAGAGAGAGGGAGAGAGAGAGGCAGGTCGGTAATGAAGCCCGATCTATATTTCAAAGGCTTGACGGTACAAGAGGCCTGGTAAGGGGCTCAGACAAACAGAGAGACCAAATGAGTGAGGGAAGACGGAGGAGAGATGAAACAGAGGAAGAGTACCAAGTACGGATGCTATGATAAGAGAAGGAGAGATGGAAAATGACGAAAAGGAAATTAGAGACAAGAAAATTGAGGGCAGCGTAAGAGGAGAGGGAGAGTCTGACAATTGAAGGAGGGATGGAGAAAGAAGAGGCAGGGGCTGTAACAGCAGGCAGGTGGTACACTAGACTGATCTATTGGGAAGATATTGGTCTTTAATTAAAATTGGATCTGCTCCAGTCAGTGTCATCCAGTGTTATCCACCACTGATGAAGGAAATGACAGAGATTAATACAGTGCATTTCCGTTCACTTCTAAACTGTTGTTTTTCTATTATTTATTTTAATGGTAACTTTACAGTATCCAAATATTGCCTCAGACTGCCTACTTCAAAGGAAGTGAACACCTTTTATTTTTAAATGAAAATGTTGTTTGTTTTCCAAGAGTCGTGTATTTTACGATCACATAATGTTTGAATTTACCTTTCGGCTGCGTTCACCGTGCCGCCCTGCCTCGTACGCCTGCCTAACTAATGACTATACTTCTGGAGATGCCTTTCACACTTGTTGCACCCAGCCATTTGTTCTAAGTGTAGGAGACGAGAGCAAAAGCCCAATCATAGCAAAGTGGATGGCAATGAAAGGAGAAGTGTGTCTTGTGTCATATCATTCAGACCGGAATTACGAGTTTGAGTGGGAAAAACTGTTACCCTCCAAGTTAACGTTTCAAGGTAGAGAGTTATTGAATTTCTGACATCTGCAAAAAACTACTGAAGCGACAGCAGGCCATGGGTGGCACTTTCGTTTAAATAAATCCAATACTGATACTAATAACTAACAAAAGTAGGTAATAGTTTTGGCTGTTTTTCTGGTGTCACTACAAGGCTGTGGCAATGGGAGGTTTTGATTATCTTCCCATTCAGCTGACATTGCATGACTGCATGATAAAGGCTGTGTTGAAGCTACAGCTGGCAGTACTTCTTCTTATACCCTTTTTACACCAAAATGTGCACGTATATGTGGGTGTGAGTAAACCTGCTAAAAATACCGGATTGACTGCTTTCCCATTGCCAATAGACAGGTTTGCCTATCTGATTACAGGGTTACATTAGAAAACAGCTGTTACTGTGGCTACGGTTTTATATAATTGTACTTCAGTCCCTCTTTCAAAACCAACACTCAACTTCTCCTGAAACGTTGTTCAGAAACGGATGAAATTTGTGGCTGAGATGACAAAGAGTCACAGGAGTACTTGACGGAGGCGACAGCGTGCGTCATAGCAGCCAAATGAGCGTATCCACCCGGGTGTCATGGTTCTATCACTGGCAATAGGAGTGGGTGTTCGTGGGTTTTCTGTCCAGTGTGAAAGGGCCTTTATTCTGAGAGTATGTCTTGGTTGTCTCCTTCTGTCCACACTCAGGTGGCATTCTTCTCGCCCAAAAAGGGAGCTTTTTGGAAGCGGTCTCCAGACAGAAACACCAGCTTGGTATTTTAAATATGGACTAAGAAAAGGGACCTAATGGAAAACAAGCTAAGCCTGCTCAGTCGTGCTGGGGCTGTGTGGCAGGGAGATGTCTCTCATCTCTAACCGACTTTGTGGTAAAGGTGTTCCACTAAGCTCTATTTTTGTCAGATGACGTTGCGATCATAAGCGTCGCGTTCATATGGGAAATAACATTTCTGCACAGCACTTAGCTTTCTGAACTGCTTGTTTATTCTTGTTTGGTTGTCTGCAGCAAAATATGCACATTTAGCACATAGCAAATGTTCATATATAAGTAAATAAATGGTTGACATTAGTCGGACTTGATCGTAGAGATGTGGGACAGCAGGCTACAACAAGAACAGGGTTTAAAGAGCAGAGATGTGGATCTACATGTGAGAAAGGGAGGGTGGGAAAAGGATGAATGAGTGTTACGCTGGGCATATTACTTTTGAATCATTTACCAGCGTATATTTCACAGCATGGCTCCCATTTGACGTGACGGACGGTAATGTCAGCGCCGCAGATTAGGAGTGGGATGGTAACGTGAATGAGACTGATTACATGCTGAAGAGGGACATGAGCGGAAAATAACAGTGATGGTAGTGTGGCGGAAAATGAAAGCATAGCGAAGCAACAGAGAGAGGAGCCAAAGGGAGGGGGGAGAGGAGGGGCAGGGCAGGGGTGAGGAAGGAATGGAGATGAGTGTGTGAGGGAAGTGTATGTAAGAATGTATGAATGTAAAAAATAAAAGCAAAGGACCCACAGAGCTTTTTGGAATATCCCTCCCAATGTGTCCGCGTCCCCTAATGTCCATTTCCACTTTCATGTGGGATGAACGAAGCTTCTTCACGAGTCATCCATTCTTTCCATCCCTCTTCCTATACATGTCTTTATTTCACGTTCTCAATGATACGCTCAACTACTGTATGTACTCTCTGTGTGCACGTGTGTGTACTCGTATGTGTGTGTGTGGAAGAATTCAATGTCAGATGCGTTGGTCTGTGTGAGTGTGGCTCAGTGCGTGCAGGTTCCCCATGTTTGTCTGTCTGCGTGTGTTTGTGTGCCATCAGGAGCCCCAGCAATCTGCCATCTGCCCCCATTCTGTCACCCCAGCAGATACGCACACACATACACATACACACACACACACACACACACACACACACACGCCGATGCAAAACTGCTCCTTAAATTCTGCCACCTCGTCACCATGCAATTGTTGTTGTTTTTTTAGACACACAGGGTCAGTCTCTGCCTCGGTTACCTCGGTAATAATAACTACAAACCACATCAGGCTAAAAGTGCATGAAAACAGAAAACCAGAAAGAAAGAAAGCTGCCTTCCAGAGGCAGCACATTTGTGTGTGTTATAGATGTCGCTAAGTCCCCACCTTGGGTCACATTGCTATCGAGTTCTACATTGAATCAGCCACTTGTTTTTGTCGCGTTAGACGCTTAACGTGTATGCAAAAATGCTAATAACATAATGACAGAAAGAGGTTGATGGAGCATGTGGTACATGTTATTGTAGGAACACATCAACGTCTGAGAGGGAATGTCAGTTTTTCCAGAACATGTCCTTAATATTATAAATAGTCTCACAAGTGTAAATGTTTCACCCCAATAATAATTATAGACCAAATTACTTTCTGTTTTTATGCACACTGGGAGGACTTCCCAGGCATGCAAAAAGCCATGTTTAGGCTGTGTGCAATCAGAGTTATTTGTGGTCACGTGATTTCCCAGCAGAATAACTCTTGTTTATGTGAGAAACACATTTTATAATCACATAATTTGTTAATTTCTAAAACATGAGTCTACTTACTACTTATTGCAATATATTCATGATATCACCCACAACCCTATGGAATTCTAATCCCATTTCAATCAGACTGGATTAACACTTTTGTTTAATATTTTTCACGTTTTAGAAACAAGGTGACTGTTGAACTGTGAACTGAATGTGGTACATGTTAGTTAGTGTGTTAGTGGAATTATTGGTAACATACAAATACAGTTCAAGGGAAACCGCTTACCCATATTTCTACAGACCAGGAAGGCGTGACTGTTAAGTCTGTTGTGGTTAGATGTACGTTCAGCCAAGCCAGCCACTTGTAGCGGCCATTAAAGCCGGATGTTTGTTAATTCAGTCCTGCAGTCGAGTACCTTGTCATTGATAGACATTCATTTGCTTAAGTATGGAAAATGTTTTGGTGAAGTCTCCATCTAGACAGTCCACTAATATCACCGTGTTACTATATTGATAGTTTGGAAAACGATCAGTTTAAATTCACCCATGAATACTTTTAGGTTTGTTTGTTCAACCCTGCCAGCCTCGGCACAGAGAAATTTATTTTGAGACATTTTAACAATTTGAGGAAGAAAAACTTAAGACGGGAAGATACAAAAACTGACCTAGCCAAACTCTTCCACCTAAAAATAAACACACGCACACACACACACACACATACACACACCCACAAACACAATGACAGATGAAAAGGAAAATCTTGCTATGACCCACTCACATCATTCCTCAAAATTAATTCATTATAAACAGAAGGCAATTATGTCAAAGTTAAGAGGGAAACTGTATGAGCCAGAAAAATAGAAATAATCTTCCCTTCCATAAGGCTTCCATGTGACATTTCACACCATGTAAGTGCAGTGTGAAGAATTTGACGAGTTCATCCAGCAGCCTGTACACAATGCGGAGGCTTAGTGAAGCCGTGTTTCCTCCACAGACGTGTCCTTTTGTTCATCTCAAAAATCTGCCTGCCCAATTCACAGTGTAGTGCAGCTTCACACCCACGCAAACACCTTCCACCTTAACAAACGCCCACGACCACCTTAACATGCACACGCAGGCAAAAACACACTTTTAAGAAAAACCATATATTCTTTCAGGATGTTCTTCATAATGGCTGCACGAAGCATGAAGATTATCTGTCAGACTGCTACTCTCTAGTCACTAAACTAAGTATTTACAATACGTTGGTTTCTGGTATATATATTTTTTCTCTTCATGCAAATATTTTCAGTTCATAACATGGTTGTGTTTTGTTTCTTTGTGGAAGTTCCAGTTTGACTTTCTTGCTTAAGTCCGGCTGGTCTGATGTTGGATGCACTGACTAGATTGACATGTTGGTAAGCTCACCCGAGCACCGTCAGCTAGAAACGTGTGCTAAAAGCATGTTCCTGAGCAGCAGAGAGAGAACTTTCTTAACCCGTTCTCTGGCCTCGCTGCATACAGTCCGCCCTACTTTATTGATGGAGGTCGTTGCAGCCTGAAAAAAAGACATGGTTACATATCCTGTGGATTACTGGGGAGTTTAGAAAAATTGATATTTTGATTTTCATTATTGGGTATTGACTGTCAGGACGATTTAACATATATTTGCTCCCATGCTTTTGCTGCATATCCATTCATTTCATCCATGAAGATACAGTGAAGGGAGAGTTCTGGGTGATCAAGTGGTTATACAAGAGTTTTTAACCCCTTTTGTCCCAGTTGCACCGCAAGGGGAATATTGTTTTTATCTGACATGAAGAAGAATCTCCTTGACAACCTACAATGAGCTGTTTCACTGTGCCTTATCATTTACTAAACTGATTTTGCACTCATGAGATAATGGTTGAGATAATGAATGTATTATTGTCATTTCTCTCTCGCTCTCTCAGCATGTGTGACCCTGCTCTGCTGCAGCCTTTACGTTATTCTGTTCAATTCAGTTCAAAGTGTTGCAGAAATCTCACAGCTCAGATGTAGTGCTGTAGGATTGCTGTCTTTACCATAAAAGTGACCAGGGCATATTCACGGTGTTTCACTGGCTCTTACAGAAAGCGGTGATCAAGGTTACCAGAAGGTTCATAGATTTTTACAGGGACGTTCTTCAAGATTAGGTATGTTGATATGTTCCTTTAGTGCTGCGTATCCCCACACAAGTTTCAATTAAATGAGAACAAACCAGCTGACACACAGTAAGCCTGGAGCTTTTCGGGTCCCTGGACTACCCCCCTCAGGGCAGTTGCCCACTTTGCCCAGTCAGTAATTCGGCCTTGCTCATAAATCCTTGTGTTGTACTAAAATAGAACATCACTTCAGAAACTTGAGTCACTTTGCCCCGCGTTGACTCCCATGCAGTTTCTAGGACTCGGCTGATCTGTGTCATCACATCGCAGAGTTGGAATGTGTTCGGTAATAAAATGGAACAGCGGGGAAGGTTAAAGTTAAGACCTTAAACTGAACAGGGAAATTAAGGCGGTTCCCCGATGGCCCGGCTTTATTTCAGAATTTCATTACCTGAACAAGGCACGCCCAGAGGTCAAATACGTTTCATCAGCTGAAATTTGCCACAATGGCTGTCAATTCGTACCCCGCTGTGATGTTCTCAATACGCTGCAGTGTGTTACATCAGATTCCTGTTTGGTTGGAGCCACGAGTGCCTTTTCTGGAGAAAAGCTCAATAAGCGTGTTACTTTCTTTTATCTGCTGCCGTCGCTATTGAGGGAGCATTTAGCTCTGAAATGCTAACATTTAAGGTTCCAATACTGTCAGCTTTCAAACTGTTCCGTTCAGACGTGCTCATTAGGACTGCAGTGTTTCTGTTTTATTCTTCATAGTGTGTGACTTTTAGGGTGAGTGAGCTGAATTTACTCAGGGGGAAACCGCAGCTAAGCGACTGAGAGACGCAAACTGCCGTTTATCGAGATCTGCTCCCCGAGGCGTTTATTTGGAAAAAAAAAAAGTTCCCTTTGTGTGGGTGGACATATAAAATTCAATGATGCTCAGCAAAACAGCAGGCTAACACTGGGATTGCGCCTCAGCTATTCTGACATTGAGTGGAATCATTTCATTTCCATATCAAAGGGACTCCAGGAAAATCAGAAAACCTGCGCATGCCAAGAGAGCGCCGCTTTCAACGAAGCAACCAAAGAAAAAGGAAAGATGGGAGGGAGAGAGTGGCAAAGAGTGACTAGAAAAGCTGGTGAGGCAGATGTGTGGTTGGGGGGGGACAAGAAAAAAAATTAAGCGTTTGTATCTCAGATCCAAAAGGTGTCTTTTCCTAACAAAGGGTGTTTTCTCTCATAAAAGGCCTTATTGCAGAGAGGGCCCAGGAGTGAATTAACCAGAGAGGAATCAGTGCTGGGATGCTGGGGTGTGTGGAGACAGGGATGGAGGGAGGGAGGAAGGTGTCTTTAGGGGGGAACTCCTCCTCATTTTTGTGTTCCCATGTAGAGAACGACGGGGGAATATCGCTCATGTCACGTCCCTGTGGTCCTGACTGCGTCGTGCAGAAAAGTGGGCTAATCCCAAAGCTGTGAGAGGAGTCAAGTGGCACACATCAGCCAGAGCCTCGTCATGTCAGAAGCATTAAAGCATAAATACTCCGGATATGAAAGCTGTAACAGATTTGAGCACTCTCAAAGACTTTTTTATTTTATTATATTTTTTCTTTGACCACAGCTGCAAGAGGCCTGTAAAACCTACAAGAAAGCTTCTGGTACAATGTGTAAATGAATCAAAAGCAGTAATGTGAATATGTGCAGTAGGAAGCAGCTTGTAGCCGTTTTTTAATCAATACTCAAACTGTCAGTCCAGATTGTCAAACTGTGCTTCAGAAGATCAGAGGGAATGAAACTCAGATGAGAGTTCTTAGTCAATGAAATAAGAGACCTTTGTTTTATAAAGCGCTGTGTTGACATGGTTGGTTAATAATTGACAGCACAAAGCAGAGAAGAATCCGTCAGTCAACGCCAGATCACACTCTCGTTAAAGTCACTCGTTTACTTTTAATTTGACAGTGACTGTTGGCGGTGTCATATGGTCAGAACAAATTCAGCAAGGATGATCAGATGTTTCAGAGCTCCCTTGCAATTGTTACAGACACACCCAGGACCCCCTCCCCTCCACGAAAATAAAGGCTGTAGTTATTTGTTCAATACTTAAAATGTCTAATTGTTGAGTTCTCTGACCTATGACCCTTTTAATATAATAATGGATATCATGACGTTTTTACTCTTACCCAGCCAGCTGCAGCTTAAACGCACTACCAGTGAGTAAAACCGTTCGACCGCCTTGGATTTTCACCCATACAAAAAAAATGACACCCCGTTTTATCCAAGGGAGGGTCATGATTGCTGCAATGCAACACAGAAGCAAAAGCAGGACTTCTCTCTTCCATTTTTCAGCTGCAAGCAGCCAAGCGAGCCAGTTTCCATCCATGACATTTCCATCGGCCTTGGCTGTACTTTGTCTTCAGTGCTAATTAGACTTAACTAAGTTCAAGTTCTTTACCTGTCATATGCACAACAATTACAGTGAAGCAGTCACAGACTTAGGCTCCCTCCAACAGTGCTCTTATAGAGATGTATAAAAGAGAAACACACAAGTAAAAGTAAAAAAGAAACATAACATAAAGTAGTCCAGAAGTTAAAATACAGGAATAAAAAAATATATTTAGATAACATAAAATAGAGAATAAAATAGAAGAAATGGTTCCTGTAAAACATCAGCATGTTATCATTGCCACTGTAAGCTTGTTAGCTTTTTTGGAACTTGGGCAACATTTCACTTCCCATGTAAAGAGGCAGCAAAAAAATCTCTTTTTTCCAGCTTGTATAAATGTTGAAGCTGAACTTGGAGGGCCAGTAGTATTTCAAAAGGCCTAGGGAAATATCAATATGCATGCGACTCATTGACAGTTTCCCTTTGGTTCCTAAAAAGCAGACATTTTAAAGCAAAGAGGTCAGTCCAGTTCACAGTCGACAGTCTGGCGGGTGTAGCTGTCAAATCTCTGTGACTTCACTGCATGATGGAAAGTGGGTTAATCCCAGCACTGTGAAGAGTCAACTGGCACTTTGAGTCGAGTTTTGTAGAGGTTAAAAACTTGGTGTTTTTCATACTTGCAGAAAAAAAGGGATTTCAGAGATATGGGATTGTCAAGTAGCTATAACTGCAACTGTTTTACACAGTTGTCTGTTTGTATTACTCATGTTACACGGGTGAGTGTCAAGAATGTCAAACAGCACATTGACTTCAGAAGCAGGCTTGTATGAAGTGGCTGTTTCAGATGTCCCTGATGTCAATTTTCTCCATGTAAAAAAATAAAAATAAAGCTATTATCAGGGCTCCAGAACCAGTTACAACCATTCACAAGGCCTTTGGAAATGTCAAAATACACTGGCACTAATGTAAAAATTTGTCACACTCCACTTGAGAGACTCTGTGGGGTATTCGTGCTGTCAAGTTCCAATGAGTTTACTGCAGTGTGATGGCAATCCGGCTAATTCCACAACAGGAGAAACTCTTGGTGACAATCTTATACCTGGGTTGTAAAACCTAAATATGTCTGTCAGCGCTGTGGGAATGTAGCCGTGACTTCAACTTTATCACTTTTGACGTCGACGCTCAACAAGTCCTGTCACTGTTCTCCCTGAGTGCAGGCCGGGGTACATGGCAGAGCTGAACTGGTAGTCATGTTAATCACAAGTCATAAAATTCAACACTGCAAATCACTGCAGGCGATGTTTTCCCAGTGACGCTCGTTCAAAAGGTCATGTGAAATGTCAATAGGGGCAACCGTAGCCTCAGGCCATGATCACATAGGAGGCCCTTTTGAAAGCTTCTTGTCAGGTTTTTGTAATATTTGGGTTGCAGTGTTTGTCTCCTCAAAACTATGCATCTCTTCTACAAGCTGTGTCCAGTTTATCGTAACCACATTTTCATAGTCTTGGCCATCAGTCCCATTGGTAAAATTAGCATTACACTCCATGTTATTAGTGTGGATCTGGTAACATGGCAACATTGCATAAGAGAGTCAGAGGATAATACTCAGAGAAAACTATGGTTTACAACTTGTTTGCTTGTTTCAACTAGAGATGCACAACTCAGATCCATTCCATCGCCATCAGAACTGATAGCGGCCTTATTAAGTGCATCGGGTATCAGCCAAATGTGACTGATCCACATAAATACAGTTTTCTGTTCTGCTCTCATCGTTTGCTGTGTTGAGCTAAATTTGATGTGTAAAGCTAAAGCAAACACTAAACTGATACATTTTGCATGTGTTTCAAAATATGCGTTTTAATGCGAAAGTTTCACTGTGAAATTGCATTTGTTGGCAGTGCCATTTGGGTTATCTACCATTATCAGAAATGTACCTGGTGTCATTTTCAAACTCAACTGGAGTAAAGAGGAACTACAGAGTTTAACAGGCAGGTTTTGGTTCGTAAGGAGGAAAAAGAAGCCACATACAGGTCTAGTGGTTAAGTAAACAGATGTAGAGTGCTGTAAAGTTAAGAACTGATGTGTTCCAGCTCTACATTACCATGCACAGAAAAAACAAGCACTTTACAGATTTTAAATTTGATGTGTAAGAACGCCTTTCAAAGGCAAGCATAAAACTTTGTCTTTGTAGAAGAAATAACAAAAATACAGCCTTGGTCTCGAGTTGGGTTCGGGTCTCAAGTTCTTCAGTATCAGGCTCATTTAGTCAGGTCGGGCACAGGCCAGGTTCAGGTCTCGTTTTTTGGCCCATGCAGAAGTCTAGTAGGGAGGTGTGGTTAAGTGGATGGACAATGTATAATACAGGTATTTTAATAAAAATGATAATCTGCTTACCATGGGAGCATTCCAGTGTAACCTAACCCTGAAATGTCCCTGTGGTGCCGCTCAGTTGCCTGTTTACAACCGTGTGAATGTGTGAGGCACTGCGGGGAAAAGAGCATGCATGCTCAGCAGATCTTCCTCTCACAATAAAATGAAGGCCTAAATAATGCATTTACCTTAATGAAAAAAATATACAAAGAAATGAAATTCACAATAATGAAAGCTGGGCGAATCCCATCAGCAGAGCCTTGCAGTTTGCCTTCAAAGACGTAAGACATCAATACTATCATACTGTGTCAGTATTGAACTGCAGAGAAATATTGCTTCAATGGAAAACAAATGAAGCAGCACTGGGTAGATGCTTTGGATAGGGCCAGTTAATACTTTTCTGGATTGTCTGGGGAGCATCACAACAGCTGGGTGATGAGAACTGGGCTAATGTCATCACCGTAGGTTTCATTTAACTCTGGAGGGCAGAATCTGAGAACAATGTACTTTTTTCGTTGATTAACCCCTTTGATAAACTTTAAATGGGCCACTATCAAATTTAAAGCAATTTTGTGTCTTTTGTGTAGAAGTGTATTGTGTTTTTTATCATGCTGTCTTTGCTCCTTTTAAAGTGTGCATGTGGCCAAGAGTAACTACAAACAATTCGGTTCATCATTGTTGTTTTATCCATAACATCTTTTCAAATTTAGCTGGTGAGTCCTGCGTTGCTGTCGCGCTGGTAGCCCGAGGCTTTCAACTGAAGAGGGAGCGAATGTATCAGCAAAGCCCAACCGTGGCATTTCCCAGCACGCTAATGAGAAACAGGTTATTTCTACACAATGTGGTGCGTGTATAACGAGACAGTGTGGCAGACTTGCTGGTGGAAAAATGATTACATTGCACAACGAGAGAGTTTCTTATTATGCATAGCCTCTGGTAAAACAACTCATATTTTCTGTTTAACCTATGCAGTGGAAAGGGTTTCATAGAATGTGTCAGGATCTCTATGGAAATGCCTCCTCTTGGTTCCAAACATGGTTGACCTTTGGAACTCTTTCTCTTTGTGGGAAGCATGAAATCAAATCATGTCCGATTTGACAGGGGGAATGGGTTTACGTTGTTTCCAGCTGTCAGTTTCATTGCTTTCATCTGTGATTGTGCATCTGGCGGCCTGTGCTTGTTTTGGACCATGTTCTCGGTTTAGCTGAAGAGGTTGAGGTGCAGACAAGAGCTGGATTTTCAAAGTTCAGCCTCAGACATCGAGACATCCACACAACCCACACAGCATACTTCTCCCGTCAGGATGGACAGCATCGATCTCTTTGGGGAATGTGAAGATGTTGAAACAGATAACAGAGGAGAGCCCTGTCTGAAAATTTCCAGACAACACATTTATCAATCAGAAAGTCAATGTGTAACTGCACTTTCATGCATGTGAGGTCATTCTAGGTGGTTAAATGCAGCCAGAACAAAAGTACCTCAGTCTTACTAATAGTTATAAAGAGAGATAAGTAGTTTTGCATGCAGGGACTGAAATCAATCTGCCATTTTGAAGACTTTTAAGAGCCAGAACACATAAATCATCTTATGAAATGATGCCAGAAAATATGTATATGCCAACATACAGTATTAACAAGTGATGCACAGGCCAAGCTCTCCATTTTGGAAAGCAGATGAAATTGGCGGTGCTGGCGTACAGCCTGAAACCAGCTCTGTGTACAATGAAAAGAGATGATTATTTGGGGTGTGACTTACTTTATGCAGAACTACAGTAAATGCAAGTTAAAGTAAGTTATGCTATTTAATGTGCACGCAGTGTTTTATCATGAACAATCATATCATTATATGACAGTAACTGTACTGGGGCCCTGTTTAACGGGGTTGGCAGTTCAAGTCAGATTTTGTCTGTACTTTATTGCTTTGTGCCACAGACAGATAACTTCAAAATAAGAAGAGGGATCTGTTTTCAACTGCATATAGGCCTAAAATGAAAGTTTCTGACAACAGATTGGTGGAAATGACCGAGATACACTTAGCAGTCAGGGAGGAGACCAGACGTGAGAGGACCTGCTCAGCACGTAGAGTGGGTCGTCCATTGACCGCCAGATCCTCAGCTGCTGTATCTCATGTCATGCCTTGTCTTCATCTCCTTTCATAGTGAAATGTCAAATTTGTAGCACTCACTTTCCTCCAAAATATTCAACACAAGGTCGAGATCTCCTGTCTGGCTCATTCTCTTTGCATTTTCTCGAGTAGCCAATAATTTGCCTCAGACAAGGGCATACCGTATGTTACTACGTATGTAATGAAACAAAGCCTGCAGGCTGCTTCAGGCATGCAACACTGCTGCTACTCGCCCAATACATACTGTATTCACTGCAGCATACAATATAGCCGCCCCACCCTTGGAATCGGGCAGTATAAGTCATCACTGCTCTACCCCACTTGTTCTGGGATCGCTGCTGCTGTTTGGCTCACCTGAAAGCTTTGCTGTAACTGCTGCAATCACTTTGAGCTCCTGCTGCCACTGTTCATAAAGAGTGTGAGAAGCGTCACTTCCACCTTAGCAGCCACATGGAGTCCCATATGGTTCCCATGGGGTGAAGCTCTATACTCACACCCCAATCTCTGCTGTGCTGAGCCTAAACAGGCACCACATTTAAACTCTTCTTCCTGTGAACTGGCTGGGTATGTGGAAGAGGGCCTCTGGGTTGTGCAAAAGAAAGAAAAAAAAGCTAGCTTGTTTTAATCACACTAAAAAAACACAACATTTCTGTATATTTAATCCTTTTTATTGTTGCTTTAACCTTAAAAAATACACTAATTGCACTTATATTGAGTGGTTTTTAGCCTATATTGCACTTCAAAGACATAATGTCTATGGGAAAAATGTGGATGCTGAGGCTGGACCAGTTGGGAACCATTGCCCTAGCAGCAGTGGTGGCCATTATTTGCCAGATAAAAGGGAGAAAAAGCTTAAGAATATTCCATTTGTTCAACAAAATTCAATGGATTCACAGATGTTTTGAAGCTAAAACACATATTGATTTCATTCATGTTTGACATCAGGATTCTGCTGTCCGCATTTCAAAACCACAATTCTTCCTGTAACATTGTTCCTCTTTTTCTGCAATCCTCTCCCCTTTTTTGCCTGGACATATCAAATTGTCTTGACTCGACTTCTTAGTTACACTTATGTGCACATACATTTAAAAAAAAAAAAGGACACGCAAACTCTGTCTCTCGCTCTCATCTCTACTGCTGCTTCCATCCGTCACCTCCTCCTCCCCTGTGATTACCTCAAAATAGTATTTGGGGTGTAGAGCTTTGTCAGATCTAAGATGAAGCGGATTTACTTACCTCCACTCTCTTCCTCTTCATCACTCATTCATCCACTCTTTGTATCTTCACTCACGTAATTTCCTCACATTCACGACTCTCCTCAATTTGTTTCACCCTTTTTGACTTTGTGTTCTTTTTCTTCAAGTCCTCCTCAATCTCTCTCTCTTTCTTCACATTCTCCATCTATACCTCCTGCTTTTCTCTTTCCCCAGTGGATCTAGTTTAAACCAAGCAGTACAAAAGGAAGCAAGGTTGTCTTTAAACAGACTATAACAATCTTACAGATGAGCATTACTCTTCCACTGACTTTATTCTACTTCATCCCATTCTCTCCCAATTGGCCTTCCTCTGGAAGATGAGAAGACGGTAAAGAGTGAGGGATCAAACCATGATGTAGTTAAAGAAAAATACTTGCTTTTTTGTTGAATACCTGATCAAAAGGTCATTGTACAATGAAAAGACAGCATGGTTTTAGACTGCGTTCAGTATTTGATGCTTTTCACTGAAACAGAAAAAAATTTTGGAATTGGATCATTGACCCTTGCTGTAATCCACTACTCTCAACCCTGCAACCATCTGGTTTTATACGTTAAGTTTTTCAAATCCGGGTTATTTTTAAGTGCTTATAACAGCACTTAAAACATTTTTTTTCTGGGGAGTAACTAGGACTGAGTCATTTATCTTTTCATTATATGAACAATTCATCTCTCCACTATATTTCAGCATGTTTAAAACTGATTGGCCTGTGAGGAGCACTGTACCTGTCATATTTGGCTTATTGGCCCAGAGGGGGGATGACAGGCACTGCCATCTTGTTTTCAGACTCTTTTTGTCTTCACCTCAGCACATATTTTGTGTCTTTCTTCTGTTTCCTCTCTCCATGACTCCCTCTATTTTCTCTTTCACCCTCTCACCGTGTCTCCTCACTTATTCTCCCTGTAAATATATGCCAGTCTCGCAGAAAATGGCTTTCTGCAGGCTGTCTGAATATGCTGTGGACCTCAAAGGAAGCTACTACACTGCCTCTGTGAGCCACTGATATGCAATTCTCATGCAGATAGGAAGCACGGGGGTAGTGAGAGAAAGAGAGAGTGGCATAGGCAGACAGGAGGGGAAAAAAAGAGAGAATTTGCCCTCTAAACACAATGAATCGCCACTTTAAATTTCTGCATACTGTATAGGCTTTTCTATCTAGGTTTTATGTGCCTTGCTTAGAGGCTCATGAATAATGTGATAGAGTCAATATTCTGCCTGAATTATGAAATGCAAAGAAAAGCTGCAGAATAGGAGTGAAGGTTTTAAAGTCACAGAAACACGACTATCCAAGCCTTATGCCTGTACTGCTTTTCTAATCAGCAGTTGGTAACAAACACAACAAAAATGTCTGATGATGTTAAAGCTTGTATACAAAAAATGCTAGCATGATGCATAGCTGAAAATGAAAATACAATATTTGATGTGAACAATGTAGATTTAAAAACAACTGGATTTTAACGTTCAAATCTCATTCAGACCGACAGTAGCCCTGCGTGAAAAAAATGTCACGACCAGTCCAATGGCCAGTGGCAGTCCAGTGGGGGGGAGGGTAACACAGAGGGCTCTGGCAAAAAAAACGCAGGGTCTTCCTACAAAACAGTTGAACCTTGCTCAACTCGTACCACAACACAACATGATGTCATCCACTGCAATCCTTGCAACAAAAGATAAAACACTGGTTGCCGTGATAACTTTCTAGAGTTGTACTGTCTCCGAGAGTTATGAACAGCTGTGCAGTGTTCTGCCGTCTGATAAACCTTTGAACTCAAAGCTCTATTACTCAGACTGGACCTCCTGGATTGCACTTCATTGTCTCCCTGGTAACTGGATCAGCATCCCCATCACCAACGCAAACCCCCTTGCGCTGTTTTAACACAGGGCTGTTTTCGATTTGAAAGCCTGTCTTCAGTGACATAAATAAAGGCAACCATTACCTCTAATGATTGATTTCAATCACATCGTCAACCTCAACCTCTAGATTTTTTGAGAGGGTATTCTTCTGCCAAGATAACTATGGTCTGCCAATAAGTTCTAAGTAGTTGACCCTAGCCTGCCATCGTCAGACTCATTTGCAAATGCGTATTAGTCTGGAACCTCTCAGTTCATTTTCAATTTGCAAGGATCGTTATCCGGGTGCAGAGAACCAATCAGAGCAACTAAACGCCGTCCTGTAATACGGTACGTCTTGTCAGAAGTTCGCCAAACACCTATTTCTTATCAACACAAAGTTTAAGTGCAGTCTGTTTGTTCTACTTTTAGAGACAATGTACTATTCAGTCCAGCAACTGACATACAATTTCCATTATTTGGCATGTGTGTAATGTGACCATGGCTTGTCCATAGGTTCGGGGGCCATCGGGGCTTGTCAAAGGCAATGGAACAAATTAATGAACCTAAGTAAAATGAGCTGCCTCCGCATTTAACAAGACAAGCGGGTTCCTATGTATTTGTAGAAGACATTGTTAATGAGGGAAGAGCCTTCAAATCCACAGAAAACACTGGTTCATAATTTCAAAGCAAGCATCACGGTACAAGTTCTACTTGTCCTTTTCCATGCCTACACTGGTGGATTCATTACTGTTATAGTTTGCACGTGATCACAGAAAATGTAGCAGCCATCTGATAAAGCCTTCACTCATTACCCAGTATGTGCTGTGTCAGACAACAGGACTTCATCTTTATAAGCCAGAAGAGCCACTCTCAAAGTAAGCCCTGGTCTTTGCAAATAACACCGTATGTACTTATTGCACATTACCAACACACTCTGATGAATATATAGGTACTTATGGTGTCTTATTGCAAGTGTCAAGCAAAATAGGCTTGTTTCCAGTTCAAATAGTCTGCAAGACAAGACAAACTTGTGCAGCTCTGTACAATATGTGGTATAGTTCAGTTGCAAAGCTGCTAAATGTCTGCTTATAAATTGATGCCATAACATGATGCTTTAAATTATCTGTACAGTTTTACACAAGTAATGGGTTTTAGGACTAGGAGAGTAGTTCAACAAGTGATATCCTTGTAAAGAGAGCAGACAGATTCTGGTCTTTTGATATCAGTGTGTCGCTAACCTCAGGGCAGCAGTTGGAAGCCTCTGTCAGGGCAGGCGAGTCGGTGAGCTGGTAGATGGAGGACAGTAAATAGTGTTTCATGTTTTCCTTTCCTGTTCATTTCCTGCTCAGCCCGTCAAAGTACTCAGAGATGATCCAGATCTTTCAGAATTGCAATTATGAGTTGGAAAGCACTGCAATCGAACCCGAGAAAGTCCCTCCACAGTATTCCCTTCATAATTGTCTTCCACCCAGCGCAAAAGAGAAGGAGCGATTTTGAGTCAAACAAGTTTGTATTGATTACACCCTGAAAAAACAGAATCATCTCGTTTCCGAATGGTCCTGGGTGGAACAAAGAAAGAGTATCATTGAGAAGCAGGGAGTCTTTCTTTCTTCTCTCTCTGTGTCATGCCGTATCGATGGACACAATAGTCTAATCGCTGAGTGAAAAAGGATTGGACTGAGGGGAAAAGAGCATTGTTGAGAGAGATGAAGAAAACCCTTCTTTGTCTCCAATTGGATCACAACCCTTGAGGAAATCTTTTTAATTTCTTATCTCATTTTGTTCCTTTTCTCACACTGATATTATCTCCTTTACTTGCATTTTCCTGTACTCTAATTAAATTCAGTTGAGCTCAAATTAATTTTTTTCAAATATAAAAGAAAGCTGGTTATTTGCCAGAGCAAATTTAGTGCGAACAATACAGATAACAACACATCTTGTTAAAGCCACTCTTGTACTATGTGGAGTAGGAAGGAATGGAAGGGAAAGGAAGTTATGCAACCAGAGAAATACAATGGCCAGAAAGAGTAAAATGAAGTGGGACTTATTACTTGATCAGTGGTTGGATAACACAAACCTCCTAGAGTGTTTCTACGCCCTGCTTCTTTGAATCTCTTAACTTTAAACCCCTGTTGATACATACAGACTCTGAAGGCCTAAGTATGAGTCCTGCCACCCATCGTTTACTTGGAGAGATTAGGGAGGCAAAAGGTTGGAGCCAAGAAGAAGCTGAGGACAAGCTTCAGAAGACGGGTGAGCATTTTAAACTTTAGACGTTGCTAGATGTACAACCTAAGTCAACCATGTCGTACAGCCGAGTTTGTTTGAAGCAGAGGTGGGAGTAAGCCACCAGTCCAAGTCTTAACTTTCAAGTTTCAAGCAAGTCCCAAGTTACTGTGGTGAGAATCAAGCAAGTCAAGTCGAGTCCCTGCTATAAGTCAAGCAAGTCACAGGTCGAGTCATACGCACAAACACATAATAACACAAGCTGCTCTAAGATATAACTTAAATGGAATAAGAAAAACAGAGCACTGAAACAGGTCACAGACACCAGTAGGAAACGATTCAACTACAGAAGGCTACTTCTATGCCAATATAATAGAATATACAAATAAGTGCCCAGTTGAAGTTGTAGGTGCTCTCCAGAGGAAGAACCTTTTTAGTTTTGGACACATGCATGCAAAATAACTCACAATATTTTCATTAAATTTGCTGGTGAGGTTCATGCCCCCTTAACCACCACTGGTAAAGGTTTAAAAATGTCAGCATGTTGTTTCTGTCCAATACTTTTTTTTTTTTACTGTTGGCTGTCATGAACATTGCGGCCTGTAAGGGCCGCTAGCCGTCCTCTGGACTTTCAGTCTCATTGTTACATTTGTGAGAGCCATTCAATCATGTTGCCAATCAATTGCATCACCAACCTCTCTCCCTTCCTCTTTGCCTCTCTCTTCTTCTGTTTCGCTCTCCCACACACACACTAAACACACACCCTGTCCTTTGCCTCAGTCCATATTGATGACCAGGGCGTAATAACAGAGGTGACATGGTTGACTTGTTTCTAGCAATTATCCTCTGGTTCATTATTGACACGTACAGTGTGTGTGTATGTGTGTGTGTGTTGCAGGTATGTGGGTGGTAAATGTACCTACTAATGTATGGGCAGGCTCGCATGCAAACATGTCTACATAGGCTGTGTGTGTGTGTGTGTGTGTGTGTGTGTGTGTATACCTGAAAAAGGCTAATGGTAATTAGCAGCATTAATGGTGTTAGCCAATTAGCCACCGTGCCCTGAAGAGCACTGAGCACTGAAGCAAAGGGCAGGGGAGCTATTTGTCTTCTCAAGGCCACCGTGCTGGGGAAGTGCATAATCCAGAGAGCACGCACACGCAGCACACAGCTGAGGAGGGTAGGTGACACACAAAGTAATGATACCAGCAAATGCATGACCATGTACACACAGAAAAAGGCACAGGAAAATACACACAGGTACATTAACCCAGTAGCCATATTTTAAGCTATAGCCAACCATTGATTGGGAGCACTTTACCTCCCCTTCCTAATTTAGTTGTCATGGTGATGGGGGGGGGGGGTTTACATTGCTTCGGTACAATCTGGGAGATAATGAAAATGTTGAAAAAATAAGGATGCTGAAGAGGAGCCAGACAAAAGAGGAGTAGGTTGTATACTGCTGTTAGGGCGCAAAGTGTCTTTAAGCTTATAAAGGGCTTGAGATTTCATGAGGAACACAACACACCTCTTATCCATCTTCAACAATTCAAATGTCAGCGTAAACTTTTATCTGTCAGATAAAGCTGCCAGGACAGACCTACTGCGACTGTGTGTATTTGTGTGGATGGGCTGATTGGCGTGTATTCTGTGTGTGTGTGGGTGTGTGTGTGTGTGTGTACACATGCCTGCCTCTCTCTATGTGTGTGTAAAGGCCAGTTCGGCAGTGCGTTGTTCCTGGGAGAGGTAACCTTTGCTTGTATAGAAGACAGAAACTCAGTCCGACAGCCCGAGGTGGAACTCCCTGGAAACATACACACACACACACATATGGAAGCTTACACTGTACAAAAGAGAGGCACATGCAGTCACACGCGCACACACACACACACACACAGACATAAACGCAGACAAAATTCATTTTAGCTGGCAAATGGGGTGGGGATGGGGGGGCTTTTTGACCGTTCAGACTGACGAAAAACAGCAGCTGGGCATCAGAGCACCACACACACACACACACGTTCGCAGTACCTGTACAAAAGCCCAAACACAAGTCTTTCACACTGTCACACCAACTGTGTTGCCCGAATTTCAACTGTAAGAATCTGCTGCATTATTTCATGACAGATTATTGTCACATGCAGTTGATTTAATCTCATTAAAAGTTCAGTCTATTGACGAACAGTCATACATTACTTTACTGCCAGCCATTTTCCAAAACACACCACAGTTTTTAGATTCATTTCCTGCATTCTCTGCAGCAACTGGTTTAAATTCATGGCAGGACTGTTTGAGAAGAGAAAATGTGAAAATTTAGACACTTGTTTCTTAAAATCTCTGTGTTTTTAAAGATATTATTCTTTGTTTTTTTAAACTACTATCCATTTGGCCGTGAAAGTTAATTCTTGACTTAACTAAACATTGTAATTCAAGAACAGCAACCTAAAATATAAAAATAAGATTGTGCCTATTAGGGCTTTCTTAAATTATGGTGTAAAACAATCAAAATGTATACAGTAAGAAAAGGAAGGTTTGCACCAGCAACAAAAAAAGCAACACACCACAGATAAAAGCAAGTGCATCCCATACATATACACAAATGTGCATGCACTAACAGAAATTAAGGCATTCTCTCTCACACACACACACACTGTCTGGCTCACCCTCATGCATGACTGCACATAGAGACACACACGCACACACACACTCTCTCTCTCTGTCTCTCTCTCTCGCTCTCTCTCTAATCCGGACGTGCACACGGAGGCACTAATATTTGCAGGTAAGCAGCCACTCGGATATTGTACACACGTTTTAAGATGCACACACACGAGCCACACAATCATCCACACACACACACACTTGAGGTTCCTGCCAGAGTGTGACTGATTGAATTTCAACCTTCTGCATGTCTGCAGGCCAAATGCAGTAGCAACCGCTGAACAACTCTCTGCCTACATTACTGTGTGTTTGTGTGTATCACTGATATATATATGTATATACTGAATACATATATAGATACATATATATATCCACACATATATACATATATGTATGCATATTTACATACATAAATACACATACATTTATATATTTACATACATATATAGATATACACACATATACATATACACACACATATATATACATATATATTTATATATGTACATACATACATGTATATATGTGTGTTTGTGTGTCAGAGAGAGGGACAATTCTTTTTTCTATGTCCAGGACACTACCCCAGTAGCATGTTTGTTTGATTTATGCAGAACGAGCTTATCCCTGATTTTGCCATTTCACCTGTCCATCTGTAAAGGTCACAGAAATATTATAATTTTGGAAGTCTTTAAGTCTGAAAAGCTCCATTAATCATTTAATCTTTAATGAGCCTCTTTGTAACATATTCAGTATGTCTTTGCTATTTAATTTGTTCTCTGTTTTATGAAATTTGTGCAACTCTTCATGCATCATTTGTAGATTGTTTTTCTATGTATGTAAATTAAACTTTTGATTCAAGCAAGAAGATTGTCAGCACAAGAGATAATGAGTAATCATGAGTCCCAGCTCAAAAGGCCAAAGCAGGATGGAAAAGCCTTTTAAAGCAGCATTTAAATAATCAGACACTTTACTCTGCACTAACAATTAATCAAATCAGACAGTGAAATTCATTTCCATGGGTTAGCAGCAAGCAACCATCACCATGGCAAAACTGTGGAGCCAGTACAGAAGTGCTTTAAAATTCAGCACATTGATCAGCTGGTATCTACAAAATGCAGGATTCCTTTCATAAAGTCCCTCTTTATTTCCCAAAGTTACTTTTCCCTCACACAAGTGGTTACGATCTTAATAGCTCATTTTACTTCTAACATCTTTACATTCTACCACTAAGAATAGAAGAATAGATATCAAGACAGAAAGAGAAGGATTTTATAGGGGCCCTTTTGGTTGATTAACAGGGGCCTCAGCCTATTTGCATCAGCTCTTGGGGTTACCAGACTCAAGCTTCTGAGTAAAATGTCATCACCACCTGTGTTATGGTGGAAGTTAGCAACTCTGACCAACAAGGTCAGCATCAGCCTGATCTGCAAAGCAATCAGTAGCGTGCATGTTGAGGGGTTGGATAAGATGATTAATAAGACCACCCCTCCTTTTCCTACATCCTCCAAGGACTCGAAGATACCGGAGTGGTCATAATTGGTCAATCTTGTTTCGTCATGAGATGAAGTGACAGATGATTCAGCTCCCTGGCCTGTTTTTAGTAAAGACATGGGGGACAGTTTTGACTCATTTTCATTTGTCAGGAATTTTTTCCATGGCAGCAGCTCATCTTATTCTCCTGTAGGTTAAACTGGGCTAACTAAACAGTTTTAAGGTTAAAGGTTAACAGTTACAACACACCAACAGCAAAACCAAACACAAACATAACCTCTGTGTGTGAGCTCTAATTAACTGATTAATGAGAGCCAATTAAGCACTAAATGATCATACAGCGTAACTTCAGTTTCAGGCAAACATGCGACCCAACCCAGAGCTGCTGATTAAATCACCTACTGTACCAATCCCAGTACACTGAGTTGAGGAGAGTGTTCTTCCTAATGCAGATATTTTTCTTTCATTGCATGTGATTGAGCTCAGTCAGAATGGAAAGTACTGAATGGATGAGTAATAACAATTAGGTCCTAATTATTAAAAAAATAAATACTCAATACTCATACACTTAAGCCAAATAAGGCAAAAGGACAGCTTGAGCCACTTCAGCCACCAGACTCTGCACGCTCCTGAAACTAATACATTGGTCAATAACCCTTTTGTGCATCCTCATTCACAGGCAGATGGGTCATCAGCCGTTTTGGCTTCACTGCATCAGTCAGCTCGATGCCTGTTGGGGCACAGGGACAGTCACTCCCAAGACAGCCACTGAATGAATGAATGCCCGTCTTCCTCATCATGACCTCTAGCTTGTTTTCAGATTCATTCCATTACAGATTATATTTGGTCTCATTTACCAATCTCCATTCCCCGCTGAAAGCAATACTGACCACTGACCATTTCAGCTGTAGATTGATTTGCAGGACGCCTTGGGGATGGAAAGACACTAAAAGACTGATGGCTCAATCTCCATAATAACCGAGACCCGGTTTAATTTGCTTTCAATTCAATCAGCTTCTTCCAAGTCGATCAGCCTTCTTCAAAAATTCAAAATACCTTTATGCTTGAGCAGGTTGTCACATCTAAGCCAATTTATACGTAACTGTGAATAAATGCTGTGTCAAAATCTAACGAATTTTAGGGTCGAACCAAATAATTTGGATGAATAGAGTGGGCAATTCTGTTGTTCATTTGACAGAAATCTTGTCAGTCCAGCTTGGTTTTGTTTCGCAGGTCATTTTGGTGAAGCTGATTGGGGTTGAGAGGACTAGTCCATCATCAGCTTAGCGTCCAAACAGCTTATTTGTAGGACGGCTGAGGGACAAAATAGGCAGTAATTCACCACAGACCCAGTGCATAGATGTTTTCCTTTGTGGTGGCTTATAAGGGTTTTTAAAATATACCCATAAAACCTATTAACGTCGTAGATTGACAAACCTGCCTAAAACTGTAACCTTCCCTGACCTCTTCAGAGGTTAATGAAGCAAAGCAGTCATCATAGTTTAATGGATGCTGCTGCTCATGCTCACGCTTATTATCATGTTTTCCTGCAATGTTAGAAGAATGGGGAAACATTTGAAACCTATATTCATTCTGAATTGGGAGAGTTAGGACATTATTCTAAAATGATTACCGTCATTATTAGCCTAATAGTTCCACAGAGAAACAGCCTAAATTAGCTGTTTTTGTTGTGTTTCGTATTTGTGGTGGTATGTCAAAAAGTCAAACCAGTTACAAAGCAATAACAGTTTCCCATTAAAAGGTATTTTGGGCAAGTTTTTCTTTATCTAAATCAAGGGTCAAAGAGTAGAGGGTGTTGTATGTTTTACACATTGCAAAGCCATTTTAGGCAAATGTGACTTTCGTGCTATACAAACAAAATTAACTTGACATGACAAACACACAGCTTTTAGCTCCTTTTTGATTAGCTAAATCAATTGTATTAGAGTTAATACTGGATTTTATTTAGATGTTACCTTCTAGCCATTTCACCAACATATGGTTTGCAGTTCTTCAGCAAGTGGGCGATACAGCAACTGTAGGCAATTGACATTATCAGAATTCCAATTAGGAGACATGGAGGAAATAAAATAGTTTACAGGCACACTAGGGGATCTGCGAGTCTGAACCGAGGCACAGCAGTGACCTGAACTAAAAGCTAACTTCAGCATGGCACCATGCTCCCAGTGACAATATCAACATGCTAATGTTTAGCAGGTATAACTAACTTTAGAGGTGGCACGATTGCATAGAAAGTTAATGGAATGACATTAACAACATTTGCTAGTAAGCTCTAAATGTAACATACAGCTAAAGCTGATGGAAATGCAATTAGTTTTGCAGGTATTTGGTCAAAAACCAAACTATTGGACAAGCTGAAATTTTGACTTGATGATGGCGCTAGATAAAAGTGAAAAGATCACCAAAGTAATTATAGTTCATCCACTGTGAACCTTGAATATTTGCACCAAATTTCATGGCAATCATAAGGATCCATCCTCTGGGCACCATGAAAGTCTGTACAAGATTGCATGGCAACCGATCGGCCAACCAACATTTCCATCTAAAGAGCCTTTCCTTGAGAAATAGTATATAGTATATAGTATATAGTTTTAGTAACAGAACATCACCTAGACTTAATGAACTAGTTAAATGTTTAATCAATATTGTGGTAAATTAATAGGAATAAGAAGTACCAAAAGACTTAAATGACTATTATAGTGAAATAGTGACAGATGCTCTTTCAAATTGTGTCATCAAACTGTAGCAGTTGTCACATGTGGCCTACTCCTCCAATCCTGTATGCACTAGATTGATCTGTACATTGCCTGAAGGACAGCAAAGAGAGCAAATGAAGGCAGTTGACTAGATAAATTACCACTCTCAATCACAGTGACCTAAAGGGTCAAACCACTGACCCCAGAAGAGAAGAATAGATGCTCCCATTGCTCATCTGGATGGATTTGGCCGGCATCTGTCTTGGCTTTGGGTCTCAAGTCATACTACAGAGTGCTGGTACATCAAACTGGCTGCTCACTACTCTGGCCTTCAAACCTCCAAACTATTGATTTGTATGAAGCCTGGGGGAAAGAGAAGACAGTAATTGAAGACTTGCTGGACAGAGGGCTTATTTCCTTCAACCAAACCTGATGGGTCAAACCACGGAGGTCAAAGAAACACTGTGCCCAGACATATTTGAAGCCTTCTCTGTACAAATGCAGGTGAATGTCACTTTTCAGTAACAATTGTCAAAAAAAACGTTTCATGTTTGCTATGGACACAGTGCCATGATATGAGGGAAGCTCCAACAAGTCTATTACAGCTCAGAGTGTATTGTCACACATATGCCACATTGTCATGTCATTTATCTAGCAGTTTAATTCATGCTTAGGTCTGTTTTAGTGAAAACTAATGAAATATAGTGACATCAAGTAGAATTATTGCAGTTTAATCTTCACTTATTAAGAGCAATGGTTAATGGACACCTGCAAGATAATTAGAGATGGGTATTTATGTGGCCATGGTAACTGCATGTAATTTACTGTGAGTAGTAGTACATATAGGATACAGCACTAAATTTTACCATCAATGTGGAATTTTTGTTGAGTGACGTATATTTGTAGCTTTACATCATCTTAGAGGCACAACAGAACTTAATACTAATGACACAAAGGTAAGACCGTTACCAGTCATATCATCGCACAATAATAATTTGATCGAGGAGCTTGTTTGCCAAAAAGTCAGGGTATTCCTTTAATCAAGTAGACATTAAGCATCATGGCTCACATCCAAGGTCTCTAATGGACAGGCAGTTGGCACAATTTCCACAATCTGTGACAGCTGAGCTCATTTTTATTCAAGCAAAAAAAAAAAAAAAAAAAAAAAAAATCGCATGGAAAGACTAAAAAGGCTTTCAATGTGAGGAAGCAGTTCAAAAGTGTTTTGGAAAATTAAATCTCAGTCTTATTTGGTTAAGAAGACAGCATGAGTTGATACTGACCAAGGGGACCACTGATTCACACCCAGGACAGCTAATGATAGGAGCAATCACTGTGTCTTTGGATGACAACAATGGTATATTCTTAGAAAATAGACCAACCACTAAACCTTTGGTCACACTGACCAGAAGCAGTTTGAAATGATGCCCTCATCTCTTCTTGTCTCCTCTCTTTTTGTTTACCAACCAGATAACGTCAGTCAGAAGACAGAGGGCAAATGCAACACTCAGCAAAGTCTAAACCTTACAGTGTATCTTGCGCCTCTTGTCGTCTATTAATAGCATAATCCTACAAAATGTCAAAGCATAGTCTCACTTATGTGAAATGAGCACAATCTTCTGATGTTGGTAATCCTCTGACTTCCTCCAGCACCATCAGGAGGTTGACATTTGTGGTTAAAATTTAAATAAGTGGTTGGTTTTCATCTCGACAACTATTGAATGGATTCCCATTTACTTTGGTACGAACATTCATTGTCCCCAAAGGTTAAACTGTAAAATTATTGAGTCAAAATTACTTGCAAAACTATAACATTCCCATCAGCCTCAGCTGTACTTTATGTTTATTGCTAATTAACAGATGTTAACAGCATGGTAACACACTAAACCATGGTAAACATACCTACTAAACATCAACCTGCTAGCATTATCATTGTGAGCATGTAAGCATTCTGCATTTCAGTGCATGAGTATTACAAACTGTTGAATTTCACCATACTAGCCTTTGGTCATTTGAACACATGGATAAATTGTCTTTAACTCTTTAGCATTCCCTGCAACATACAGTAACTCCTTCTCCCTTTACATCCTCTTTTCCATTCCTCTTCTCATCTGTTATGTATAAAATTTTGGGCAAGATTACATGATCCTCTGACGTTACTCCGGCTTAATAATTAAACTGCTCTCAGATTAGCACTTCACGTGTGTCGTTTCTGTACGCTTATGCCCCAACAAGCACCTCTTCCATGACACCTAACACAGACAGCTCCTCCATTCCCATGTGCATTACCACCTTTTGTATTTTAACCCCAATCCAACCCAAGCCTGCTAGCGAGCGCTCTTTGCATTGAGAGAAAGACAGAGGCCAACCAATAAACTGTCTGGCTCTCCCTGCATTATAAAAAGGACAGAACCCCAGCGCTAATTGGTTTTCATTTTGATCCAGGCAGCCTTTGAATAAGTCTCCCACCCTCCGGGTAATGGAATGGCCCTGACCACTTTAATTACCCACCACTGTGGATAGAGAGTGCAAGTCAGAGAAAGAGAGCGAGAGGGCGAGAGATGGAATAAAAGAAGAGATGATGGCATGATGGGATAAAAATCCAGTAGCCTCTAGGGCTGAGTAAGTGACACAAAAGAAAGAAAGAAGAGAGTTAAAGAGGGATTTATGCAGTAGGTGTAGGAGTTTGACCACTGTGCATGACCATGACTATAACCTTGTTGTCAGTGTGTGGTGTGTCCCAGCGATAATGTCACTATGTTTACAGGGTTCAAGGCTGGCAGAAAAAGAGACAGAAACAGAGAGTGGTTAAATGCTGAAGATCCAGTACATGCTTATCTACTTTTAGTAGTGTTGGGTTCTCATTTGGATCCGGCTCCAGGTTTGGCAGAATACACGGATTCACTGAGCTCTAAAGTTAACAAACAACTCTTTTTCTTGAGAAATGTTGGCCTAGAGGTTAGCTGACCTTTGGCAACTGCATGTATAACAATGTATTGTGTGAAACAGAGGTCAATATGATTTTCTCAAGCATCAAGACTGAATCAATGAGATGTTGGGATATCATAGAATATGTGAGAAGTTTGACCTGCTGATTGCGCTACAGGAAAAGTCAAAATTCAAATGTTGACATCATGGTGGCGCTAGAGGTAAAGTCAGATAATCACCAAAGTCATTAGTATCCATCTTCTAAATGTGTTACGTTGTATTGAGGCAAAACAATAGTTTTTGTGATATTTCAGTCTAGACCAAAGACCGACATTGCTACGTAGCATCCAAATCATGTTTCAAATACCTCTTTAATAAAGAATTGTTTAACGTCTAGTCAACATGCTCTGTACCCGGCACACATTACACATCTTTATTAAGGAGGCATTAGCTCTCTGCCAATTCAATCTGTATATTAGTGTCTCTGACTGAAATGATCTTGTTGACAGTATCATGTCAGTTAAATTCATATCAGTGATTTAGGCTTAAACTTAATAACTCTGAAACAGGGATTTTAAGTGTTTTGAGCAAGTAGCTTGTGAACTATAAAGTGTGCAAAGGTATTAGGCTACACTTATTTATTTAACATGTCATACATGATGCTGCAAATCTTATTTTCAGGTTGTAGCTATAGCTGTCAATATGAAAGAGGATTTATGAAAGACTCAGATTTGATAAGATACTATTGAACCCCAACCATACTTGTGCGTGTGTGTGGGTGTGTGTGTGTGTGTGTGTGTATTAGCCTTGGATGCTGATATGGGTGGCTTTGAGGGCCATGGGCTGGAACCAATAGATCATTTCAAACAAGTGAGCCAGGGAGCGTGTGGAGAGGGAATATTGCATTTTGATCTTGAGGGTCGATAGGGCACCGGTCTGAAGTTTTTTCTTATCCCAAGACCAACAGCAAATGCAGGAAAAAAAACAAAAAATATCTGAGCTGTCTTATGAGGGCCCATCAGTTATTCGAGCATCTGAGTGACTCATTCAGGTCCTAAGCCACGCGTAGGATGTCCACCAACTGTATTAATGTCAAATGAAATGTTAAAATGATATGTGATGCTACACGCTGCAGATCCCTGTGAGGAACTTTCAACAGCAGATTTAATTTTTCTCCCCTGTTTTGGCCTTTGAAGTGTCATTTACCAGTTAAATTGTCCCTGAGATTCTGCTGGTAAATGACACTTCAAAGATGGACTAACCCCAGCCAACTTCCCAGAACAGTAGCTGTACCACAATACTGCCCATTAAAAAAAAAAAAAAAACTTCAAAAACATGGCTGAGATTCAACTTTTCTGAATTTCAGTAATAATTCAGATTGCTTGTGAATGTTTATCAAGAGTTTTGAAAGGTGTTCTTGCGCCTCAGGCTTCTTGAAAATGTGCTCTACCTTTTAGTTCAAGTACAAACAAATCACCAGATTTGGAGTTTCAGTCAACAAATTTGCATTTTTGCAGCATCATGTGTCAATCAGCCCCAAGATAGCATGGAGAAGTCAGTCTAATCAGTTCTGCAACACACTGCTGTCATCTCCAATCTACCCCATGGTGGTGTATAGAAGAAAATAACCCCAAATTTTGTTTGCTAATCTATTGAGACTGCAGTAATACCAAGAGCTTTAAATTGCTCTAATCTATCACAGTCACACCCACTCATCTGTTAAAAAGACACTGAGTGGGTGACTCGAGGTAAACGCTACAATCTCCTTGATTTAATTCCTCTTCAGTTATGACAGGGAGTTGTAAATGAAGAACAGGAGAAAGGTCTTGGGAAAATGGCTGTTGTTGTGGCAGGACAGCTAAATAAAGTGTTGTCACGAATGTGTCCCACCCTTCTTCTATATTGACCCCGAATACATCATTTCTATCTGTCATGGTCATTTTGTATTCACCAGTGTCATTGCTGAGATCTGGGAACATAGCAGCTCCAACAAGGTCTGAGAGGGCAAGAAACACAAGTGGTCCATTTTTCCTCTTTCAGACGACAAGCAGTTGCCATCGCTCCCTCCATTGTTTCAATGAAAACGAGGAGAGGGAGTGCGGCCACCGCTCTTGTGACTGCGTGTGGAAATTCGCCGCTGCCTTCTGAATTGATAATGGGGGACGTTTTTTTCAACTTGCAGCCACAGCTCGTGTGACCATGGCAACCACAAGAACTACACCAAGGGATATAATACAGGAGCTGATTTTACAGGTATTTGAGTTCCCTGAATTATACATTAAAGAACAAAGCCTGAGTCCTCCCGCTCGCCCTTCCACGAGCGGCGTGTACAGACCTCAGCAGCCACTTGCTGAATAGCACGGGTCCCCAACGCTACGCGTCATCATCAGAGAGCTGCATCCACCTGCAACATCTGGCCGAAGACTTCACCTGCATGAACGTTGAACATGCCGTTGTTCTGCGGCCTACTGAGAGCTCTGATGGACCAACAGGCTTTGTGCCGCCCAGCTGATCTGCGTGACGGGCCGCCTGCCTGGGCTGCAGAGGACCTCTAACGGACCATGCAGTTGTCCTACCATCATGCTCCACCGCAGGCTGCCTTAGGTTCTGTTTGTCCGTCATGTCATGCTCATGGGGGCATTGCAAGGAGTTCTCACTAGAAATAATCCAATGTCCACTTCTGGAAGTAGAAAATGCTTTGCTGTTGCAGCCAAACTCAAAGTGGAGACGTGTGTAGTGATCCGTAGCAGCTACCTGCCTCATTTTGTGACATTAAACTATATATATATTTCCAATTATTAGTTTCAACAACAGTTTCCAAAGAAGTTTCCTTTGATTTTTGTTATATACCACACTATAAAATGCTGTAACAATTTGTATCTGCCAGCACTGAAGTTGCATTGCCATTTCTGAAATGCTTACTGTATCTCATGAGAGGTAGATGGATCTTGGAGTCACCTGCTGTCTTCTCTTTTGTCTACCTCTTCACTCATTTTTTCTGTTTTCACATCCTGCTTCCCCTTTCCACTCTTCCCACGTGCTTCCATTTCTTTCCTCTCCATCCCACTCTGCTTTTTTGCGCTTCCGCTACCATTTCCCCTTCAGTTCATCTTCCTCTCCTCCTCTCTTCTGTGTCCTATTTGTGGAGGTCTGTCGGCTTAAACTACTTCTGAGGCATCTATGGTTGTGTGTGTGTGTGTGTGTGTTCTCAGAGGGGTGTCTTTAGTTTGAAGTGAAATATTTCTACAAGGCTTGTGACCTTAGAATCTCAATTGCACTCACAGCAGGTTCATATGCGCACACACACACACACACAAACACACATTCTGTGCTCTGTCAAACATAGTCAGTGTCCCGTTTTCATGCCTGTGCATTACTCCTCCCTGTACTTTGTGTGCTGGTTTTGTTTATGCCAGCAGCACTTTTCACTGAGGAATAGACCTGTGTAACTGTGTGGTTGTGCATGGGTTTCTTTTTTTTTTTTTAATGTATTCATGTGTGTCTCGCTGTTTTTGTGTGTGAATAAGTTCTTCTGTGATTGTGTGTCTTTGTGAATCCTCTGTGAGAGTCAGTGTACAGTATTTGTCTCATTGCATCAGGTTTCACAAACACACGTTCGGCTTTTACCAAAACACACCAAAGCACATCTAAAAGTTGTCAACTAAATCTTAACCACATGAGATAAAATCCGTCCTTTCTTAATGCTTCCTCAGAATTTCTTAAACTCATATATATTTTTTTATATTATATTTATATACCGAACTTGTATGTGAAAGGAGTTGCTCGTAGGAATAAAACCACATTTTGTGGCAAACAACTTTACCATTTCAGTTCACTCTCACGTTCTCATCTGGCTTGTTTCTAGCTGCAACAGGCAGCTGTTTTCAGCGAGAAAGCTCTAAAAACTCACCATACACCACCTGCTCTGCACCAAACAGCAGACAGACATGGTGAAGCGTTAAGCAACTACAAGAGCCAGATATTTGCCCCAGGAGTTGGTGGAGACCAAAGACAGTGCTAGATTACATACAATCCTTTAAGGAGCCGTCTTTATGTGAAGAATCGAAACAACTTGTAAATATTTCTGTATTACAGTACTGAAATTACAAAGTGACTGGCACCTAAAGGCAGATCCTTTATTTTTAGGTAATCAAGGTCATCTTGAGGTCTTGTCTTGAGAGAGGAACCTGTGGCAAAATCTAGCTAAAATACCTTTATTTTTTCAGTTGATACTGCTACAGACTACGAACACACAGTGAACCTGGGGCAGGATTGTATTCCAACATAACTGCCATTGTGGTCAAAATGCAGATAGAATGGAAGTAAATGTGTGTTTTCAAACAAAAACAAATTTTGTCTCTGTACAAAGAAAGAAAATGGTCATTTTGTCTGTCACAATTAGTATATTATTAGAAGTGTAGATACCAGTGCCTGCATCAGCTCTGCACTATGAACGAGGCTTAACTAGATAACAATTTTACCAGAAACCCACCAGGTCCTTTGCTTCAGTTCACCCAAAAGCTTGAATCTTCCTGCACAGAGGTCTTCATTTCCACTGTAGTCTTGATGCCACCCTGTCAAGGTGCCCCAACATAGAATTTCAGGCACAGCGAAATAGCGAATTTAGCCAAGAGCAAATAGCATCAAGAAAGAGAAAAAACAGTCAATACTCTCAGCAGCCTCTTACGGTCGACAACTGTGAAAGAAAGGAATGAAAGAGGGAATATAAGACTTACAAGTGTGTAGCAAGAGAAACAATCTTAGGTCGTCTCTGCCATTTCCTGAAAGCACCCAACAATCCCAAAAAATATAAAATAATTAATGATGAATTGAATGAAATATGTGTATACAGACGCATATATCCTCTACACATAATACCATCTGTACATTAATGTACACCATAAACCTCTCGATCAGTAATGCATCTGTCTCTCAAGTCTTTTAGACAAGTCTGCAGAGGAACTGGTGAGTTCACCTCCTGCTGATGGATTTACCTTGGCTGTGGTGGTCAACAAGTAAGATCAGGCGGTATTTCTGGTGGAATATATATAATATATATCTATATCCATTTTCACATGGTAATGTAGAAGAAGTCACACTGGGGTAGGAGGCTAGCTTTATTGAGTATTGGTTGATGATAATGATAGCATAATATTTGCTTTTAAATAAATATGTAAGATTTAAAGGATTGATCACAACCAAATACGCATCAAACTATTGTCTCAATTTTGGATGAATGAAGCAAGTCTGAATGCCATAAGGACTTCACCAACAGATAGGTCCCTTACTAACCAGGAATCTACAGACTTAATGATTTACAGTTGTTTCCTTGATTTTTATGTCACATTAGAGTTATAACGTTAAGATTTTCATAAAATCAAACCCTGGTCTTAAAACTATTAATGGTTGGCATTTTTTCAGCAATAGCAATTCAATGTATTTACATTCTGTAATTACCTCTCTATAAAGTAGTTTTCATTGTTGGTGGCGGAGTCTGCCATTCCTAAGTTTGATTCAAATTGCATACATACACACACAAGGGATTCACAGGAAACAATGCATTTGCTGTATTTTATGTCATTAATAACAGCCTCACTGTTTACTGTTCCCACTCATACAGCTGTATCAGAGCTGTATTAAAGTTACCCCCCCCCCGCCAATTGATAGTAGAAAATTACATGGCAGGTTGAGAAAAAGGTGAAAATATAAAAAGAATTTATTGAACAGCATGCATGGGTGATCTACCATAAAGAGCAATGAACTTTTCAGTGTTACAAAATGTGACTGACTCGATCACAAGGACCGAATGACCTCATTTCACAGGTGTCATCCATTCACAATGTTGGCTATCAGTTTAATGATCACATTATATTTTACATTCGCCCTTGTTGTGACTAAAGAAGCCCCCATATACACACTCCTGCCCTTTTATTCAAAAAACTGAGATAGACATTGGCTTTATTCAGACAGCAGTATTCAGTCACTGTGAATGGCAGGTAAATAGACATTGATTGTCGATAATTGTCACAGTTCTCTATGGATTTGTGCCGGCCTCTAGAAAGGGCAGATGCTATCTTGGTCCCGACCATAGCTGAAGCTAAATGGAGAGATGCCGATATCTCACTCAGCTATATTCAGAATGGGACAGCTAGATAAATGTCTCGTCTTGGGTGCTTTGTGTGCATTTGTGTGTGTTGGTGAACGTGTCCAGTGGTCAATGTATTTTTTTGTTTTTTAATGCCAATTTTGGTCACTTTGGCCATTTGCTATAACTTTTTTGTTGTTTTTTCGATATCTTTTGAGTTTAATAGGAATTATGGAACTGTTTTTTGCAACGTTGTAACCCCGTTTTTGTACAATAAATTATCCACAGTTTCAACAAGTTGCTTTTGGAATGTGTTTTGAAAACCACCATGGATTGCTACCCGTTCAAGGCATCGCTACCTAGGGATAATTATAATAAAAGTGTCCAAATGTTATTTACACACTGTATTTACAGATTTTTTTAGGTCACACAAATGTGGAATTGTTGCGGAGATCCTTGCAAGATCAAAACAGTGACTGAAAACACAACGTATTATTGCAAATAATGTTGAATGATGTTTTGTCTGACACGCCTGCCCTCATTTGTCTGGCATGACGGGGACTTCGTCTGGCTACTGCTGACTGGAAAGTCTTGGCGCTACACCCCTTCAGTTACCACCAACTCTCTGAAGACACCAATAATTTTCACTCCAACTGCGTGTGCCTTTTAGCACTGTCATTTGTGAACTGGACTTGGTGTTGGAATTGGTATGCATATTACTTAATTTAAATACGTGCAAATAGCACCAGAGCACCGAGATGCTATTTGCTTGGCAGTGCAGTTAGAGCTGCATTTTAACCTTTACAGGTGGTTTGGAATTACACGGTTTCTTTTTGTCTTATTTGCACAGGTTTAGCGGCCACAGAAGCTGCGCAATCCTTTTGTGAATTCCCCCCTCGGCTATTTAATTTTTCTCGGTTTCCTCTCCTTTTTTCTTTAATAATGCATCAAACAGCATTTCCAAGAAACACAGCTGCCTGTTGCCATTGCTGGAGCAATGTAGCGCCAAAGATAAACATGCATAGATAAAACAAAGTCGGGGAAACATGCCTGTAGGGTACACATTCCTCACATATTCCTATTTACATCATGTATTTTTAGGCCATTAATGAACCACATTTAAACAATGTTTTTTTTTTTTTTTTTTTTTTTACCTTACACTGATGAAATGTCAATTGTTACATACTGGAAATGTGTATGTGACCTACAACGGGAACTCACTCTGTCAGAGAGCAGAAGTGCAGGCAGATTCCAGTACAAATCTAATCCAACATATCTAAAATAAAATAATAAAAGTTTAAGTTACTTTAAGTCTAGAGTCCTGCTAGTGGGGGTGTGTATTACAGCTCATAACACAAAACATGTTGGACAGAATGAACAAAACACTGATGATTTTGCCATTTTTAGAGCATTCAAGGGTTTATTTGATTAATAGCATAAATATTTCTCATTAAAGTTAAAGATCCCCTCCAGACACGTTTTAAGGCATATAAACATATTTTGTGTTGAATCATTTGTGCCTAAAATGTTTAAAAGAAAAGAAAACTTTAAATTACTTCGTTATAAATTCTTAGAATTACATCTACACTCTCTCCCCCACTGAAAAAAAAAACAGAATCTATAAATATGTAAATTCAAAAGTTCAACTGCTAGACATAAGATGTCTCCTACTTCAGTGATGAGTCCATTCTTAATGTATGAGAAATGCAGATATTCACATCACACTTCTGTAACTTGCATACCAAACAATTTTGGCTCCAAACGACGTCACAAAACATGTCACAGATTTAAGCGGAGCACTGAGTTCACTGTGTCCAACTCTGCAGATTTTATTTTAGGATATAACTGAATTTTGGAACAGTTCAAATGGTCAGTCCACAATGTAAGCCTTTTTTCTCTGGGAACCATGAATATCCACAGATAAATAATGGAAGTCCAGCCATTAGTTTTGATGATATGTTGTCATTTTGAGCTGATGATTAAAGATCAGTGGGCCAAGAACATCATTATGAGTTATCATCTGGGGACAATAGGTTACCCATATCCATGGTTGCCTGTTTGGCTGCGATCAAACATTTCTAGAGAGCATCAGACAAAGTCCAGTCAGTGTTTGAACGTAGTAGCAGCATTCTGCATTTGGAAAAAGAAAAAAATATAATGTAAAAAGCAAATACTGTGTTATAGTTCTTTTTTCCCACCCACCTGTATTCATCCTCACCATTAACAAAATACTGCAGTTAAAATGCCATTTTCAGCCATCTGCAGCACACCTGTAAAATCAGTCAAAGCAACGATTTTAAACCCAAGATGACTCTGACTGCTAAGTTGTTGTCAACATATAATAAGTTATGTGGCAGAAAAGGGGACTAACTCTAGCTGGGAAATTTAATTACTGTGGCAAGTGAAGGGAAAAGGGCAACCATACAGAGCAAGAATGACACCGCATGTAGATAATCTGTACGTAATTGATTGCCATTGTTCTGTAGTGAGTGTAATTGATTCCGTCACCCTCTGCTATGGCAGTATGCTATATGCAGTGTCATAATAACAATAATGCGCCAACTGAACTGAGCTGAACTTAATTATTTCAGCCTCAACTGAGAGACAAACACAAAGCAGGATGGCAACTGTAAACTATGAATATGTCACCGAAGCAAATAACATATCTGACTGGCCAATATGCTGATGAATGCCACAGCCCGAGGGACAACGTGTGACTAAGGCCCATGCACCAACGCTTAGGATTCCATTTGCCCATTTATTTCAAGATGTCATGAACATACACTCATGTTAGTTGGACTTTGAGATGTATATTTTATATAATGCCATTTTTTTTTCTATGGTCCTCTATCACCTGCAGTGAAACTGAACAGAATGCCAAAATCGGAAAACGAAGCAGACTCCGATATTGCGGGAGAGACAGAGACCTTGAGATTGATTTTGTTCTGTTCTCGCCGTGTGAAAGTGGAAGGTGGAAAGGCCAAGAGAAAGATAGTGTGATGTGGACAGACAAGGAAGTGGAAGACGGGGCCCGGTAGATAGAGATATAAAGTGACAGGGGGGAGAAAAAAAACTTCTCTCTCTGAGAGAGAAAAAGTGAGATGGTGTGATGATAACTGCAATGAGTTGGAAAGTTAAAGACAGAAGAATGATGAAAATGGAGAGGGACAGCAAAGAGAGAAAGATGGGGAGGGTTGGGGGTGAGAGAGAAGAAATGGGAGGGTAAAGGGATCATTTGTTTCTATTGCCGCAGCAGCCACATCAGCAAAACAGATGGAAGCAGAAAAGTCTTCAACTCCACTTCCAAAAGTATATTTAAAGCTATTATCAATATTTTGATATCAGCAATGGACCACATGATTGCTTGTATGTGAAAGCTGTTGCTTGTCAATTATCCCTCGACTCCGAAGTTTTATCCTCTCCATTCAGCACTACGGAGCGTTTTAACGCCTTTCAGCTCGTTGTTTTGGTGGCATGATTTAGTCTCGCTGCTGTCGTCAGCCTCGTTTCCAGTAGCAGCAGGCAGCTGATACACAGACTCAGTTAGGGACGGGCTGGTGAAGATGGTAGAGCATGTAGCAGCTGAAGAAGCAGGTATTTATCTCTGGAGTTGGCAGAGACCAAAAACAGAGCTTAAAGTTTAACATAGTTAAAAATGTACGCCTATCACCTCTCACTGCTGTGACTTGGTGGCCTTTTTAAAATACTATGTTCATTTTTGTTGAATGATGATGATGCTGTTAGGAAAAGGCTGGGTGCTTGCTGCTTTTATCACCGTTGCCTGCTGTCATTGCTCATGACGTCATTCCCATCTGCTTCCTACATTTACCGTAGCACTGAAGAGTAGCCTGGGAACCAGACGAATCTGCAAGCTCATGTTTCATTTCCTCTGGCAGATAAGTCTGGCCCCTCTCCCACTCAGACTGACTTCTCTGTCGATTTATCAGGCGAGCCAATCACAAGCGATTATCTAGTAGGAGGCGGGTTTAATACAATGACTGACAGAGATGAGCGCCGTTCAGGTATCTTTTTAAATATCCAAGATGGCGCTCCTGTCTTCCCCGGCCAGCTGTAGCAGCAGTATTAAACGGACTGGATGGTAAATTTTCTCTAAATTAGGAACAAACAACTGCACTTAAACTTTATGTTGATAAGAAATATGTGTTTACCAAACTTCTGACAGGACGTACTGTCCGACAGGATGGCGTTTCATTGCTCTGATTGGATGTCTCTGCCTGCCGATAACACCCCTTGGAAATCAAAAATGAACTGAGAGGTTCCAGACTGGCGATGCCAGGCTAACTGAACAGACAATGAGAAGGACAAAAAAAGTCAGAGTGTAATGGGAAGTGGATTGAGGTTGATGTTGACAGGACTTCAGGTCTGATCTTAGGAGACTAAGCTGCTTTATGCTTTTGTCACTAGCTGTACTGCGTGTGGGCTCAGGTGGACAGTGCTCTCCTGGACTGTGAACTGACTCAACCCAGGAGATAAAACCTGTGGTTGAAGTCCATCCAACATTACTCATTCCAGCTTTAAAAAGGCTTGTCGAAGGAGTTTGTGTTTGCACTACAGTTTCGGCTGTTTGCATTATATTCTGTATTATTCATGAATGTCACTTCAAACCCTGGAAGCTTTTTCCTACCTGCTCTGCCTTTAGTATTAGCATTATCCAGTGGGGTTTTCACTGCAGAGTGAGGCCTCACTGCTTCCCTTCACCCAGGCTGCCTATTCGCCCTGATGGATTTGCTCTTACATGAGGGGAGTTTAACAATTTGCAGCTATTGCATATACGTCGTGCATTGTGAGTGGTTCACTGGGCCTCGACATTCAGTGCTCCAATGTATACTGACGTGTGTGTGATGATGCTGACATATGACTGGCTGTGTGCAACATGCTCACTGTTTTACATACGTAAATGATAAATGTGGCTGTTCCCTGCTTCACAACAAAGCCTCGGGGCATTAGGCTTTTGATGTAAACACTGGCCAAAGCAGAGTCCTGTGACAGCACTGTGGTTGCTTCTGCTTAACAGAGACTCACAGAGCGGTAACATGGCTGCCTGGGCTTTACTAAGCGTCTCATATATGACCTATCTGTTAGCCATCTGAAAGCTAAAGATGTGCTAAATAAGTGATTGTTGTTATTTTTGGTAATCCAGAATGCAAGGCAGTTTCCTGCTTTTGTAGGGGATGTCTATGAACTCCCAGGACTTGTACCGACTCTCTGGAGGAAATCAAATTCTTGCCGCGGTGCCGGTGCAGATTTACAGATGAGAAAGGCATCATGCAACGTGTAGAACAGCGTGGTTCATCATAAAAGCCTACATGGCGGTTTTAGATGTTTCTGGCCCTAGGTTGGGGTTTGGGAGATTATCCGGAGACAGGGTCGGTGTGAGGGGCATTATTCGTTGTTATGTATTCCACTTGCCGCCACATCGTCTGTCATCACCCTTGCACATGTGCAGCGGGCGAGAGGCAGAGGACACCCCGGACAGGTTGGCACTGCCGAACACACTTTTCCCTCCTGATTTTTCCTGCACAGACTGAAGTAAATCAAATATGGCTGCCATTAAAGGAAAGTGACAGGTGAAGAGGGGAATGAAGGAGAGAACCTGTACGTTCACTATATTGTACATTTATATGTTTCCGTGCAATCACAAACATCCCCTGCTGCCATACACAGTTGTTTTTCCTTAAGGGGGCATGTTAACACACAAGGGGGAGATTTCCACAGATGTCCCCTTGTGTTTTCCTATGCATTCATATTTTAACACACACACACACGCACACACACGCACACAGTTGGATGTAGTTCATCTTTAAAACATGATTTTATTTTACTCACCTGAAGCAGGCCATGGTCACATGGCATTACATTGTACGACTGTTTGCACAATTAACATATCGTAAGTGCAAGATCAAATGCTTCAGCTCATACACGCACATAACACACACACATACAGTACACACAGCCCCACTTCTCTGTTTCCAACTCACTCAGGAAATGTTCTATTTAACTTGTGCATAAAACATGATGTTTAGGCCACCAGAGACCGACTCTCAGAGGACACTTTTAGGAGTTTTACTACTTTGTACTGTTTAGACCTAAACAGAGAGAGAAAGAGATGAAAAGAGACCCATAGAATCACTCATAAAGGATCCTAAAAATCATGTTTGACATTTAATAATTCACAATAATCCTTTGACGCCAAAACATCAATTGACCTAAGTCACTTGACAAAAACAAACATCTAAAGCGATGACATACATGTGAAGATAAGAGCACTTGTACTGGCAATAACAGGAATCCATCAAAGCAGACATTGTCTAAAATCTTGTATGACACTTGAAGGTTGCAAAAACCTTTCAATCAATTGGTTTTAACTGACATGAACATTTTTTTCTAATCCATCTACATGTCCGCGAGGTGTCTTCATTTGTCTTTGGTCTTTAGTGCTGCAATGAATATTTACAAATCTGCAGTAGCCCAGTAACCCACAAAAATCAGGAGACAGTGTCAGAGAGTTCCTACCAAAACTGAAAATGGAATTAATTTGCTAATGAGCATTCATTCCTGCTATGTAAAGAGATGATGAAGAAAGTTAATTATCTGGAATGCCAGGCTTCAGATGAAATTGATCCAGCCTAATGTCGTTTGAGGTAAAAAGTCCTACGATGGTGAATGAATGGTGATTTGATCACACTGCAGAGTATGAAAAGTTCACTAAGTACAATACCCGTTTATTGTACTTATTATTGAAAATTAAATCTGCATTTATATGCTCGTTCACGTTTTAAGCTATTCGCATTCCAAGACGGAATAGTTTGCTTTAAAATTCGAAAACACAGCAGCTCATCTGGTCTAAATCTAAAAGTGGTTCTTATTATTAAAAGATTGGTATGTAGGGTTAAGTGGCATGTAGCAGTGAGGTTGCACATTGCAACCAACTGAATACCCTTCTCCTCACCCCTCCCTTTCCAAGAGCACAGGAGAACCTACAGTGGATGAAAATGCGAAAGACCCTATCTAGTTTGGTTTGTCCGTTCTGGGCTTCTGTAGAAACATGGCGGTGCAAAGTGCTCCATGTAAAACATGATTCTTGTTTTCAGGTGATTATACACTAATGAAAACATACTTATGAATATTATTTTCAATTTCTGCCAATAGATCCCTTAAATCCTACACACTGGACCTTTAAGTCTGCCTTTATTGGTATAAATGGGGTGGACAACATACAGAGTTCTCAGCATTGTTTGTGCGGCACACCATCTCCTCTGCATGTTTGTGCAACAAATATTGTGTGCATACCTGGGGAGTTGCCGCTGCTCTCCGACACTGTGGTGGGTACTGCGAACTAATATACACAGCAACTCACAGGGGGCCACTGTAGTAGAAAAAAGCAGGAAAAGCCAAATATTGCTCTTTTACAGTGGCTGCACATGGGCTGCACTGTTTTGTGCTTGCTTTTTTGTTCTTCTGGTCTTTATAAATGAGTTGGTTATCTGATTGCTGGGGTGTTTTAGAAGGAGGTGGAAGAAGAAGCGATTTCATTGGGGGTCCCACAGACCAACAAGCCAACCATCAATAGAAAGCCTGGGCAATCAGCGTGGCCACAATGTGTCAAAAGAGGTCAGTGCCAGCCGCAATTATGTCTGCATGGTGTTTGCAGAGCCCAGAAAAAGAAGAATGCAACGGGCCTTCAGAGTGACCCACAACATTATAACAGTCATGAAGGCAGACTGTGTTGCAGGACTGTTGTATTAGGGCTGGGGTATACTCGAAGTAGCATGTACAATGTGTCTGCAGGCAAAGAGGGTCCAAACTCCAAGGCAGGGTAAATGCTGGCCATCATGGAAGAGGCTCGACGTGATAATAAACGTGAACTGACCCTTTAAGGATTACAGCATGTCCACTTTCTTAACCTGATTTCTTTTACGTATTTCAAAAGGCAGAAACATTCAATTAGTGAGACAATGTGCTGTAAGAAGTGTGCCAAACACTTAAGCAGCAAGACAAACCATTATTTCAGCAATGATGTTCCCAAAGAAAGTCTGGTGTCAAGGGCATCAGCGGCAGACACAGAAAAGTAGTGTAACAAATGAATGAAGGACTCCCAAGTGCATAAGCAATAAGGAACAAGGTTATTTCAGAAGTCAATTACGGTTTGCTGAAGCTTGCCACCATAGTGGTGATAAAGACTAAAATAAATCCGCTCCAATTGAACCGTCTTCTCATCTGATGGAGCCTTGTGCGATCATGTTGTGACCGTCTGAGAGAGACTATATGCATTTCACAACCTTTGAAGGACATATTTTTTAAGCCCTGTATTGGATTTTGTCCCAGTTTATCGTTTAATAATAACTCCTAAACCACAGGGACCACGAGGAAAAACAAGGCAGTGACACATTGTGAAGAGCTGCTGAGAAAGTATAGCTGGCAGTATTGTTGTAATGACAGATTTAGACCTTTGCTGAAGCACTCGCTACAGTCTCATTTGGGGGAGGCTGTGAATTTTTGCAAAAACTGTTATCTTTAGTCCAGCCATCTGATGGATTAAAATGTCCCTCTAGCCACAGTATGCAGTGCGTCCTGTCTCATTCCAGCTCTATACAATACATCTGTAGAGAAAATATTACATTTAGATGGGTTTAAGTTTACAACTTCTCACCCTGGCAAAAGGATTTGAGCTCACAAATGAACATTACAGTATCATCATTCACTTTTCTCTGTGGTAGCAGCTGCCTTATGTTTACCATATGTTTACTTGTTGAAGATAACCTTCACTATAATGAAACAAACTAATAAATAAGAAAACAAAAAGTAGGCAGAATTCATTCCTCTGTGTAATTCAAAGCTGACTTATAAATGATTAGTATTCAGGCACGCTATTGGGTGGGTGCGGTACTAAAACCACAGAATGTACCTTTTAAAAAAAGCGGCAGAGAATTAATGGAGATGGCAAACACAAAGAGGTGTGAGCTCTTTGTCTGGGAGAGCAGAAGGCATTTGGTACAGGCTGGAATCAGCTGTGAGGAATGAGAAATCACATAGTGTTTGGGAGCTGAACATTGAGCCGACAGCTAAAAACTACCGTGAAAAAGAAAAAGAAGAAGAATAAATGAGGTGATAAATAAAGTAAACAAAGGATGAGATCACTCTTGTATTGCAGTGTCAAGTTCAGTTTTTGCCTATTAGTGCCGATTAATTAGTTGGGGGTGCGAACGCTGCTTCACGGCATCAAAACTGTACACGAACTCCTGCCATGGCTTTTGTGAAATACAACTACTTAGTGTAATAGTGTTGTAAACTGACACTATTGGCCACTGACGCCCTACCACGAGGCCTTCTCTACGGAGGAATGCGAATGTCCTGTTAGCACTGTACTTCACCACCTCAGCGCGTGTGGCCAAGTTGAAGCTATGCTATGGTGCAAATCAAGCTGTGACACCAACTGAAAAGAAAATGAGCATAAACTCACTGGGGAGTGGCCACAGCACAAAGTGGGGTGGTATATATGATATGATAAATTACAAAGTAGTGCAGTGACCCTATAAATACTATTATTTGACATATATATTACTGTAAGGCCACTGTAAAGTAAGTCCTACTTTCCTAATCCATAGAAATGTTATGCCAACATACAGGCCTTGAAACAAGGACACATATTGCTCCCACACTAGAGGCTAGTATCTTTTATGCCTTCGTGCAGTTTGGCCTTCACATTTCTTAAGATTCCAGTAAATACAGATTTTTCTTTTTTTTTTTCATTAACGCTCCTGACAACTAGCTTTTTTTTCTCTCCATCCCTTAGAAAAATTGTATGTTGTTGTCGTCCCTTTCACTTTGACTCGCCGGTGCGCGGGCGGAGCGGCAGGGACAGCGTGGGAGAGAGAGGTGGGCGGCGGTGGGCGACGCGCGGCAGAGGTAGACCCCCGGATGTGATCCTGCAACGTCGGGGGACATGCGGCCCGGCTCTGCGGGCCCCGACAGAAACACCCTCCAGACTGATTCTGCCTCGGGGCGTTTTAATTGCGCTCTCAGCCATCGTAACACTCTTCCCTGTGTGTGTGCGTGTGTGTGTGTGTGTGTTTTGGGGGTGAATGTATTTAAAATAGTCCCTGTTGTATCCTATTGTCTCTCATGCTTTGATGTTTCTGGTAGTGAGTACTTAGTAATTAGCACGCCCACACAATTTGGCACATCTTCTCCTCTTTCTCGTTCTCTCCTTCATTTTCCGTTTTACAGATTCACAGGCAGCACCCGCCTTCCTTTCCTCCCTTGCTCTCCCTCCTTACATTCCTCCTTTCACTCCTCCTTATCTACAGGTAGCATTTGCCTCTTTCACAGTTTTCCAACTCCATTTTGCGCTGCAGCACCCTGCCTGTTCTCTCACAATACAATCATTAGCTCTCCACTCCATCCCACCATGTGTATTCCTCCATCCCTCCACTTCCCAACCTTTTGCCCCCCCCCCCGTGCCGATCCTTCATCATTCTTCATTATAAGTAGCATTTGCCTTTTCTTATAATAGCGCAGCAGTGTGTTCTGCCTGCAGAGAGAGCCATGTAATTTATCAACACATGGGGAATTACCACCTATTGTTGTTGGGGAATGAACAGGGGCGGCAGTGTAAAATAGGTTTAAGCACGTAAATGAATCATCAAGTCGAGCCTTCTAACTCTCCTTCTTTTCCTGGATTTCTATTTAATTTTGTCTCTCCTGCTGCTGCTGTTGTTGTCTCTCTCTCCCTTCCTTTCTTTATAATTCTCTTCCTCTCAAGCCTGATCTCTATTTCAGTCTTGGTTTGTTGCGTTTCATGTAGGGAGCTGCATCTCTGACCTTTGCAGTCTATTCTATTGTTAGTTGTTAGGCTGGTGATCCAGGATTTTAAGCTATACTGTAAATTCTTTCTAAATATTGGCCTGAACCGCGAAGGACCTTTATTTGAAACCGGGTTATTTCAGAGACAACCCTTTCTAATTTCCTCTGTAGATTGTATCATATTTCAGTAAAGAAAAAAACTCTCAACAATCAAAAATTTGATTTGCAGTTGATTTGTTAATGCACATTCAACACATCCTGCGTGTTTACCCATTGTCTCGACTGAGATTGTCTTGAAAATTGTACAAAAATGTACAATTTTGCAGCACTAATTACATATATACATTGTCACCACTCAGCTGCTCTGAGTTTCCCTTTTAAAAAAAATGTTAGTCTCAGTCGTTAATTCATTCATTCATTCCAGTTGCTGCCATTTTTTTGTCTGCTGTCAAAACGCTGTCAGTGGAACTCACCCGTTCCTGTTTCGCATTATAAGCTTTCCAGCAGCTTAAGGTGCAGAATCCTAGCTTTTCTTGGCTTTAATGTCAAGAAAAAGATGCACCGTACACTGAACTAAAATCCCCAAAAGATTTGAGTACAGTGACAAAATTTTTGCATTTCATCTTCTTCATTTTTCATTTGTCTCACTGCCTCTTTAAAATTAAATGTGAGATTCACATGTGGCTCAGATAAATAAAATACTTAGACACTGTATGTTGCAAGAGCAGGGGACAATCTGGAAATTTATCATCAGTAACAGTGAGTAAATACCAAGTTTTTACAGCCTCATCTTATGACATTGAGACATTTCAGAGTATTCTAATTTTGGGGTTAATAACAATGCTAAAGGTTAAAAGATGACTCAGTAGTTTTCTCATGTAAATTCTAGAAAAATCTACCACTGATACAATCCAATGCAGTTATATAATTGAATACACTGTATGCTCCTGATACAATATTTGGACACATATATATTACTTTGAGGCTTTTAATGTGAAAAATGGGCAGGAAGTCTTTATTGACTGCAGTTGTTATTATTATTAGTCTGATTTGTTGTCTCTCCTCCTGTTCTCTCTCCCCTCTCCCCCTCTCTCCTCCCCTTTCAACCCAACTCGGTCGATGCAGATGGCCGCCCACCCAGAGCCTGGTTCTGCTCGAGGTTTCTACCTGTTAAAAGGGAGTTTTTCCAAGTGCTGCTCATGGTGGGAACTGTTGGGTCTAACTTTTGTTATGGTTTGGCGCTATACAAATAAAATTGACTTGACTTGACTTAACAGTGAACAAAAGAACAGCAAAGTGGAAGCAGTTGGAATTAATTAGCAAGTGAAAATAGCATTTCTGCTGAAAAGACAAATGACCTGCATGTGTTTTGACCAGCCTTTATCTAAGACCAGCCGTTATTTTTTGTGCCAGCTATTATTTGAGACATGTTCATTACTTGAATAGGTTTTTGGATTTGAGAATGTACTGTTTTTCTGCTATTTTCCTTCATTACAAATTGCTCTGGATCACATCATCAGCCTGAGGCCTAAATTACAATGTAGCATTTTCCTCTATCTCTGTCGCTTTCTGTGCTTATTCTTCATTTCGCAGTTGTGTCACTGCCTCTGAGGACTGTTTACAATTAAATGTAAGGTTCAAATTGTGCCTCTGAGAAATAAAATACTTATATACCATATGCTGCAAGAGCAGTAGAAAATCTTGAAATACAAGAACGGCGGTTACAGTAAGGGCCCTCTAAAATGACTCATAAGCAACATCAATATTTAATCATCACTGTCTTTCAAAGTCTGTACTGTACATTTTTTTGTCTTTATGCATCTTTTATAATTATCTTTTTCTCTTTCCCCCCATTTCTCTATTGCTGCTTGTCTATATTTCTGTTTCTTTCGATTCCTCTCCAGTCGGAGTGTCTATTTTGGAACAATATGTGTCAGCTGTGACACAAAAAACTGTAAATTCCTACAATCTCTCGCTCTCTCTCCCCACACCACACACTCTCTGTCTCCCTCTGTACTACCCATCTTCCCCCTCCCTCGCTCTCTTTTGATAGCTCCGAGGAATGATCTTTATCAGAGGAGACAGAATTGAAACTTCACAGTTAGTCTTTCTTTAATCTCCTCAACCCTCTGCCATCTCTGAGATTACTGAAGTGGTGGGTGTGTGTGTGTGTGTGTGTGTGTGAGTAAATCCATATGTCTGCTTGCATCCTGCACCTCGCATTTGTCCAGGTAATTTTGTCGTGCAATAATTTGCTTAATTTGTCTATGTGCATATTGTATGCATGGAAATCTGATATTAACAGATCTTGTCTAGTACACAGCAGGCCATTCACTGGGCACAGATTTCTCAACAGAAGTCACATTTTGCAAAACAGTTAATACAGTGCCCAAAGCTAAATAACATTTGCCAATATTACACATTTCTTCTGCATAATGCTCCAAAGTTTATAAAAATAAACCAAATATGGCATTAAATTTCACAGACTAGTCTAAAAGAGTATAAATTGTCAGTTGTCTACCTGAAACTGAAATCAGTCACCTCCCAGTGTTCCAAAATATACTGAAAACTTAAATGTGTGTCCTATTTTAGTTATAATCATTAATTACAAATTCGTATTAATAATTTCCACAGAATACAGCTATGATTCTCAGACATAAAGTAAAAGCATCTGATTATTTGAACGGTGCTCATGTACCGCCACCTACAGAGAATGGAGCGTTAGCAGAAAAGGGGAAAAATGTGACTTTTATCTCACGAGTGGGTCGTGAACAGTCCAGTGACACAAGGGTATACCAGCACAAACCAGTGTCCCAGACTGGTTATTCAACTGAATCCAGGACTGTAACTAGGTGCAGACATGTGGTCTGAAACGCCCTTGTTGGACTTGACATTGACTCTTTTCCCGGTAAAGTTCCTCCATTGCTCTTTGCGTTTGAGTTTGCTAACTTGACACTGGTGATTTTTGGAAACATATTTTTGGATAGTGTTAGGTAAGTTAGTTTGAAAGGTAATGTATTTCTAATTGCTTATTATTGAATGTCCTTTTATAACTTTTTATTTATATATTCAATTCCCTGCCTGTCATTAAAATTGCAAAGACAGTCTAACCAGCTGGGGTTGCGAGAATTGTCAAACCTAAAATTGATGCCCAGAGCCAAAAAACATATGGAACCTCTGACATTACGCATGACTTTTCGACCACATGGTCTATTCACAAACAGCTTACAGCCCAATGCTGGTTAATTTGCTGAAAAGACGTAGGAAGGTTCCATGTTGATGTCCGAGTGCGGGCGTTAGCTGTCACTGACCTCCTTTAAATGGAAATTCTTATCAAACTTGCCAACAAATGAGCAAAGCGAAACTGGGCCGGTGTTGGGAGGAAAAGCATTGATGCTCGCCAGAAAAATGTGCAAACACATTATTTTGGTACCGTTACACTGCGCAGCCCAACCACACAGCTCTGGGCGCAGGTGTGGAAGGTCAGTTGAAAAAACGAACATGCTGGTATTTTTTCTCCATGCCTCAGCCTGCAGAGCACACAGAGGTGCAGTCAAAGCTGGAGGGGGCTGCTCGTAAACCAACAGGATGTGGTGAAAAGCTGTTAACACCTCGGTTCAGGATCCCGGCGATGTCAAGGAAACAACTCCGTTTTTTTGAAACTCTGTGTGTAGTGACAACCCTTCAGCACAGTCAAGTCTCTACTACCACCTACAATTTGCTATGCTATTAATATGCTATGCTGTAAACAACACTGGCAGACATATGTAAACAAATGGCTTTCCTTTTTTTTTTTCTTGCTTTAAATAGAGTCTGGTTCTTCACATCCGCTAAAGTAAATATCCACTGCAATTCAGCTGAGGCTGTTCGAGAACAAAGGCCGAAGTGGTAGCCTTGTGATTGAATCGCTGATGGTTTGAATCCCCTGAATTTAACCTTCACCTGCACTGATGGAGCAGAAAAGTATTGACACACACACACACACATACGTATGTGTGTGTGTGTGTGTGTGTGTGTGTTTGTGACAATAATGGATCACTCACTTCAACTTGTGTATAATACTTGGCCATTCATCAGGACTTGTTGATGAAATACCTGGTGATCAATCCTTCAGGTGTACAATACATTCTGCAACCAGCCACAGTACGGGCCTCCGGTATAATGCACACCATGATTTATGATAGTGCTATAGCAATTAAGAACTGAGCACTAATTTAAATCACATACCTTTTCAGCACTATGTCTTCTTCAATTGGCCAGTCAACACAGGCTCATTCTCTCTCCCTCCCTCCATCCCTTTGTCACACACACACATACACACACACACACACACTCCCAAAATGTTGAATCATGTTTGGTCATATGGACCAAACGACTCTACAGCTTCATCACTTCGTTTGCATTTTCAATTGTCAAATTATCAGACTTGAGTGCAATGATTAATATTTCAATGTTTTCCATCACCTATTAAACACAGCAGTGCCTCTGCAGATAATAGGATTTAATAACACTGTTTCAGGTAACCTGGTATCGCATGACCGCCTACACTCTGATTCACGGTACGGTAATTCTGGAAATATTTTCTTGTATGATACTTAATCAAGAAGTTCTATTTGCATGAATTAACAGGTCGCTTGCACAGTACAATGGTGGGAACCGGTGCACAGGTTTTCAGTATTACTGTGTCATCAAACCTGTGATCCTGTATAATCAGTGCTGCCACTGCTGCCAGAATACAACTGTTTAAAGTACCCTGTAGAGTTAGACCACTAGTAGCACTGTAGAACAACGTTTTATAAGCGGGTTGTATGTCGCGCACAAGGATGTACAGTGCGTACCCATGCAATACACACTCATGCTGCACTATTTCATTGGTACAGTTAGTGGCTGTATTGCGCCAAGATGCACTGCAACATGCCAGCATTTAAATAAAGGTTTTATGAGGAAAGAAATGCATTGCGCATGTTTGTCAGGCCAAATAAATATACAAATTGCATTTTGGAGAGAAACCCTGACTGTCAACACAACTGCTATATGGGTGCACTGCACCTTCTGACCACCAGTGGCAGCAATGAGCACATTGTTGCTGTATGCAACTCACACAAGTGTGACGTGGAAATGGGAAGCCTCTAGCGCACATACACTGAGATTTGGCTTTTTCGGTGAAGCAGAAGACATTTTGTATCAAGCAGTGACACCTTTTAAATGAACAATATTTGCATATTCATATATTAAATTCTAAGATCTTTTTAAGGAGGTAATTTAACTTTTTCAATATCATAAAACATGACTGCTGTGGATGTTTAAATGTGTAGCTCATTATCAACATTCTACCCATTAAGTGATTGAAATGTTTGGATTCACTGTCAAACCCATCCAATATGAGATAAGCAATTTATGTAGTTTCCAAAGGACACTTGTTTGGAACCTAAAACTCAAGGTGCAGACAGACTTTGGACCCGTGTTGAGTGCAGGACTGGAGGACGTGACTTTGCTCCATGATAATAGCAGTGTACGCTTTAAGATGATGCTTGTTTTGCACTGACAAACTGTTTTCCTTCCTTCTCTGCAGGTGGTCGGATAATTATTTGGCCACGTGAGCTTACCTCTGAATAAGTTGATTTCGTGTTTGCACGCGGATCAGCAAGTGACTCTGTGTCCTTGTGTTTGAACGAGGGGGCGATAAATTCATTTATTTCAGCCGTCAGTGACGACGAGCTGGTGGGAGGGAAATTAGAAACTACTGCATCAGGTAAACATTGAGTGAGACTGTGTGTGTGTGTGTGTGTGTGTGTGTGTGTGTGTGAACGCATTTCTGTGTGTGTCAATCTCTTTGTCTATGCATTTGTACGTGCGTGCCCCAGAAAAATAACACTCCTCCCCTGCCTCCAAAACAGATTAAAAATGAGCAAAAGTAATTAGTATTTTGGGTACCAGAGCAATACAAATAAAAAACATAAATCTCTGCTGCAGAGGAGAATATCACAGTGGGGAGAGCGAAAAAAATTTACATTAAAAGTTGCAATTAGGCAAAGGTAATAAGTATATTTTTCCGCTCTTTTCTTCATTTGTTCCACTTTGGTCGCATTGTGAAATGTGACATGTTGATTTGACTTTTTTGTGCCTTGGTCTCTGTAGCTGGAGCAGCTGTGCCATCACATGTCATATTGTAGGATGCGTTTTATTTTAAGATATGGAAATGCATTTTGTTCCGCTGTTGCATTAGTTTAAGTCAGTGTTGGAAAGCTAAAATAAGAGTGTAATATAAACTCTAAGCCCAAGAATTGTGCTAAGAGAAGAGTTTTTCAGCTCGTTTCATATACAAATGTGAGTTTTACTACTGTCTGTCACTGATACAACACGGTTACCTTTTCCCACTGTATACACGTTTTTCTTTTGCTGAGGTTTCGTTTTGTTTGTTTCACCAAAGGTGCAATGAAAAATCAAGAAAAATATTTTCATGATCTACCACTGTAACAACAAAGAAGTGTCTTTTGCCAACAGTTGCTGAAAATTTGTACACATAAAGTTGAGGTGAGGTCTGAACAGTACAGTTTTTAAAACAGCATACTGTAGGCAGAGGGATTAAAGAAAGATGCTATGGAGTTGTACAATCCAGTGTAAGTCACTTGTGTCTTTCCCTCACATCACATTTTTAGAGAAATGAGACATCCTTTCCTCTGATGTTGTCCAGCTGATTTAACCGAGAGAGTTTCATACAGACTGTCTGTGGGGGGAAAAAAAGGGAATGGGTCTTTGACCTGTGGAACCGGGGGTGCCGGAAATAGCTTCTCCCACTTTGCAGCTCTTCTGAGAGAACCCTTAAACTCATTTACAGTGAGCTCGGAGGAAGTCTTCAGCAGGTGAATGTGAAAACAGCTTTCTAGTGTCGAACTCCAGAAGACCCTGGAGTGCCTTGTCTCTGTCTCTGCTGCATTGATTTTGACCAGATTATTGGACATTACCACGTTCAGTGTTATCCACTCCGAGGTTTTGACGCATCGCCCTGCACTCGTTGGTGTAAAACTTTGTTTCACATTCGGGCAGAGAGCTCTAACCCTCTACATGTGATCAAGAGGCCTCTTAGCTAATGCATGTGAACATGGCCACTTGACTGCCTCTGCATTTCAGTTAAAACGGCCGTGCAGTTACCCAGCTGCCGTTCTCTGGCATTTTGCAACATCTCCAAACATTTTATCGCTCTTTATATGAGCAAAACACCTCCTACATCTTATTTTTATAGCGTTTGGTGTGAAAGTGTTGAAAGTTAGTGTTTCTTTCTGCCTGTGATGATGCTTTCACTGTTTGGTTTGTTTCTCTTTAGAGAATAAACATGGAACTGTATAGAGAAAAAGGGATTCTTCTGCCTTTCTTTCCTTCTAGTAAGAACCAAATGTATGGCACCGGGTCAAACTATTAAGTGTGCACAATCAATTCATTCACACAGAGCAGATTCCACTGGCAGCATATGGATGTGGCCATTTGACTGCCTCTGTGTTTTAATTGGAGGGAGGACTGAAGCAGAACACACAATAACTCACCTGTCATCTCATCCCACTGTGAAAAAATTGCATTCACACATCCAGAATACAGTATGTTCCATAATGTCAAGTAATATACAAGTGTTCAAGCCTTTAGAGATAATAAAAGCCTTTGTAGCTACAGTTTTATTCATGTTGTGTTTATTTAAATGCTGACGTTGCAAAGCATTTGTTTACAGGCAGCAACAGACACATTTGTCCAACTTTGTTAATGTCCTCTATTTGCCTATATATATATATATATATACATATAGTTTATTTTGCCCTGAGTTTTCCATCTCAGGCTACATACATGGCAGAGGCTGTACTGTATCAGCAACTTGAAAGAATACTTCAGATGAAAGACCCCCCAAAAATATGCTGTATAAAAACAATAGTTTTTTAAATATATATTATAACATACTAAATGATAAATTATAAGTATCCTAATATTAAAGGGCAGTAAAGGGCAGTGCTTTTTTTGGAGAAGCACATACAATCTTAAGGTATCATAAAATATAAGGTCTCTATCAACTAAACCTTTAAGTAATGTTAGTCTGTTAATAATACAACAATACACACATAATTTTGTATTTTTTCTATTAGACTACCATTGATTTGGAAAACATATGATATTGACATTTCACAATAATGCGTTATTTTCTAGATTGATATAAATATACAAAATGGCAGAAACAGCACTAACCATTCACATTCTTCTGACCTTTTGGGTCCACCCCACTTCTGAAACCAAACCCACGCCCTTGTTGGTTAATCCCATAGTCAGATGTCTCACTCAGGCTGCTCAGAGAACTGGGAATACGCAAGTAACCAACAGACTAAAAGGAATTAAACTACTATTGACCGTTTAACTTAATAAGATAATGTTGAATTCAGAGAATGGAAAATGTGTGAGACACCCACAGCAGCTCAAGTACATTTACTACAAGCAGCACATTTAAACTCAGACATCCACTTACCCAGACAAGCATGTACACAATTAAAGAAAATGAATCGATAAGTGAGTGAGACCTGCACTGGACGGATACAAGGACAGAGAACTTGCAGAGTTCAGAGATGTAGTGACTATTACTGTAGTATAAAAAGCTGAACCAAATGTGGAGTGATTTAAATAGATGTTTCCAAGCTCCCAGTAGGTTTATTTCAGTTAAAAGAAAAGAAGTTGGAAGGATTTCCTGAGCGGCTCATGATGAGGTGAGGGAGCGTCTCCCAGTGAGCGACACTGGAAATGAAGCTGGCCTCATCATGACTGAAGGCCCTACTTCCCCAGTGTGAGACACTACACCCCTCACTCTCGTTCTTAAACAGCTTTTATTTGAGCAGGCAGTTGTTGGTTTTTATGGTTGACACAAATACTTTTTTTTCTGCATGTGTTTAAATGTGTCACTTAACTCAAACGTTGTTTGGTCTCTTTAATAGTTCTCTGCAATGTTGTCCCTTTTCTTTTATATTTTTAATATAAAGTGACTGTTTTGTGTTTGATAAATGATATGAATAAAGTTGACTTGGCTTGACCTGAATTAGCTTAAAGATAGTTTGTCGGCACTCTGTGGCCTGTTGAGAAAAGACTGTGATTGTATCTGTGTCCAGTAGTTAATTAGCTCTGTCTTTTATATTATCAGAACTTCATCTCACTTTGCTTTGTTTCTGGTCATTTAACGCCACTAAGCTCTGAGATAGACACAAGGTTTTGACTCAAGTCCGTTGAGTGTGTTCACGTCCATTTGCAAATTTCCATATAAGTCAAACATGGCTGAAGTTTCAGTAGTATTGCTGCAATGTAGCTTCCGGCCTCCGGTGGCAGCCTGCTGCTGATCAGCACTATAGCTGGAGGGCAAGGAAGAAATGCTGCGCCATCTTTGATACTAACTGTAATGGAAGAGATTGTTTGATAGTCAGGGAAAATCACGCTTTCTTTGTTACTTTGTTATGGGTCGCGAAGGAGATTTCCTACCAACATGTTCGTGTTTTTTATATTCTTCCCGTAACAAAATGTTATGATCTTCTCAGTGACTGAAAATATCCATGAGATAACATGTAGGACCATGATATGTGGCATGACCACCTCTGCTAACTTATTTCCTGGGGCCATGATGGCTAGTTTCCCTTTTCTTCACAGGTAAACATTATCCCACTGCATGCTGAGCACTACACAAACCCCCCCTCCCGAAAAGAAAAAACAGCAAGATAACCCTTTAAGGTCTTTGCTTTGTTTCCATGTGTTTCACACGTGTATGTTTGTGTGCATCTACTGTTCGCTAGTTAAAACACTCCAGCCAGACGTTGCCACACAAGGTGATCTCATCCCACATTGTGCTCATGAATATTCATTAAAGTAGCATTTGATATGCTGCTGTAGTTTACTGTAGACAGGAGTGTGAGTCATCAGTCAGAGGGCAGTGAACACATTTACACCTAAATGATGGGTTTTATAAACACAAAGCAAATCTGTGTGTGTGTGTGTCTAAAGTACTGCTGATTCAGAAGAGTGAACCGCTTCTGAGCACGTGTTCGTTCACAATATTTGAAAGAAAAACACATTTTCATTTGGATGACATGTAGCACAAGTTGGTGCCAGTGAAGAGGAAACAGGAATAAAAGATATCACTATTTTGTATTTTAATGAGACATAAGGATTTCTCTGTGTTGGTACAGTATGATCATATGGTTCTGCATTGGTACACATTGTCCACTGGGGCACTTGTTCACTTCCGACACACACTCATTTTTTCCTTCTCATTTCAAATGAAATAGTGACAGAGAATGCGATAAGTCATGTAAAATGGTTACAGTTTGTGTTTGCACGTCTCCTTGCATTTGTGCCTGTCCCTGTGTGCGTGTGTGTGTTCCCCTGCTGATTTCAGTTAAGGTAAAAGTGTGAAAATTCTCCATCTGCTGGCATCGAAAACAAAATCCTGTAGCCACCTGAGTCCAATTTTTACATAACTCCCCTCGACCTTCACTATCAACTCATCAGAGCGCACACACACTGTCATACGCGACCCTCCGTACAAACACCGTGATTGCATCCATGACAGTATTTCTATGGACTCTCACATTCGCTTCATGCAAAAGCAGAAAATTCTCTATTGCATAAAGAATACAATGTGTGACTGTGAAAAACAAATATAGAACTTATTTGTCCATGTTGACCAAGCCAGTATAGAGGAATTCAGATTAAGGCCTGAGACAGGACCAGAAGCCAGGGGTCAGGACCAGAACGTATTTTGCAATCTGAAGTAGACACATATTTTAGAATTAGAAATTACAAATCACTTTGCTGTTTTAAATCATTTCTTTCAGTTCAGTTCAAGATTCATAATCCCTGACTACGTAGGGCAGTTCTTTTTCTCCTTGAAACTCAAGTGACACCTCAGCTGTTCATAGGGCCGTCACATTAAGGCGCGCCTGTCTTCAGTTTAGTCGTTGGCTTTTGCGATCTTTCGGCAAGCGTTCAACCAGGAAGTGACATCATGCGTGAGCTGACGGTTTAAAGTTGTTTGTCACGTGCTGACCTGCTCAGGGAAACTTACAAGGACATGATTTGCTTCATAAACGTTCGTGTTTCGCTCTGGCTAACAGTTGGTGATCAACCGAGCTGGTAAAATGACAATTTCCAGAGTATTGTAACACCTTCAAACTTCTTTTTTGCCAAACCTGCGGTCCAAAACCCAAAGATGTTGGATATATACTACGATGTAAAACTTACAAAAACGTCAAATTCTCAGATCCAACATCAGCTAACATGTTACCATGCTGCTGTTAGCATTTAGCTCAAAGCGCTCCTAACATGGCTGTGGACTCTTACTGCTTAATGAAATACCTGTGCTGGTCTGCCTCACTCTATATTTCCACATCAGTCAGTCATACCGTTTCTTCCCTTTTTCCCCTCTTCGTTCAGCCCTAACCCTGACCCCATGTCTAAGATAACTCACACATAGCCTAAATCGGCTGCTTTTCTCTGTGTTGTATCAGATTTTGTAGCGATGGATTCCTGACAAGGGACATGCACTGAACGTGGCCTATCAAAGAGTGTGACTTCAAGTTTTTACAGCTATCAAATAATTGCAACTTCATTCTTTTTCACTAAGAGAATGGATAAGACAAACTGTTTCTGTGGGAGGTAAAAACTGGCATTTTGAAGACAGTGTGTGTGCGAGTCCTTGCACGCGCATGTGCGTGTGTGTGTGTATGCATGTGCGTGGGAGGGCTGGCACGACGCTGTGCACGCAGCAGTGCCTGGCAGTGCGTTACGAGGGCACACAGCCTCGGCATAGTGAAGATCTTTTTGTAAAATATGCTACATTTTGTGCATAGTCCAAATCTTTGTTCACTCTTTTGGGGTTGGGAGAGACACAAAGAGACTCATTAGAAAAACATTTACTTTCCTTTCCTGGAAGTAGAACTAAAACCAGCCAAAAAGTCCACAGGCCCGCTGAAGGAAAACGGCACCCACATAATGAAGCTACATGAAACTTTCTGCTGGATCTCTTTATTAAGTCTCATAAAAAGAGGTAACTTTTGTTACCAAGCTACACATTTCTTTGCCCTACTCACATTATGTTTGTATGTTTACTGGTGTGAAGGGTCCAACTTTCATTCATATGATGCATCAGCACGTGGAGGGACAATGATTAAAATACCTCTGAAATGATCTTGTCTTTCCGTCTATGTTGGCAGCTCAATTAAGATGGATCCATCACTTTCCTTTAGGGCCCTTTGGGGACCATGTGTGACATGATTAACTGTTTGAGTACCAGCCAAGGCTAATTTTCCATTAAAGAAATAGTTTGGGATATACGCTTATTGGCCTCATGTCTGATGCTAGAGCCAAAAGGTGAATAGCTTGGGATAATGGACAGGAGTTAAACATAAAAAACACTTACATAATACATCTTAAATAACAGCATCAGCATAAACAACAGAAAAAACTATATAGAGAATTACAGAGATCACATGTCGGCAAAGGCAAGTAGCCTCTACTGTGTCTTCTTTCCTGGATTATCGGACATTAAAGTTGGAGTTTCAGTGAAGTCATGTCAGACAAAGGTGTCCTGCAGTTAAAAGAACAGGACCAGCTCACTCATGAAGGCCAGTGATCTAAATCCAATCGACTTGTCGTATGCGGCTTACACACGCCACACTATAAGACAAACAACATGGGCAACATCATGCCAAATCTTTATAACTGACAAAAGTATTTCAGTACAATAGACAGCTCAGCTTTTATCTACAATTGGTATATTTTGTCTTGTACAGACACAGATGAAAGAAAAAAAAACATCACAAGCGGTCTACTGTTCAGTCAAATATTAGGTTTTAAGTTTGAAAGCTCGGTAATAACAGCTATGCTTAACAAAACACACTAAATTGATGTTTTTTCATGAAGAAAAATGCCCAAATCTGTATAGTTATGAAAGATGCACCAGATTCCATTGATGTAAGACGGTAAACATGCCAGATGACAACTCCTCCACTTTCCTCATTGGCATGAAGCAGTGTTGACAATTTCATTATGCCATTTAATTCTGAAGAAAATCTGAGTCATATTTGGGCTATGTGATAGACTGATGAACTGTCCAGAATGTACCCTCCCTCTCGCCCAGTGCATGCTGGGATAGGTTCCAGCCCACCGCCAACCTGAGCAGCATAATGAGTACAGAGACTGGCTGGACGGATGGAGAAGCTGAGGTCTGATTTTTCTTTCTCATTTCTTTTTTTTACCTTCCTATCCCTGTTGTATAGCATATAAAGTGTTGGCCATTTGGAACCTGCCCGTAAGCAACCCAGAGCTGTGTCTGAAATACCCCCCCCCCCCCCATTGACTATTCACTGCATAGTAAATACTCCTTACTTTACTCTATGAGTAGTACGTTTGAGGTTTCAGACATTTCTGAATCATAATTTTGCACAATCACTGACAAGCACATTGCTGTTTAACTATAATTAAGATATCCATTAAATGTTAAGAAAATTGCAAAGAAAATGCAAAAATTATAGGAATTTAGCTCCATTGTGTGAATTTTTAGGGCACAATAAAGAGCAGAAATGTCACACTTAGAATTCAATATAATTTGCATAATCCATCTACTAGAAACTTTAAAGCTAGTTTACCAACTCCCACCATAAAACCACAATGTACACTTCTGTGTAAAACAAACGTGACACAACATGTTATTTGGTGAGTTTTGGATGTGTGAGAAAGCAGAAGAGGCAGCCGTAGTGAAGATGAGGTGAGGATGAGGGAGCGCGGTGAACCAGAAAGAGTCAGAGGTGAGAGAAAGCGAGAGCCCTCGCTATGAGGCGTTCACCTCTGCTCGAAGAAACCTCATTTTCCTCCTCTGATCTCCGCCTCCATCCATCACTCTCCGCCTCCTCCTCTCCTTGTCTTCCTCCTCTGTTCCCGGTGTCTGTTCTCTCCCTGATTAATGAGCAGAGCCACGGCTGAACCTATTAACAATGTGTAATACCGCTCAGTCTGCAAATAGCCTGCACTGTCCGGACCTACTTTACACTTCTCAAGGTAGCGGTGGCCTATTAGGCCGCTCTCTGACTGTGCCATGTTGTCTCTCGCCGGCGAGCCCTCCCTGTAACTCCCTCTCTCCTTTTCTTTCCCTGTGTCTATTTTCTGCCCTTCTGCCTCCCATCTTGTCTTCCACTGCCTCCTCCTCTCCCAGTCGTCTTCCTCATCTCTCTTTGTGTCAGTTATTCCTCTATCTCTTCTCCAGCTATCCTTGGCCCTATTAGGGTGGTCAAGTTGGGAGATTAATCGACCTGAAAACCACATCGATCAAAAAGAAAACTTCAACGTTCACGTGGCCCTCTCAACCTAGTTTCCTTATTCTCTGGGTGGTAACACACACTCACACATACTTGCTTCGGTGTGTTTTATATTTCGTCACTTTATTTCTGTGAAACCTAATAGTCACTCTCAAGTTGTCACTCGGCAATTACATTCAATTTTGCCTCCATTTGAGAGCGGTGAGAGTGAACCAAGACAGTAAAAATGTGGGCCAGCTAAACAATGAGCTGAAAGCCGAGGGGAGCTGCAGATTGAGGTGTTAATTCTCGGTAGGTTCATCACTATGGGCGACCCCCTTCACAATATCACATTGTCATTTGATTTTTGTTATTATAAAAACATAAATTATAGTCGCTTTAATAGCACGCCTGCTGATGAATGAAGTGGCATCGCCCACAGTCACAAACAGCCACAGTGAGCGGATCGGATGCAGTCCCTCAACATTTTCTCGTGTTACTGGCGGCTGGAGATGAGGTGAGCTCATGAAGTGGTTAGTGAAAGTTATTTAAAACACTCATTAGCGACAGTTTACACTACAGGGACATCCGCAACACTGGAAACGCTTTGAGGTGTCTGTCCTTGTCGTAGAGTGAGCGGGGAAGATGTGATGGAAACAGACAAGACCGTAGTGAAAGACTAGAAGATGCGTTTAATGTTTAACTCTAATATGTGTTTAATTGTTAATACAGCTTGTGCATGTGTGAAAATGCATAGGGCCCAGGTGGAGAAGGGTGATGAAGTCAGGGTAATGTCAGTTAGACAGCCATATATTTCTAATGTTTGCTAACATTAGTCACTGTAAGCTATAGGTCACACCAGACCAAGTTAAAGCTGCAGCAGCTGTGTTGAATTCATTAAGCATGTGTTTGATTGTTTATGAATCCAAATAAATCCCTAAAAGGAAGACTGGGTTATTTCTTCTTCCCAGTTTTACATAGCCTCTTTAAGTCTTAATCATATTTTCTAATAAACTGGTAAGACCTGTCAAGGAGCTGAGATATTTTCACTTACTTTCAGCGCAAATTGAATTACCTTAAAGTAGAAGGATGGCTTCATACTGCTGTAATGACTATTATTTTGTTTGGCTTTAGGAGAGGAGGGAAATTACCTCACTGAATTGGCAGGATGTCTTTCACTGAATACAAAACTAAATAAGGACATTTTCGTAGTATTGTGGGGACATGTAGAACGTACACACACACACACACACACACACACACACACAGTCAGAGGGAACATAAAATACACATATATGGTCTTCTCTACTGTATGTGTGATATTATTCACACAAAGCAGCTCCCAACATGTCCTGACCAAACCTGGCCATGTCACCGCAGACTGTGTGTGTAGTGTTGGCCTGACGCTGTTTAATGTTTCATTCACCATCAGCCGACAATTATGCCCCGTGGACGCAAAGACCAAGGAGGTAGAGAAGAAGAACACACAGAGGGGAGGGACAGACAGTGAGTTTCAGCAGAAGAAGGGGGAAAAAATATTTTTAATGTGGTGGGGGGAGGAGAAGCTCACGGAGAAGTGGAAGAAAAGACGATACAAAGAGAAAATGTGAGAGAGGAAAAAAGACAGTGGAAAACAATGCTTATTGTAGAGGGAATCTAGTGAAAGGGAAAGACGGAGATTCAGACAGACAGATAAAAAAAGACTGAGGCAAATGAACAATGGGATGCCACTGTTATGCTGGTAATCTCACTATGGAGATGGTTTGATTTGTGAAAATGGAGCTTTAGAAAATGTGACAATTTGACAGTAGCCTGGGGTAAGCAGTCTGGGAAAACCACACTTTTTAAAAACTGTGTCCTCTTTTCCTCTCTGGCTCAAAAAGGGAAGACCTGCTAACCTGTTATATAACCTAGCAGCACTAAGTGAAAGGCTGGCACAGGGAGACAGAGGATGTCCATATCTGGAATAAAGGCAAACACGAAGTGCTGAAATAGAGGAAAATTGGCTGCAAAAACTGTCAAGTACAATTCTTCTGCTTTTTTTTCACTTTCTGTCTGATTTATAAGCTGAATTACAGAGTGTACAAAAAATAATGGAGGTCTTTGTACATCCACAACATGTCATCATCTAATTGGACTGCAGTGAATTTCTGACCTCTTGCTTTTCCAATCTAACTGCGGACCCAAAAACACACTTTCCATTCTGCGTGATACACAGACAACATTTTAGAATATGCCACCAATAGCAAATTGTTAGGTCAACAGTTAAGTTGACTCTTATCACCCAATGGACATTTTTTCTTTTTTTTCCTTTCCAGGCATAGTGTGGTTTCTCTAGTGTTTGTCGAGGATACGTTTAAGAATCAAATTTAAGAAGTGCTTCTTGTATTCTTATAGCTTGCCTCATTATCAACATTACTAAAATTAGAATTCTCATTCTCTATCAGTCCAGGTGATTGTTCTTCTTAAAAAGCCTACGCTTGATCCAGGGGTTTTAGCCAATTATAGACCTATATCTAACCTTCCCTTTCTCTCCAAAATCCTTGAGAAAGTGGTCGTTAATCAGTTATGTGACTTTCTAAACAGCAATAGTTTATTTGAGGATTTTCAGTCAGGATTTAGGGAATTTTCACAGCACAGAGACAGCAAAAGTGACAAACGACCTTTTGATTGCGTCAGATAAAGGATTTGTCTCTGTACTTGTTCTGTTAGATCTCAGTGCCGCTTTCGATACCATTGACCATTGTATCCTATTACAGAGACTGGAGCATTTGATTGGCGTCAAAGGACCCGCACTAAGCTGGTTTCAGTCGTATTTAAAGGATTGATTTCAGTTTGTCCACGTAAATGATGAATCCTCCGTGCACACGGAAGTTAGTCATGGAGTTCCACAAGGTTCAGTGCTCGGACCACTTTTATTTACCTTGTATATGCTTCCTTTAGGCAATATTATCAGGAAACACTCCATAAACTTTCACTGCTATGCAGATGATACTCAGTTATACTTATCGATAAAGCCAGATGAAACCGGTAAGTTAGCCAAGCTTCAGGCATGTATAGACATAAAAGACTGGATGACCTGCAATTTCTTGCTGTTAAACTCAGACAAAACTGAAGTTATTGTTCTGGGTCCTAAACACCTGCGAGATGCACTATGTATAGATATAGTTACTCTAGATGGCATTGCCCTGGCCTCTAGCACCGCTGTAAGGAGTCTAGGAGTAATCTTTGATCAGGACATGTCCTTTAATACCCATATAAAACAGACTTCAAGGACTGCCTTCTTCCACTTACGTAACATTAGAAAAATCAGGCATATCCTGTCTCAAAAAGATGCAGAAAAACTAGTTCATGCATTTGTTACTTCTAGGTTAGATTACTGTAATTCCTTATTATCGGGTTGCCCCGATAAGTCTCTAAAGATTCTTCAGCTGATCCAGAATGCGGCTGCACGTGTACTGACAGGAACTAGCAAAAGAGAACATATTTCTCCGATATTAGCTTCTCTGCACTGGCTCCCTGTGAAATCTAGAATAGAATTTAAGGTCGTCCTCCTCACTTACAAAGCTCTTATTGGTCAGGCACCATCATATCTTAAAGAGCTGATAGTACCGTATTACCCCACTAGAGCACTACGCTCACAGAATGCAGGGTTACTTGTGGTACCTAAAGTCTCTAAAAGTAGAATGGGAGCCAGAGCCTTTAGTTATCAAGCTCCTCTTCTGTGGAATCAGCTCCCAATTTGGGTTCGGGAGGCAGACACCCTCTCTTCGCATGCTAAAAACGTTCCTTTTTGATAAAGCCTATAGTTAGGGCTGGCTCAGGTGAGTCCTGAACCATCCCTTAGTTATGCTGTTATAGGCTTAAGACTGCTGGGGGGCTTCCTAGGACGCACTGAGCTTCTCTCTCCTCCTCTCCCTCTCTATCTGTACGCATTCCTATCCCACTAATACAGGCTACCAACTCCATTTCTTCCTGGTAGTCCTTGTGCTTTCTGTGTTTTTTCGCCTTCTCACTTTCTGCAGGTATTTCTGCCTCTGGAGCTGTAGATTCTGGATCTGTGATTGCCGGCCGTCTACTGCCCCCATGTTCCTGCTCCACACTCACTGCTGCAGTTGTTATTATTATTAGTCTGATTTGTTGTCTCTCCTCCTGTTCTGTCTCCCCTCTCCCCCTCTCTCCTCCCCTTTCAACCCAACTCGGTCGATGCAGATGGCCGCCCACCCAGAGCCTGGTTCTGCTCGAGGTTTCTACCTGTTAAAAGGGAGTTTTTCCTCGACACTGTCGCCAAGTGCTTGCTCATGGTGGGAACTGTTGGGTCTCTGTAAATAATATTTTAAAGAGTATGGTCTAGACCTACTCTATGTGAAAGCGTCTTGAGATAACTTTTGTTATGATTTGGCGCTATACAAATAAAATTGACTTGACTTGACTTGACTTGTTGTCAGTATATCTATGGTTACACTGCAAACAGGAACTGCAACTATTTTATGCAGCATGACTTTACATGGTCCAGATTTGCCTACCGACAACTGACTGGCTGTCTTAAATGACTGGTCACTCCGTATTTACCATTATATTTCAGTACTTTTTTAAATAAAGTTATCCCACCAGGAAAGCCTCATTGACATTAAAAATATCCTTTTCAAGAGTGTCCTGGCATATAGGCCTATAGGCAGCAATAAAAATGAGTCCCAGATCATCAATATAAGACAGGTGACACACACACAATCAGACTTAACAGAAATGTGATTAAAAAATCATGAATAACATTTCTTATCAAACAATCATGTAAAATATATGGTATAACCTAAATTGCTCCTTAAAGAACTCAACCATTTATAACTGTAACAATAAGGATACAAAAAAACTAAACAAGAATTCCTAACATATTCTAAAATACCCCAAATCATTGGCAGTAGAAGAGAGAATATCCAGTTTTAAGCTGAAATGTATGCTCTGTAAAGTGTGCTCAAAAATGAAAAAAAAAAAAATAATAATAGTGTCCCACAATGCAATGCCTCACATTTAATAGAATAAGACTTATGTTTTGCTACACCTGTCAGTGATGTTCTTTTTGTTTGTGTCCTGAATCTCAATTCACTGCCCACTACAGAGTAAACTACTGAGTCTGTTACAAAGCAAGTAGTGAATGAGTGATTTCAGACACAGCTGCTGACTCCACTTACTTTCTGCATCAACCAAAGCATGATGGGAATTATATTTACAAAATATTCATCCTTTGCTAAGGTTCAAAGTCCATTATCGACCTTGGAAACAGCAGCCAACAAAACAACCTCACCCCAAAGTCCATTCAGTGGCTGTTCTAGGGCTTTTGATAATATCACATGGTCTTAATCGGAAGATGGAGTTTAGCCAGAAAAAAAAAAGAAAAACACTTTCACTGTTCTGTAAGCACATTTGGACTAGTCACTGATCTTTTCCCCATATGGCAGGCATCATTCTTTTATCCAGCTTGTAGTCGTCGGATGAGATCATCCATTGAGACAAAATGATCCCGTTAATGCTGAAATTTCAACACAGCTCAGGGCTGATTGGATTATTCTAGTCTGAGTCAAGCTGTTCCATCTGGAGGAGCGCTAAACCAGTCCTATTAATGGATCACCAGCCTGTGTCTAAACTTAGTCATTAATGACTTTTCACTGTTTCGCACACAGTCCATACTGTGTTGTCAACCATGTCGGTATAGTAAACACAGGACAAAAAGGGCCTAGAAGTCATTAAGCTGAGAAAGCTTCACATAAATGTTCTAATTTGAATGCATAAACACTAATGTCACAGGGATGGAAATGCAAAGGATTTGATTAACATGCAAACACGTGATATGCATCTCTTCATTTGAATTAAGTGTTGACAATTATACCCTTCTAACTGGAGGACATTTTTGACCCTTTAAACTCATGTAGTTACAATTAATTAAGAAAGATGTGACAGAGCCGAGACTGCATGTGTCTCAGTTATTAATGTCAAATGATTTTTGCCTTTCAAGTTTTAATTGAAAACGTGGAATTGCCCGACTTCCTAATTGTGGCTCTTGCACTCCCATTACAAGTGTGTGTGTGTGTGTCGGTGTGTGTGCTGGAGATAACTGCCATTGAATGCTAAGGGCTTCGCAATAACGTCATCTCAGCAGCATATTAATGCCGGTTATAAGTCAGACTGTTAGCCTAATGCTGCCTCTTAAATAAAAAACGGGAAAAAAATCCAGCCTGAATGTGAATTCAGAGTAAAGTCTATATTAGGGACACATTTCTCCTCAGACTCTTTTATTTGATTCCATATATCTGTCTATCAGCAGTGAATGGCTGATTATAGATTACAGACAGAAATATATACCAGATGATTCAAAAGAGACACTAACGCATGCCTTATACATTTGAAGCACCTTAAATAAAGCACTTAATAAGATGGTGAGATTAAAATCCTTCAGCTAATGAGTCCATAAAGTCAGACTTGATGTCGCTGTCAGCTCCAGGTTTTGTGTGGCGATTACATCACGCTGAGAAATCAAAGGAGATGCTCATTAGGCTTTCTCAACCAGAAGCTTTCTCAATCCAGAGTTTCTTACTCAAAGTTTCCCTGCTGCCTTAAAGTTGGGATTCAAATGAACGAGTACTGAATAGTTTCAAATATATAATAATACTATAATAGTTTGTTCATTAGATAGCTTAATGGAGTTAAATCAACATGGTCAGTTTGAAGAAACTTCAAACAATAATTCAATCAGTAACTCTTACATATTGACAATCATCATGATAAGACCATTAAAGGTACTTAAGTACTTAAATGTTTCATTATCCTCTTCTAAATCCTCCTTATGATTATAATTGTTGTAATTTTTTATCAGAATGAATGACTCAACAAGTTGTCAAAAGAGCAATGCACCCTGCAAAATGCAAAAAAAAAAAAAAAACTTTAGACATTCATTCAGAGACAGTTGTCAAAGTGGTAACTAGCTATTTTGAACTGAATTTATCGACTTTTAGCTACTTGGAAGCAGAAGAACTTTAAAACAACCTGACAGACACAGAGCCAAATATATTAGAATATATCACCAACCTGCTGAGCTGATGCCTTACATGTCAGTAGACAATTGCTCACTTCCACACATCCAGCACACAGGAAGTGGTCACCAGATCAATGGAGGTTCTTCATTGCCTCTCCTTTGGTCTCCAACAGCTGCTCAGAAAAATATGTTCAGCTTCTATAGGCTGGATTTCTTCAGTAGCTAGCTGGGTGTTCGGTCTGCCTACACCGGATCTGTCCCAGCGTTTTAACCAAAAACAGCTGCCACTACAACTGGATACAAGAGCGGTTAGACTGAACCAAACTGTTCATTTGTTAAATTTACAGTAAATCTGTGGAACGTAAAACAAAAAAAGTTTACTAAAGGAGGTCTAAAAAGAAAAACTTCCTTGTGCCTTGTGGCACTCACGTAATCAAATTTCTGCCAATGTTAGTTTCTGCCTTGCCTCCAACTCTTTTACTCCACCAACTGAAATCTCTTCAAAATCCCAAGAGGTGTAACATTTTCTCTCTGACTTAACCATTTTGCTTGTTACGGCACAGACGATGTTGGCACTTGTAGCCTAAGTTGCCCTTGCCCTTCCTTGGATTGCCCTTTATTTCAAAAGGTTTTCAACAGTGAGCGAGTCAGCACAACCTTCAAGTTCATGAGAAGGTGAAGCGATGAGGTACAAATAGTAGGACGGGAGCGACACTGTGTGCTACATACAAATTAATAAAACGGTTGAGAGGTAAAAGCTGCCTCTGCCATGTTGTCATTGGCTCACAGTGTGTAAATGATCGTGCTAATGATCTGTTGATGTTAAACTGCTATAGCTCACTTTGCAGTCTGCTTTAATTGGTTGTCACTTAGTGGGAACTTCCTTTTCCTTTCCTTAGTTTCTGTTTGAAGTCTGCTAATTTCTCAGAGGAACTGACGAGGACCCAGTGTGTTTTCCTTGTGGGAAATTAAAACACCCCAAAAAAGCTTCTTTTTATTCCACTATTTGAATATGTTTTGGTCTTAAAAGTGGATTTCTTCCTTTGTTTTGTATTCTCAACTGTCACTGTCTTTCTTTTCTCACTTCTTCAATTTATGGCCAAATTATGACTGCACTGCTGACTTTGTATCTTGACTCCGCACAGGGCGCAGTGTTACTTTGAGAGAGCGAGGCAGAAAAACAGCGGGAGAGAGAGAAAAAGATCTGAAGTGACGGAGCAGCGGAGGGACAGAAACAGATGAGCGGAGAGCAGCAAAGAAATGAGGAAGCTGAAGAGTTGCATTAGAGGAGATGAGAAGTGATTTACTGGTTTAAAGGGTGTTGTGGCCTCTCTGTTGGCTGGGAAATGGTTTGGTGCTGCTAATACTGTGTGTGTGTGTGCGCACTACTTTGAGAATGTGTTTGTGTGTGTGCATATGCTCCTTGGTTTCTCTCTCTGTGTGTTTGTGATAGTGAGATCATGCTAATCAGTGCTGTTTGGGACTTGCGGTGAAAGATATTCATCTGGACGTGGCTCTAATTATCTCTGTGGTGATTTTCACCAAGTTGTTCGGTTACGCTGTTTGGTGTGTGGCGTGTGTGTGTGTGTGTGTGTGTGTGTGTGTGTGTTTGTGTGTGTGAGAGAGAGAGACACAGAGAGGCAGCTCTGTTGCTGTTAATCTTCTCTCATTTTTTCTTCATTTTTCTTTTGATTAATGAGATTCCAATCAACTGTGTCTGGACAACAGAACCCCCCAAAACAAAGACTTCTCAGAGGAGTTGGGGGGTTGAAACAGGAGAAGATGAAAAGATGGGGAAAATTAAAAGAAAGAGGGAATAAAAGAGTATAAGAGAGACAGAAAAAAGCAGATTTGACTTTTGAAGTTCTTTAAGGAAGCCTCCTGCCGAAAAGACAAAAGAAACTGGGCCATAATCCATAAGTGACTTTAAAAGCCTTCAACAACAAACCCACACAGTCACCTTCCACCTCTCTGTCCCACTGGAGCTGAGAGACAGAGCAAAGTGTAGAGACATATTACACATCAGCGCCTTTCAAAATAACCCACATAAGAAATCCAAAAATGTAACGTGAGGAGAAAGACTGTGGTCGTGGTTTAATGAAAACAGGGTTGACTGTTGGTTGACGCAGTCGTATGGGTTGTTGTAAGTCAACTTACAGCTTGTGAATTAGCATATTCTGTTTATTGCCAAGAAAACACGTCGACTGCTCCTGGGACCTGGGGAAGCACCTTGCACGGTAGCCATTCCATTTAGAAAAAACGCGACAATGACAACAGTTTGATTTATTCCTTTAAAATAACCAAGTCTAGTAATGACGTGGCAAGGAGGAACCATTTGAAGGACCATCATCTCTGATTCAAGTATGGATGTTTCAAATATGAAATGTATTTAATGTTTGGTTTCTCCATAGCAACCATTACATAGCTTGCTGTTGACAGTAAAAGCTAAAGACATACGGATCAAACCCAGTTTTCCAGAAGTGCACACGATGCCTTCCAGCCATCATTCATGGGAAACCAGCAACATGTTAAGTCTTGAATATGATTAAACATATCATATTATTTAAACTCAGTCGAGTCCATGATGTACCATACCACAGAGGGTGAATCATATGCCTCTCATGGGGTACAGCCAACAACTTCAAAACAGTACAAACACTTGAAAATGCCGGGAAAAAAAGAGCTAAAGAAGAGATAAATTAAGATTAAAAAGTGCCACACTGGTTTGATGACTACATCACTCTTATCTCTGTATTTCAAAGTATTCGTTCTTACAGTCCCGCCTGCAGGCCGCAAAAACAGCCATGGGTGCGTGGCTCAGGAGGCAGTGTGGGTCGACCAGTAATCATCGCTCCACCCCGGCCCCTCCTGCCCACATGTCGAAGCGTCCTTGGGCAAGACGCCAAACCCCAAGCTGCTTTTTTTTGGGAGGGGCTTTCTGTTATGGTAGAAAAGCGCAGTCCATTTGCCATATCTTTAAAGACACCATATCTACGGAGGCGGATCAGACTTCTTAAACAATAATTAATTTTGGTAATTAAAGTTTGCTGTTATCTCAAACCTTTAGTGTTTATCAACTCAACAAAATGAAACCGCTTCACACACTGTATCCTCTGCTCTTTATCATTAGGGTTTACGTCTCTCTTTTGGCCCCCTAGTGATTCACTTGCTGGTTGCAGTCACTGTATAATAAACAATTATGGCTGTTAACCTAAAGACAACATGTAAAATTGTATATATTGTATTACTTGTGTTAGAGTCAGATTTGTGGCAGTGAAACAGGTGGAGCGTCTTCTACTCACAGGATTGTGTTAGAAAATGCACCAAAATGGCTCATAGTTGTTAAATACAGCATTTATTGAATACATTGTTATGAAGAAGATATTCAACAGACTTACTTTACATCCAGAGTGTACATTACCAATGTTATCAAGTCAGCTATATATAGCTTAGGTTTAAAATAGTAGGAAAAACAGTGGTCTAACATATTACGTGAGTATTTTGCACCCTAAATGAAGGCGTTACTTCATGTGCAAATGTATTGGAAACAGTGGAGATATGTCTTCAGCTCTGTCATTGCATCAGAAATAAAAACAAGAGAAAACAAGCATTGTGTTCCTTCCTATATTGCATTATGCTAATGCCTTCTAAATCAGAAAATGATTTTTATCCACCAGTGACTTGGTGTTTCCAAACTGTAGGTGAAAAGGTTCCTGACTGACATTTTCTCGACATCGCCTGAAATACTTGCTGCGTGGAACCTCACAAACACCTCCGTTACTAATCACTCCCCAAACATTAAACACCTCAATTAATATGAACACGCTACATCCCTTATCTCCTGTTCCGTATTATCTCAGGTGGCCAGATTAATGTTTTGTGCTGAACTTATGCACAGTACCTGAACCTAATCCCTCCTATTAAATTCCAGTCTCCTTGTAAAGGAAGGCTATTACATTGTTAATGATGAGTCATATGAGTAAAATCTTTAAAGTGCAGGAATGACTAATTCTGCTTAGACAATGAGGTGCAGTAAAAGTTGAACAGACAGGGTGTTGCAGCCGTTCCCGTTAATGCTGATGCAGTCATAAAGAGAGGCTGTAAAAACTGCGGCCTGTGCTGTAAAAAAGTAATGGAACGCCATTTCCGGCTGTATTAAGAGAAGAGTGTTCACATTTGCAGTTAGGGAGCTGGTGGTTTGGAATTTAAAGTTTTTAGAATACATGAAATAGATCAACATAACATGAAACATGACGCTGGAAGTTCAAATTTGTCTAAAATGGTGACTCAGATGTTATTCAGATAAGTGTGAATATTTGGTGAGATCTGCAGTAAACTTGAAATGAGATTTAAAAGTTGTAGCTAGGCTTATCTACTAGGCCTTCATTTTTTAATTAGTGTAAACTGGGCATCTACCACTTTATGTTCTGGTTGATGGACATCCTGTACCACTGAGGTCTTTTTTTGTGTGCTGCAATGCTGCTTTTTTACCCTCTTTCAGGTCAAACCATTTTATCTTTATCTCTGCCAGAGTTCTTATTAGGGGTGGCACAGTGTTCACAGTACTTGTCACCTGCACCCCCACGCTGTCTTTTCTGTCTCTTTCTTGGCCAGACCTCTTGTGAAAGTGCCAAATAAAACATTTTCTGTCAACCGAACCTCATTCAGCACTGCCTTGGCTGTGATTTATTGGAGTTTCTTTATTAAAAATAAAAAATAATCCTGTTCACACACAAGCAGATAGCTGTAGAACACGAACAGTATTTATCATTGTGTGTTACACACTGTACAGGTGTGCTAGTATATTTGATTAATGCCAACTTTCCTGTGCTTACAGGCAGTTCTTACACGCATTCAGACTCGTGCTTTGATAAATGAGGCACCTGCTTATTAGCAACAGCACAGTTAAGGTCAGGTGAAGAAGTTCACATGAATCTTTGAATCCCTGAAATTCAGTATCTGTTACTACGATTAAACCACTTTCAGTTTTATAGGTGTTATTGCTCTTTGAACAGAAATATGTTATTACTATGTTTTAATTAATATCAATCATGTCCAGCCACATAACGATTGAGCTCCTGTGTTCAATATTAAATAAATGAAACAAAGACTCACATGAAGACAGTCTTTTATGTTTTTTACACCATTTATTCCCACATTTATATATATCACGTTAATGACTTCAAGACTCTGTGCATAACATAACATATCATGAATTGCATTTTAAATAAACTGTCACGTCAGTGACGCTGACACGAATGAAAAGAACAACAGGGAAGACAAAAAGAGAGATGATGAGATGATTAAAAAGGAGGGGAGGAGGCAGGATTAATCAGAGAGAAGTAAGGAGAGATGGAGACAGAAGAAGAGTGTCTCTGGGAGACAGTGAGCCCCTACTTTTCTGCATTTCCTCTCCCTCCTCCTTCTCCGCACTTTTTTTCCACCCCGCTCTGCTCTCTTTCCACCTCTCCTGTTTCTCTTTGCCGTGTGTGTCAACCTGCGGCATCTTTCTCATCCCTCTTCTTTTTCCCCGCCTCTCATCTCTGTGCTTCAACCCCCCCCCCCCCCCCCCATTTCTGCTGTGTCACCCTCTTACCTTTCCCCTGTGTCCTCCAGCTTCTGGGTTCTCATTTTTATCACTCTCTTCTCTATTTCACTACCACTCTCCTTCCCTCCTTTCTCTCCCTCCTTCCAACCCCTCTATCTCTCAGCCTTTCTCCCCCCCCCCCCATCTCTGTCATTGCTCCACCACCGGAGCCTGGCAATACAAATGACTAATGGGAGATTATTGCTGATATCAAGACAAAGCAGAGCACAGCTGAGCTTCCTCACCGTTACCTCTCCACACACACACACACACACTAAGCACTAAGCACTAAGCACAGATGAACACAATTAAAGCACTACGCGCCCACACAGTTCCAGGGAAATAAGCTGAATTTAAACTGGATGTCTGATTTTTCCTAATCAGAAAATCAACACTGTGGAACCAAACAAATATTCTTTGTTCAATATTGTTTATTACTTTACTTTTTCTTCCTAACATTCAAGTTTTTTATATACTTAAAAATAAGTACAAATGAAATTAAATTAAAGTTGTGTTCCATTTTCTGTGAGACACTTTGTATTAATGCACACATCCCTAACATTTCTTTATTCTCAGCAACAGGATAATCGTCTTTGTGAAGCTGCTGCTTTTTACTTTGATTTTCATACACTGAACTAAGTATGCCATCCAGGCTAACTGCTGTATGTTACAGCTGCGACCACTAGTCAACTCACTGATTAATCAGTTAGCAGATGGACAGAAAAAGAATCTGCAGATTTTCTGGAGAAAATAATGGCTAGCTGTGACCCTACAGTACAGACTGTAGGGTCAAGTCCATGCTGTACTATTGTATTTGCATGAAAACAAACACTTCCTGTTGAAGTTAACATTGTTGAATTTGACATTAGGATGCGTGCCTCAGAACGTTTGATTCTGCTTTCATGGAAATCAGCCTTACGGTAAAATCTTCGAGCGGTGAAGTCATTTTGTCAGTGTCTCGGGACTGAGCAGCTCTCCACGTGCGAGAGAGCCCTTTATATGGAAGCAGGATCGGAGCAACTACAAGCAGCAAACACCCAGCAGACCCCCAACAATAACTCTTCTCCCACTGCATGAAACGTGGATAATAAAATATATGCATGATAAAGACCTACCTACAGTATGTGAGGGTATTTTATTTTCATAATGCTGGGCCCTGGCTGTATCATGTCTTCCGGACTTCATTTATTGTCCTTGCTAGGAAAATGTCCCATCTGGCAAATTGTGTCTGTATATAATCTCCTCTTTCTTCCCAACAGAAGCGAACTCGGTTGACAGTCTTGTTCCTCTAGTGCAGATATTCTAATAATCAAACATCTACACCTCTTTGCAGCATGCGTCGCCGGATCACTTCAGCTGTCATTAACATTTAAATGTGCCGTGTTTATCATTCGGTTTATCTTGGCAGGCGACAGCACGCTTGACAGACGACTCAGCCCACATCCACCTGTGCGCCCACAGCCCTTGCTTATCAATGCTGATGGAGCGGCGCACCAGCGGGGAGGAGGAGGTTCAGTACATGGTCACACTGGAGCGAACGGTCCTTCTAAGTAATTGTGTGTGCTAATGTCGCGTGTGTTGTTCCCTTTTCATCTCGCAGAGGTCCTCTCTGGCCTGGATGTCGGTAGTAATGTGTGCACTGCTTTCAAACAGAGCCATTATTCCAAACCCCTTGACATATATACAGTATATGATACAGTATAGTGTAGCATAGGGTATATATGTAATCTGAAGCATGCTCTATGTGTGTTTATGTTACACATGGGTGTAAGAAAGTGTGAGTGTGTGTGTACATGTTACATGTAACACTACCGTATTGGCCTGAATAGAAGGGGGAAATATGTTTAAAGCAGTGGGGGTCATCTTATGTTTGAGGGCTGGACAATTATTCACAAGAGCAGACATTCTTTTTTAATAGAGGGAGTACCGATGTAACACCAACTCCTACAGAGTGATGCATTATGGGGTGCTTGTAGTCTCACTGCTGCAAGGCTAGTCTTCGAGTTTGTTCATGTTTTTTTTAAGCATGTTAGTTGGCTGTAAAAAAAGTGTTCGGCTGCCCACTTTAATATAAAGGCGACTTGTGCAACGTGTTTCAGAGGAAATACAGAGATGGAAAACTGTCAGAGAAAATAATGT